>OX104116.1:55065950-55701223 GCA_944474755.1 Limnoperna fortunei
GTGTATGCCATTTGGATTTGTTTATTACTGTGTATTCCATTTGGATTTGTTTATTACTGTGTATGCCATTTGGATTTGTTTATTACCATGTATGCCATTTGGATTTGTTTATTACTGTGTATGCCATTTGGATTTGTTTATTACTGTGTATGCCATTTGGATTTGTTTATTACCGTGTATGCCATTTGGATTTGTTTATTAATGTGTATGCCATTTGGATTTGTTTATTACTGTGTATGCCATTTGGATTTGTTTATTAATGTGCATGCCATTTGCATTTGTTTATTACTGTGTATGTCATTTGGATTTGTTAATTACTGTGTATGCCATTTGGATTTGTTTATTACTGTGTAAGCCATTTGGATTTGTTTATTACTGTGTATGCCATTTGGATTTGTTTATTACTGTGTATGCCATTTGGATTTGTTTATTACTGTGTATGCCATTTGGATTTGTTTATTACTGTGTATGCCATTTGGATTTGTTTATTACCGTGTATGCCATTTGGATTTGTTTATTACTGTGTATGCCATTTGGATTTGTTTATTACTGTGTATGCCATTTGGATTTGTTTATTACCGTGTATGCCATTTGGATTTGTTTATTACCGTGTATGCCATTTGGATTTGTTTATTACCGTGTATGCCATTTGGATTTGTTTATTACTGTGTATGCCATTTGGATTTGTTTATTACCGTGTATTCCATTTGGATTTGTTTATTACTGTGTATGCCATTTGGATTTGTTTATTACTGTGTATGCCATTTGGATTTGTTTATTACTGTGTATGCCATTTGGATTTGTTTATTACCGTGTATTCCATTTGGATTTGTTTATTACTGTGTAAGCCATTTGGATTTGTTTATTACTGTGTATGCCATTTGGATTTGTTTATTACTGTGTATGCCATTTGGGTTTGTTTATTACTGTGTATGCCATTTGGATTTGTTTATTACTGTGTATGCCATTTGGATTTGTTTATTACCGTGTATGCCATTTGGATTTGTTTATTACTGTGTATGCCATTTGGAATTGTTTATTACTGTGTATGCCATTTGGATTTGTTTATTACTGTGTAAGCCATTTGGATTTGTTTATTACTGTGTATGCCATTTGGATTTGTTTATTACTGTGTATGCCATTTGGATTTGTTTATTACCGTGTATGTCATTTGGATTTGTTTATTACTGTGTATGCCATTTGGAATTGTTTATTACTGTGTATGCCATTTGGATTTGTTTATTACTGTGTATGCCATTTGGATTTGTTTATTACCGTGTATGCCATTTGGATTTGTTTATTACTGTGTATGCCATTTGGAATTGTTTATTACTGTGTATGCCATTTGGATTTGTTTATTAATGTGTATGCCATTTGGATTTGTTTATTACTGTGTATGCCATTTGGATTTGTTAATTACTGTGTATGCCATTTGGATTTGTTTATTACTGTGTATGCCATTTGGAATTGTTTATTACTGTGTATGCCATTTGGATTTGTTTATTACTGTGTAAGCCATTTGGATTTGTTTATTACTGTGTATGCCATTTGGATTTGTTTATTACTGTGTATGCCATTTGGATTTGTTTATTACTGTGTATTCCATTTGGATTTGTTTATTACTGTGTAAGCCATTTGGATTTGTTTATTACTGTGTATTCCATTTGGATTTGTTTATTACTGTGTATGCCATTTGGATTTGTTTATTACTGTGTAAGCCATTTGGATTTGTTTATTAATGTGTATGCCATTAGGATTTGTTTATTACTGTGTATGCCATTTGGATTTGTTTATTACTGTGTATTCCATTTGGATTTGTTTATTACTGTGTATGCCATTTGGATTTGTTTATTACTGTGTATGCCATTTGGATTTGTTTATTACTGTGTATCCCATTTGGATTTGTTTATTACTGTGTATGCCATTTGGATTTGTTTATTACTGTGTATGCCATTTGGATTTGTTTATTACTGTGTATTCCATTTGGATTTGTTTATTACTGTGTATGCCATTTGGATTTGTTAATTACTGTGTATGCCATTTGGATTTGTTTATTACTGTGTATGCCATTTGGAATTGTTTATTACTGTGTATGCCATTTGGATTTGTTTATTACTGTGTAAGCCATTTGGATTTGTTTATTACTGTGTATGCCATTTGGATTTGTTTATTACTGTGTATGCCATTTGGATTTGTTTATTACTGTGTATTCCATTTGGATTTGTTTATTACTGTGTAAGCCATTTGGATTTGTTTATTACTGTGTATTCCATTTGGATTTGTTTATTACTGTGTATGCCATTTGGATTTGTTTATTACTGTGTAAGCCATTTGGATTTGTTTATTAATGTGTATGCCATTAGGATTTGTTTATTACTGTGTATGCCATTTGGATTTGTTTATTACTGTGTATTCCATTTGGATTTGTTTATTACTGTGTATGCCATTTGGATTTGTTTATTACTGTGTATGCCATTTGGATTTGTTTATTACTGTGTATCCCATTTGGATTTGTTTATTACTGTGTATGCCATTTGGATTTGTTTATTACTGTGTATGCCATTTGGATTTGTTTATTACTGTGTATTCCATTTGGATTTGTTTATTACTGTGTATGCCATTTGGGTTTGTTTATTACCATGTATGCCATTTGGATTTGTTTATTACTGTGTATGCCATTTGGATTTGTTTATTACTGTGTATGCCATTTGGATTTGTTTATTACTGTGTATGCCATTTGGATTTGTTTATTACTGTGTATTCCATTTGGATTTGTTTATTACTGGGTATGCCATTTGGATTTGTTTATTACTGTGTATCCCATTTGGATTTGTTTATTACTGTGTATGCCATTTGGATTTGTTTATTACTGTGTATGCCATTTGGATTTGTTTATTACTGTGTATTCCATTTGGATTTGTTTATTACTGTGTATGCCATTTGGGTTTGTTTATTACCATGTATGCCATTTGGATTTGTTTATTACTGTGTATGCCATTTGGATTTGTTTATTACTGTGTATGCCATTTGGATTTGTTTATTACCGTGTATGCCATTTGGATTTGTTTATTACTGTGTATTCCATTTGGATTTGTTTATTACTGTGTATGCCATTTGGATTTGTTTATTACCATGTATGCCATTTGGATTTGTTTATTACCATGTATGCCATTTGGATTTGTTTATTACTGTGTATGCCATTTGGATTTGTTTATTACCGTGTATGCCATTTGGATTTGTTTATTAATGTGTATGCCATTTGGATTTGTTTATTACTGTGTATGCCATTTGGATTTGTTTATTACTGTGTATTCCATTTGGATTTGTTTATTACTGTGTATGCCATTTGGATTTGTTTATTACCGTGTATGCCATTTGGATTTGTTTATTAATGTGTATGCCATTTGGATTTGTTTATTACTGTGTATGCCATTTGGATTTGTTTATTAATGTGCATGCCATTTGGAGTCATTAGTACCTTGAATCGCAGTGGGAAATCGAGTTAATTTACTTTCATTAAGGTGGTTAGTCTTAAATAGTCCGTTGATGGTGGTTAGTTCTTTGAAAGCCATTTTTGGTAGTTATTCTTTTGTAAGCTATTTGGGAAGGTAAATAATTTTAATGCCATTTGAGATGATTAGTCGTGTTAGTCCCGTGTAAGCTATTTGGAGTTGTTACACCTTTTAATGTCATTTAGGCTGTTGATGCAGTCCATTTATGCATAAAGTCATTTGTATGTTATGTGTTGTGGTTTTATTCTCTTGAATAACATTTTGGGCGTCCGAGTCTTTTAAATCCTATTCGGAATGTTGAGTCATTTTCAAGCTACTCAGAGTCTTAAGTCCTTCGCATGCCATTTGGGGTTAATAAATCCTTTGAATGCATGTCACTTGTGGTGAACGAGTCATTTAAATGCCATTTGGGTTAGTAGTTTGGAGTGAATAAGTTCGTTGAATGCAATTTTGATAAAAGCGTATACTTTGTGTGGCATTTGGGGCGAGTAAGCAGTTAGAAATCTATTTGTGGGGATTGGGTCCTTAAAAATTCATTTTTAACAATATTTTTAATACAATTTTGTGGTCGGCTAGTCCTTTGAATGCAGTTTGGGGTGGGAATGTCCATATTCAGTGGTTTTGACAGTGACTTGTGGTTAGTGGGTAATTTGAAAGTTTGCTTTTTTTGATGTAATTTTTCAGCTATATTGTCGCATCCAGTTTTTATTGAGAGGGAAGTCTGAATACCAAGAGGAAACCACCGACCTAGCAATCTTCGTAATTACGACAGGAATCGAGTACACCCAGCTCGCGGCAAGACTCGAACCCGCAACCTCAGTGTTAAACAGACCAAGTAATCAAATTAGACGAATCTCTTAACCACTAGGCCACCGAGGCCACCTCATTTGGGATACTGGAGTTCATTAGAATGCTAAACCATAATTTTGATTTCATAAATGACCGACGATCCGGCTCGATACCTCTTGGTTTGCACGGTTAGTCTTGACATCGGTAAGTGTTCTTCATCGTTAGAAAAATGTGCCATGGATTGAAATATTTTGCCGCAAGAAAGATCTAGTGCAGTTGTTAGATAACGTTGAAATTATTCAAGAAAGATTTTATGTACTAGCACATTGTTAAAAGGTGTTTCGTACTTGTTCAAAGTTCAAGTTGTCAATACAGGTGATGATAACCAGGCAGCTAACCCAGATTGAGCAATACGGTGTTATGAAAAGATGTATGCTGTTTGGTGTTGATTATCGCACAAACTGTGGCTACACTATAAAACCTTTCTGAGTAAAAATGTGTTGAAAACATGAGAATTTTCTCAATCACCATGACAACAAGGGAAAAGGGAAGATCGGATTGGATGAAATTGGGAATAAACACATTCTCAGCAAAGAAAATATTTATGGCCCTGGTCCCTGATATTATGCTTAATTACAAACTTTCATAATTGTCATTTATATAGAAATGATTTTAAAATTGCATTAATCTGAATACAATAGTACTTTCAGAAAAATTTTCTATGATTATTTTTTCAACAGTGTAACAAGGCTTCAAAATTAATAATATAACGCCGAAGAAAAATAGTTTTTAGTCTATTAGGGTTGGGGGGGGGGAGGGTTAAAATGTAGCTGGTGTAAGGTCTTGATAGCTTTATGAGGAGAAAATTACTCCACATGTATTGTTGTAAGACAAATTTGCTGTAAAATAATTACACAAAGTAAGTACTTGTCTTCAGTAAAATCTGTTGAAAATGACATAAGTTCCCAAGCCTTAAAAAATCCTCCATTATAGAAGGTGAACAATTTAAATATGAATCCATTTTTCTACAAAGTTTTAGAGATCTGTGATGAAAGATGTAAGAGAAGTTGATTACACAAAAACATGTCTTTTATAAATTTGTTGAAAAAACTCGAAATCTGAAAAAATTCTTTAATACCAAGTGCATGACCTCAGTATGCGTGCAAACCTTACTGTGAAGATTGAAAACTAGGAGGGGTTGATTACACGAAGTTTCCAAGTCTGGAAAAAAGAAAAGAAAAAATTCTTCAAACAATTCCATAATAGCAACTCCAATATAAGCGCTATCGTTCTCTAAAGTTTAAAAACTGTAAGAGTTAACTCAACATTAGTACCATATTTTCCTTGCCTGTGACCAACTTCACATTCTATAACCCGAGTTTGTAATAAAATTAAAATTAAATCTTTCTCTTGCTAACCAGCCTAATTAAAATGAAGTCTTTCGCACGCTTCCTCCTTTTCAGCTCACATGGACCAGTGAGTTTTTTGCCGTCATTTGGCGTCCATCGTCAGTCGTAAACTTTATTAAAAATCTTCTCTAAAATCACAAGACCAATTTTTTTTAAAACTTGGCCACAATCATCCTTAGGGTACCTTGTTTCAAATTTGTGCAGGCAGGGTGTACCCGACTCTAATCTTAATTGACAAGGATTGCCAGTTTTTTCTAACGAAGGTAGGGGGTTTTCTCTGGGTACTCCGCTTCCTCCCCCAATAAAAACTGGACGCCATGATCAAGCTGAAAATCGGCTGCAAATTCAAATTTGTACCCAGGTTGGTGATCAATGGATAAAGATGACCACTGTTACTAAAAATGGAATGAAAGTGTCAACACATGTTTTGGACGATATCTCAAAAATTATAATAGATATAGAGAAAACGATTATCTCGAATTAATCAATTTTAAGGCTCTATAAAAGTTCAAATTATTCCATGTTGTGTAATGATGTATTGTAGGAGTTATTGCCCTTAAAAATTATTTTTTATAGACTTGCCACAAGTTCCCTTAAATTTTGTGTTGCTATTAGAGAGATACATCTTTGTCTACATGTGTACACAAGTGGATAGTATAGAAAATGTAGATAATATTATGTATCTCTCTAATAATAAATTCAAAAGGGAGTTGTGGCAAGTCTAGACTTTTGACAAAGTTTTCAGTTTTTACAATACAACTGAAAACTATATAAGAGCTAGATTGTAATTGTAAATTGCTTAAATTTTTGTAGACATAATCTTGCTTATATGATCAGCAAGACAATGCCTACAAACCACATAGTTGGTCTGAATTGTAAGACTAAACCATTATAGGAGTTATTGCCCTTAAGTTAAAATTGTGTAAGAATTTTTAAACTTTTTTCCCTAACCGTAAAACTATAACAGCTAGAGTTAAACTGTAAATTGCTAAAATGATCAGCAATACAAGTCCTACAATTCAATTGTTTTGCCATTAAGTGTGAGCGAATAATCTGGGTGCCTGCCTCTATTTGTTATTGTCAAAACGAGGGCACAACAATAACAATAGGCACTTAATTTTAAATTTTCTACTGGCATAAACAACATTATCTTTGTTGAGCCGATTTAATGAATATTGCTGTTTAGTTTCAACTGGTTCATAAGTTTCATATTGGGTGTCATTATACACATTTTCCTACAAGTTTCTTTCTTAAATTATTTCCTGCAATTGAAGCAATCTTAGTTTTTTTTATAAAAAAACAATCATCAACTTTTAACAGAGTCATTAAAAATAAACAAGCACAACATCCATAAAACATTAACATACAACATGGCTTCAATCAGCTTTTGCAGATTAAGAAATAAAGAATTTTTTAAGATTAAAAAATGGCATTTGTCTGTTTACCTAAATCAGAAATGTTAATGGCGTCCATTTTACACATTATATATATATATATTCCCATATGGTCCTAAACTATCCTGCAGTGGTGGCCTTTTTGAACTTCCAGTAAGCATAAAAACAAACTTCATAAAGGAGCATACAATGAATACTGGTAATAAGTTGTGTTTCAATTGGTTGAGCAATTTCAGATAAGAAGCCTTTTTAGAACTTTAGGGACTATATACAAGTGTGGACACAGAAAAATGTCTCGCATGCATTCCGCATCAGTAACGAAAAAAATTACGTCATAAGCATTACGAAAATAGCATGTAATTGTAATCATTTAAAATACTAGTATACAATGCATGGTTACAGAGAAAAGGACCTAATCCAAAAACTTGAACGTAGTCACTGGACCGTGAAATTGAGGTCATGGTCAGTTGACACCTATTAGACACTCATGTATTAAACAATAGCAACCTATGTACCAAATAATATTATCCTACCATGCATGCTTACAGAGAAACTGCCCCAATACAAAAATTAACGTAGTCGCTGGACCGTGAAATTGACAGGTTATTGACTGGCAAGTGCTCAAAAGCTACCACGGGACCAAATTTGATGGAAGTAGGGCTTAGGCTTACAAATTTATGAAGCAAGCTGTCCAAGTGTTGACGCCGGATTCCCATATGTATGCCTCGCCTCCAGCGACTATCCTCGCAGGCGAGACAAAAACTAAGTCATCTGGTGGTTGCCATTTTGAATTTCTGATTGACATAAAACACCTAAACCTTATAGAGTACCATCCAATCGATACTAGTGATAAGTGTGTTATTCAGTTGGTGAATTGATTTCAGAGAAGTCTTTATAAACATGTTCAAATAGGGTGCTGCTGTTGTGGCCAGTTTGGTTTTCCGATCAGATTAAAAAAAACTTGTGAAGGTCCATCCAATGAACATTGTGACCAAGTTTGGTTTCAATTGGCCTGCTAGATTGAATGTAAAAATGTTACAGATGTATCAGCTACCCCAACGAAGGACGCAAAGTGATGATAACATCTCACATGATCAAGCTAACTAGAGGCTCCCAGGAGCCTGTAATTGCTTACCTGGACACAAATGACTTCAACTATATCGAAAGTTTTGTATAGCTTTTAAGTCACTGGGCAAAAACTTAACACTTCTTGAAAAATTGGTTACAATTAATTTCCAATTTTAACACAATTAATGTAACAACGAGTGTATCTGTGAGCTTATGCTCACTAGTGAAACCTCCTAGCCAAAAGTATTCGGTAAACAGGAAGTAGATGACCAAAGAGCATGAAATCGCTATAACCATATTGCACTATAGGATAGAGGAATATGCAAAATGTCAGGCTTCTACATGCTATAGTTGCTTAGAAAACTGCAACGGAAATTTTTGTTATGGACGGACGAGCAAGGGTAAAACAGTATAACACCTCTTCTTCTAAGTGGGGTATAATAAAAAGCATTTGTATTTTTTATACATAGCTTGCTTGCTAAATATCTGTGGTAACCTAATTATACCCGGTAACTGTTTACAGAAATACATGTTGCAATATTTGTGTATTTGAAGTGCATTAATTTAGTATTAATTTAAATGTGTTGGAATGCATTATTGTTATGAAATTATTCTTATTATTTGTGTATTCAATAAATGTTTCAAGTACATTATATGACTACTTCAAGAGATAACATTGTTACATGGGATTGGTGGACTATTTTTATCTGTAACATTAAGTGACATGGAATTGGTGGATTATTACTATCTATTCAATAAAATGTCACGAGATTGGTCGACTATTTCTATTACAGTAAGTGCCATGGATTTTGGTGTACTCAGTTTAAAATAATTTAAACAGATATTTGATTGGCTGATAATAAAAATACAAACCTATCCAAGATTATCTTAAAAAAAATATATACATACAAGATTGCAGAAAACCGATTGATTGATTGATTCATTGAATGGATGTTTGCTTTACTTACAGCAAGAAGTGCTTCAGCTTAATTCAGAACGAGAACAAGTTAACAAACAATAAATCAACAGAAACAAGGGGTGGGATCGGGAAACCAATTTTGACTGCCACTGGAAAAGTATGGAGTATTGAGTAGGGGCAGAGAATGGAGCCGTTTGTAGTTGCTATAATGAGGTACTCTTTTTTGAAATCTACTAAAAAGGTCTTTATCATCAGGGAGCATAGCACTCTACAAACACATTATCCACTATGGTCCAAGGCCAGGCTTTCCTAATATGACCTGACAATCCCCATTGAGAGGGTCTCCCCTATCTGCCACCAGGTGACATTCTGGGCTGCTCTGTGGATCAATCACTGTGAACCCTCCCAGTATTGTCACAGGATTGCAGAAAATCAGTGGCTTATAAAAATGACCATGCTACCACATTTATTATTTGCACAATAATGAGATAAAGAAATTCTTGAGCTAAATACAGACAACATGGAAGTTTGAACTGTTAACAAAAAATCACTGATTTATAGCCCAACTAGTCATACTAGCAGCATTGTGTGTCCATCCTGGGCACACATAGGCCATCTCGGACTATAATTTCAAACTTTAATTTTTGTGGTCTTTGGGATTATTTCCTTATTTACAAAAATAATACTGCAAGATCTTTAAACTTGATAAATGGTTAAAATTGTATTTAGAGTCCATAAGTTAAAAAAAATAGCAATGCTCTAACATCCCCCTTAACCCCTTTTTCAATGTTTGAAAGTACAATACAAACACATGTAGCATGTAGTTTTAATATTTTTAAAGACATTATTTTAAATGCTCTTTTTCTAAACAAAGTTTACATCATATCTCTAGAATTTCAGAATTCTTAATTTAAATATTTATCTTAAAAGTTTAAGCACATGTATAATTACAACATTTTCTACTACAGCCTCTCTACTATAGCCTAATTCCTTTTTTATCCATCAGATACAACCTACAGCTAAAAATGAAGCATAAAAACTGGAAAAATCATGTAAATATATATTAGCATAAAAATTATAAAGATAATAACACTTAAACACAAATTAAATATTTTTAAAAATAAAAAAAGATTAGAACTGCAAAAATATTTCTGAACATTTCATGATTAGTGACTCATCAATTAAAACATTGTTAGCAATGACACAGTAATGAAATTTCTGAAATAAAAAATATATAATTTATACTAGACTGATATGCATTTATTATTTTAACACAACATGTGTGATGTATAATTTGATTGAATTTCTACTTAATGTCACAACCTGTAATTAAATAAATGACACAAACCAAAATTTATGAGGGTAAGAGATTCTGAAAAATTGTAAAATGTAAAAATCTATTCCGATACTAGTTCAAATCACATAATCTTTCTAGAAGGTGTTATTCATATTGACCAATTTACATGTTTTATTTACCTCTTGTTACATTAAAAACACCACAAGAGCTAAATAAACTATTGCAGTAAATAATAAATGGCAATGTTTCTCTGTGGTGAGTTGATATGTAATGACTTATTGCATAATGATAATGTTTACATTAACAACAAATCCCTCTACAACGTCTAAAGTTAGTATAACTAATCATTTTAACAGTTACCTGCACAGTTAAATTGATTCTCATCTTTTTTTAAATATATTTGATGTAAATTAGGACATAAGATCTGTGAACATCAATAATTCTCCTTGCTTAGTGTTCATATTTCAACTAAGTAAAAAATACTCAAAACACAGTCCAAGACACTCTGTTTATATTCAGTTTTAGTGTCTTTTGATAAACATCTTGGTCTCTGTTTACTATTTATTGTTTTTATCAACAAAAACTGTCTATTTCCTGGAATTCACTAAGAGCCTTGACGGGTTCAATATTCTTCTTAACAGCACTTTTTCTGATCTGAGAACGTAACTCCTTAGCATCTTCTTTACGTACTAGTGGTTTTTTCTCTGGAGCTTTCATTCTCCACATGACTGGGTTCTGTAACAACAACACAAGTACCAATTATAATTAATGCTTATAGTCTTCTATATCTTATAACAAGAATCCTTGAAAATCATGCCTTATTAAAGTGGTAGCAGAATTTTTACCTTGACCATGGACCTGTGAAAATAATTTTTAAATTGGCCTACTGCAAAACTTACTAAAAATTCAATGTGGTCTTTATATTATTGTATTTAACAAATGTGCAAAGTTTTAATAAAATTTTGTTCTTTTCAAATTATCATATGTTTGAATGGTGTTTAACACAACTTTCAACAATTTTCCAGCTATACCATAGGATCCAGTTTTTATTGGGGAGGGGGGGGGGGAGAGTACACCAACCTGTGGTAAGAAAACTGGCAATTCTTGTCAAATAGTCAAGTACAGCCTGCTGACTATGAGACTAGAACGTGCATGCTCAGTGTTGACATACCATGATCAATAGAAGATTATTAACTATGTTTTTATCCCTTCTGCTGAAGAGGAGACATTTCTTTTAAATTGGTGTTACTCATAAAATAAAAACTTATTATGGCATTATGCTGAAAATTGATCTTGATCTTAAGTTAACAGTACTTAACAGCAGTGCAAAGTTTAAACAAAATCTGTTGACAAATTTGCAAGTTATTATCTGGAAACCCCCTTGTTACAGACAGACAATTATATCGAAACAGAGGGTATTACATATTTCATTGCATAATATAATACATTATAACTTGCCTATTTGTGTGACTGAGTAGAAAAATTCAAAGGGATTTCCCAATACCAACTTAATGCATACACAATATAAATACATATATATAAATATTTGCTCTATCTGATCTATATTTTGTTAACAAAAACCTTGCATGCATCATCCATAGTATACTTTCCAACAAACAGTTTTTTTCTGAATTGTGAATAGATTACTTGCTTGAAGTCTTAGAATAGCTTTCAAAACCTGCCCAACACATGGTTAATAAATGTGTTTACTTGCAGTGCAGTATGGGACTGGTTGTGATGTATTAGTATCTTTTATACATGTTTACTTGTACTGCAATTTGCGAGTGGACGTAATGTGTTAGTATCTTTTACATGTTTACTTGCAGTGTGATTTTTTCAATTACATGTTTAGTTGTAGTGGGATTTTGGACTGGATGTAATGTGTTTGTATATTTTACATGTTTACTTACAGTGTGATTTTTTCTTGTACATGTTTAGTTGTAGCGTGATTTGGGACTGGATGAAATGTGTTAGTATCTGTTACATGTTTACTTGCAGTGTGATTTGGGAGTGGTTGTAATGTATTTGTATCTTTCACATGGTGAAGACCCTCTATCCTTGGCAGTTTTAATTTGATCAAAATTATTGTCTTTGTTTTATCTACCATTGATATAAACTACTTTTACAAATGTTCTGCTTGTTTGTTTAATGAGGTTCAATACCACTTGCAGCAATTTCTCAATACTATCATAGTGTCCAGTTTTTAATGGGAAAAAACTGGAGTATCCAGTGAAAACATGTGACTTTCTTAGAAAAAACTGGCCATCCTTTTCAATTAAGGTCAAAATTTAGCACACCCTGTCACAGTAAGATTCCAACAAGCAACCCTGGAGTTTGTCTAAGACTGTTAAATTACGTTTTTGAATATCTCATATATTACCTTTTGACCAGGAACTTTATACTGAAAAAGACGAAAGTCAAATTATTAGTATCTCACAATAAATGAATTGTTCATATAGTCAAACACAATGAAACATTGTAATCTTTGAAACATGCATTTTCCATGTCAATTTTTAACTATTTGCTTAAAAAAGAAATGTTCAAGTACCTAACTGAGGGTGTTTTATAGTCCTTAAGCTTGTGAACTCTTTGGAACAAACTCTTGTCAATTTAAAGGATTTATAGTACCATTGGTACTTTAAATATACAACCACTCATGGCAGTCCTAAAGCGAATATTTTCTCATTCCATTTTTTTTTCATATTATTTTGAAAACTGCACAAATATGTGATTACCTTCGTAGATGCCACATAAGCAGCTTTGACTGTTAATACTACAGTATTCATTAAGTTCTTTGCTGCTTGAATCAATGATGTGGCACTGTCCAGCTGAAATAGAAAAAAAAATGAATAAAGACGATCATGATGTGATGTAACAGTGAACTATTTCTATCAATACTTAAAACCCCCCTTTACCCATAGATCATCGGGATATACTGTGTGTTAAATGCATGGGTCCGTCCATAACAATTTTTGTCACATTTTTTTTTGCCATGATAAATGATACAGTACTAAAATTTTGTCAGTAGCTTATATGATCATGCCATAAAGTGGGATTTATTTTCATTTTCAGATGTCTCTGAAGTTATAGTTTCATCAGTGAGAATAAGCTCACAGTTACTTTTTATGCATATTTTGAAATTGTGGTAATTTATTATGAAGGTATGACATTATCTGATTTGAACCTGTTAAGGCAAGTTGATGTTCAGAACTGAAAAAGCAAAATTTTCACATTTTGCAGTATAATTTAAACAGGTGTTTTGCAATACTGATCTTTATACTTGTATATATTATTAGGAATACTGTCATTATCTCATGATAATACAGTAACATATACAACACAGATTTTATTCTGTGTTAAGTCTGATGTTGAATCAAACTTGAGAAGGGGCTTTAATAAAAAAAACCTCTCTCATATCATTTTTTCTGGAATAGCCCTTACTAAGTCTAGCAGTTTGACAAAAAACATTAAAGTGTACATTGTGTATTTTTAAGCAACAAATTACCCCAGATACAATCAGTTCTCCGCTAGCACTGGTGACATCAGCCTTGACCTTACTGGTGATATTTAACTGGTGACAATACAAGGCTATTCTCTGTAAATAGGCTTCTAAATCCTTCTTAGAGGCCGAATCTGGGCACTGAAAATAAAACAATTTTACATATTACACCTATTTGTCTGAATTCAACATAACTACATGTATATGAGATCTATTTAAAGATGTTTTATTTTAAGGTGGTTATTACTATTTTCTTTAATTCATGCCAATCTAAAATTCTTTGCAGACAGTTCACACATCAACTTAATTTCAGTATCTTGTATTATACTTGAAAACAAGTTTAGATCAAATTTTAGTTAAAAATTATATTTTGCACTCAACATTAAATTTGTACAAAAAATGTCATATGCCCTTTTATTCTATCCTGAGTTCCATTTGTAGCACAAAATGTACAGATATATTTCACTGAATTTTTGTTAAAACAGTACCATTTCAGCTATTGCCCTTGACAATTTATCCAACTTAGTTCCAGCTTCTGATATTTTCTTGGCTGCATTGATAACATCCATAGTACTTTTCAAAGGACCTCTACCTCTGAAAGGAAAAAAAAGAAAATTGTTTTAAAAAGGTCGAGAACAAACTGCATGGCTGCAGCCCTTTAGTATTCTAGTCATTTTTGTCTGTCCTGTAAAAAGCTTTGTTTCTTTACCTCACACAATTTTATTAAAGTTTTATTACCAACAGGATGAAATATTTTTGGGAGTACTCAGTAGGTAAAATATTTATTTTCAGGATATTTTATTTGTTGATGGAAAAAGGCAGGGTATACACATATCAATCCACTGTGTCCAACAAAACATCAATATTTAACACAAATCAGGATTTAAGGTTCATAAAATTAAATGAGAAATTATTTAGCTCAATTTGATACTAGGAATACATAATGGATACAAATGTTACAACTAAAACAAATATTACAAAGCATAAAAATTATCTAATGTATCTAATGGGTAATGTTCAATAAATGTGTCATATATTTTTAACTCCCAAGTAACTGACCTCAAGTTATAAAAAAGAATAAAATTTTTTTTGTAATCTACTATACCACATAACATAGATACATAATATCAAGTAAACACACTAACAGAGGGCTAAACGTAATTACCTGGTAAAATCTGTCATCTCCATCATAATCATACACATCTGTTTAGCCAGAACAATGATATCATTACCACTGTCATCCCACTTGCGTATTTCCTGATCCAACTCCCGTTTGGCAGTACGGAAATCCTGAACATGTTGCATAATAACATTTTTCTCTTCCTCTGGTAGATGGGCCATGATCCATCGTTCACTTCTCTGCCCTCCATAATCTTGTTCAGTTGTGTAGCTTGCTTAAATAACAAATAAAAACATGAAGGGAAATTTAAAATTACTATTTGTTTGTCTAAAACAGGTTCATAAAGTTTTAGGATATGTTATGGTTCACTGACTACCTCAGTTAAGAAAGCAGAAATAAAAAGTCAGCATTAGCTGAAAAACAATGTCACACTTGTGTTAAGAAGACCTATCCCAGCCACAGAGGCCCATATAAATTTGGTTAAATATTCTCTACCAATTGCTTTAAACCCTTAGAACAAACAGCTAATTTACTTGTTCTTAGAATGGCAAGGGTATTTTCAACTTCATGAATTTATACTACATAACATTATTTCATCAACTTGTAATATAGTGTACAAAAAAGGCAAAACAGAAATATCCAGTCAAATGTTCCAATAATGATTTTCTACAGCATTAATCTTTTTTTCCATATAATGGACCAATACACAGTTTTATAACTACTTTGTGACACACATATTCTTATACATAAATTCAAATCATGCAATACAATTACAAGGCAAAAACACTATGTATATTGTAAGTACTCACATTTACTTTTTGTGTCATATTCATCTTCCACGTCATATTCTGTGTCTGTATCTATCTCCTCTGGATTCTGTAAGACAGAAAAAAACATAAAAATCTGAACTAAGGACACCTTAGCCAATGTCAATTATAGTTATAATCAACACTAAACAAAGGAGATAGTTAACAATAATAGCCCAACAGATTATAGTTTTGTAAAGAATCATTATTCTTAGCAAAGTTTTATGTTCTTGTTACAGAAAGAAGCTTAAATTTGTCTTAATCACTAGAAAACAACGGTTCTTGGCCATTAAATCTAGGTTTAAATATAATAGGATAAAATAATAACAATTTACTTGAAGATGTTAGATGTGTATCTCTGGCAGACTTTCTACTAACCCTGTTACAGAGGACAGCTTGTCTTATTTCCCTCACACCATCATAAACAAGTCGACTAGCATCAATAAATTCATTTTCATCTATTTCTCTAGGAGGATTACAGCTAAGTGCATCTACAGCTATTTCTACTTTTTCGGCAAAATTTGGCATTACTACAAAATAAAAGTAACCATATATATTCTTTCAACCCCAGGTTATCTTAATTTTTCTCCGAGTTTGTCCTCAGCTATTAAAGTAACGAGCTTGGTGAATACTGTGGAGTGTCGACACTCTAATGTACATTTTGTTCAGCAGTATAACATGCTGTCCTGATCAGATAAATTTTTCATAATCTGAGCTGTAACTGTGGTTACTTAATCTTAGCAGAGTGGTATAATCTCATCATATTAATCAATTTGTTATTAAATTTTCAGTTCTAAAAATTTATAAAAAGCATCCAATATAATATACAATTACTGACTTTGATATAAATCTATCAGGATTTCTCAACTAGACAATGTAAAATTCACCAAAACCAGAGATATTAAGATGGCTATTCTGATTGGCTAGTAAACAAATGTTTTTTTTGGATTTATATTTAAAGACGGTTAATATTGAATTTGGCTTGACCCCTTGTGCAGTTTGTTGTGATTTAACATGACCTGGAAGTAATTTTAGTCCAATAAAGAAAACCAAAATTCTATTCATGTAATAATTATCAATACTGCATGCATTTTAATATCTAAACACACCTTGGTCTCGGAGCATAACAACAGCCTCCATAACTCTGTCAGTGTACAATCCTGGCTCCCAGTTGTCCATTTCAGCACTGACAACATTACAGACTCTGGCTGATCGACCACGGATAGCTCCAGCAGTACGATCTAATGTATCAGGGTCAGATTCTTGTAATGCAATAACACATTTGTTCACATCTTCCAAGATGTGACTTTCTGCAATGAATGAATAAACATTATTAAAGAATAGAGCATTAAAAAGAACTATTATCATGGTTAGCAATGACATGGTCTACCACCTGTGAGATTGACAATACTAAATAGATGATTTTTTTAATGAAGCATCTGTTCTCATGCTTCTAACAACATAATGGAAAGATAACTTCTCTCAACTTCATTTTTACCTGAGACAGCTAAGAAGTCATCAATTGTTGTTATATCATCTACAGCATCTGTCAGTAGTCTAACTTCTCTCTCCCATGCATCTTTAAACACATCCATATTCTCCTGCGCCACCTTCGATCGAGGTCGTGCTGCTAACACACGTGCTGCATTGATAACCTGTAAAATAAAGCCATTTGAATTAATTATGAAAAACAATCTCTCACAAACATAGAACACGTTTTTTTTTTGTTTTTTTTTAAACAAAATTCAGAAATAAGTTCCTGTAAATTGCAGTCGGCCCATCCACCATTGAAATACATGTATTTATGTAAATGGGGTTTAACATTTGTAGGTGGAGAGATTTCAACAGTATTTTAGCTATATTTAGAAGAATAATAATTTAAAAACATTAAATCTATGGAAAAATTGGTGGGAAGTGACATAGGGAACACAATTTTGACTGCCACTGGAAAAGTATGACTATTGGGTAGGGGCAGAGAAATTAATTCTTTTGTAGTGGCTAAAATGACCAAACAACCCCCTCCCCCACCCCCCAAACAAGAGAGTCTCCACTATCTCCCCCAGGCGCTGCTCTGGCTTCTAAAAAGCTGGCGCCAAAAAAATCGGCAATTGCAATTTTCCGTCGCCAGTTTTGTAAAAGTGTCGCCATCGTAGAAATCACTAGATCACTATACGACATGGCGAAATTGTTTAATATTATGTGTGACATATTCTGTAACGTCCGACAAAATCCAAGTTTGCCGGACTCTTATTTAATTTTTCAAAAGTTTGGTCCCAAGCAGCCCGTACACTTATTGTATTTTAATCATGAAAAGATGTGTGAGTGATTTCTTGTTGGCAGAAAACCAAAATTTTACAGTAATTTATTAGAAACATCTATTCCCGTGAATGAACATAAAACCGGAAATACTGAAAATAGAACTACACATGTGTACGAGTTTTCTAATTACGAAATGAAGACGGACATCCGGTCCGGAAATCACTCTACAACGACGTCAGTTTTCGTACCTGTATTTTATTAATTACATTATAAAAAAAATTTATTACAAAAATATGTTTGTTTTGATATTATTATAAATTAATTAACAGCGGGAGCATCAATTGTTATGTTACACGTCTACTCAAATGTGATGCAGGTAAAGCTGCTTTTCATCTGACAACTTTGTTGATTCATTTATTGCCGATTTCCGTTTAATAACTCCAAATAATACACGTGTCACTGGATACTACACAATACACGTGTATTTACGACCATAGAAGCCGACAAAGGATCTTTAATGATGCAATCACCGATTACCGATAAATTTAAAACGTGCATGCATCGTTTAACACAATAAAACCTTGGCACCAAAAAAATCGCCAGACGCAATATTTTGTCGCCAAATGAAAAAAAAAATCGCAATTGGCGACATTGGCGAAGCCCAGCGCGGCCCCTGATCTCCCCCCAAGGACACGCTGGGCTGCTCTGTGGTTGAGCGCTGAAAACAAAACTTCATTTCTGTACAATAATTCTAATTTGTACAGCCATACCTGTGGACACAAATTCTCTATTTCAGCAGCAGCCAGTCTGACCATCTTCACCCCATCCTCATTACTTGACATGGAACATGCTAGGTTTGCTACCTGTTATTGTAAACAATATTTCATAAATTATGAAAACAAATATATGTATCTGTCCTTTTGTTCTCAGTTGTTTTTAGTTTTAATAATTAACATTTTAGATTAGATTTTACAGATTAGTCATGTCAGAAATGCATAATAAATATTATATATACTAGAAAGATGGATTTTTTGAACCCGTGGTATTGATTCTGGTGGTTACTTTTATGATATAGCAATATAAAGAACACAACTGTAGGTTTATATGACAGGGATCGTTTGCTTTGCATAAATTTGGGGTCGTTGTCTCTCAGAAATTTACCAAAACGTTTATCATCTTTACTACTAAAATTATAGACCCCCTTTTTTAAGAGCGCATCACAAAACACAGAGAAATAATTTAATAATCGACTTTATCGATATCAACATTAAATATTTTTATAATGTGCAACATCAACTGCATGTAACCTTATACATATTGAAGTACGAACTACAGCTATAGACTTCCGTCACGTGAAGCAAGCGAACAGTTCGTTCTTGTTTAAATTCAGCCGGCTCACTTTAAGCAAACGATTGGAATCGAAGGGATTTTCACCAGACATGTCTGGTAGGTGCTACAAATTTAGTTTTCACTGTGATCAGGACTAATATGACATTAAAAAAGAACTACAGTTACGCTTTCACTGATTACATATTTACCTCGTATTAAATGTCATCTAATTTAACAGTTGCCAGTTGTGTATGCGAACGTTTTTTTTTTGTACCCCTCACGGGTTGCCCCGGAAATAAATTTTTAAATGTAAAGGAGGGCTGTATCCGTTACAAATTTGCGGACGTAATTAATCGTTAATTGCTAATTATTTAAAGCAATAATCGATATAAAAATTAAATATTTTGCATATGTAACATTAACTGCATGTAACCCTACATGGGTTAATACTGCGCTATTTCTCTGTGTTTTGTGATGCGCGCTTAAAAAAACGGGTCTATAATTTTAGTAGTATAGATATTTTATTTAAAGTCATGTGCTTATTGTACAAAAATACACAAAATTAAGTATTAAGTATTAAGATTTTTAATAATTTAACACAGATTGTGGTTCTTCCCTATTTTCATTCCTTATTATACTGTATGTCATAGTCTTTTGAATAAAAATAAATTGATAATTAGCTAATTGGAACCTTGTGCATATCCTAAATTATACACTTTTTCATTTTATGTGCTCAAAGAATTGACTTTTATGGACCAGCAGTAATTTTTGCAAAGAAAGATAATTTAACACAACTGATCTCTTCTATAAAATTGGGGAGAAAAATCTGAAACAGTAAAAATTTTTTAAATTTTATTAAAAAACTACTCAAGTAAACATTACAAATTTCTATCATATACTTTTATTTTTAATTGCAAAGCTATAATCTATTGTAACAAGTGTGGACTGTGAGCACGCTCACAAAGCAATAAACCCCACTTCGCTTTCAAGTCCAATTATGACATCCAAGGTCAATAAAAATCCTTCATGCACATCTATATATAATGTACTTCCTTTATGTTAATTTTCGTTAAATTTCATCAAGCGGTTTAGAAGTTGCGCTTACAAGGGATGTGAACAGAGAGACAGACAGGGTGATTCCTATATATTCCATAATATGTTGTAAGCGGCCTTCAAGATGGTAGCGCCCTTCACAGCGTGACTGAAATTTACGTTGTAGCAGCGAAATATGAAGATCTCGGTCTAAAATTAGCAATTTATATGATAGCATAATAGAAATGACATTTGAAACATCACCCACCTTTAATATTACGCCACCTTCTTTTGCATAAAATCAATCGGGAGTGGAAAGCCCCTTACGTCCTACCAAACATGGCAAATATTGACATTGAGAAATTATATTGTGACAATGATTTATCTTTGACAAGTGTATTTAAAGATTACCCCAAATCGTGTTTACCATCAAAACAAATTTCTCCATCTACAGAAAAGGGTAAACGAGCCCTCTACGAAGAAATTGATGAGAATTTATATGAAAATGCGGCTCACATGGTAGCTTTCAAAACGACCGCGGACAGGTTGCCCCCGTGGATAAAATGTTTGCAATTACTCTACTATGAACACTATGGCAAGCTTCCAAACTATATTGTGAATTGGTTTGATGACCCTGAAGACTGGTCTCAAAAAACATCGGGTAATAAAAAAATTTGCATTGAAATTTCATCAAAAGAGGAAGACAGCATTTCCCTGTTATACAAAATTACTGTATTTATTAACACGGGCCTCATACAAGTCCAAGGCAACCGCAGAGATTTGTTCACCATTAATGACTTCCCAGTACTAACACAACTACTCTCCAAGATACTTGAAATCAACAAAACACATGAGAAGACCTCTGATAAAAGTGAAACAAACAAGATGAAGGAAAACATAGTCCACGATACCAATGTCAAGGAAATTTTAGTTGAAAATACAAGGGTTGATCAATGTAACAATATTATTGAAGCACCAACCACAGAGTCTAATTCCATTGTAGAATTGTACAAACCAGATAAATATCTAGAAAATATTCAAACACACTTCACATCTGCATTAGAAAAAATATGTTCTGAACAATCTAAATTATTTGATGCCAAACTTAGAATCATGGAAGACAATTACACAAAATTACTTGAAAACAATTTTCAGAAATTCGATAAAATACTTGATACAGTTTCCAAAGCTTCAAAAACTACACCAGAAGCAGATTCCAAAAACATTAGCAGAATAAATACCTTGGAAAAAGAAAATATTACCATGAAAAATTCAATTCAAGAAGTACGTCATGACTTGATGCTCAATGAGGAGGTCTGGAAATCGAAAATTGAAACTCAAAAAACAAAGTTTGATTTACAAAAGCAAATGTATGAAAAAACTATTAAAGATATGCAAAAAGACATCGAGCGCTTACAGAATGACATAAGCTCAAAAGATAAACAGATTCAACATGATCAGTCATCATTGGGTGATGCTCACAAAATTATCGAACAAAAAGACAATGAAATTATGAGCCTAAAATCAACACGAAATGCGGATGATACTAATGCATTCACCGTATTACAAAACAATCCCAAATCCACCAATAGTAATAAACATGTTGTTTTAATTGGAACGTCCAATACCGAAGGAATTGATACTAGTAAAATTTCTTCAAAATTCAATACTGAGAAGATCCTAGCATATACCCTTGATCAAACCGAGAAAGCTATTGAAGGAATACATCATACTCCTGATGTCCTAGTACTACATTCTTTAACTAATGACCTAAAACACCGAGATAACGAAGAATGTGTAAATCATATGTGTAAAATTGTGCAACAAATTGAACAAAAGTTTTCGAACACAGAAATCATCATCTCATTACCAACACCTAGAGCCGACTCTGTCTTTCTAAACAATAAAGGTCAAATGCTAAGCCTTATGATTAAAGACAAACTTATTGAAAATCAAAATATTCACTTTTGTGACAATAGTAACATGAGCTATAAAGGTAAACCAATACCCAAATTTTTAGACACCAAAGACAACTATCATCTCTCTAATAGTGGAATTAGAATGCTAGCTGCAAACATTCGTGATTGTATTGATGAAACTCTCGGATTCCCCCATCGTCCTACCAACGACCGTAATAACAACTATCAGAATACAACAAATCGAAGAGAGAATGACAATTTTGCAAATTATTCAACTACACAATATAGAGACAATTACCGATATGAAAACTATCGAGGTAGAGGACAACAGAGAGGATATAGTGGCCGTGGTCAGACCTTTCGTCGCTACAAGCGTTATTGATACTTTCATTCGTTAAATATATAACATCTCAGATAATAATAGCAGTTTATTGATTTATTACATTCCTGTGAAGTACACATTATTATTTCTACTATTCTTTTTTTTATTTAATAGCATTTGTATTTTTTCCGTTTGTTTGTTATCCAAATTATTGGGCCTTGATATAATAGTACCACATTAATAAGTACAATGCCTAAGAGAAATGGTTTTAATTTTGCTAATATATCATTTTGTATATGGAATATAGGAGGTTTAATATCCAAAACATATAATAAACTTCAAGACAAAGATTTTATTAAAGAGATAATTAATTATGATATTATTCTTTTAACTGAAACACATCTTGGATATAAAAACTTTGTGGAGCTTGAGGGTTTTAAATATTTCTCTGTTTGTAGACCGCAATCCACAAATTATAGATTTTATGGCGGACTTGGAATTTTTATTAATAATAACATTCGTCAAGGTGTTAAAATTTTACAAAACACCAGTAAGGAATACCAATGGTTGAAATTAGAGAAACAATTTTTCAATTTAACAAATGATATTTATCTTTGTTTGGCTTATATCATACCAAGCACCTCCAGTTATTTTCAACAATCAGAAGATGATGTTTTGGATATGATTGAAAAAGATATCAGTAATAAATATAAATCTAAGGGTGACATTATATTATGTGGTGATATGAATGCACGGTCCGGTTCAGAGCCAGATTTCTTACCCAATGATATATATGATAAACATGTACCTTTATATGATAATTATGATTATGATAATGTTCAGGATTCTAGATGTAGCTATGACCAAAAGATAGATGCAAGAGGTAAACAATTAGTCGATTTATGTATAACTGCAAATATGAGAATTTTAAATGGAAGAGTTATAGGGGACTTATTTGGTAAATACACATGTCATAAACCCACAGGATCAAGTGTTGTTGACTATGTCCTGGTGTCCGAAGAATTGTTATCAAAAATTTTATATTTTAAAGTTTCTGACTTTTTGCCTAATTTTTCTGATTGCCATTGCAAACTGTCTTTTAGCATTTTGGCAACATATTCAATTGTTCAGACAAATAGTACTTTTCAAATGGCAAAACATCCAGGTAAATATATATGGACAAAAACATCCACAAGTAATTTTCAGGATGCCCTTTGTCATCCAACTTGTAAAACTCTAATGAAAGACTTTATAACTGAAATTGAACATAAAGAAGTAGAAAACTCAGTCACTGACTTTGTTGATATATTAAAAGTGGCAGCTTCTAAAGGTAAAATTTTACACAATGGCTCTAAGAATAAGAAAAAAGTTTCATCTTGTAAGTATTTTGATACAGATCTATCTATTAAAAGGAAACAACTATTTAGTAAAGGCCATTTATTATCTAAATTTCCATTTGATCCATTTATAAGAGGATCTTTCTATAAATGTTACAGAGAATACAACAAACTTCGTAAATACAAAAAGAGACATTTTAAACAAACTATATTAGACAGTTTAGACACCTTGCGTGATAATGATCCAAAACAATATTGGAAATTGATCAATACATTGAAAGAACAATCAGATGACAAAGTACATTGTGTAGAACCAGAGGCATGGCATAATCACTTTTCTGATTTGAATAAAATACCTATAGTTAATATTCCTAGGCTTAATGAAATTGACAAGGAGGTTATGAACATGGAAAATATCAAAAGCTTTTGTGAGCTTGATTATACCATTTCGACGAAAGAAATTTATGACTCCATCTCAAAATTAAAGGGAGGAAAGGCGACAGGTTTAGATGGAATTCCTTCTGAAATGCTTAAAGCTGGAACCTCCACACTTATCCCACTTTTACAAAAACTATTTAATAAAGTCTTTTCTTCAGGCATATATCCCTCACAATGGTCAGCTGCTTATCTTACACCAATTTTTAAAAATGGTGATCCCAGTAAACCAGAAAACTACAGAGGTATTGCAATAAACTCCTGTCTGGGTAAATTGTTTAACTCTATTTTAAATAATAGACTTCATAAATTTTTAGAAGACCAAAATATAATTAACAAATGTCAAATTGGATGTCGTAAGAAATCTAGAACTTCTGATCATTTATTTGTACTGAAAACCTTAATTGATAAATATACCAACAAGAAGGGTGGTAAGTTATTTGCCTGTTTTGTTGATTTAAAAAAGGCATATGACACAGTTATACATTCTGGAATTAAATATAAATTATTACAAAATAATATCAGTGGAAAGTTTTATACAATCATTAAAAATATGTACAGTAAAAATAGATTATGTGTTAGAATAAAAGATGATATAACTCCACTATTTGATTCACACATAGGAGTTAGACAGGGTGATGTTTTAAGTCCCAACATTTTCAATATATTTTTAAATGATCTTCCTGACATGATGTCCTCTTGTAATAACTTTGTTAATGTAAATAATAGTAGAATTGATTGTTTAATGTATGCTGATGATATTGTTCTCTTATCTGATACAAAAGAAGGATTACAAAATCGAATAAATGTATTACAAACATTTTGTAATAAATGGTGTCTAAATATTAATTTGAAAAAGACAAACATTTTAATTTTTAACAAACCAGGAAAATTTTTAAATGAAATTTTTGAGTTAAATGGAGACCATATTGAATGTGTTAAAAGTTGCAAATATCTAGGAATTACTTTTTCTTCTAGTGGTAAATTTTCACAATGTAAAGAGGAATTATTTAAAAAATCAATGAAAGCATGTTTCAAATTGCAACAATGTTTATCTTCCTCTAATCCTAGTGTCTCTACATTATTACATCTATATGATCATACAATAAAACCAATTCTTCTATATGGCAGTGAAATTTGGGGTATATTTTCACCTTCTTCATCAGCTTGTAAGAAAAACAACAACTATATCTTAGAAAAAGTTTTTACAAATGATATATCAGAAAAATCACATACAAAATTTATGAAATATGTACTTGGTGTAAACAAAAAATCTAGTAACTTAGCAGTGATGTCTGAATTGGGAAGATATCCTATATATTTTTCTATTATTTTATCCATGTTAAAATTTTGTCATAGATTGGAAAACTGTACAGATGGATTATTATATGATGCATATGTTTGCAATAAAGATCTTCATCTTAATAATATTGTATCATGGTATTCTAGCATTGACTTTATATTAAAAGAATTCGATTTACGTAATTTGAATATGAGCTTGACATCTCTCTGCAACCTAACTAAAGATAAACTGTGTAAAAGTTTTCAAAAATTTTGGTATGACTTCAGACAAGACACTTTAGAATCAGAACATGGTAAACTAATAACTTATTTTTCTTTTAAACACTCATTTGGCAGAGAGAAATATCTAGATTTAAAAGAATTTAAATTAAGGCAAGCATTATGCAAAATCAGAATAAGTGCCCATCCTCTTCAAGTGGAAACAGACAGATATTCAAAAAAATATATAGAAAAAGCTAAAAGAATTTGTAAACACTGTAACTTAGATAAAGTTGAAGATGAAAAACACTTCATATTAGAATGTCCAAAATATAACTCAGAAAGGTTACAATTTTTTAATACAATATCATCTTTCTTTGATAATTTTATAAATTTGAACATATCCACAAAATTTAATTGGCTATTTATTCAGGAAGACGTTAAATTACTAAAAGTTTTTGCAACATATTTGAATAACTGTCTCGATATAAGAAGAAACTAATAATACACTATTGCAAATATATGTATCTGGTATTATGATAATTTATTTATTGACTGGCTCTGAACCTGGTAATTAACTGATTAATATTTCATTCATTAATTATCATACTATAGTATATTCTTTTGTATACTTATTGATGCTAAAATCATTGTATGTAATTGTTTGCTCTTTATGGGCCCTTTAATTGGATTAATAAAGTATTTCTATTTCTATTTCTATTTCTATATACCCCCCAAACAAGTTTGGGGGGGGGGGTAAAAAAATGACCTGAAAAGTATTGTTTATGCTTTATTGCAAACTTATATGATAGGCGTTCAACTACCTTTTGAGCAAAACCTTATTAGATATGCATAAAAGATTTTCATGAAAAATTTTCAGAAATATCTATCATAAAAGTTTCTGTCCCTGCTCTACCCATAGTGAGATATAGTTATAAACATCTACAATAAATGGTTACTGTTAAAGATCAACAGAATATGAAAGCATGGAATAGGGCATACACAAATTTCATGTTCTAACAAGTCTTCATAAGTTTTGTTATTGATTATAAGCCTGATTCATTAAGTATGAATATACCTCAACCAGTTTATTGGCATGTTCTGCAAACACTTGAGCATACTCTTCTACTCCCTTCTCATCTCCTGCCTTGGCAGCCTCTATCAGTACCAACAAAGGAACATTTGTCTCCAAGAAAGAGTCAGACACGTGGTCAACCACAGCTTTTCTTAACTACATAAATAAAATTACAAAATTAAGAAATCTAAATTGTTCATAGTTTGTTTTTAAACTTGGGCCTTGTAATATTTATTTTCATTCCTAAAACACAAAATTTCCCCACATTTTTCAAAAAGGATTTCTTAAATGCTCAAACTCTTTACGTCTTACTGTTATTCAAAATATTGTTTTTCTTTTATATGTATAAATAGTTAACTTTATTTTAAAATTACACCTTTTTGGGGTAATACAATTTTTACACTCAACACAGCAAATCACTACAGATCTAGTTTTACTTTACATCAATATACAAGTCTGAACCCACCTGTCTTCTCAAATCTTTGGTTTTTTTCTGCATGTTCTCTATGGCCCTTTCTAAACCTTCACTCCTCTCTGGATTACCTGCCTGGAAATAAGTAAGAAAAAAATTATAATACAACTTCAAATATTTATGTAGCTACATGTATACAACAAAGCTACATGTACCAATTATGACTGCACACCATAGAAAGATCCTGTTATATTACATGATTTTGGCAGTAACTGAAACTTACACAGCAATAGAAGTTTACTAAGGCATTTCCCTGTACTCTTTCATTTCCAGATAATAAACTTTTACTTTATAAACTACATTAAGGTGTTTTGTTTTCATAATAACTGACAGACGATCATCGATTCTCTTTAAGTTCTCATACACATATAATAACCTAGCAATTAACAGTACATTCCAATAGTAATTAGGATCACCTGATGGTGGAATACAGCTGTTACAAAAAAATCACATCTCAGACAAAATTAATATCCAATTAATATAGTACATGTACACAAATTGTGTTTTCATGCAAATGTTAGCTAACGACAACACATGTGTTGCAAATGTTCTAACTTAAACTACAGAGTTATGTGTTCTTTGTCAGCATGGTAAGCACAAGAAAAATACATATCAAAAAAGGGCACAATTCAAAAATCTTTTTTTTTCTGACAAATTTACAACATCTATTTTATACTAAGAAAAATATCTACAAATAGTCTGCAATTTTGTTGACCCTTATTATAACAAAAAACAACTTAACAATACAATACACAAAGCTCTTCAAATACTGTTAGTACTCCATGCTTATCAATAGTTATTGGACAACAAAAAATGGTTTTGGTTTCACATTCTTTTTTATCAGATAAATCTAAATACATGAAGTATACAATGAATTTGTAAATTCTGAAATAAATTGATTCATGCGTTATTACATGGTACGGACGGAATCCTTGTTGATATGGATCTTTGTTTGTGTCCCTCCAAAATGGTGGTTTTCTACACTGAGAAAAAGTCAATTTCATACAGAAATAATAGAATAACAAATTTTATACATCTTAAAAGTCCTCTGTAATATAATCATCAAATTTTGAAAACAGACCAACCTTACTACAGTGAAAAGACACATATTTAACAGAGACCCAAAATAAAATCTGCTACAATATTTTAACATGTTTACTATTTTGACTGTATTTAATAAAATAACAAAACAAGATAGACATATTTGCTGAGAATATTAGAAGTCTGAAAGTTTTATATAATCTAATCCATGAGCTTCTAACAGTAAAAGTCTTTCAGAATGTGTTTGTTTAATGCAACTTTCAGCTATTTTTACAATATTATAGTTTAATTGTAATGTGAAGCTACAGCACCCAATTTAAACCTTGCAACTTAAGCAGGAAAACTGGCAATTCTTGCAAATTAAGGTCACATATTGCTTAAAGACATATCCTACTATTGTTTCTGCGCATTTTGATTTTAAACGTTATTGTTTCGAAATTCGTTTATGACGTCATCCTCGTCAAAATGCCGCGAAATTTTCATTTCAATTACCGTACTCTTTATGGATCAACTTAGAGGTTTTTTTATGAGTAAAAAAGCAATACAGTCTTTTAGAATTTGGGAAAAAACAAAATTAATCACTTTGCAATAGCAAACATACACAAAAAAGAACCATTTTACTTTCGTGATTGTATTCTGCGCTACAAATCTAGAAAAGATATTGCAGTTTATACGAAGAAAAACGCGCCCTTTCCTTCCAGCCAATTCTGGTCTATATTTATTTTTCTCAAATATTTTTTCCCCTGATTCGGTGACCATATTTTTTTATTTATTTAATTTGGAGAGTAAGTTATCATCTAACTTCTGTAAAAAAAAGTTTTATTATCATAGGTCAGTTTTTTGCGATCTGCGATTTTGTGTATTCCGAGTGCATAACAAAAATAGCGGGAACGTATTAATTCCACATTTATGCTCGAAACTTACGTATTTTTAAATAGATTATGGCATAGTTGTTTTCTACATGCAATGAAGCCTTCAAAACAATTTAAGTTGATTCTAACAGTAAACTATGGGAAAAATATAACTAAAATAACACATAATCCTAGTACCCTTAAACAGATGATTTTTAATACGGTCGGTGACCACTAATTTTTGTTGGCTTTATTTAAAGATTTTGTCATAAGGAAAGTTAAGACAAAATATTAAGAAAATATCATATGAAGATCGAATAGTAGGATATGTCCTTAAATTCGTCTTCAAGCTAGCAACCCAAGTGTAAACACAGTGTTTTTCGAGCCAACAACCCATATTAGTTAAGTGGTCCTCGAGTCAACAACCAGGAAAAAAAATCTTACACCAATCTGCTGTGAATTTCTTGCAGACCATTGAATTTTATGCATTATATCTTACGTTACTCCTTTTTTTCAAGAAAACGTGTTATAATCATCAAATTTTACATCTGGTCATTCTCTTTGCCTTTGATTCAAAACCTTCAAAATGTCAACAACTTACATTATTCATATATTCTGTAAGTAGGTCTTGCAAAGCCTGCCTGACTGCATTACATTCCTGAACAATGCGCTCTCTGCGATCATCTCGAGTACAGGAGGAGTCAGCCATTAAAGCAGCTCCACTGATAATACTCTCCAACCTCTCTTCTAAAGACGGTCTTGTCCTGACTTCATTATATGACAAAGGATCCATGATGATTTTTTGCTGTGTAAAATACAAATATTATATTCAAAGATCATGAAAATTAAATTCATATTACAAATCAAATAACTTAAAATAAAAACATAACAAAAGTACATATTTTTAATCCAAGAAGAGCCTGCATCACTCCCCTGATTACTGTTGACAATTAAAATGGAGTTTCCATAGTTTTTAATATAAGTCCTGTAATTTTTTTATTTTCTGCTGGCATTAACAACATGCTACAAATGTCTTTTGGAAATTATAATGAAAAGAATCAAAAGCGGAACAATGGACCCAAATCCTGATTGGGAACAACAACATAAGAATTAGTACTATTCCGTTAAAATCGTTACGTTTGGTAAGGGTCCTTTGTTAAATAAGTCAGGAGGTGGCCGCCATTTTTTATTAATTGAGATAAAAAACGAACTGTATAGAGGACCATCCAATGAATAATTGTTAAAAGTTATATTTTAATTTGTTGACCAGTTTCAGAAAGTTTTTTTAAAAATTTTTCCCAAATGGTCCTGTGTTAAACTAAGCCCTGAGGTAGAGCCTAATTGAATTTCCAATAACATAAAACATAAACTTTATAGACGACCATCTAAACAATATTGATGTATGTTATATTTCAAAAGTTTAAATTTTTTCAGAATAGAAGCCTTTTTACAATACAGTAGTATCTAATACTAAGTCAAGGGGTGGTGGCCATGTTTGTTTTCTGGCCAGAATAAAAATCATAACTTTGTGCATGTCCTCCCATTAAACAATGTGACAAAGTATAGTATAGTTTCAACTGTCCCTGCAAAGAAGATTGAAATGTACAAGATTCAGAGAAGATTGAAATGTAAAAGTTTCAGAGAAGATTGAAATGTAATAGTTTACAGACAAAAATGACGGATCTAAAGTGATGACAATAGCTCAAATGCCCCTTTGGGTCAGCTGAGACTACTACTGGATGTTTTATATAAATTATTCCTACCATTAATTCATCCAAAGCTGAGGCCAATTCTCCTGCCCCTTCATAAGGATGTGCATCTGACTGTCCCGATGCCTGAGCCACACCAGATATTGTATCAATAGCTTTCTTAACTTGTTGATAGGCATAGTCCCGATTAGCTCTGGCGGAAGCTAGTTCTGGGTGTCGTACATAGGCCTAAAAATAAAATAGATTATCAAATAACCTGTATTTTGATAAGCTGTGGCTGCTCTTTATTTCTGTATTTTTGCCCAATGAATGTATGTACATGTACAAATAATTATTTTGCATTCCAAATTTGTTTGTTATATGTTTTGTGTGTTAATTGGTAGTCATGTTCTTTTCTTTTACCAAGGCTTTGTATTTTCCTACTTGTTTCCTTCTGTTATGGGAATTTTAAAGCTCATTAACTCCATGGTAGCCATGGTATTTTAATGATTTACTGCATCACTATGTGATATAAACGGATACCTAAATCTGCCAAATATGCCTGTATTGGCACTAGAATCTTGGGTCATTTCTGGTTTGAAATTTTAGTCTAGTTTTACTGATTTTTTAATAATTAATTAATCTTGTTTTCAAATTGAAAAAAATGTATACCATTTAAACACAGGAATATGAAGTCTCAAATAAAAACTCTTACTTAAATAATATATAACCTATGAAAGCAGACAATATTCTCCATACTGTATACCTTAGAAGCTGTCAGTAACATCATACTGTTTTTCTTTAAGACAGCACGGGCAGCTGCCATATCTTCTTGCCTTCTCGGGTCTTTTAAGTCCTATAAAACATATTATTACATGTAAAACAAACAAATCATTAATTTATATTATATTTACACATTTTTTTTTTAGGAATTAAGACTTTGATTGGTTGATAGCCAGTGTATACTTCAAATATTATATTTGGTAATCTGACGTAATTGTTATCTAAAGGTAAGGTAACTATATGAAGTAGAAGTAGTAGTATTGGGATTGCATCTGGAACTGCTCTGGGTAAACAAATTTGTAAAGAGGGCAAAAACTATCTTTCTACTTTTTCTCAGTTATATTCTGTATAGATAAATATAATTTCCTACATATGAGGTTTATTTGCAAAAATGAAATCTAAGCCTTATTTATCTTAGATCTGCTCACTGACTTTTTAGAGAAAAAAAACAAAGACATTTTCGAATACATTTCATTTTTGTTTATATAGCGTTTTCCACAATTTGTTTAACATACATTTTGTCTCTGTGCAGCTTTGTTCGCCAAATCAACAATACTGTCTCCCAAATCTTTGAAACTGGACATTAACTCCTGTTGACTGGTTGCATTTCTTACACGATCAAGGTCACCTTCAACCTTTAAATTAAGAGATACAATTAGATGTCCAACAAAAAATAAAAATAACAAAAATTTTAGTTTTTGTATGTTTTTAGATCTTTGTTTAACCCCACTCAGTAATTTTTCAGCTATATCATGGCATCAGTTTATACTAGGGGAGAAAGCCAGAGTACCTAGAGAAAACCCCAACACCAGGTAGGAAAACTGACAATCCTTGTCAAATAAGATTGAAGTCTACCACACCTTAACTGTAGTGAGACCCAAACCGATAATCTCCTAAAATTTTAGCATGTCTTGAATAATTTACAGGTTAAAGAGAAAGTTTCTTGAAATAAGTTACAACTATCTTTTGTTTTTGTTTTTTTCTGTTCTTTTGGAAACATTGTCAAATCAATTATTTTTTAATTAAAAAAAAATTTAATATTTGCATACACAAAAATAATTTGTTTATACATGTACATGTACCTCTTCTAACCCAACTTAGAAGAACCCTTTTATAATTGATTTTTGTTCTATTTCTGGTCATTTTAGTGAGTTTGCAATTAACATACACTGGCATAAAAAAAAATGCCAGAGACCATATTTTGTCACAAATTGCATTAAAAATCACAAATTGTGTCATTGGTAAAGCCAGTGCAAACCCTGATTAATTTGTTATCAATTATAGAAAAGTTGGGTTATAAGACTTATTTCACGTGAAAATTTTTAATTGGGAAGAATGGAAATCTCAAAATAGTACAAATTAAAGTGCCTGAACACTTCTTGCGTTCTCCTTAATAGACTTTTCCAATAATAGGTTAGAAGTAGAAACAGAAATAAAAGACTGAATTTTTAAAAATAAATTAATGTAGTTACTTCCCTTGTTTATATTAAAATTTACAAATTTACAAAGGCACTGGCAGATTGTTTAAAATTAGTACTTTAAGTAATCAATTCAATAAGAAACAATGTTTTAAACAATAACTTTTGAAGAAATACGGGTTTGATTGTGTTTTCAATTAAAAAATGGAAATAAAATTTAGTATTTTACCTCAAGTGCTTAATTGACTTGAATTCAATATTTAAATTGGGAGGATATTCGCATTTGAGTTTGCCGGTTTTTTAGACTTTACTTTTTGAAGATATCGTCTTTGTGACCTAAGACGGTTAACTAAGTTTTTAAGTATTGTATTAATACCTTAATTTGGAGTACATTACAATTCTTCCTAGAAATTTATAGAAATGAAATTTTTTATGGCAATGCTTCCATTATTACATGTACTCTTACATGTGCATTGTGTGTTATTTGCCTGTTATGGGCCCATAATTGGTACTAAAGAATTTGAATTATGTACAAAATATTCCACTTGAAGGAAGCAGAATTATAGCAATATTCATGTAGCTGTCACAAGAACAAAGATCTCTATTCTGCAGGGTTTTAGCTAGGATTTTTGAACCATAAGTCACTTTTGCGTGCGACGATTTTTATGACCTTATATGTGTGTATATTTATTTATAGGTATACATGTAAATGCATGCAAGATCCTTAATTAATGAATACAATAAACATCAATAAATATTTAATATTTTTTTGCACCATTTTATAATATATTTTATGTATTCAATGTAATATTGCCTTAGAACATATATTTGGGCAGATTTAAATGAACAACTTTAAAAAAGTGATTCACAAAATATTAATTTGTGTTTATGTTTAAATTTTTCAAGTCATTTAAATTCTAGAAGCATCGATTCGTATTTTTCAATCTCCGACACAGAATTCATATCCGCTCGGAAAACTGTCAGTATTATCTTTTGTTTTGAACTGGTTTCAGATATTTTAACCTAAGCTATATATACAAAGTAAAAGCATGCTGGAACCAGCATAAACAAATGGCGCATACAAGATAAACATGACGCTATAACACAAATATGACAATTTCTGAAGATAATAGCAATAAAATTAAAAGCAAATTTCAGACAACTTTCTCAAAATGACAGAGCAATGATGAACAAGGCGATGTGGGACCACAAAAAAGATCGCTCGAATTGCTATCCAAATGAACTGGCTACATGTATGTTCGATTGCGTGTGACGATGTGTACACAGTAATTAAGTGATTAATTATCAAATAATATCTAGTGGCATGTCTATTACATAATTACTTTGATTGGTTTGGGTCATAAACTTGTACCTTGGGTAGGATATTTGGATTTATCTGTGCCGAGAATGTTGATTTTGACGATGAAAATTTTGAAATTTTAAGTGGCGAAATACGTACAAAATATTTTGTCATTTCTGAAAAGAATTCGCCAATTGCTAAAGTGGCGAGCGCTAGCTAAATCACTGAATCTGTCCACCATTCTTTCTTTTTAACTCCCTTACTAAAACATGATCATTTTATTATCATCATATAACCTTCATGAGTTTGAAATAGGGCCATCCTAATAAATTGTTGGTTTGCTGTTTCCCAACACATATTTCTATAAGTGTGATAAAATATATGCTGATCATTGTTTTTTTTTCAAAGTATTTTGTGTACCATCATACATGACTTTTGGGACAGCATAACAAATAATTATGGTGATATACAAGAATGATAAACATGGAAAAATTGGGGTTATTTATGTTTGTTATCATGACATTTTGAGAATGATAATGTTACATATTTAAAGGTGATTTTCTTATCATGCAGATGATATTAAAATAATCCACAAGATTGTCTGCAAGATCTTCTTCATTATGTTGTTTCAAACTATAAAAAAATTTAAGAGACGAAAAAAAAATTGAGTTTCTCTGATTTCAAAAGTTGGTCGGAAACAGCAAACCAACAATTTTTTTAGGATGGCATAGCAATTACATATTAAGACAAGTGTGGACACAGAAAAATGTCTCGCCTGCATTCCGCATCAGTTACAAAAATAAATTTTGTCATAAGCATTACGTAAATAGCATTAGTTATCAGCAGCAGCCTGTATAAATATTGTCACCATACCATGCATAGTTACAGAGGAACTGTCCTAATACAAAAACTTTAACGCAGTCGCTGGACCGTGAAATTTAGGTCAAGGTCAGGTGACGCCTACCAGACAGTCATGTTCTATTCCTCAGCAACGTATATACCAAATATGGTCATCCTAACATGCGTAGTTACAGAGGAACTGTCGTAACCCAAAAACTTTAACATAGTCCCTGGACCGTGAAATTGAGGTCAAGGTCAGGAGACACCTACCAGACAGTCATGTACTATTCATCAGCAACTTATATACCAAATATTGTCATCCTACCATGCATAGTTACAGAGAAACTGTCGTAACCCAAAAATTTTAACGTAGTCGCTGGACCGTGAAATTGATGTCAAGGTCAGGTGACACCTACCAGACAGTCACAGGGGTCACCACACTCTAAAAAAGTAGGGAGAAGTGACTTCTCCCTGGCAGCCAAACAGGGAGAAGTCAGGCCCTGATAGGGAGACTTCAGGAGACACTAGGGAGAAGTCAGGGGGACCGTACAAATAATTAATTTCGCAATTGTTACATACATTTTTCATTATTTACATCAATTTCCAGGATTATTTCTCTTGTGTTTTAAAACCATAACACACTTATATTCAGTTATTTTCTTTCTTTTTCATTATTATTCATGGTATGCAATATCAAAAAGCACATAACCTTTATCATTAATCAAATTTGTACTGATCCAAATTGCTTCATGGGACACCCATCTACAGAACTTATCATGATGTCAATAACTACTATACATCTTTATTCTTTCAAGTGAAGCTCAAATACTTATGAAAGAAAATTGTTAAAGTACTATACTCTTTGAAAGAACTGAAGTTTGAAACCAATTAAAAGTGTTTGTTTATAAAAAATATAACGATTTTTCATTATGGGCCATTGTACATTACTTTTCTTCGTTGTTCACTTCTGGTAATTAGTCACATCCGGTAAATAAACAAATGGCGCGTAATACAATTTGAAAGACGTAAATCGTTTGAAAATATGTTAAATACGCATATTGTTTGCCATTTTTTATTGGAATTACACATTTACTGATACATGGGTAGTCAGGGTGAAGTATTTGGACAAGATTTACAAGTATCTTATGTGAACCATCGGGCGACTTGAGGGAAATGACAGGGCGACATCGACTTCGCTTTTGAGGTGCCTTAGGGCGACTTCGGGTCCTAGTAGGGCGACTTTGTCGCCCACTTCGCCCAGTGTGGTGAGCCCTGCAGTCATGTACTAGTCATCAGCAACCTATATACCAAATAGTCATCCTACCATGCGTGGTTACATAGGAACTGTCGTAACCCAAAAACTTTAACGTAGGCGCTGGACTGTGAAATTGAGGTCAAGGTCAGGTGACAGGTGACTGACTGGCAAGTACTCATCATAAGCTACCTCTGTACCAAATTAATAGACCTAGGGCTTGGGCTTACAAATATATGAAGCAAGATGTCAAGTGTTTAGGCCGCCGCTGGATTCCCATACATATGTCTCGCCTCCAGCGACTTTCGTTGCAGGCGAGACAAAACAGTATTGCGCTGTACATGTCTAATCTTAATACCATTATGTCCAATAGGAAAATCTCCCTAGCATGAAACTCTATTGCAAAGAATGATCCTAATAAGCAATAGTAGTAACAAAGCACAGTATACTGGATAAGCTAAAATACATGAAGACAAGAGTAAATAAATATGCCAGCCCCTTAACCCCAGCGGGGGAATAACATTTTTTTTAGTTTTTTTACTTCAGATTTGAAAATTGTTGACATAAAACTGGTGTTGGCCAACCCATAGCAAGCTCTGGGTTAACAATGTACTACAAACCAGCTGTAATGTCTTCAGCAAAAGATGTACATCAACCATGTCTGCTAAAATCATCAATCTGGTGACAGCAGATAGAAGTGCACGTGCTGCACGAACCATGGCACCACGCTTGGCAAGAGAGCAAGGATCTGCAGCAAACTCAGTAGAGGCTTCAGTCATCGTGTCTCCTGATAATATTTTAATATTACAATGTCATTTATAGCATTATTAAATGTAAGCTTAATGCATATACATGTATAAATGTACATCCAATCATATTATCTTGATATTTTTCAACTCTAATACATGAAGCAAAATGTCAATGCGTGGCAGACAACACATTTGTTGCACAAATGGCAGAGAGCAATCTAACAATAATTAATATGCACATTTTAATTGCAAAACTTCCGATAATAAAAACTCCAGCAGAAGAATGGATATATGTTTGAATAATTTTGTAAACAAAGTCAATTAAACAAGTCAATTGGATATTAATAAATATACATACATAACTATTACTGGTAACCATTTAAATTCCATTAGAAATTGTAGACTCCAGCAATTTCCATACAAGATTTAGAAGATATTCCTACATGTAAGGTTGCATTCATTGCAACTTGTACGACTTGAGTGTTGTTTAAATCCACATGAGTAATGTTAAGATCTGTAATTATGACCTTTTACGTTCACAATAGGTTGTAGTTTCTAATTTGACCTTGACCAATAAGTCATCGTACTTATTAAGTTAATAACTTCCCTTAAATCGAGAAAGTATCAAATGTTGAAAATATGTAAAATGAACAATACCTAGAAGCTACATGTAAAAATAATTTATGTTATTCAACTACAAGAACTGACCTGTTTTTCTGACCTCATCCACTGCATCTAACATGTCGTTTCTGATCTCTGGGTTTTCATTGGCAATTTCCTCTCCTTGGATTATAAAATTTTCAGTAGCTTTCTGAACTGCAGCACTTAATACATGTGCTTTTTTTGATCGACCTTTCTTTTTGTTTGATGGTGTTTTCTGATTAACGAGTGTGGTCACCTAAAAGTAACAGAAATTACTATGAAACAACACAATGAAGGCATACATACACTCTGATGATGAACATTTCTGCAAGTATTACTTTGAGTACCTCTGATTTTATTAAGGTAAATTTAGTTAAGGAATGCCTCATGAAAAAGATATATTCATCTTGTAAAACTCTATGATGTTAAAATGTATGTAAATTTTAACAGAGGATTTTGTTATTATTTACTCCGAATTTTCTGGAAACTAGAGGCTCCCAGGAGCCTGTATCGCTCACCTGAACCTGAAACCAAACAACCCTTTTTTATCCAGCTTTTCTTTGCTATAAGGAATGTCCCAACACTTCTGCAAAAATCATTAATTTTTACCTTTTAAGGGAAATAACTCCTATAAGGAGGATCTTTTGATGGTTAGAGAGAGAAGGGAGGTTCACTTCAAATTTGCTGTACCTGTTATACTTTTTTAACTATCAGTCGAAAACTCTCTCAACCCCCCCCCCCCCTTTTTCATTTTTTCTATTTTAATCCAATGTAGCTATGTAGGTAGTCAGGTGTCATGATTTGCACAATATTGGTAGACGCATTCTTAAGATGATGTGTGCAATGTTTCAAAGCAGTCCTTTCATTGGTTTAAGAGGAGAAGATTTTTTAAAATAAAGTAAAATTGATTACAAAAATGTTCAAGGAGAATAATTCCTTAACGGTTCATCAGACATCTCTAGTCTAATAATTTTCAAGATTTTGAGGCAAAAATGTCAAAAATAATCAATTTCGACAATTATAGGGCAATAACTCCTATAAGGAGTCATCATACAACTTCATCCCAATGGAGTGTTTTGTAGAGCTTTTGATGCAGATGAAGGCATGTCTCTTCGGTTTACCTGTATCTGTTACACTTTTTTAAATATAAGCCAAAAACTGTATTTTACCGCCCCCCCCATCCTATTTTTAGCCATGGTGGCCATGTTGGTTAATCTGCAGCCATGGTTGGTGCAAACTTGGTTGAGGACATTTGACGGATGAAGTGTACAAAGTTTCAAAGCAGTACTTTCAGTTGTTTCAGAGGAGAAGATTTTAATAAAATCAATTAAAACCGATTAAAAAAAACAGTTCAAGGGGAATAACTCTTAAACAGTTTATCAGACAATCTTGACCCATAAGTCATTTTTGTAGCCCTCATAGAGCAGAACAATTAAGCAATGTTAACTTTTTCTCTAGTTCTAATAGTTTTCAAGATTTTGAGGCAAAAATGGCAAAATCATCAATTTCGACAATTAAAGGGCAATAACTCCTACAAGGAATTGTCATACAACTTTGACCCAATGGAGTGTTTAGTAGAGCTTTTGATGCTGAAGTAGGTAGGTCTCTTTGGTTTTCCTGTGTCTGTTATACTTTTTGAACTATAAGCCAAAAACTGTATTTTGACCCCCCTGTTCTATTTTTAGCCATGGCGGCCATGTTGGTTGGTCTGAGGCCATAGTTTGGGCAAACTTGGTAGAGGGCATTTTACTGATGATGTATGCAAAGTTTCAAAGCAATCCCTTCAGTGGTTTTGGAGGAGAAGATTTTTGAAGAAAAGTAAACGACGGCGACGGACGACGACGGACGCCAAGTGATGGCAATAGCTTCGGGTCATGTGAGCTAAAAATGGAGGTTTTCAAATTATGTGAATAATGTATTTCTGTTGCATGAAAGAACACAACTTGATATTTTTTACTTTTTACTTCTTTCTTTTTATTTTAACAAACCTATCTATGTCTTTATGGTTTACCTTCATTTAAATGTGAAATAAAAACTAAATTACATGTATTTATTTAATATACCTGTGTAACTAGAGGTTCCAGTGTTTTTTCCACAGACTTTGTTTTTATTTCTAAGTTCTTAGGATCCCATCTGACCTGGAGTGTCCCCATTTGTGGGGCACTTAATGCCATTGTTTTAGTTCTGTATTAATTAAAAAGTGACAATATTTAAATACCAGTCATTCACACTGTCAAAATTACAATTTAAATTAAGATTACTGCATCACACAAATCTAACTACATGTACATTGTTATCATCATATAACCATCACAAGTTAGATGTAGGTAAAAGTATTTAACACAATAATTTTCTACACATTTCCTATCTTGAAACCATTAAGTCCACTAGAAAAATCTGTCATGCCATTCAATTATATTTTTAAAAAAAACCTATAATAAATAACTAGAGTGGCACAGTCATTCCAAATATTTTCATGATATTTTCAGCCATTTGGTGCAGTAATGGGACAGACTTTACTGGACAAAACAAATCGAAATGGAGATCTCGATATTATATAATCTTTGCTTACGTTGGGTAAGAATTTAGGGAAAAGTCACTTTTCCTTTAGGGGGCTTACAAGAAGCATCTTTATTGTTTTGGGTTTTTTTTTCATTTATGGTATCTACAGACATTATTTAATTTCAATCTTTATATAGGGATAAAGTATCAATGAAAGACTACAACAAACCATTTTATTAACTTATCAGTCTTATTAACATAATAATATTATATCACATATTTCCATACATGTAAATATGCAATTTACTATAGCTAGTATTATGAAAAAGATTCAACCAATAGTAGATGGCAAAATACTTTAACCATGTGGCCACCATGCCCCTGACACATTTTAAGTTATCATTTGGAAGCCACCAACTGTTGAAAAAATATATATATATATTTGAAAAGTCAGAAACTACTAATTGGATTGTACTAAAAATTTAACTTGATCTTCATTTTATAGTACTGCGCTGTGCAAAATATGAACAAAATATGTTGACATGTTTTCAAACTTTAATAAATCAAAAATACAACAAAGTTCCAGTCAATAAATTTTGCTACGCCTTATGTGCAGTGCAGTTCATCGATTTAAGACTCATCAGAATATCAGAATGCAAATAGGATAATACATTTTTTGGTAAATATTTGATTAATAATAGTACATTAAGATCATTCTTAAGCTGATGTCTGAAAGGTATTGGAACAGATGATTGCAAAAGTTAGCATTTTGTGGTCAGGATGATGTACCACTTCAATCTTCATTAAAAAAAAACGAAGAATCTGTCCACGGGACACATGTACAGATGCCCCCTCTCAATGAAGTCCCAAACAGGAAGTAGTTGTCCAACAGATCTGAAAGTCACTTAGGACGTACAACTTATGATACTGAACCACTCTTCCAAATTTCAAATTGTTCTCATGTACGGTTTCTGAGAAAAGCTTGACTGAGCTTGTGCAGACGTATGGACAGACGCACGGAAATGAGTAAAACTTAATCCCCCCCCCCCCCCCGCCCCCGACATGTCGTCGCTGGGCATATAAATGTTCTTTGTGGTAGAATGCAATAGCAAATATATGGAAAATATATTTCTTTATAATAAAAGAAAGTTACAAAAGATATTTTATTTATTTTAAGATTTACAAATTTTAATGTAAAACTATTTTAAAAATGCAAATTATATTAAGATATACTTATAGAAGTATATGAAGTCCTTAAAACAAAGAAGTATATGAAGTCCTTAAAACAAACACAAATTAAAAAACCTAAATGTAATTTTGAAAAAAATAATTATACACACAAAAAATTATTTGAATTATTTTTAGATAAAGCTAAGTTTTAAAACAATGTAATCAACAGATTAGATAGTTTTAAAAATCACAAATGTTATTGATCATACTAGTAGTAGTATATTTAGCAAAGTCCCAGGAATCATGTTCAAAGACAGCAAGAAGGAACTATGCTTGGGAAGGCAAAAATGGGATCACCTGAACATGGTGACAATACTTGCATATTATATACCAGTATGTAAATAGGGATATAGGGTCCCACTATTTACCGACAAGAACCGTCAAGAAGGTATAATTACCGATAAGAAGCTTTTTTTTACCGACAAGAAACCATTTTTTTACTGACAAGAAAGAAAAAAAGTTTTTTTGTTGTGATTATTATGCAAAGAAATTTAAAAAATAGATTTTTGTGATTGACGGTGTAATTTTGTTTATGGTTTTTTTTTTTTATTTAAAGTTTTCTGTATTCGTTATTAGATTCCGCTAATAATAACAACAAAATAAATAATTATAAATGTGTAATAAAAAATAAATCATCGACTTTTTTCACAACAACATAAAAAAAATGTTATAATTTCGTTTTCAACTGGCTTTTATTACAGTTTGTTGTTTTACGATAAGCATTTAACGAGGCGTGTCAATTATGGCAGTGATTGCCATTGTAAAACAATCAAAGGATTACCAATTATTATATGGTGCACATTATTGTTTGAAATTATTATATATTTAAGCATATTTTTAAAAGAATTAATTTATTATGACTTAGTTACACTACATGTGCAACAAAACAACGAAAACAAAATTACACAAAAAAATTTTAATATCTTTTTTTTAAATTTTCTTTTCATAATAATTACATCAAATGATCTTTTTTTCTTGTTTGTCGGTGAAAAATGTTTTTTGTCGGTAAAAAAATGCTTCTTGTCGGTAAATAGGGAGAAAGTGTATATATCACGTGGTATATATATTCATCTGAGTATTGTAATTTCGGTAATTTTGTGTATGGTATTAAATAATTTTGTTATAATGATGTTTGGTATGGGTTTAATTCCTTTATTAAAAATGTGTTAAGTATCTGTATCTGTATAAAAAGAAATAATTATATCAAAATTGGACAACACAGAATGTTCACATGCGTAGAAATTCAGTTTATGAAAATCGAATAAGAATTCCGGTAGTGTATGTTCTGTAGTGGTTCATATACATTTTTAGTACCAGTAGAGTCTGGTGTCAAGAAACATAGTGATAAATTTCTATTCTTTATCAATCACTGAACACTAGTTATATACTGGAATACAAACCTTATGGTTCTTTTTAAGTAGAGAGAAGATTTCTTACTTTACTTGTCTGTAATTTACTTTTAGGTGTTTGATTATTTCGCTTCCGGATTTATTAGTCACAACATCCGCTGTTCTCTTTCCATTTCAACAATCCAACGAAATATAAAAACATTTCAATGTTGCAAAAGGTGTAGGTTAACGGGGAAAGTGTCTATAAATTATTTTACGTGCAATTTCATAGTTTGCATAATTTTTAGTGTATAAGCTCACAGACGCTTAAACTGGAAATGCTATTTGTAACAATATAAATGGGAGTATTAACAACACCCAGAACAGCAAGGAATTTGGTCACGTGGTAATTGGAATTTTGAGCGCGAAAAAAATAAAAACTCCGTTGAACGTTTCCTGATTCTTGCAAGTCACGAATTTCACAAAATATCTGTATTATTTAATATAATTTAACATTTTGATTAATTAGTATTTCACGACATAGGAAAGTAGCAAGGTAACTTGTCCGAGAAAATTAATGGAAACGGGCACATGTTACACCACTTACTCCAGCGACAAACCTCTAGCAAGTTGATCAGAATGATCAAGCTGTATGATTGACATCTCTTATCAGCTTAAAATTTGACTCCCAACTGAGATACTACATCAGCTTGTTACAAAGATAATTAAAGGTCAGAGAAGTCATTGAAAACTTTAGCAGACGAATTTATCATTATGAGAACATAAAATGGTGTGCTTCTATTTGCATTATTTCATTAATAAGAACAAGTTAAAAGTATTAATTAAAATGAATGTTTTACGTTACTTTACATTGATCTCTTTTATACAACAAATACATATGTATAAAGACATTTGTCTTTTATATAGTTATGCAAAATGCATTTTGTGGAGAAAAAAAACATATAATTGAGTATCTTTAATTTGTTATCATTCAATCAGTATGAACCCCATTGATGGTTGTTTTAAATTTCACTTTAACATCCATGTAGCGCCTTTTCCAATTGCACATATATTGATATTTATATCCAAACGAAAGAAAACAAAGGGATTATTATGCCCTTTTATCACACACAAATGACAATTTGTAGGTATCCCTTGGAAAATGAATACTATAATAAAACGAAACTCAACATCCACGGATCCCCTTAGCTTCCAAAAATGAATGCTGTCATTTCATTAATTTAAATTGTATATTTCTGCAGAAAATTATGAAATATAATTGACTTGAACTTGACACAGCAAAATGTCAATTTGACAGTTTTTAATATGTTATTGCTAATTTTAGGTAATATGCTTGCATCAATCCTATGCCAATCTAGCATTTCGGCGATGATTATATATTTTTTTAGTAATTATTATTCTATTCTTTTGTAATTTTTATATTAGCCCACCATCATCAGGGATTGTCCTATATATTGCTAAATAATTTAGTGTCTCATCTTGGTCAAGGTTTGAATATCTGACAAATTCTTGTACCTGGTTTAAGCAATAATGGAAGTTTCCTTAAATATCTGACTACAAACCGCATTTTCTCAATGCTGGAGAATCACATAATAACATATCACAGAAGTTCTTTTTTTTCGGTATTTTTAGCTTACCTGAAACCAAACTTGGCCATAATGTTCATTGGACCTTTACAAAGTTTGTGTTTTTTATTTGGATTTGGAAAACCAATATGGCCGCCACCGCAAGACTTAGTTTAACATATGGGGGAAAAGTTAAAAAGGCTTCTTCTCTGAAACCAATCGAAACAAAACTTACTGACAATATTGTTTGGATGGTCTTCTTTAAAGTTTATGTTTTTATTGCCAGTTGGAAATTCAAAATGGCCACCACCGCAGGACTTAGTTTAACATAGGACCCTAGGCAAATTAAAAAAAAATCTTCTTCTCTATAAAACTAGTTAACCAATGGAAACAAAACTTTCTAGCAATATTGTTTGGATGGTCCTCTTTAAAGTTTATTGAAAATTACAGGACTTAGTTTAACATCATGGAAATGCCATCTTTATTGCCTATAAGAGTCAGGTGAGCGATACAGGCTCTTAAGAGCCTCTGGTATTTTATATTATCACATCTAGTTCAATATCATTATGCATTTTCAAATTATGTAATTTTCACTGAAACAATTAATAAAATTTTAATAATACAATGTAAATATAAATAAAGATAACAAAATAAGACATGGATTGGAATGCAACACCATGTGTAACAGTTGACCTTATGATGCGAATAATGAGGTCATGATCATGATCTGTTGCATGCAAGATTTTATCAGCAAGTGCTGACAAGTTTATAGGCTTATTTAATTTGTGAAAACAAATGACCAGAAAGCCCACAGCTTTGAAAAGTAGAGATTTGTCGCTGGAGTACACTTTCTCCGGCGCGGATCCAAGGAAAGGCGTACCGGGCGTACGCCCCCTTTTAAATATAAAGAGAGAGAGACAGCGTCGGAACGAGAGAAAAGGAAAAGGAGGAATGAGAAAACGAGTATTTCATAAAGAAAATTCATTATTTATGGTCATAGTTGAAAAATAAAGCTAGCTGAAAGGGGCAAAAGTAAAAAACGAGTCTAGAAAACTTTGTCTGGATGGCTACAAAATGCTTAGATTCCCGGAGATTCCTAGACCTGCTGGGGGCCGCTCAAGGCCCCCAGACCCCTTGCAGAACTTTTACGCCTCCCTTAACGAAAATTCCTGGATCCGCCCCTGATTCTCTCAAGTCAAGGGGTTAAGTTGAGTCCGCGTTCGCTCCATCATCACGATGGTGGAGCGAAGGCGGACTCATAACACCTGATTTGGGAGGATGATTACAACAGAGTCGTATAATTTAATTCTACTTCTTCTTTCTCGCGTTCCTTCAATATTGAAGATCATATGAGTTTGAATATTTACACTGACTGCCACATTTAACACTATAAAATCAAGATGATAACAGAAAAAAGAAGTGCTGTACTTTATACAATTTAAAACTATATATATATATATACAATTGATAGCTTTTGTGGTTATAGATAGAAAATGGAAATAAGAGCTGGTTGAATGACAACATCCCTCAACTGTAGTGGCTGAAGTTAAGCTTTGTGGCAGTTTTGTAATTGTATATGTGGGAAAAAGGAATATTTATGATCATTTGTACGAATCCTAGTCAACTCGTACCTCAACCAAGTCGTACCCTACCAACTCGTACCTCTACCAAATCGTACCTTTGCTTTTTTCGGTAGAATGAAAATAGACACAATCTGACCAAATAATTTTTAAATATTTATTATCATATTTATTGTACAGCACTTATCAATCTAATCAAAATTAAATTCACTTGCTCCACCCTTTTTGCTATGGTCGCTGCAACAAAAGCGACCATAGCAAAAAGGGGGGGGGCAAGTAAAAGATGTAATTTTAATTAGATTGAGCTCTTATGCACTAAAAAACAAAGCAAGCAAACAAAAGTATTAAACACAAGACATTTTTAAAACAAGATGCATATCTGTTAAGAAATATAATTTTAAATCGGCGTTTAGGCAACACATGTTACCAGTCATTGGTAGTCTATAGACACTATAAACTTATATATACATTTTATGTTCTTATTCAATCCTTTCAAACGAACATAAAGTATTTACGCACTTACCCTTATAATTTCTCATCATCGTCTATAATCCAGACGAACAAACAAAGTGACGATACTTGAACATTTACAAAACTGCATACTAACTAACGTGCGGACAGTCCAATAGGTGAAATAGCACCATATAATGGCATTTTATTAAAAGAGTAAACACTTTGTAGCGATTGTCAGGTGCGGTGACCATCTTTCGAGCCAACAAAGAAAGCACGTTTATATACCCAAAGATTTAGATACAGATAAACGTTTATCAATATAGTCTAATACATATCCATCCTTTGCAGTATCAGTTTTCCAGCGTCCGTGTAATTTGAAAAGCCTATCCGGCACGCCATTAATGGCGGCCGAAGTAGCACCTCTGGCTCTAAAACTGTGAAGACCATAATCATTAGGCTTGAGACCAATGTCTGAAAGCGCGGACAAAATAATCTCTCGAGACCTGGAGTAAGACAATTTAACATTTTGTTTTCTCAAAGCGAAGGAATTTGTAGACTTGAAAAAAGTTAAACACCGAAAAATAAATACATCGGATTTTGAATCTATACAGGTTAAACTTAAGTAACACTCTAAAATAGCGACCGGACAATATTCCGAATCCGATCTAGCTATAATAACGGAATTGCCTCTCCTGTAACAATCTGTCTTACTACTAGGAATTACAATTTCTAGATGGTCATCATAAAAAAGTAAACGAGTCCTTTTGATAGAACTTAACTCATTATATCGTAAAAAACCGGAATAAGACAAAGAGCACATCGCTAATAAGCGCAAGTCCTTTAGCGATCTGGGTGTTTTGAATTTCGTGAAAAGGGATTTAATTACGTCAGCGTCTACTGGTTTCATTTTTACAATAGGCCTGCTGAGAAGCCTTTTAGAAGCTTCTAGTATGGTCCTAACAAAATTGGAGTCACATGGATCAGCTAAACCCGCCGAATTATGGACCCATTGCTTTTGTCTATCAAATACTGAAGATATAAACTGACTTGAAACTCAGTAGCAGGAAGAAATGACGTAAACTCTGAAAATCTATTAGACCATAAGCGAAATCTGTTAAATCCATAAGCATAATTAGAAATAGTATTTTTCGCTTTCGAATTTAAAATAGTTGCTTTCAGTTTTGACACGAGTACAATAAGATGAGTATTCGAAACATTCACTTTTCAAAATCCCTCTGAAAAAATAGTCTGAAAAAAAATTGAGATATAAAATAATAATAAAAATTTAAATAAATTACGAAATACATCACAAAAATAAATGACATACAACAACTATGTTTACAAATTCGATATAAAAACATACCTTTAAATATCTGTATTAACAAGACCCAGTGGTCAGTTCTAACAGTCAAGCGACACAATAAAATTACAAGGTCCAGTGACCCGCCGAACCAGTTCATTAATCGGAACTTTTTACAACATAAAATTCCCGCTGCCATCTGATAAAAATGTCCAGTGACAAACAAATCGAAGTCTGAAAAATCAACAGTATTCGTTAGCCTCTATTCTAACAGCTAAAACAATACCTACAAACTTTCCGTTTGCAAACATGGAATTCTTACTATTGCCTAATACAAAAATGCGGTCGGTCTCGTAAAATTCTAATACTTCCTTTACATAACACTGATACTGATAATTATCTCTAAAAATAAGAGGCCAATAAATAGCAGAAGGCCATTTGGGTACTATTAATGTACCTATACTTTTGCATTTAACAATATGATTAATTGCTCGCGCAGCTTCACAAACTGGTGGAACTAACCAGTTATTCTCATGCTTCCAATCACATGTAAATGCATCAACGGCTAGAGAGCCAGGATTCCATTAAAGTGAACTGAACTTGCTTATTTTAGCATTATCACAATTTGCAAATCTGTCGAACGTGTGTGGACCCCATAAATGATCTAAAAAATTAAAAAATTCTGTAGACACACCCCAATCATCAATATCTAAAATTCTACTTAAATAGTCTGCTTGTGCATTTAAATCTATAGGTACCCATTGAATATGTAACAAAACACCATTGTTTTTGCAAAAATTAAAAATGTTTAATGCAAGACGTTGTAGTTCTGGTACTTTACTACCTTTCTTTACAATGGTAACTGCATTCTGATTATCAGTATTCACAGTGACTGAACAATTTTTCAACATATTAAAAGAATTCAAGCCAAGTTCAACAGCCTTAATTTCTCTCCAAGTGGAGCTTTTACCCTTTTCAGTATCTAACCACGATTTCTGAAAAATATATGGAGAATCCACAATATAACCAGCGGCGCATGTATCACTAGCGTCGCTGCAAAGATAAAAATCTGAAACATGTTCTTCTATAAAAAGCTCGCAAGGTTTCAAAGATTTTAAATTGTTAAACCAAAAATTCAACTCAATATATAACCGCTGGTACGCAGCCCAAAAGGCAAAACTGTAAATACGTAAAAAAAGACCTTTCCAGTGAAAGCCAAGATATTTACAAAAAGAAGGAAATATATCTACATGGTGGTACCCGGATTTTAAATCAAAAACGAATCCGCTACACTCTGCCCTAATCAGCTGCTTAGCACATGATACTTCTTCAAATTTCATTTTATTCAGCACAACATGATCATTTACTTTTCTTAAGTCTAAAATTAATCTTTCTTTTCCTTTTGCGTTAACAGAAACTGTTAAGGGGTTCACAACATGAGGGGGGTCAGATACTGGAACTACAGAACCGGCCTTAATTAAATCATCAATTGCTGTATCAACGAAATGTTCATGCTGAGAAGCGGAAGAATTATTACTCAAAACAACATTAGGTGGCTCCGTTCTAAGTGGAATTTTATAACCGAATCGTATAACATCTAGAATAAAATCAGAAGAACCAATGTTTTCCCAAAAAGTTAAAGATTTACGTAATCTCCCTTTCACAAAAATATCACTACCCCCCGATTCATAGTCACAAAAAGTAGAAAAAATGTCTAAATTGTCAAACTCTGATACCTCAAAAATGTCTGTATCCCCTTATACGTTACGAAATTGGATTTCCTCTGCCAAATGATTTCCTTCCCTTTCTACAATCTTTGGCCCAGTGTCTGTAGTTTCCACAGGAATAGCACAAATCTTCGGCTTTGGCATTTCCGTAACGGCCACCTTGGCCATGAGCACTCCGAAAGGGCTGAAGATTAGTAGGAATACGACTAAAAGTAGAACCATTGTGGGTTTGCTGCATGGGCCCTCCGGAAGCTTCTGCTGGCCTCTTCCTGTTATTCTTATCACTCTTAGCTGCTTTGAGTTTACGCACAGCTCGAGTATCCACCGCTCTAATCTTTTTCTCATCCTCGCTGTCACTAGCCACGTCGTCAGACAAATATTCCTGAACTGTAGTCCACCTTCGTCCGATTTATCTGCAATTCTAATTAACTTATTACGTTTCTTTAGTAAATTTAAACAGTCTGCAATTAAATCTTGTGCCCTATATTCACGCTTTTGATTTATATACTGTTGAGCACTTTCCAAGTTATCAATGATGTCTGAATTAAGTCCAAACTGAATCTCGTACCCTTTGAATCTGAAAGATGTTTCCGATTTTTTTTAACCTTTTTACTTATACTGTGCGTTTTGTCCTCAAAAGATCTTTGGATACTGTCAATCTTTTCATCCATGTAAGTTTTAATTAATGATAATACATCGGCATTAGAAAAATCATCAGGTGTATTTACAGTACCTTCACTTGATGACGAACGTTTATTTGTTTTCTTTGAAGTGGACAATTCTTCTTCGGACATTACTGTAAAGATGTTGCTCAGTCGATGGTCGCCGCCCTTGTCGATAAGACACCTCGTGCACGAACTCGCTTATATATCAGAAACAATATCAAACCGGTTTACAGGTTTTGATATTTAAATTAACGAAAGGTCTCCTCGATTCTAAATTACTGCGCATAACGTGCGTAAATTTATTTAATATTATCAACAATTTGTATTTGATTTAGACGTCTTGTGATGGTCCATTTAGCTGCTCATCCTGCCGCTGAAGTTGGCTGGCCGCTAGAATAAAATCCCACAACTTGAAAAATTCCGCCTGTATGTATTTTGTAGTGGATCTCTGCTGCCGACTAAGTTTGGATTCTGTAATCATTTTCTTGAAAATACTGTCATCTTGTCGATATGCTGGCTTTGTATTATTTTATTCAAAACTTGAAATTTGGTAAGTACACAATTTTGCCTACAAGAAAATAATAAGCGGTCGTAAATTGGATCCCTTTCTTTGAAATTAATTGTTGAAAAAGCATAATCTATTCGTAACTCATATACCCCAAAGAATGTTTATAACGGTTGTTCAAGTTATTAGTTAATTTGAAATAAAATTAAAAATATACATTGAAGTTGAATTTTTGTTTAATATGCTGCAAAATAATTGTAAAAGGTTCGTATATTTTGATATATTTTAATCTAATATACAGTATATATTTTTAATAAGAACTGATTTAGAATATTCTGTACAGAATGTACAGATTAACTATATTAAAATGCAAAAGTACGAGTTGATAGGTACGAGTTGGTCAATGTACGATTTGACCTGCACCCCATTTATACTAGAGCAGTATTTTGATGACTTGATATGTTTGTAGGAATGTGGGTTGCTGTGTCGTGTTCTACTGTCTGGTGGTCTGAATTATTTGTCTCTGGTTACACCAATCTTTAAAAAGGGAGACCCCACACACCTAACAAGACCAGGCGCGGATCCAAGGAAAGGCGTACCGGGCGTACGCCGCCCCCCCCCCCCCCCCACCTTAAAACAGAGAGAGAGAGAGGATAAAACGAGAGAAAAGGAGGAGAAATGAGAAAACGAGTAAACGCGTCTTGACGGCTACCAAATGCTTAGATTCCCGGACCCCAGACCCCTCGCTGAACTTTTACCCCTCCCCTAACACAAATTCCTGGATTCGCCCCTGAAGACATAATATACTATCCAACCAGCATGGATTCAGAAAAAGTCGGTAATGTGATTCATAACTCATACTTACAATACAAGACCTGGCATCAGTAATAGATGATGGTGAACAAATCGATGCTATACTACTCGACTTCAGCAAAGCTTTCGACAAGGTCCCCCACCAACGAATCCTACGGAAACCTGACTACTATAACGTCAGAGGGAACGTGAAAAGCTGGATAAGAAGCTTCCTAAATAACCCGTAACCAACAAGTGATCATCGATGGACATTCATCATCCCAGTCTTCAGTAACATTTAGAGTACCACAAAGATCGGTGCTTGGACATCTGCTCTTTCTTTTGTTTATAAATGATCTGCCAGAGTGTGTGCATTCTACCACTAGGTTATTTGCAAAAGACAGGAAAATTAAAACGTCAGAAGATGCAGAAATACTACAAAAAGACTCGCAAAAGCTTTAGAAATGGGAAAGGGACTGGCAAATGTCTTTCATTCCATCAAAATGTGAGGTACTTTGTATTACCAAGAAACGCCAAGCCATTAATACTCCATACTTCATACATGGACATCAGTTAGGAGAAATTATCCTACCAAGTGACTTAAAAGCACAATGCTATAAAACCCCGGCACGACCAATTCTTGAATATGCTTCTCCTGCATGGGCTCCACAAACCGTAAAAAGAAGCGCAGCATGATTCGTGACCTGGAATGGCAGACATTGGAACAGCGTCGAAAACACACCAAACTATTGATGATGTATCGCATAGTGTACAAATTAGTGGATACTCCAGCTATGCAGTATCTACACGCAGCTAGCTTAACCACCATAAGGAATACCATACGTTACATCACCCCATTCTGCAGGACCGACATTTACATGCATTCTTTTTTTCCATCTACAATCAGATTGTGAAATCGATTGCCTGCACATCTGGCTAGTGCCCTGGACTCTTTTAAGTCAGGGCTCGCTGTGATGGAATAGACATTGCACCAGTTTTATCGGTTTTAACATCACATCGTTTACAGATTGCAGTCACCTCCACATGTAGATAGCTTGCTAAGATTCTCAGATATAATTCGTCATAATTGTTTTTGTTCGTCAAAAGGGACATTAGTCGGAACATTTAAAATTGGTTGTATACAGTAATCTCGCCACTATACATCAGATTTACAAATAAAATTAAACAGTTTAACAAAGATATTCACATTTATATTATAAGCTATTATTAGCATTTCATTATTAATACCGTTACAACTGTAATTATATGTCTATGATACTGTTCTTTAGGTTCTTTAATGTTTTGATAGCCTCGTAAACCTCTTCGTCCCTGATATCAGAGTTCAAAATACTATAACCGCACAATACTTTGAATTTACATTGTGTATACTTTCGACCCTGTCATTATTCTGGAGATATATTTCAGCTAATTGTAGATAAATATTCACTTTTCCCAATACTATTACTGACTGGAATAGACTACCAGATAGTACTCTCCGGACCTTGAATCCTTCAAACATGGTATCTCCATACTAACACTGAGGGCCACACCATCAAAGCAAAAATTATATTATTGACTTAGACAGCAACTATTTTTTTATTTTTGTTCTTTCAATTCTTCACTACCAGTTTGCCGATTCTTCGTAATATTGATGGTACAGATGGATGTGAAATTTTATTCACCAGAGCATCTGCAATAATGGGGAGGGGGTTACTAAAACTGTTATATTCCTTTTGAAACTTTCTTACCAATATACTTTAAAATATTTTTCTCAATCACAAATTATGAGCGGTGGTTGCCAGGTCATAATACAGAAAGCCTGACCTCGGACCACACTTCTCTATTTGATTTGTTGTTATGTTAACTTGTTCTCGTCCTAAATATAGCTGAAATACTACTCGCTGGATCCAAAACATCCAAACAATCAATTAATAAATTGATAAATATTACCTACAATAATCTAGCTCCTTTTTTTTTCGTTTTTTTCATGTTGCTCCTTCTTTTTTCTTGTTTTTATGGAAGGAGCTACAAAGAGGTCCCATTACTCATAATGAAGCATCCGGGAGTGATTCACACCCGGGGGTTTTATGCATTTAATCAGCTATTAAAATGTTTCCCTGAATTGCTGCATACTTTTTAATGTCTTTAAGGTTTAACTGATATTTCTACAACACATTATTCGATTGTTTTACACTATATTCGTAATCATAGCATTGTTGACGAAATTTGAATTCCGGAAGTGCATTATTTCTGAATTTGGCAAAAGAGTTAATTCCGGATCACTTTTTCCAGATTCATTGCATCAGCTGTCATAAAAGTTTTACCGATTCGATTCTACAATTCTACACTCCACAATTTCAATTTTGTCAACAATGCCATAAATACGAAAATGTGTTAAATAGACATTGTAGAAATATCAGCTGAACTGCGGGGAAAGGAAAAAGTATTTATTAAAAACACATACAGCAATTTTATTAGCGGAAAGTGTTATAAATTCTAAGAGATTTTGCTCCATTACTAGTAATGGGACATCTGTAGCCCCGTCCATAAAAAGGAGCTACATTTTTGCACACATATTATGCCGTTCTCGATCCATTTTTTTCCGTCGACTTCTGGTAATTACCTCGATTAGTCGTGTGACAATCAATAAATAGTCCACTATCGGGTCTAGCATAGAACCTGGAATTTGCGTAACCTAAAAATAATCTAACTCAGCATTTTTGTATATAGGATGACAAAGTTACTTGTTATACAGTCACAGTAAATGTATACAACGATTATCACTGTATATTTAAACCAGGCAAACAACAACACAATCGTCAGATTAATCTCACCCATAACCCACAGGTTTCCGCACCACACATTTATAATAAAACCCAGAAACATAAAAACCTTATTTTATATGTGTCTGCAAAACCGGTTAACAAAGTTGAATTACATTTATTTAAGTTTTCTGACCGACCCTTTGGACTAATGGCTCTTCGGATTATTGACCTTTCGGACGATTGAACTGACACCTTTTATATACAAAAGCAAAAATCGAACAGTATATCGTAGATGCCATTATCGGTAAGTTCTGGGCAAAAATTCCCCACACACAAAATTATTAAAAACTCAAAATGTTAAAAAAAAATAAAAAGCAAGAAAATGAATGACTTCACGCCATTTTCGCCATTGATATAGATTATTATTTATAAGTTACCATCAAACCTGCATGCAACAGTTAATTGACTGTTTTAATGCTGGACTCTTTATAAACTGTCTGAAAATCTATACAGGCAAATAATTATTGCATTTTGTGGCCTACCAGAAATTTCTTGACAACTTCATAATAAATAGCGATTCGGACAAAGATGCAACACAAAACGAAAACTATAAACACAAGCTCAATAGAAACAATGTGCGCATTCAGGTGCTCAGAAAGAGGACCTGACTGAAAATAAAATAGTTTCTGGTAATTGATAATATTTTTTTTATATCAAGCACTACGTTTTTTATGTCAGAAATTAAATTTCCAGATACCAGAAAAATTGTCTTCATTACTTGATATAAAAGAAAGTAACGGGGTTTGACAGTTTGCTATCGGAAATCACTTTTTGATATTGCACACAGAATCGTATCATTGATATCACAAAATCAAAGTTTTGATATAAATAAATCAAATTCTTGATATTAAAAACCCCAATTTTTTCATAAAAATAACAAAGGTAATAACAAAATATCGAAAACCACGAGAACTGTAAAATAGACAATCCACAAATCAAAGTCGATGTAACCGGCAAATTTGAGAACCACAAACAAAAAACAAAGCAACTACAGCAGTGCAGCAGACTTAGTACAGGCATAAAAAAATAGTGGATTAAAACAGGCTTTATGGTATGCCAAACCTAGTGCTTCCATTACTGTAGTGTGTGAGTTGGTGTGTTAACTAATGAAAATGGTTGTATATCATACATCACTAGTCAGAAAAAGGTCATCTCCACTATCCAAGGGTTACGATCCGACACTCTTTTCAAAAACTATCTGCAATCACATTTTCAAACGAGATAGAATGTTTTTACCACGGAAACTTTGGTTTATAAGTGTATCACGAAGAAATAGGTGACGTTTGTAAAATCAGTATTCTCGCTGCAAGTTCTTGCATGCCCGATCAAACTCGAAATAATGACACTGCATGCATGAGAAGCTGTAATATTGCTGCTAAGTCAGGAAAATGTTTGAAATTAAAATCGTCTCGTTTGTCGTCAATTCTTGTGCTGAGATGACCGTTGGTGTCACATTCCAGGCGTAAGTCTAAACGTGATGAAGCTGTTTTTGTTGTTTATGTTAAAATCAAAGGACCTAGCTTCTGCTATATTCTTGTCGGAAATAAGACTTCGAAGATATTCGGTTTCCTAAGAAAAAAGGAACAAATCACTGGAATTCCAATTGACTCCTGAAAAACACATCATCCGAAAGTAACATTTATGTTCCTCGCTTTAGCATAATTTGTCTTTTTGTTCTTTTATAGTAAAAGAAACTTATTATCGTAACATAAAACTATATATTTGTAGAGATATGTGAAAGCAAAAACTTTATGTATGATTTCCTTGAAACGGAAGTTTAGTTTTTCTTGCGGCAAGGTGGTATAAAAAGTTTAAAAAATCAATGGTTCTAACAGATGAAATTTTAGATAACGATCTTGATTTAAAATTTTAACAAAAGTTCTTTAAAATTTTTAAGACTCCACATATGATTAATATTACTTTGCGAATAAAGCCTTAGCTGATGCTCGACCACAAATTTTTCGATGACGGAAGTGAGGCTCCTCCTTGTCTTTGTACACAGATTTTGGCCGATCAGTAATGCAATGTCTATGATTCTTAATTCGACGTTGTACCAAAGAACGTATTGTTCTTACTATGTTAGACTGTGCATCTAGTTCTGGGTCGATGCAAAGCTACAATTTAAATGTGTTGCCCATACCATGCTAATTGCCTAATTTGTGTATATATTATGCCACGACGAGCTACAACTAAACTACTGATATAATTTAGTAAAATTTATTGTTCATGTACAGTGTGCAAAGTTAGAAGCAATATTAATGATCTTACATTGAAAATTAAAAGCGTCAAATTACTTTACTTGTTCACCAAACACGATGAACTACCACCAGAATGTCATCCTCACATGTCCAAGAAACACGTGTGAACACAGAAACCCTGACTTGTGAAGAAGCCAGTATGTTAAAAACAAGATTCTATTTCACTATACTGTAAATAAAACATTACACATATGCTTAAGACTCGACTGTGTCATTGCACATTTTTTTGCGTCACTTTTCCAGATTTTTTAGCAAGGGATCGGGTCAAAGATTTCATGACGACATGAATAAAATCACTTTACAGCGTGGTTCATATAAACTTGATCCTAGCTACTTCCTGAGTCTGTGGTATTTATGAACAAGGCTTCTAATCATAGCAACTTAGTTCTGGATTCTAAATTACCAACATCCTCACAAGTCAGGGTTTTGTCCACATGTGTCCACGAAGGGTTTCGTGGACACCGTGGACACATATGCACACAGAAACCCTGACTTGTGATGATGAAGAAGAGACGATTGCCATTATAATGTAGAGCACTTGGCTAAATTTGATAATGGTATCATTCTGGAGATGAACAAAAATATATGCAGTGTGCATGTTGATAGGCTGGCCAAAGGAAAGAGGAACACTTGGTTCGATATGTCAGAAGAAGACAATGACATTAAATTTGATGGTTGTTTATATGGAGGGGTGGTGACGATTATTCAAATACGACATCTAGATACATTTGCTTTCACAATTACATTAACAAAAAAACCCTAGATAAAGTTTTCTATTGATTAAACTTATCCAGAGGGTAAATCATATTGACTGTGCTTGGATATCCATCCAGTGGATAATGGACTATTTGAAGTTAACACCATAAAAACAAACAAAGGAGTTAACTTCACATCAGATAGAAACCTGTGGAAAAAATAGTTGATGAAAATGACTATAAATTTAAAGGGGACGTAAAAAATTAAGAAAAGTTATTTTGTATTAATGCATCATGTAATGCAAGGAATGTAAAGCAAATGACTTGCCAGCTGATCAAAGAAAAATAAGAAGTGTTGTGGTGCTGAAAGGTAGGAAGTTTCAAAAGAGGAGACATATAGTACAAAAAATAGAGGATAGTAAACAAAAAAGATAAATATATGAATCCTCTCTTGGAAAACGTGTCACACATAACATTCTAAGAACTTAAGGAATAAACCCCTAAGTGCCATTATAAGTTGTGTTATCTCAATGACTTCAACTATATTCAATGTTTGCAATTTACAGTTTCAGTCTAGTTGTTATAGCTTTTAAGTTACTGGACAAAAACTAAACATTAAGTACAACAACTCCTATATGGTTCAATCAGACGGTTTCTGAAAATTAATTGAGTTGTAGGCCATGCCCTTTAGGTTAATTTAGTAATTTACAGTTTTAGTCTAGGTGTTACAGACACAAAACTGATAATTATTTCAAAATTCATCTTTAAAGGGCAATAACTTCTGTTAAGAGTCATCTTACAATTTTTGACTAAGCAATGATTTATAGGCCTTGCTTTGCGGATTATTTGTGCAATTTACAGTTTCAGTCTTGCTGTTATGGAATTTAAGTTACAGGGTAAAAACTACAATTTTCAATAAAAAATTTGTATTAAAGGGCAAAAAAGGAGTCATCTGACTATTTCAGACCAATACATTCAGTAGGACTATTGCTGATCATTTTTGTTATTTACAGTATCACTCTAGCTATTATAGGTTCAAGGTTACAGACAAAAACGTAAAAATTCATAACAAAATCACCATTAAAGGGCAGTCACTTTTATAAGGAGACATCATTTCAGTTTTACTGTACCTGTTTAGTTTTAATGTTAAAGGACAAAATTATCATTTAAGGGAATTACTCCTATAAGGAGTGGTCCGAAAAGTTTGGACTAACAAAGTGTTTTGTAACCATTGTTTTGCTGATCAATGAAGCAATTTACAATTTCAATGTAGCTCCTTTAGTTTTCAAGTCTTATTGTAAAAACAGAAAATTTTTAATAGAAATGGTGTATTGAACACACGTTCACCAAACTGAACAAATATGTTGTAATTAAGAAAATCAAGGATTCAAACATCCATAAATTTATTTTTAGCTTTGGACTCATTGAAGAGCATGGCGTCATGAATAACTCTTTCTTTTAATATTCCTGGCGGTAAAGAATGAAGATTTATCATTCTTGTGTTTGAATCCAAAATAACATTAAAATCCTTACAAGGAAAGGTACATAGCCTGCTCACAAACTGTACCCTCCATGCCGAAATGTTCCTATATTATTATTAGGCTAAATTTCAAGAAGATGGCAGAAGCTCCTTCAATGTACTTTTAGTAGTATTGATGATATCCTTTCAATTAACAACAGTGGCTTCATTTTATATATGATTCAGAATTTGAAATTTAAGAAACAAGAGAAACAGCCTCAATTCATTTACATCATTTTTAGACTAACGCATCGAATATGACACCAAGAGTGGTAATTTAAGCACAAGAAATTTCGATAAACAAGACGACTTTATTTCATAATTATAATTTTTTTCTCTATTGTGAGCAATAATCCAGCTCCTACTACATTCCATTTTTATATATTTTTCAAATGATTGGATATGCTAAAGCTTGCAGTGAGTAGTAGTAAACTGAATTTTGCAAACGCCACCAATTTTGTTAAGGTCACAAAAAGTTTCGGTAGCGCCTAAATAAGTTTAACTATGGGTACCATTTTTTGTTGATAAATATTCTATCTCTTGTGACGATATGATTGCTGAAAACTTTCTTAGTTTTTGAATTCAGTACGTAATGATTGTGCTGCGATGATCATTTGATACACCTAAATAACTGACTAGTGATTTATAAAAAAATTCATGACACAACAATTCACACACTACAGATGGTTCGGCATGCCACAAAGCATGGTTTTGTAACCAGACAAAGTAGCGGGTATTATGTGATACGCACCTTATTGATATGAGTGACCGTATGTACGTGAGACCTGTGGTTTACAGATAATAACATGAAAACACGTCAGCGGATTTTGTTTAAACTTTGCCCAGCTGTTAAGAACTAGAAATATTTTTTGGTCGACAGTTGGGGTTTACAGATGAAAACTTGAAAACGCATTTACGGGTTTTGTTTAAACTTTGCACAGCTGTTAAGTGTTATTTAAAAAAAGATCAAGTTCAAGTTTTAGCCCAGTCCAATTTGTATTTTTTCGACTTGGGCCAATTCAAATTTATGTTTCAAAAGTTGGTGGTTTTCATATGATAACTTGAAAACGCTTCAAAAGCTGTTAAGTACTGTAAAATGAAGATCAAGTTCAATTTTAAGCACAATCCCAATTTGTAATTTTCTACTTTGGCCTAATGGATTGTTTTGGTGAACAGTTGGTTTTTTTGCCAACAGTTTACGGTTAAACAATCCCATTTGTTGTCTTTGAGAAATGCCAATTCAAAAAACATTGTCAAAATTTTTCAATCGAAAGATTTTCAGCACAGCTCATTTGTTGTTTTGAGATGAGTTTTAATAATTTAAAATTATTTTCAGAGTTCCAAGGTTGAGGTAAAAATTGTTATCATGCTTACCGGTTACTATATGTTGGTGTGTACTCCAGTAAAATGTGTTCGTGAATATAAAAACAGTACATCATGGCGGGTCATCATATAATGTCCTATTAGATGCTCTATTTTTTGGTTGTTGGTTCTGGAGTTTGCCGGTGTTTTGGACTTTGATTTGTGAATTGTCTTTTATTCTGTTTCCTTGGTGTTAAATATTTTCTTATTTGCTTTAACATTGATGACAAAATAGTGTTAATATAACCATCAACCATGTATTCATATCTACGATTTCGATTTTTTTAGTAAAGCAACGTTTAATCAGTTGTACCAACCTCGACTTTAATTGAGTATGTAGAATAGTATGCAGAAAATTCAAATGTTTTAAAACTGTTACAAATGAAAGATATCTAGATCGGAGCAACTTCAGCAGTTCTTTAGAATCTTTAGGGTCCATGTTTGGTTAACAGAGTAACAAGTAGCAAAATATTTTTGAAAGTCGGGTTTAATCGCTGTTAAAAAGGGATTTTAACAGGAATTAAAGACAATTGGTTGTACATTTAGATGAACCAAAAATAAAACGTTGTTGAACTGGTTTGTAATTTAGGAATCCAATGTAAATTTATACAATTTTCATAACGTTTTTCAATTCTGTCATAGATCTTTCAAAACGTACGTATTGGTGTATCAAATTCTGACAGTGTGTTGTGTTTCATAACAATCCTGTTTGACTTTGACCTTCGTCTAAGATCAACTAAGATGTTTATTTCATATTGGACGTTTGTGCAGCATCTTTTTGTCTAAGACATAGGCAATGAATACTGTACATAAAGATGCATTATCATGTGTCGCATATTATAATTTTGTATTAAAAGCTTGTCCGGCATGCAACCTTTTTTTCGTCTGATCTAGACTTTAGATAATGGTATGTAAGTAGGTCCCCATACGACAACGTGTTGCATACTCAAATGAATAACATTGACCTTAATCTTCAAGGTTATTTGGACATTTTACCAAAGCCTACCATTTATCTGTATGTAAATTGGTAACCTTATAGCGATGACCATCAAGGTCAAATTTACAACTTTTTTGTCTCTTGACCAATGCCTTAGATATTAGGGCAGGTCACCATGAAAAAATGTGTACTATTCCAATATCGATGAACGTTAACGCATAGTAATTTGAATTAGAATTTATGGCATGTTATAGTGTCTGTGCATTTGTTTTTGGAGGCGGTGGTGATCTTTTGACAGACCTTTTTTTTAAAAGATGACCTTGGATAACTTTTTATTTGAACTTCAAGGTAAATTCAATTTGCTACTTTTCACAAGACGAGTTTTATATGAAGATGAGACATACGTTTTCGTGAGATAAAACAATCCTATGTTTGATGACATTTTATTTGCAGCCAATGTGTCGTTATCTGTTAGTACCAGAGGGTACCATCAGCCAACAGTCGCATTTCGGTGCCGACAAGAAAATCATCAGCTCTTTTAGTGATATATGCACTGTCTAAATTTACTGCCTTAAATTTCGAAAACGATTTAAACTCTAATGTTTTTATATTTGCAAATTGTAGATTGCCCTATGTTGATGTTGATAATTAAAGCTCATTATACCCCTCGCTTGAAAAGCGGGGGGTATATAGTGTTCATGGTGTCCGTCCGTCCGCCTGTCCGTCCGTTACACTTTCTCTTATGTGCAACTCCTCCTACACCACTGAATGGAATTTGATGAAACTTACACAGAATCTTTGTCACATAGTGCCATTGTGCAGGAGATATTTAACATTTTGATCAGAATGATATTTGGGGTTTCCCATAGAAAAACATGGACTTTGTCATTGACCTAAGGGGTCCCTATCTCTTATGTGCAACTCCTCCTACACCACTGAATGGAATTTAATGAAACTTACACAGAATCCTTGTCACATACTACCATTGTGCAGGAGTTATTAAACATTTTGATCGGAATGATATTTGGGGTTTCCCATAGAAAAACATTGACATTGTCATTGACCTAAGGGGGTCCTCATCTCTTATGTGCAACTCCTCCTACACCACTGAATGGAGTTTGTTGAAACTTACAAAGAATCCTTGTCACATAGTGCCATTGAGCAGGAGATATTTATTATTTTGATCAGAATGATATTTGGGGTTTCCCATAGAAAAACATGGACTTTGTCATTGACCTAAGGGGTCCCTATCTCTTATGTGCAACTCCTCCTACACCACTGAATGGAATTTAATGAAACTTACACAGAATCCTTGTCACATACTACCATTGTGCAGGAGATATTAAACATTTTGATCGGAATGATATTTGGGGTTTCCCATAGAAAAACATCGACATTGTCATTGACCTAAGGGGGTCCTCATCTCTTATGTGCAACTCCTCCTACACCACTGAATGGAGTTTGTTGAAACTTACAAAGAATCCTTGTCACATAGTGCCATTGAGCAGGAGATATTTATTTTTTTGATCGGAATGATTTTTGGGGTTTCCCATTAGAAAATGTGGACTGTAATGGACATAAGGGGATACCCATTTCTTATGTGCGACTCCTCCAACACCACTAAATGGAATTTGATGAAACTTACACAGAATGTTGTCACATATTGCCATTGTGCACTAGATATTAAACATTTGGATTGGAATGATATTTGGGGTTTCCCATAGAAAAACATGGACTTTGTCATGGACATAAGGGATACCCATATCTTATGTGCAACTCATTCCTACACCACTGAATGGAATTTGTTGAAACTTACACAGAATCCATGTCACATGGTGCCATTGTGCAGGAGATATTTAACATTTTGATCAGAATGATATTTGGGGTTTCCCATAGAAAAACATGGACTGTCATTGACATAAGGGGATACCCATCTCTTATGTGCAACTCCTCCTACACCACTGAATGGAATTTGATGAAACTTACACAGAATCCATGTCACATAGTGCCATTGTGCAGGAGATATTTAACATTTTGATCGGAATGATATTTGGGGTTTCCCATAGAAAAACATGGACTTTGTCATTGACATAGGGGATGCGATTCTTTGGGGGATTGGGGGGAGTTACGTGTTTTATCTGCAACTTTGCCTTCACGTTTAACTAGATAAAGTTTCAATTTCATAATTAAGAACACCTGAATTTTCAAAGTAATTGTGAAGCGGGAGGTATCAATGGTGAGCATTGCTCACAGGTTTTTTTACTCTAGTTTTAATCATGATTTGGATTTTAAATATTTTTGATTGAGTGCCATTGACTAGTCTTGTTTAGACAGACGCGTGTCTTGAGAAGTGAATTGTGTAGCCGTAATATCCTTCAATACATTTTGTTATTGCCCTATTGCATAAAATTTATTTAAATCTTCACGTTTACATTCTTGCTTGAAACTACTCTATTTATCAATAACCCCTCTAGTGATGATTTGAATTTAATTAAATTGGTACTTATTGCTAATGATAACAACATGAAATGGTGTAGCATTTAGAAGACAGAGCAAGAATATTAACCACGTACAATAATACTTATAAAATAGATTGAAGCATTTGTAAAACAAGAATCTAGTTGGTTTGTTGTGTGCAAAGAAAAGGTACGAAAAACAAATGTACCACCAATCTCTACGCAAAAGATTCTGTGTATATATACTACGTCAACCATATCTGGGAACCAGTTGTGTTTACTATGCTGGAGAGTGATGCACCACAACAGTCTTGGTTTAAGCATTATGAAGATGTGCTAAACTATTTGACAGTATACATATTCATATACACAATTAACATTTTCTTCCTCCGACAGTTTACAGGAGTATTTTAACTATTGGTCATTTGATCCTGATGTGACTGAAATAATGTCTGACATTTATGACAACTATGGTTTTCCCCTAGCTGCAGATATGTTTCCTATTAACTAGATCGTTTGATTAAAGAATTATTAGTTCACAAGGCAATCCTACACATCACTACGCTTTCGAAAAAAAAGATTCTCGACAATCAAAAATCAAATCGGTTTTTGGCTTTATTCATGATGACTGGAATCACTTGACCTTGTACTGGAAACCGAAATTACACAAACATCCGCAAAATAACGTGAACTGCCAGTTTTGCCAAACATTTTTTAAACTACCGACAACCATTTAAAAGACACCTTGGTAGCTGTTATAACTAACTCTAAATTCGATGACTATATTTACTGACATTTTATTTATCCTAAGAAGTTTGTGATCTAATACATTTCAAATTCCTCTTTCCTTGAAATTTTACTCAAAATAGACGGAAAGGGAAAACTATAAACTAAACAGTTCGACATACATGATTAATTGGTATTCCTATTTTCTAGACTGGATTTTGTTGTTTCCCCAATAATCTACTCAAACAGTGATAGGTTGTACATATAAGTTGATGTCATCTTCCGAAGTTCCATGGCCGTTAGCACGACTTAGGTGGATCATTTTTCTGAGCCACAGATTTTGACTTTGTCACCAAAATGATAATGTCTTATTATAGACAGACACTGCCTAATAATCATTGGCACATTTTCAAATGTTATGTTGTTGTTGTTGTTTTTTTTTTTCTTTTTCTTTTTTTTTTTGGGGTGGGTGGGTGGGGGGTATGTAGATTTCACGTTTGTCTCTTTGTTTATTTCTTCTTTATGTCGTGTTTCTTTGTGTCTGTTTGAATATTGTTACTGGTGTTTCCATTTTAATTTGACTGCGCTAATCTCGAACCCACGGGGGGGGGGGGGGGTAACTTCCTATATAAAGGTATACGTATATGTGCCAAAAATATGGGTAGGTTTTTTTGAAAATTTATATAAAAATTGATATAGTTTTTAAAACAATCTTATATAAAAATGGGTATGCCTTTTAATCTTAATTAAAAAAAATCTGGTCTCATATAAATATGGGTCATGTTTTTGTCCATTTTAATATAAATATGCCCCATATAATATAATAAAGTGTAATTTTAATAATGACAGTGTGTTTTCTTCTTCACTATGTTATCATTCTGTGTATATAAATATGACCTTCTTTTAAGTTTACTGAATATAAATATGGGTTATGAAAATTGTTCATTTTATATAAATATGGGTCATGAAAATTGAAATTTTATATAAAAATGGGTCATGAAAATTGAAATTTTATATAAATATGGGTCATGAAAATTGAAATTTTATATTAATATGGGTAGTGAATTCAAACAAAAAATGGCACATGCCCACCCTAAAAATTACCAAGTTACCCCCCCCCCCCTTGCTCGAACCCGGGGTGGGGCATCCGACACAGCAAGACACTTTTCTACAAACTGAGATAATTGTAGTTTCCATGAACCCCGCTAGTGGAGGTAGTTATTAGCCTACTGTTATTTTTATAACCTCGAGAATGTTATTCCCGGTAAGCCTATGGGTTAGACGACAAACAACAGCACAAGATTATGATGATAAACTATCAGATATAAGAAATATTACAGTAGTACAGACTGGGTCCGTTTAGTCAATCGGACACAAAAATACTAAATCCAAATTGTTGCCTAATGATTTTGATGCGTTAGCAATAACAACATATACACATTAGTCCATGATCCCATTTATCAGGAATAAAGGACTGACTGCTCTGTTGTCACAACGGGCCATGATGTATTAAATGAACAATTATTTGACATATAAATGACATGCATATTTGTTATTTACTCGTTTATGTTCTGTAGAACTTACTGGTTTGAATAGTGCTATTAAACATGTTCTAGAGAATGCTAAATTTGTTAAACTTATTCTTTAGATAACAGACTTGTGTGTTTGCTATTTTGTTCAAGTTTGCATTTAACTAAAAATATGTTCTGATATCTTTTAACAATACATCCTTTTCATACAAATTTTAATCTCGATCTGCTATTTGTCGGTCAAACCCTGGAAATATTTAACTCTGTGTTCACAAGCTTGTACTGCACGTGTTGTGTTGCGCAATTCGCATTCGGGGACGTGGAGTCATCAAATAACAACAGTATTTTTTAATGAACCACAATATTTGGTAATCTCTATTTTATTGATTTGTATCAAGACAAACTATTCTGGTAAAGAGTCAACACAGTATGGATGGATTTTTCTCACAAAACTATAGTTTTGCATGAGCGTAACAACAAAGCAAGATCCACAAAAGTTGCCTTGTCCAGTAAATAGATGAGACGAGTCTAAATATAACACATGCATAATTTTGACATGTGTCCAGTATTTATTTATTATAAATTATGTAGTTTCTAGTGAAAACAAAGGTCAATGTATTGGTCTTATTTTAAAGGAATCTTACTTTAAAATGGAATAACAACCTTAATACTCTATTAATCATTTACTTATTGATTTGTCAGTAATTTGATATTACCGAATTAACGAACTAATTGACAAGTAAATATTGTGATCACCGGAAGTATTTGTTAATAGGGCTTGGCCAACAAATGATAGTACGTAAAAGTGTACAACGATATTATTAACGAAGATGGAGGAAGAAAGAAGAAGAATGAAATATATGGACGACGAAGCTGAAGACAACGACACAAGCGATATTGACAATGCTCGATCCACTGTTATTTATGGAGTGGAAGACACACCCGCAGTTCATATGTGCATTATTTTTGCACTCCAGGTACGTACCAGACACAGCACCAGGTACTGGCGTTAACAGCTTTTTTTGACTGTCTAAGCCTTTCTGTTGTTTTTAAACTTTATAATTAGAACTGTTCTCCAGTTACGGTTTTTTTGAAAACAATAGTATACGCAGCTTTTGGTTTCTTTTAACATTTTAAGAGATATTTTGTTATTCGTGCAGTCACGATGATTATGTTGATAAAAAGAATGGGTTTTAAATCATTCTATAACGTGATGCTAAAAGATATTAAAAATGTTCATGTATTTCATAGATAAAATGTAAATGGGTTACACATGGTATATTTGTTAACTGACTCGGAAATGCAAATTTTATATAGACGAATGTCATAATTGTGTATCCCCACACATGGTATAAAGTAAAGTCAACAAAAGTTCATATTTCAATATGTTATATTTAATATACTTAACAAAACTTAAATTTAAATCTTTCACTCCTTCCCTTTTGTAATGTCGCAACGTGCTGAAAGGGGTTGAAAAGACCTATTTGTCGAAAGTGTTTTCTTGCTTATTCATGTCCGATTGATATTTTCTGACCCAATATCGCCCTTAAAAGCCACACTGCTCTATGTTCACATTACACGTTTTGCGCAATCTACTGTTCACTTTGATAAGCTTTAATTTCATTTTTTAGTAGTCCATGAGACTCGCATCGTCTCATGTAAAATTTTGACGTATGTCAGGCAAATTAACACTTTTATTTTTTTTAATGATGTTTAACGCCACTTTCAGTAATTTTTCAGCTATTTCATGGCGTCTAGTTTTTATTTGGTGAGGAAGCCATAGTACCCGGAGAACCCCGACCCTTCGGTAGGAAAACTGGCAATCCTTAATTAGTCAATTAAGATTAGAGCCGAGTACACCTTGCCCGTAGTGAGATTTGAACCCGCAATCTCAATGTTGACAGACGTGTGTTACTAAAACAAGGAAACGTTGACAGACCAAGTGATCAATAGAAGACGAAGTACCTTAACCACTCGCTTTTAATTGAATTTTCATCTGTGTTTTATAGTTATTCGTGACAGCTTCTAATTCCTATTCACAGTACTGGCACCTTTGACACCCAACAATAAAAAAATATATTATTAATTAATGATAAATACTGAAAAGGCATTGAATGTGCATGTATCAGTATTACCTACCACATGTTCGTGCATGCAATTCAAAAAGTGGACAAAAAATAGCCTGGTATGGAAGCTGGCTTATGAACAGTAATTTTGCCTCGCATCTGTTTTTTATATAATATGGGTACGGATCCTGTTTACTAGTACGGTTCTGTATAGATATACAAAATAAACAAATTGTCGCGCAAGCATATATATTTCCCCTCTTATATTGGCGGATATTGACAATCCATGTATCCATTTAAATGACGCAAAACTGTGGATATCACAAATTACGTTTCTTTTAACAAATGTTACAAAGTAGTTTGGTATGGTCAACGAGTTGCTCTAATCGAGTTATCGTTCTTAGTCATTGTAACGCTGTATTTAGGTGTGTAAACACTAAATCCAATTCTTTAAGATTTTCTACTAAATTTGTTATTTTTTTAATTAGAGCAGCTCTTTTACCTTAAGCACAACTTGACCGACATCATATATATCCTGAATCGTACGTGACAGGCCTATGTTCTCTCAAAATTTCATGACCTCTTTAAAACCTTCCAAGAGAAAACCAGCTTCCGGGGTAAACCCCACTCTAAAAATAGCTCTTTCTTTTCAGAAAATCTTGGTTTATAGGTCATGTAGTGCATGTGACATAAAACATACTAAACACCATTAGAACAGAGCAAGTTAGGACTCTAAATTTTTCTAATATATTCACCTTTAAGAAAAACTTTCATTCATTAAAATCCAGTTAGTAGTTTTTAATATACACTAAGATAAACAGGACTATTTTGTTGTTAAGTACTATTTTCTTATATGTTCCAAATTTGATTGGTCCCCTTTAGTGTCTTGACACCTAAATTTACGTACTTTGTTTGTGTCCGGAATTGTTTTCAGTTTTTAGTTTTTGTGAGATTGATTTTTTGATGTGACTGAAAATAAAAGTTGAAATTTTTTTTTTATTATTCAACCAAATTCTACCATTGTGCCATTTTTCCATCAAGCGACATCCCTTCACAAAAAATCTTCTGCCGCAGTTTTAAAGCACCAGCATTTATATGTTGGATGTTTGTACAAGAGTTTTTTTTATTTTGTAAAATATTCTCAAAACTAGAGATAATTGGACTGTCAGTTGGAAGGGCTCAGGGCATTTTTCGTGTATTACAGACACACTTTAATTTATAACACTTTACCACTAACAAATCAACCGTAATTGTCAGCTGTAAGCAGCGAGATACTTCTCGTCTAATTTATTATTTATTAGTCCATTACAGCCTGTTTTAACAAGTATTACAACCACATGCAAGCGCAATTATGTATTAGTGTATGAAAGGCCGTTCATGTCAAAAACGCTATAAACTAACGCGTTAAAATCGATTTTAACGCGTTAAAATCAGTTTTAACGCGTTAATACAATAATTTATCGCGTTAGTGGAAAATAAACTTTTACGCGATAAATTTAGTGATGAAATTTATCCCGTAAGTGCAATTTAACGTTTATCGCATTAAAAAAGAACACTTCTCTGGCCACGGATGTCATAGTTAAAATATTTGACGCGTTAATAAAAGATACAAGCATTTTGTTTTTAACGCGTTAAAAAAAACTTTAACACGTTAAAAGTAGTTTTATTTTACTTTTAACGCGTTAAATATACTTTTAACGCGTTAAATTTAGTTTTATCGCGTTAAATTTAATTTTAACGCGTTAAAATCGCTGTCAAACATTGAAATCACTGTTAAAACGTTAAAGTCACTTTTAACGCGTTAAAATAAGTTTTATCGCGTTAAAATTGCTTTTAACGCGTAAAATTCAGTTTTAACGCGTTAAAATCGCTTTGATGCCTTCTAATCACAATTAAAATGTTGAAATCACTTTTAACGCGTTAAAATCATTTTTAATGCGTTAAAATCAATTTTGACGCGTTAAAATCAATTTTAACGCGTTAAAATCAATTTTAACGCGTTAAAATCAATTTTAACGCGTTAAATACAATTTTAACGCGTTAAATAAATTTTAATTGGTTAAAATCAATTTTAACGCGTTAAAATCAATTTTAACGCGTTAAAATCAATTTTAACGCGTTAAATACAATTTTAACGCGTTAAATAAATTTTAACTCGTTAAACTCAATTTTAACGCGTTAAAATCAATTTTAACGCGTTAAATACAATTTTAACGCGTTAAATAAATTTTAACGCGTTAAACTCAATTTTAACGAGTTAAAATCAATTTTATACCTTCAAATCACTGTTAAAATATTGAAGTCACTTTAAACGCGTTAAATTCAGTTATGTAGCGTTAAAATTGCTTTTAACGCGTTAATTTTAGTTTTAACTCGTAAAATTATGTTTTATCGCGTTAAATACAATTTTAACGCGTTAAATGCAGTTTTAACGCGTTAAATTTAGTTTTATCGCGTTAAATTTAATTTTAACGCGTTAAAAGTTATTGTTACGCGTTAGAAGTTATTTTAACGCGTTTAAAGTTACTTTTAATGGATAAAATAGTGTTTGCTGACCATCAATAGTATATAATGTTTAACGCGTTAAATGCTCTTTTATCGCGTTAAATTTCAAATATATGACACTTCTGGCCAACTAAATCTACAACTTACGGGTAAAATTCGACGACTTAAATTTCGTTTATGTCGAATGTTATATTATTTGCTTTGATTCGGTTTGGTGTTATATTTAACGCGTTAAAAATAATTTTAACGCGTTAATAGTAGTTTTTACGCGTTAAAAGAACATTTAACGCGTTAAATGTTAACGCGTTAGTTTATAGCGTTTTTGACATGAACGGCCTTTCATATTAGTGTTCCAACAAAATATTGTTTTCAGGTTGAAAGAGATATAAATAAATAAATAAATAAATAAATAAATAAATAAATAAATAAATAAATAAATAAATAAATAAATAAATAAATAAATAAATAAATAATAAATAAATAAATAAATAAATAAATAAATAAATAAATAAATAAATAAATAAATAAATAAATAAATTGTGGCCTCTAGTTTCTTAATGGAAAAAGCCGGATAACTCGTGCATCGTTATTAATTAAATATTAATTGATGCACTAGTTCTTCGCGTTTTTTTCCTCTAAGAAACTAGAGGCCACAATATAGTTGAATAAAATGCCGAAAAGTGGCGCGTTAAACTCCAAACAAAATATAGAATGAGGAACGTAATGGAATACGCCTTGAATTACATGTACAAAAGTTTTATATTTATAGTAAACTCTCTTTTTTTTTGTAAAATAATAAATATGATTTTGCAGGGCCGTAAATTATATGTAGGCATGTTGGCAACTGCCTCATATTGCAAACTGGCAAAAAAAATTGTGACCAAAAATAAAATAAAATGGAATAAAAGTTAAAAAAAGAGAAAAGAGAGAGATTTAAGGAAAAGATAAAAAACAATTATAAGAACAAATGTCATTGTTGTATTATCTATGTTATATGAGTATATGAAGGTTTGAAAAATTCGTGAGTTGTGGCATTTCATCAGTTTAATAAACTGAGCTATTTTAAACTGAATTTAATTAAAAACTAAATATACCACCTTTTCTGTGTGCATCTACGTTAAATTAACATCAAACCCAAGACAGTAAAATTTCTATAGTGTCTCAGTAAACAAAATTCCGAGTTTTATACACAAAACCCCCATCATAAAAAACAATGGAAAGCACACCAGGATTTGCCAGATATCAGGATAATGCACAAAAATGTACTCAGCTTGAGGTGGCTAGACCGCCGCCTTTACTGCCTACCCATAATCCAAACACAATTTACGGCCCTGTTTTGATTTTATTTATACTTATATGTTTAATTGATAAATAAATATTCACCCCGATCAAATGAAATGTTAAAGGGTAGGGCTGGGATCTCTTTATTAGGTTAAACCCTGTCCACACAATTTTTATCTGACGGATCAAACCCATTAATTTATGCTTTCTAACCTGTTCTTTTCTGCTATTTGTTTTGTGTTAATTGAGGATGATTGTTATCCAGTCGTTCAATAATAATTAAATACATGACTTTGGAGGATGGAGGAGTCAAACAGTATAGAAATAAACTAAAACCAGGTACAGTTGAATGTCCAGGTTTGTACGCATCTAATTAAAACTAAATCTTTCACTTGCTTCACTCTTTTTACTATGTCGCTGAAGACATAAACGCAGCGACATAGCAAAAAGAGGGGAAATAATTTGCAGATTTAATTTAATTTGATAGGGTTTGCTAAAATTGTTAAATAGTGCAGTATTAAAACTTGTCAAGTATCCAACTTTTTAGGAATTCATATATTCTATATCTGGCGACTCTTTAAACGTAAACAACTACAGAGGCATCTCACAACACTGTAATACCAAGTTATTCAGATCAGTTTTGAATATGACATTTAAGGGTTAATCAAAGGATATTAGATAACCACGTGTAGATAACACACTATTTCTCATTTTAAAATCTCTTATCCAAATTTATCTGTTTTCGGATAGGGTTTATTATAAAACAAACAAAAAGAAACTTATGCTCAAAAGTTGAAAATAAATAAGAATTATAAAATTAATTAGTTTGACAGATAAGTCTAAATTATTCCTATACAATCCAAATAACAGATGAGATTCAAGTAGAAAATTATCTGAATCACTACACAGTATCTAAAAAATGTCAAAATATAACTAAACTTCGCACAAGTAATTCCGGTCAAAATATACAATATCAGGTGCACAATATAGAACTGTGACAAAGATTCAGTAAAAGTTTCGTCGCATGCCAGTCACATAGTGCCTTGTTTAACTGATTTATTAATTTTGATCGGAATGATTTTTTGGTTTTTCATAGAAAAACATGGACTTTAGGGCTACTTATCTCTTATCAGCAATGGAATGTAATCTCATTACTATATACCCCCACTTTAAAGGCCCGGTATATAATGTTTGCTTCGTCGGCCCACGCAGAGTCCTTGACCCCTTGTGACATAGTTGACACAGTAGATAGTAAAAAAATGTACAATGTGATAAACGATCTGTGGTTAATGTCAGAAATAATGTATCTACTGTTTTGAAGGTGTTAAACAAGGAGACAGTTTAAGCCTTCGATGTTAAACTATTAAGGATTTCCTCCATATTATTGACAATACTCTCGCCCCCTCCCCCACCCCAATCGCATTTAGAGCTTAAACAATCAAAGCTAACGCTTTGGCACCGAATAATATAAATTATTGTTTGTAACCATGTTTAATATAGTAGGACTGAAATAGACTACATGCAGCGTTAATAAAACTCAAATTATACTGAATTACTGAAGACTAAACGTTGATGATGTTGATCATGTACTTAAGAAAGCTTATAATTAAAACAAGCGCAATCGTATTAAGTGAGTGTTCTCTTTGTAAGGCTTTGCAACCAATATTTAAAAAAATATTTAAATGTTTGGGGATATTAATATACAACTTAATGCTTATTAAAAAAAGCAGATTAAACGAAAACGAAAAGGAAAGAAATGAAAATGTTAAAGTATAACATATTGATGATGGATCAAAATTATTTCTTTATATTAAACTTAAAAATGAAATAAAAATAATCGATTATTCATTTGTAATGCAAATTTATTACTCAATTTCGTGCAGGAAGATGTGGAATTACGCCAAGACATAATATACTTGGTAAAATTTGTTTTGGAAGGTGATTATGAATAACTGTTTCTTTTAATACCCATTTTAGACACAATTTGTTTACAGAGGTTTAGACGAGCATCCTCTAAAACTAGTTTAATTTTAAAAGACAACTGCGGAAATAGTGTCAATGTCGGTCGAAGTTATACATATTACATCTCTTGTTTTATATCATTATTGTATGTGTATATTAGTTTGTATCTCGTGTTTCTTATATTTTGTGTTTACTTGACCCATGTAGGTAATGTAAAAATGGAAATAAAGATAATCGTATAATACTGGTCATTTGAACACAATTTTGAAACGTATGATTCCTCTGAACTTTACATTTATATGTCCCATTTAGAAACCATGAAATATTCATAAATAAACAGCTATCGAGTTTATTACAGGTGTTTGTTGACAGGTATCTCAAATTACCTATCTTTAAATATCTTTGATTATGTCTAACCAAAAGGACGTGTTCTTTGGTGTTGAGGATGTACCTTCGCCAATACTCAGTTTTGTTTTCGCTCTTCAGGTCAGTCTGCGAATAACATAATGTAATTTTGCAGTAACGATTCAAGTCGTGTTATTCTACGGTTTGTAAACTTTTCTTAAAATTACAGAAAATATTGTTCATTTATCGGTCAGATAGTAACACAATTACAAAAAATTAAATATGTACTATTTTATGCAGTTTTACCGTCACATTTTTTAGTTTGTAATTCATTGCACATATATAAATAACCGACATTGTATTTGTGCGTTTATTTATAGTTATTGTTCAGTTCATCAGTTGACTGATTTGCTATGAAGTGGTAGATAAATTCTAATGTTTAACTCTCATTTTAGAAGACCTAAATGGTAAACAGATCTGAAACCAATGTAAAATAAGAATTTTAACATGTCTAAATGTATAAACAGGTACAAAACAATCTGAAAATAACATAAAAATAAAAATGGTGTTGTACAGACCCTTGTTTTTGTTCATTCGTAGTTTAAAAAACAGGACAAGTGCACTTGGCCTAAAAATTCTGAACAAGTTTCGTGTCTTTCCTGTCATAAATGCGTGATATATAAAGTAGTGATGTTTATTATCCGTGATTGATCCAGGATTTCTCATTTGGGAGAGGAAACGTTTTAGACACCACGTTTTTTGTGGATCGAAGCTGTTTATAGACGCATTTTTTGTAAGGGGACCGGGCCCCGGTCTGGGATCCGCCACTAGTTTTTATGGAAATATCCACATGCGTATCGACCCGAAACCTCCATATCTACCTGAGGACCTTTAACCTTTTTATCATATATTTTAAAAACTGCAAGTTTCAAATTAGACCCATTTATCAACCAATTTTTATTATGATAAGTATGCTTTCCACTATGGCACCCCGTTCTCGTCAATCGTATGATTCAAAATATCATCACAAATTACACACTCAAAATTTAAATTACGCACTCAAAATTAAAATATGCACACAAAATTTTTAATTCGCACCCAAATTAAAATATGCACTCAAAATTTAACGAAAACACACTCAAAAGGCAGATTGAAATTACACACTTATAACTGAAAATTACGCACTCAAAAAATTTGTGCGCATTGTTTTCGCGCAAAACTCATAAATATTCATAAAGATATGAATAAATAAAATTTGACCTGGGTGGTTTTTGCGTTTTAAAGCGAACCGGAAATGCTGAAATCCAAATGTCAATGATTTGCTTGAGTATTTTCAGTCCTTGTTACACGTGTGTTAAAATACAATGCAACTTTTACACCCCTTAACCCCTTATTACCTTCGAATTCGGAGAGTACCGAAAGTGTCCCAGGTTACAGTAAATAAGAAACGAGAAATGAAACGAAACATGCATTTTGATAAACCCGTAGATAAAACTATTTGGTTTACCATGATAAAACATAATTCAATAATGGAATAAATCACACTCTATAGTTAATATGAGTCTGACATACAGGGCCGAGAGTAGGAGGTAAAATAATTAAAAATTGTTTCGTCTTTTCGGTCGTTGTTTTACAGGGACCCGTTTCAAGCTTAAAAAAATCCAGGATTGAAATATTCAAATCAATTTAATAAATATTTATATGTCCTGCGTAAAAATGGCGCACAATTTTGAGTGTATAGGTTTGCTGTTTTGAGTGCGTAATGTTCAGTTTTGAGTGCATGAATTAAAGTTTTGAGTGTGTTATTTCAATCTACCTTTTGAGTGTGTTTTCGTAAAATTTTGAGTGCATCTTTTAATTTTGAGTGCGCAATTTGAAATTTTGAGTGTGTCATTTGTAATGATATTTTTAATCATATACTTTTGACGAGAACGGCGTGCCTTAGTCCACACAGTGCCATTACCGGAGAATCAGGGTTCCATTTCAGGGTCATAATGACAACAAGGCCAATTATTAAAATAACAAAATCAAGATGGCAGACATGTTTTTATGAATCTCTCGACTGAGACCTGGCAAACACTTTGTCAATTGATGATAGAGTGAACAATAAACATCAATATCTACTCAGGAAAAGTAAAATTCGTTGAAAGTTTACCGGAATACAGTTATAATTTAACGGTGTATTTATTATAATGGTGATTTTCTTAAAAATACAAATAATTACAAACTTCGTTTTGATTTTTCCTATACAAATATCAAAAATCAATACTTCTCAGAAACAAACCACAAATAATTGATCGGCTTTTGACTGTATTGCACTTTTTTAAACTGCCTTGGAAAATATGAAAAACACCAAAGGTTGTACTTGAGGCCATAAACAATCCTTGAAATAATTTAAGAAAAGGAAAGTACTAAGTACTTCAAATACTGCACTTTAAATTTGAGATGCATTGTACTATAGGCTAGACATTTAAGCATAAATATGGTCTATTTAGATTACATTTTGACATTTTAGCAGTAAATTAAATTTCTATTATTTAAAAACATGTTTTTATCTTATCGTTATACATGTAGTTGATAGCAACAGACATAGTTCAGGTTGATTACACCCGGGTTTGATATGTATACATTTCAAAAATACTTAGTTACAAGTCACAAAACTCTAGAAAATGGTTTCGATTTTTCTTTTTGTTCGAATGGTATATGAATATAATACCTAGGGAAGATATTTTACAATGCACGTAGCTATGTTCAGACTAGTAATGGTTAGTTTCGTTTCCATTCTTCGTCATTATTACCATGTAGCTGGAAAAATTTTATAATAACGAGACATGTTTATTTTCTTCTTAACAGCTTCCCTTGAAAAAATTATAAATCTTGAAAAATGTTTGGTTTTGCATGGTCATATTAAAATTGTGCACTAAGTAGTTTAAAATTAAAATTCTTATCCCAGTGATAGTTTAAACGACTATTGATATGTATTAATTTCCTTCAAACTCCTTATCGCACATCCGAATAGGAAGTTAGTGATAATGTTAATATAATAAGATCCAATTGTTGTGATTTTATTGACCTAGAAACGAAATTTTGAGCTTTATACAAATAATTTATTTTATGGGAAGAAAAGATACCAAGGCGTAACCAAAAGTATGCAGCTCAGAACCACACAACATGTCTATTTGGCGTTCCTCATAATAGGTTGTGCTCAAATACTTGTAAATAGCCTACGTCGTTAAACCTGTGTCGAGTAAAGCAAGCCCCGATTTCGGAGTGTCATGATCCACAATGTTATGCAATAAGCTCATTTCGAGCTGTCAACATGTATGTTTGTGTATGTTTGTTTTTTTAAAGGGGAGGGGGGGGGGTGTTTTTGGTTTTATTTTGTTGGATAATTTGGGTTTTTTGTTTTGTTTTGTTGTTTTTCTTTTATGGTGTGGGGTGGGTTAGGCAATTATTGATTTTTTCTGCTGCAACCTTGTTCTTATTCGAATCCACTCAGATGATAACTGCTGTTAATTAAAACTCGTAAATGTCGCCTCTTCCCATGCAGTTGTATTCCGTCGATTTTGGGCTGCCATTGTGGACACTAATAAGCAGACTACGTAATGGTTTTTATTGATATATATATAATTGATTATTTTACTATTGTCAAAAAAACAAAATTGTATCATTAGATGATAAATGTGGTCTATTGTAAGTGTTGTGCTTTTGTTGAGAAATGCACAATATTAAATAAACGAAACAAGTAGCGATATGCTATTAACAGCAACGGCATGGTCCCTATGTGCCTCCTATAAATACGGTAGATTAAATTTCCTGTTTGTATGAATAGGGTTAAACGACATTTTCGGCAATTTTCGGACGGGTTGCACGAAGCGTAAAACCAGGTTATAGTACGGTGAAGTCGGGCGGGGACTATAGAGTATCTATTTTATATAATCAACTCCTCCTACAGTTTTCAACCAACGTCTCTGCAACGTCACAGAAATAATGCACATGTATTGAAGTTGTGCACCTGGTATTATGGAATTGTTCCAGGATTGTTTTGCTAATTTTCCAGACATGGGAACTTAGTCATTTTTCATGACATCTGCAGAAGACGGTACCTATTTTGTGTAATCAACTCCTCCTACAGTTTTCAACCCAGACCTCTGAAACTTCATAGAAAGATTGCACATGTATTGAAGTTGTGCACCTGCCATTATGAAATAGTTCCAGGATTTTTTTCCTATTTTTCCAGACATGGGAACTTAGTCATTTTTCATGACATTTGCAGACTACGATACCTAATTTGTGTAATCAAGTTCTCCTACATTTTTTATACAGACCCAAAACTTTCTTCCAAAAAAATTGTTTTTGTTTGTTTGTTTGATGGTGTTTAACGCCACTTTCAGCAATTTTTCAGCTATATCATGGCGTCCAGTTTTTATTGGGGGAGGAAGCCGCAGTACCCGGAGAAAACCCCCTTACCTGCGGTAGGAAAACTGGCAATCCTTGTCAATTAAGATTGGAGTCGAGTACACCCTGCCTTCAGTGACAATCGAACCCGCAATCTCAGTGTTGACAGACCACGTGAAGACGAACTACCTTGACCACTCGGCCACCGAGGCCCCTCCAAAAAATTGTAAACCATTTCCTATTTATTAAGGCACTTGGATTTGCAACCCGGCCATTTCAGACTTTTGCGATTTTTAATCTATATCGTGACGACCCATTTTACTATGGAAAGACCGTTAAAAACCCCAAACTTCGCAAGGAAAATGGTAATCATTGTCAAAATTAAAATTGATTTTGTTTTTATTTGTTTTCTTAAAAATTTGTTATAATGAAAATAAAAACCCTATTTGCTGTTTATGGTCAGAACGATGTTAACTATTAAACATATTTCTGTTGTCTTATTTGTTTGGGGTTGAAACACCATGCCAGCTACTATTTTGCATCTCGTAGATAAACCGTCAATCGGATTATTTTCAAAAATGTGTGCTGTTTTTTTTATTGTCGTTAATTTCGTGGACACATTATAGAAAGGAGTAATTCCAGCAAATTAAAAAAGGCCAAGGTAACTGTGAAGCCATTGTTATTGTTTGACTCAAACGTAGAACATCTCTTACATAACAACAACCTACAACTGTGTTAAGCGATATCTCTTTTGCAGTCGGTTAATATTGGGGACTTGTCAATATTACGACTATAATTTTATGGCATCTCGAACGCAATCTAAAGAAGAAATAAGTAAACATGCCCATAGCCATCTTTACTACTGTAAGTGGTAGAGGACTGGTCTAGCAGCTGCACAGGTATTAAAATCTTGCCATATATTAATATTATCATTGTATCTGCGTGTGTGTGTGTACATTAAAGAAAGCCAGATACATTGGTATTTTTTTAAATATGTGCAGTAGTAAGATTGTACTTTTTTCATCTTTCAGCAAGCAATATTATGCCTCGGCAGTACCCTTTCCATTCCTTTTATCTTGGGTGAAAAGTTATGTACAGACTTATTTCCGGCAGAGGAAAAAGCAAACGTTATAGCCCAGCTTCTAAGTATATCCATGTTTATGTGTGGGCTTGCCACTCTGATACAGACAACGTTTGGTGTACGGTATGTGATATTACATCTGGTTTTTATTTACACTACTTGTATTTTTGTTTCATAATAATTACAGCAGATTTGTAAGTCACGTGTTACATTTAAAGATGCGTGGGCCGGGTGGTTACCATTGGCAAGCTATAAGATCGTATGAGAGAGGTGTAAATTTTACCCTATAAAATGACGTGAAGGATGACTCCGATGTACCAAATAATATAGTAAGACGCCAAATATTTATTCAGCACTTCTGACATCTTAAGCCTCTTTAAGCCAGTAACCAGCCTTACTTATTTATAGAAAACAAATGACAATGCTTCTCTGATGACATTAACAATGGGGACACTTCCAACAAAGTTTTCTATTTGATAAATTATCATTTATGAGCATTTTAAAGCCTAAAAGCAAAAAACTGTGATATATTAGTACAAATATATGTTATAAGTTTATATGTGTCTCTGATTTATAATTGAGTTATTTTATTTATTGACAATAAATATCAGACCGAATGTTGGGAGTTTTTTCATTGTGATTCGACTTCCTACCCCAACGAAACTTTCCGCAATATAACTTACTTAAAAATTCATTGAAATAATCACAACAATTAATTTATATCAATGAAAAAAAAAGGTACTCTCGACGCATTATTATACGGACAGTTGGTTGGTTATACCTCACGACATACTTTTATTGACAGTTGGTTGGTATTAACTCACGACATACATAAATGTATGGAAAGTTGGTCGGTTATACCTCACGACATACATAAATGTATGAAAAGTTGGTCGGTTATACCTCACGACATACATAAATGTATGGACAGTTGGTCGGTATAGCAATTCACGACATACATACATGTATGGACAGTTGGTCGGTTATACCTCACGACATACTTGTATGGACAGTTGGTCGGTGTAGTAACTCATTACATACATAAATATATGATAAGTTGGTTGTTTATACCTCACGACATATATGTAATTATAGTTGGTCTGTGTAGTAGCTAATGACATACATAAATATATGGTAAGTTGGTCGTTTATACCTCACGACATACATAAATGTATGGAAAGTTGGTCGTTTATACCTCACGACATACATAAATGTATGGACAGTTGGTCGGTATAGCAATTCACGACATACATAAATGTATGGACAGTTGGTCGGTATAGCAATTCACGACATACATAAATGTACGGATAGTTGGTCAGTTATACCTCATGACATACATAAATGTATAGACAATTATTCGGTTATACCTCACGACATACATACATGTATGGAATTTTGGTCGGTTATAATTCGTGACATACATAAATATATTAGGCCGAATTTTATTTCCGTTATAATCCGAAGTTAGTTTTGGGATTTGTCGGATTAACGGCAGAATTTAGTCCTATTGCTCGTAATGTAGCAAATGAAAAAATCTAACTTCGGTGTATTTATAGAAAATTGAAATAATCACAACAATTAATTTATATCAATGAAAAAACAGGTACTCTCGACGCATTATTATATATACGGACAGTTGGTTGGTTATACCTCACGACATACTTTTATTGACAGTTGGTTGGTATTAACTCACGACATACATAAATGTATGGAAAATTGGTCGGTTATACCTCACGACATACATAAATGTATGAAAAGTTGGTCGGTTATACCTCACGACATACATAAATGTATGGACAGTTGGTCGGTATAGCAATTCACGACATACATACATGTATGGACAGTTGGTCGGTTATACCTCACGACATACTTGTATGGACAGTTGGTCGGTGTAGTAACTCATTACATACATAAATATATGATAAGTTGGTTGTTTATACCTCACGACATATATGTTATTATAGTTGGTCTGTGTAGTAGCTAATGACATACATAAATATATGGTAAGTTGGTCGTTTATACCTCACGACATACATAAATGTATGGAAAGTTGGTCGTTTATACCTCACGACATACATAAATGTATGGACAGTTGGTCGGTATAGCAATTCACGACATACATAAATGTATGGACAGTTGGTCGGTATAGCAATTCACGACATTCATAAATGTACGGATAGTTGGTCAGTTATACCTCATGACATACATAAATGTATAGACAGTTATTCGGTTATACCTCACGACATACATACATGTATGGAATTTTGGTCGGTTATAATTCGTGACATACATAAATATATTAGGCCGAATTTTATTTCCGTTATAATCCGTAGTTAGTTGGGATTTGTCGGATTAACGGCAGAATTTAGTCCTTTTGCTCGTAATGTAGCAAATGAAAAAATCTAACTTCGGTGTATTTATAGAAAATTCAAACATAATGATCACCATTAAAGCTTTAGACATTGCGAAACAAAAGGGAAACGATCTTTATTGAAGAAATTTTTCTTTTTTCGTTTTTGAAGATGCACGTGGAAAATGCTATCTTGATCATTTTTCGGTGTATGGATACTGTGACCTAATTTTATTATAAACGTGCTAATTTGCATACTAAAACAACCACTCCGTAGTAAGAATCTAGTAATTTACACATGTTTTACCCAAGATGCAACACGCCATTCAGTTTCGAGTTTCTCAATGTTTTTCATGTAGTAAACGTAATTAAAAAGAGACACGAATGTCAATTAATACATTCCATCCGACCATGGGCATTAAGTTGTCGGTGTAGGACGTATAAACTCCCCAAGTCAATTTAAGAAATAATTTACGGAGGCTGTGGTTTATCATTGTTTTACCACGGGGTGACCATTTATGTCGTATTATTTCATCCCGAGCGATAGCGAGGGATAAAATAACGACATAAATGGGATAAAATAATTCGACATAAATGGTCACCCCGTGGTAAAACAATGATAAATCACAGCCTCTGTGAATTATTTCTATTCTAATAAGACAATTAGAGTACATTTATAATATTTTCGCACCTATAGAAAACACCATTTCCGCCATAAACTGGTTGTTCCGTCAATGTAACACACAATATATTGCAACGGATAATTATAGCGCGTGATTTATACGTCATATGCAATAGCTTTCCGGTGGGAGTTACAGTTTTGTAATTGGAACAGCCATTTAAAACACACCCTTTTCAGCGCGTGTTGCTCATAGATAAATCATTTTTTTCCAACAGTTGTGGTCTCAAAGCCTTTAAAGCACGTCATATTAGAATAATACATAACGCACAGCGGTTATTAAAACGGCAATAACTATCATCACGTAATCAATAATGACCGATTTTAAACACGAAACCGATTAAAAAAAATGGTTACAGTCATGAGTGTCGAAAGATATCAAGATAAACCAAGTCTGATTGTATATGCAACTTCTTTTGGACATCAAAGTGCCGAGATCTATTCACTCCCGCTCTGCTGCATTACGAGTAACGGGACTTACTTCGTACCCTTAAATAATTGTACACATAAATGAATGGGTTGATAATTATAAAGTCATAAGAACGAATAATCGTACCCTCGCGTTTTTTTTTATATCACACATACTGTAATAAAATACATTACAAGGTTTAATAAGCCAATAAATCATATAGGCAATAAAATCGAGTTGTAAATAATTTGAAGCTTTAATTTAAAAGCTAATCCTTACTTCATCTAAGTGTTTATTTTAAGTACTAAACAGTAAAAATTTAATCTTGAAAATTCAGCTTTTGGGGGGTTTTTTCGTTTTTCGGGGGGGGGGGGTATTTTTTTTTTGGGGGGGGGGGAAGTGGAGGCGGAGGGTTAAAATCTGTATACTGGCATCGTTTTACAGAACACATTGTCCACACGCTGAACTGTTTCATCGATAATATATTTTTCGAATTAAGTGTGTGCTTATGTCAATCAAGACTAAGTTTAGAAATAATTGTGGCACGACCTCACAGATGTGTTTTATGTATTCATACGAAGATGAAGGGCTATTACCAACAGGATGTCTTTTTGTTTCAGATGTATTATGATGTACTTTTACCAATATAAGCAGACTTAATGTTTTTTTTTTACAAAACATTTATTTTTCATATACTGCCGTCTTAAAGATACAATAAGAACAGTAATAGTTAGGTACTTAATTAAAATGCATCCAGCATTGAAAGTAAAAACTAAAATCTTTAACAAACTGTAGAGATTTAGTTTTCCCATCTCGGACTTCCTTAATTTCCACCTCGCTTCCTTTTTAAAACAAATATCTACATCTAAATAAATTATTACTAATTAAAATTTGACATTTTTTGCTTCTTTGCTTCTTTTATTTGCTAGGTTTTCGACTTAATTTATTTATCTCAGTTAAAGCTTTAGAGATTCCTCCCAGTTTTCTAAGAGTGATTATGCCTTCACGAGAATTTTCGGGATACAGTTTAACTATATATAAATCAGACTTTGAATGGTGGAAATTATTATAAAAGTGATATATACCCTCGAAGGGTTTTGGATTGTTAGATTGAATGGTGTTAAACGCCACTTTGAGCAATTTTTCAGGTATATCATGGCGTGCAGTTTTTATTTGGGGGCTGGAGAAAATCTGACTTTCGGTAGGAAAATCTCGGTGTTGATTGACCGCGTGATCAACAGTAGACTAACTACTTTCACCACTAGGCAACCGAGGCCCATCGAAGGGTATTGGACAGGATATAAACAATGAACTAGCAAAACTGAGCAATGGAAAGAAAATCCTGATGTCTAATAAAAACCATAAATGAAAATGGGTACTCTCAAAGAATAAATTTATTTGGCATCACTTTCTACACCCGTCAAGTTGTCATATACTGAGAAAAGTTCGTTCGGAACATGAGAAAAACATTAAAGTTGATGTTCGGTAGAGATCAACTGTTTGACACCTCCACTGTATCAATAAACTAATGATATCAAAGATATAAGCTTAATTTGATCTTCACCTTACTCCAATAGTACAAAGACAACAAAATCCTTCCCTTAGCGAACTTTTAAAGTTTCAATAATTTGGCCGGCTTCATTTACGTTAGAAATAGCTGTTATATATTTTTATATCGATCAGGGCTTCATTTCGACAGTAAACAAACGGAAAAGAAACTAGTAATAGCTGTGTTGGGATGCCAACACAAAATGTCCCCCAAACGAACACTCAATGCCACTATAATCTTCAGCATGTTGAAAACCCCCAAAATACCATGATAATGCAATGTCCTATATAATGACCCGTTTCCATGGATACGGAGCCATTTTGAAACGGCAGCGATTTCGAAAATTCCGAAAATGGATTACAAAACTGTAGGTCACCCTTAACCCAAAAGTTTCATATTGATTGGACACTGCATCTCAGAGAAAATGTGCGGACAAGATTGAACGGAAGGAAGAAAGAAGTAAAAGGAGAAGAATAATAACTAGTAATGATTGTGTTGGGATGCCAACACAGAATTCTCCCAAACGAACCCCCATTGCCACTATAATCTTCAGCATGTTGAAAACCCCACAAATACTTATATTTACAAAGATGATGCAATGTCCTATTTAATGACCCCTGACCCCCGTTTCAATGGAAACGGCAGCCATTTTTAATAATTTCAAAAGTGGATTGCAGAAGTTCAGGTTACCTTTAACATGTTCCCAAAGTTTCATTTTGATTGGACATTGCATTAGAGAGAAACTGTGCGGACAATATTACACAGAAAGAAAACAAAGGAAAAAAAGAAAAAAGAAGAAGAATAAGAGTAAGAAATTGGACAAAAACAACATGTCTCCCAAACGACACCCTATTGCCACTATAACCTTGAACATTTTGAAAACCCCTTAATTAAAAATTTTTACTATGATAATGCAATGTCTTATATAATTACCCTTGTTTCCATTGAAACGGTAGCCAGTTTTAAACGACAGCCATTTTGAAAATTCCAAAAATGGATTGCAAATCTTCAGGTCATCCTTAACATGTTCCCAAAGTTTCATATTGATTGGATATTGCATCTCAGAAAAAAAGTGCGGACAAGATTGGAGACATAATTACATTGTAATGTAGAGATGTTTTCAACTGACAAATAGTAGCGGGGTTGAGGAACGGGAACAAATTAAAAAATGTGTGGGACGTAAAAATGGTGTGTATTAAGTATGTTAAGTCTTTAGACTCTTTGTTGTAAGTAATATTAAAAGTCATAAAAGAGTTATGGTTAGCTAGGGTTTTATCTTTGTCAAATGTGGTACGTTTTATGTTAAATTACCAGAATTATTCTTGATGCCTAGTTCTTTAATGAGGCATTCATATTGATGTAATTTACAGACAAACACAATGTTGTTAGAAGCCTTGTCTGCAGTAACGACAAAATATTTGTCATGACGGGAAGCGATGCTCCTCAAGACAAATGGCATTCTCGCTCGTCTTTGAAGAGGAGTTTTATTTAGGTCGATCATTCATGATCATTCATTCATGTCTAAGATTCTTAATTCGAATTTGTACCGAAGACCTTATTGTTCGCAACAATCAGACAGTGCATCTAGTGCTGGGTCTTGTTCCCTTTCTCTCTTAATCCATTCTCTGGCATAGTCTCCGACTGCATCCATAATAGTTTTAGAAATTTAAATTCCGCAAAGCCTGTCTTGTTTCGCCAACATACAATATTCCACAAAGCGAACACTCCATCTAATAGATGACGTTTTCATTTGAGCGGTCCAGAGGGTCAAATGATTTAATGATCCAGGTTGTTTGTTTGAACTGTTTCGGCAATTTTTCAGCTATATCGTGGCGTCCAGTTTTTATTGGGGGACGAAGCCGGAGTACCCGGAGAGAACCCCTGACATGCAGTAGGAAAACTGGTAATCCTTGTCAATCCAGAAATAGGAAAGACGTGTTTTAGAAAAGGATTTCTCAGGTCGCGACGGGGACCGACCCTATAGGCGTTACACGGTTTTTCGTTCCGAACTTCAGATTTTCGAACATGACCTCTACTTTCATTTTCTGATAACGATGCCGCTATTTCTCCTCTTAAACGCATATATAGTCAGTCCCCGTCACGATCTCAAAATTTTTACCAAGATCAGGCATAATATAGACCCACCCCGTTATACATGGGTTTGAAATTGGTTTTTTGATCCGAACATCAGATTTTCACAAATGACCTTTAGTTCACTAGACGCATCAATGTCACCTCTACAACGCCTATATAGTTGATCCCGTCACGAGCTCAGAACTTTGACCAAAATCAGGCATATGTAGATCCTCTCTATATACAAAGGTTCGAAATTAGTTTTTCGTACCGATTTTTAGATTTTTAAACATGACCTCTACTTTTTATATTCTGTCAAAAAAGCCTCTATGTCTCCACTACAGCGCCTATATAGTCGGTCCCGGTCACGATCTCAAAACTTTGACCGAAATCAGGCATATATAAACTCCCCTACCTTATGAACATAGGTTCAAAATTGGTATTTCGTTTTTGTATTTTCTTCGCTAAATTTTACTGAAAATACAAACATTGCTGAATCCACTACTTTGAAGTCTAATTTAAAACACACTGCCTGGTCGTGTTAATATGTACTTATTTTCATGAATAAAATTCGCTTTCACCATATAGCAAATAATATAACATGAAATTGTTCGCTACCTATACCTAATTGATCGCCAGCATTTAAATCTTACGAAAGCCTTTTGCCATTCGTTGGATTATAGTAATACCCCCTTAATGTTCGCTACAATTGTTCGAGGGCTTGAGTCTAGCAATACCGATCGTATGATCTAGCATAACCTACAAGTTTTGAAATCAACACACCATTCGCCGGAGCTGCTAGAATGTTGCTATCAATGAACGGGAAGTTGACAATTGCAAAATTGAAGCCATCACGTTTGTCGTAGAGAATAGTTTTTCCGAGTCTATTACTAGAAGTAAGAGACCGACATAAGAGTATTGGGGTGTCCTTAATGTTAAGCTCGCTTGGATTTTTTTAATGCAAATAGTCACCGAATATATCATTATTAAGGGAAAAAAACACCGTAAATATAGCGGAATGTGATATTAAAGGATAGGGACAGTGTCTTTTCTTTCTTCTACAGCAGGTCTTCCGGGAACTCAGCCTCAAAAAAGCACAAAAAACGGGTCGTAGAGGAGAGGAGCACTATTAGTACATAATGGAATACCAAGTCTGTTGAAAAACTTGTCCTCAAAACATGACAAATAGTATTTGATTTAGATTCATTGATCACAATACCAGGTATTTATCTTTTCATTCCGTTTTCATGAAAATAAGCAGCGTTAAATAAAATCTTTAAACCTGGTTTTTAAGCTGCATATAGGGTTATGGCCGTGTAGAATGTCGAAAAATCAAAGAAAGATTTTAATGTTGTTACATTCGGGAGGAGATCCGGACCTTATGTCTATCAGGTCTTTAGAATTTTTAAATGTCAACATTTATGCCACTGCCTGGAGTAGCATGTGCCACTGTATTTTTGAAGCCCCGTTTTATTGGAGTTTTAAAATAGAGTTAAAAACCGGTTGTTTTGTCAAACAAACAAGTGTAAAAATCGCTATTAAAATTGCATTGTAGATTAATAGAACAGACAGAAGAGAAGAGAGAGTTCGGAGAAACAGACTCAGAGATATTGTTCAATGTGTTCGTTACCCATTACAGAATGAATTGAAATACTTATCCAACACATGTAAAACACCAAAAATAACAAGCAAGTAGCTTCAAATTTCCAATTAAGTGACTGTTTTAGCGTTAACATAATCAGCCATTTTGTTCTGGTTTAAAATATGTTTTGATGGACGCTTTCTGTACTTTACAACACATTTGTTTCAGGCTTGGAATAATACAAGGGGGATCTCATGTATTTATCGCACCAATAGTAGCCATGATGACATTGGAAAAGTGGAAATGTCCTACAAGTCTGGAAAGTATGTATCAGTGATCACACACTTATAAGTCTTTCTTTGCAAAGATTTTTTCCATGGATTATATTGTTACAAGACAAAATTTGCATTGGCCAATTCTTATTAAACATGTTAACATCTTGAATCTCAAAAATAGGACCAAGTTATAAAGTGACATATGTTTATGAAAAAAAAATAACAAGAAGGAGTGCATAGGCGGTTTGTTTTTTACAAGCATTGTCAGCATGTGAAACCGATGTTAAGCATATAGCGTAATGAATTGGTGGAAGGCTAAAACTATGTGTTATTTAATATAGTTCATTGTAGAAAGAAATTATCAGATATCTTGAAATTATTGCGAACATATAAAAAATATATAAATGTGTTAAATAAAATTAAATTGCTGTATGAAGTTGTTACTAAGGGTACAGCAAATTACAATATCTTAATGCAATATATTTTAATTTAATGTAATATTTGTGTATTGTAGCTATTAAAAAATGTCTTAATTTAACAACCAGATTTTCTAATTTTAAAATTTAGCGAAATCCCATAAGCTCCTTTTTCATTATGTGCTTTCAAAGTGTCAGCTACACTGAACACTGACACTCAAAATGGCAAGTTAATATCAGACAATAACTTACATTCCAAAAGATAACACAACGAATAGGCAAAATTAAAAATTAAGAAAAATGAACTGATACAAAAACTGGAATAAAATAGGCAGGAATAAGCGTTAACTGTACCACCTAATATTTCAACAGATTACTGAAAATGGTTACTTTTAACGTTACTATTTTGCGTGAAGGTAAAATCTATTTTTATGAGTCTTTTTTTTTTTATAAATCTCAATTTTAGTCCTGCCGATGAATGGGAATTCACAACCTGAAAACTAAAAATCATCATCTTTGTCAAAAATTTTATTTTTTAATTATAATTTCCGATTGTTTTCAATTTCAAGAAAATTGTGAAAGTAAGAAGCTCGGCAATAACAGGAAGTGGAATCTATCGAAATGTAAAATATGGAATATTGACCAAGATTTTTTGTACGTTTATTAATAGCTATGATTAAACTCAGCCCCCGCTTTATATCAGTACACAAATCTAATAGGCGAAATAGTTTTCCCATGCAATAGGAATCCTTAAACCCAACTGTAAGTTGAAATAGTCATCACAAAGTATGTCAAATATATTATATGTTAAAATGTCTAGCATGTTACTAAGGTCTTCTTCAGTAAACTTCTTTTTGTGAGTGAATAATAATTCACAATAATATGTTGGGAAGGCGTGTTCATTAAATGGGTAAGCAATTCTTGAACTCAGGTAACATACTGACACACAATCAAATTCGTTATACCGAAAGAGAAATATGACAGCAAACAGCCACTGTCCGAGAAATCACGATACAAGACACACGGTAACAAGACACACGGTAACAGTGTTGTTGATAATTTTTATTATAGTTCCATCACCTGATGGTAATGGTACGATAACCAGAGACAAAGATGAAATTTGGCAAAGCCGACTTAGAGAGGTATCTGCAATAACTAGTTATTAGTATGATAATAAATAGTAAATTTAGGAGTTATTTCATGGAAATGTTTGGGCGTTTTCTAATCTAAATTACTTTCATGTAAATTTTATATTGAATTATCCTTAGAAGAAACAAAGAAAGAAATTGGATAAACCTCAATCGTAGAGCACATATATATAAATCTGTGGAAGGGATATCCGCCAAAAATTGTACTTTTTAAATGAGTAGACTTGCAATTACTCATTCTTTATTTTTTTACATTTATTAAATTTTATATTTTAAGACTCTGTATGATCTAAGCTTGAATAATATATAAGCTTTTCTTGACAGTCAATATTTTTTATGTAAAATATTTATCGTCAAAGATGGTTACCCTATGAATTTTTAGTTGCTTTTTCGCTGACAAAATCCATCCTGTCAAGAATTTTTATAGCTATATATCACGTTAAAGCTAATAATTTTTTCTGTAATAATCAGTTTTACGTTTGCTTATATCTTCAAGTAATGACCATTTATATATAGAACATTTCACATCCTGTTTTTTTTACCAACCCCTCTTCCGGTAAAAAATAAATTGTGAGTAATATGTTCATTCTTTATTTGTTTAATGTTAATGCGTTCATTCTTAATTTGTACAATGTTAATGCGCACTTTGTAAGCGTGGCGATTTTGAAAAATACGTAAATAGCTACAAATAAAAACAGTTCAAAAGTATCTTTAACAAATAATTTAATTTAGTTATTACAATAACAGAAAAAACTATAGTAATAAAATAGTAATTACTGTGTTGGATTACCAACACAAATGTCTCCCAAACGAACCCCTATTGCTACTATAACCTTGCCCATTTTGAAAACCCCCAAATACAAATTTTTACAATGATATTGCAATCTCCTACATAATTTACAATTTTTCCATGAAAACGGCAGTCATTTTGAAAATTCCAAAAATGGATTGCAAAACTTCAGGTCACACTTAACATTCGTTCCCAAGGTTTCATATTGATTGAACATTGCATCTCAGAGCAAATGTGCGGACAAGATTGAGCGGAAAGAAAAAAAGAAAAAGAAGAATAATTAAAATTTACGTTTCCCGAAACGTTGAAGTCGCCTCCCGTTCCGCACTTTTGACCGAGTAGAGGGAACTAAAAGTCAAGAGCACAACTTCATAACATGAGCTTTCAGTTGGCCAAGTTTCATTTCGATCGGTTAAAAGATGAGCGAGAAAACGAGCAAACTTTAAAACGGCCGCCATTTTGAAACCGGAAGTCGGACAAAAAATTTTTTTTGCAAAAATGCTCAGGATAGTTAGCTGTATCAGTATACCAATTTTCATTGAAATTGCTCTGGCCATAACTGAGATCTGACAACGGCCGCCATTTTGTAAAACTTTAAAACGGCCGCCATTTTGAAACCGGAAGTCGGACAAAACATTTTTAAATAGTGGCACACTTAGGGTATCATAAGCTACCTGTATACCAAATTTCGTCTAAATCGGATGACGTTTAAATTTTTACATTTTTAGGGGAGTGGTGTTCGGATGGCGGCCATTTTGAAATGTCGGCCGCGTCAAATTTTTTTTTGCAAAAATGCTCGGGATAGTTAGCTGTACCAGTATACCAATTTTCATTGAAATTGCTTTGGCAATTACTGAGATCTGACAACGGCCGTCATTTTTTTTCAACGGCGGCCATTTTGAAAATGGCGGCCATTTTGAAAATTTCAAAAGTGGATTGCACAACTTCAGGTCACCCTTAACATGTTCCCAAAGTTTCATTTCGATCGGTTAAAAGATGAGCGAGAAAACGAGCGGACAACATTGCGAGGGGAAAACATAAGAAATATGAAAATAATAATAATAATTAAAATTTACGTTTCCCGAAACGTTGAAGTCGCCTCCCGTTCCGCACTTTTGACCGAGTAGAGGGAACTAAAAGTCAAGAGCACAACTTCATAACATGAGCTTTCAGTTGGCCAAGTTTCATTTCGATCGGTTAAAAGATGAGCGAGAAAACGAGCAAACTTTAAAACGGCCGCCATTTTGAAACCGGAAGTCGGACAAAAAATTTTTTTTGCAAAAATGCTCAGGATAGTTAGCTGTATCAGTATACCAATTTTCATTGAAATTGCTCTGGCCATAACTGAGATCTGACAACGGCCGCCATTTTGTAAAACTTTAAAACGGCCGCCATTTTGAAACCGGAAGTCGGACAAAACATTTTTAAATAGTGGCACACTTAGGGTATCATAAGCTACCTGTATACCAAATTTCGTCTAAATCGGATGACGTTTAAATTTTTACATTTTTAGGGGGGTGGTGTTCGGATGGCGGCCATTTTGAAATGTCGGCCGCGTCAAATTTTTTTTTGCAAAAATGCTCGGGATAGTTAGCTGTACCAGTATACCAATTTTCATTGAAATTGCTTTGGCAATTACTGAGATCTGACAACGGCCGTCATTTTTTTCAACGGCGGCCATTTTGAAAATGGCGGCCATTTTGAAAATTTCAAAAGTGGATTGCACAACTTCAGGTCACCCTTAACATGTTCCCAAAGTTTCATTTCGATCGGTTAAAAGATGAGCGAGAAAACGAGCGGACAACATTGCGAGGGGAAAACATAAGAAATATGAAAATAATAATAACTAGTGCTGATTGTGTTGGGATGCCAACACAGAATGTCTCCCAAACGAACCCCCATTGCCACTATAATCCTTATGGATAGTATTTCATTCAAATCAGTACATTAAAATATGCCTAGAAATCAAATTTTGTTGAAATCGGACAAGTTGACTTTTTCCTGCAGTAAAATGGCCGCCATTTTGAAACCGGAAGTCAGACAAAAAATTTGTAAATAGTGGCACACTCAGGGTATCATAGGCTACCTGTATACCAAATTTCGTCTAAATCGGATGACGTTTAAATATTTGCATTTTTAGGGGGGTGGTGTTCGGATGGCGGCCATTTTGAAATGTCGGTCGCGTCAAATTTTTTTTTGCAAAGATGCTCAGGATAGTTAGCTGTATCAGTATACCAATTTTCATTGAAATTGCTTTAGCAATTACTGAGATCTGACAACGGCCTTCATTTTTTTTCAACGGCGGCCATTTTGAAAATGGCGGCCATTTTGAAAATTTCAAAAGTGGATTGCACAACTTCAGGTCACCCTTAACATGTTCCCAAAGTTTCATCTTGATTGGACCTAGAAATCAAATTTTGTTGAAATCGGACAAAGTTGACTTTTTCCTGCAGTAAAATGGCCGCCATTTTGAAACCGGAAGTCGGAGAAAAAAATTTTAAATAGTGGCACACTCAGGGTATCATAAGCTACCTGTATACCAAATTTCTTCTAAATCGGATGACGTTTAAATTTTTTCATTTTTAGGGGGGTGGTGTTCGGATGGCGGCCATTTTGAAATGTCGGTCGCGTCAAATTTTTTTTTTCAAAAATGCTCAGGATAGTTAGCTGTATCAGTATACTAATTTTCATTGAAATTGCTTTGGCAATTACTGAGATCTGACAACGGCCGTCATTTTTTTTCAATGGCGGCCATTTTGAAAATGGCGGCCATTTTGAAAATTTCAAAAGTGGATTGCACAACTTCAGGTCACCCTTAACATGTTCCCAAAGTTTCATCTTGATTGGACATTGCATCTCTGAGAAAATGTGCGGACAAGATTGAACGGAAAGAAAAAAGAAAGAAAGAAAGAAGAAGAATAATAATAAGAAACCGTACAAAAACAATATGTCTCCCAAAACTTCGTTTGGGAGACATAACAAGTGCTGATTGTGATTGCAAGCAAGTCACAAAAAAATCCCCTCTCGTGCCCACTTTTGTCACAATTCGGACAACTTTTCAATTTTCGCACTTTGGCGGCCATTTTGAATATGGCGGCCATCTTGGACTTTGGCAGCCATCTTGGATTTGTTCGACATGTTGTTCGTAATATCAATATTGACCTAAATGCCAATTTTTGTTGAAATCAGACAACTTTTCAATATTCGCACTTTGGCAGCCATTTTGAATATGACAGCCATCTTGGATTTGTTCGAAAGTGTCGCCATGTTGTTCGTAATATCAATATTGACCTAAATGCCAATTTTCGTTGAAATCGGACAACTTTTCAATTTTCGCACTTTGGCGGCCATTTTGAATATGGCGGCCATCTTGGACTTTGGCGGCCATCTTGGATTTGTTCAAACATGTCACCATGTTGTTCGTAATATCAATATTCACCTAAATGCCAATTTTCGTTGAAATCGGACAACTTTTCAATTTTCGCACTTTGGAGGCCATTTTGAATATGGCGGCCATCTTGGACTTTGGCGGCCATCTTTGATTTGTTCGAACATGTCACCATGTTGTTCGTAATATCAATATTGACCTAAATGCCAATTTTCGTTGAAATCGGACAACTTTTCAATTTTCGCACTTTGGCGGCCATTTTGAATATGGTGGCCATCTTGGATTTTTCGGAAAATGGTCCCATATTGTCCGGGACCTTAATATTGACCTATAAACCTATTTTGGTTCATATCCATATTGTTTGTGATTTTTTATGATTAATTTTGTATTTTTTTCAAATTCAAAATGGCCGCCAATCCAAGATGGCCGCCATTTTCAAAATTTCGAAATCGGAAACAACATTTCCTAGTGGTGACCTATCTTTCTGGTAAGTTTCATTGACCTATGTCTTTTCGTCTTCGAGAAATCCTACGGACAAAGTTAGGTCCGGAAGAAGAAGAAGAATAATAACAAGTGCTGATTGTGATTGCAAGCAAGTCACAAAAAAATCCCCTCCCGTGCCCACTTTTGTCACAATTCGGACAACTTTTCAATTTTCGCACTTTGGCGGCCATTTTGAATATGGCGGCCATCTTGGACTTTGGCAGCCATCTTGGATTTGTTCGACATGTTGTTCGTAATATCAATATTGACCTAAATGCCAATTTTTGTTGAAATCAGACAACTTTTCAATATTCGCACTTTGGCAGCCATTTTGAATATGACAGCCATCTTGGATTTGTTCGAAAGTGTCGCCATGTTGTTCGTAATATCAATATTGACCTAAATGCCAATTTTCGTTGAAATCGGACAACTTTTCAATTTTCGCACTTTGGCGGCCATTTTGAATATGGCGGCCATCTTGGACTTTGGCGGCCATCTTGGATTTGTTCAAACATGTCACCATGTTGTTCGTAATATCAATATTCACCTAAATGCCAATTTTCGTTGAAATCGGACAACTTTTCAATTTTCGCACTTTGGAGGCCATTTTGAATATGGCGGCCATCTTGGACTTTGGCGGCCATCTTTGATTTGTTCGAACATGTCACCATGTTGTTCGTAATATCAATATTGACCTAAATGCCAATTTTCGTTGAAATCGGACAACTTTTCAATTTTCGCACTTTGGCGGCCATTTTGAATATGGTGGCCATCTTGGATTTTTCGGAAAATGGTCCCATATTGTCCGGGACCTTAATATTGACCTATAAACCTATTTTGGTTCATATCCATATTGTTTGTGATTTTTTATGATTAATTTTGTATTTTTTTCAAATTCAAAATGGCCGCCAATCCAAGATGGCCGCCATTTTCAAAATTTCGAAATCGGAAACAACATTTCCTAGTGGTGACCTATCTTTCTGGTAAGTTTCATTGACCTATGTCTTTTCGTCTTCGAGAAATCCTACGGACAAAGTTAGGTCCGGAAGAAGAAGAAGAATAATAACAAGTGCTGATTGTGATTGCAAGCAAGTCACAAAAAAATCCCCTCCCGTGCCCACTTTTGTCACAATTCGGACAACTTTTCAATTTTCGCACTTTGGCGGCCATTTTGAATATGGCGGCCATCTTGGACTTTGGCAGCCATCTTGGATTTGTTCGACATGTTGTTCGTAATATCAATATTGACCTAAATGCCAATTTTTGTTGAAATCAGACAACTTTTCAATATTCGCACTTTGGCAGCCATTTTGAATATGACAGCCATCTTGGATTTGTTCGAAAGTGTCGCCATGTTGTTCGTAATATCAATATTGACCTAAATGCCAATTTTCGTTGAAATCGGACAACTTTTCAATTTTCGCACTTTGGCGGCCATTTTGAATATGGCGGCCATCTTGGACTTTGGCGGCCATCTTGGATTTGTTCAAACATGTCACCATGTTGTTCGTAATATCAATATTCACCTAAATGCCAATTTTCGTTGAAATCGGACAACTTTTCAATTTTCGCACTTTGGAGGCCATTTTGAATATGGCGGCCATCTTGGACTTTGGCGGCCATCTTTGATTTGTTCGAACATGTCACCATGTTGTTCGTAATATCAATATTGACCTAAATGCCAATTTTCGTTGAAATCGGACAACTTTTCAATTTTCGCACTTTGGCGGCCATTTTGAATATGGTGGCCATCTTGGATTTTTCGGAAAATGGTCCCATATTGTCCGGGACCTTAATATTGACCTATAAACCTATTTTGGTTCATATCCATATTGTTTGTGATTTTTTATGATTAATTTTGTATTTTTTTCAAATTCAAAATGGCCGCCAATCCAAGATGGCCGCCATTTTCAAAATTTCGAAATCGGAAACAACATTTCCTAGTGGTGACCTATCTTTCTGGTAAGTTTCATTGACCTATGTCTTTTCGTCTTCGAGAAATCCTACGGACAAAGTTAGGTCCAGAAGAAGAAGAAGAAGAAGAAGAAGAATTTTGAATTTTCAATACCCTTTATTAAATAAAACAATTAATCACAGTAGTACAAGGTATCAAAAATTCAAGTAACATAAAAAATAAACCTAACAAATACATTATTATGACAAGCTATTGAACAATTTTGAAAATACATATAGTTACATTGACTTTAAACCCAAAAATATACGAAAATACAATAGAAATATAAAAGACTTTGTCCAACTGATCAAAGTCAGTTTAAACTGATACAAGCCAGTTTAAACTTTAAACATTATTGCCTACCTATTTTTAAATTAAAGAAGCCTATAAATGACTTTGTCCAAATGATCAAAGTCAACATGGACTGGTACACGCCAGTCCATGTTTTAACCTTTAACACATCGCGGTTTACAATATATAAACAAGACAAGAAAATAAAAATCTAAAATACAATACAAATACAATTAAAATAACTTACCATTAAATATTAACAAAAAGCTTGTCACTAGAAATAAAACACAATACATTATTAAAACACCAAAAATCTGAAAAAGAATCAACATTATTTACAAACCTATAGTAGGCAAATTCAATTGCCAAACGGGCGCGGATGCAGAAGAAGAAGAAGAAGAAGAAGAAGAAGAAGAAGAAGAAGAAGAAGAAGAAGAAGAATAATAATAATAAGAAACGGTGCAAAAACAATAAATCCCCGACACTTCGTGGTCGGGGATTTAATAATAAGAAACGGTGCAAAAACAATAAATCCCCGACACTTCGTGGTCGGGGATTTAATAATAATAAGAAACGGTGCAAAAACAATAAATCCCCGACACTTCGTGGTCGGGGATTTAATAAGAAACGGAGTAAAAACAATAAGTCGCCCGACACTTCGTGGTCGGCGACTTAATAATAAGAAACGGAGTAAAAACAATAAGTCGCCCGACACTTCGTGGTCGGCGACTTAACTAGAAATGATTGTGTTGGGATGCCAAAACAAAAAATGTCTCCCAAACGAACCCAAATTGCCACTAAAACCTTGAGCATGATAAATACAAATTTTTACCCTGATAATGCAATGTCCTATATAAATTCCACGAAAATGGCAGCCATTGTGAAAATTCCAAAAATGGATTGCAAAACTTCAGATCACCCCTAACAGGTTCTCAAAGTTTCATATTGATTGGGCATTGCATCTCAGAGAAAATGTGCGGACAAGATTGTGTTTGGGATGCCAACACAAGATTGTCTCACAAACGAACCTCATTTCCACTTGTTTATCTTGGTTGAACATTGCATCGCAGAAAAACTGTGCGGACAAGATTACACGGAAAGAAAAAAAAGAAAAAAAAAGAAAAAAAGAATAAAGAAATTTAAGAAGAAGAAACCGGACAAAAACAATATGTCTCCCAAAACTTCGTTTGGGAGACATAACTAGCCATGAAAGTGAAATATTTTAGAAATATACAAAGAACAAATTAAAACGACATGAAACAAATAAAAACGCGTGATAAATACAGGCTACCAAGCTGGAAAATGTTTTTCTCAAATAAATAACTGAACATGTAAGGAATAGCAAGTCTACCAATTTACAAAGAACAAACGAACATAAAACAACGTATTCAAATGAGTAAATTAATAAAATCAAAGTATTTGTGCATAGATTTTTCAAAAAAGGACTAATTACAATAAAAGGTTCCAGAATTTAAAAAACATTGTCTTTAAATATATGTTCGTCCTTAATATAGCCGAAATATTGCTCGTTGGACTTTTTTGCAAACTTTCAACTAATCAATCAAATATTCGTAATGATATACATTTAGGGACATATTTGTTTGATCTTTAACTTTGATTTATTATGTTATAGATTCAAGGAAATCTAATGTTGGCATCAGTAGTCCAGGTTCTGATGGGATGTACTGGAATTATGGGTCTGTTATTGAAATACATCGGGCCTTTAACGATAGCACCAACAATATCTCTAATAGGTCTCTCATTGACAGGTGTAGCGACGGATTTCAACAAAATTCACTGGGGGATTGCTATTTTGTAAGTTAACAAGCAAAGTTATTGATTTTATTATACTGAAATTATTGATTGTATGTAGCCTTACAACGGTGTGATATTTCATTAAGAGAAGTTGCTAAACTATTAAAGCGACAAAATCGTAAGTTAATATCTTGCATTATCTCGTTTAGCTTAAAGTATCAATTAACTTGCTTCAACCAATTTCTGTCAGAATAAATTATAGAGGTTCCATATTGTGTATATTGTAAAATGTAATTTATTCTCAGATTATATAATGTACTGTGTTTTACTTTTATAGGACGATGGCTCTTATTGCAATATTTACTTTATTTCTGGGGAAAATTCGTGTCCCGTGTGTTGGTTTTTCGTTGAAGAAAAAATGTTACACCTTCCGTTATCCAGTTTTTCAGTTGCTGCCGGTAAGGATTCTTATTCACATTTGATTAATTGTGCTTGTTTGAAAGCTATTTAACGCCACTTGAAGCAATTTGTCAACTAAATCATGGCGTCTAAATCGAAAGAATGGCGTCGAGAACATATGCACTGCCCACAGACGTCTCGAACCTGCAATTTTGTTGTTAAAAGACATGGGATCAAAAAGTGGTTTATTGTAGTTTAGTCATCTACTGTATACTTTAACTACATTAAACCACTTGACAACTGAGGTCCCCATTTTAAATTATCATGCAACAATAAGATGAACTGTATACGAATTAAAAAAATTTTAAAATATCATAAAACATACAGCATGAAATTAAACAGAGAACAGAAGGCAAAAAAAGAAGCCATAAAATATATAGTATTTAAAAATTATAAAGAACGTATTTCGGAAACCAAATTCCGAAACTTGATTTCTATTTTGTGCCAAACCAGTTTTTACTGTTATTTTTATTTTTGATGTAGGAATAATTATCTCTACCCTGTCACTGACTAGGGTACATGCCATGTAAAACTTGCTTTTAAAAAGATCTTTACCTTTATCCTTTAGTGTCAGGTAGATATTTATAGTTATTGTTCCTGTTTAAGGAGGCACAATCCACAATTTGTTCTAAAAACTTGAGAAAATATATCACATAGATAATAATATTACGTACAAATTGCTTAAATTATTTATTCTAGAATTAAATAAATTTTTAATATAATCTACTTTTATTATCATATCAAATTATTAATTGTTAAGAGCAGTAATTAAACTCGAAGACTTGTTTTCACTGATTTTGTTTTACTTACTTAACATAATAACATTTTAGAAAAGTTCATTAAACAAGCTGAAATCTTTTGTTATCCATAGTGTTTTTATTCTCTAAAAACACAATCCATTTCTATTCAATTACCAGACCACCTGAAATAATCTTCTAGACAACTTTAATCTAAATTATTTAATTAGTATATAATAAATAAGGAATATGGAGTTGTGAAAGAAAATCCGTTGACAAATTATTTTTATTAAGTGTATGCAAACAGAGCCTTAATATTAAAGATGGAAACTTCAATTATCTACATTAATTTATTATGGTATTATTTTTATTACAGCTTCAAGTTTAAACCATAACAAGTAATGTAACAAAAACTAGCATGCTATATAAACATGTAATAGTCTTCCGTTGGTTACAGGTGATATTAAGTGTAGCAATATGCTGGCTGTTGTCATACATACTTACTGTAACGGATACAATACCGAACAATTCTACGTTACCTGCCTATAAGGCTAGAACGGATTCAAGACTAGATGTTGTGACAGATATACCCTGGTTCTACTTTCCATATCCATGTAAGTAAATTCACTACATAAAAAGTTGTTAGTTGTGTAATGAAATAAATCCTAAATATTGAAGCTAGTCTAGTTTACCGAACGATTGTAAGTTATTTTTTGACCATAGATCAAACATATTGCAAAATCCTAATGTTAAGCTAATTTCGTAGAATTATTAAACATGCACAACAATTTATGTCTTGATTGCAGTTAGGTTTGGAATTCCAACTGTATCAGTTGCGGGATTTGTTGGTATGCTAGGTGCTACATTATCATCAATAATAGAATCTATTGGTGATTACTTTGCCGCTGCAAGAATCTCGAATGGAGACCCACCACCACCACATGCGTTGAACCGAGGTATAGCTGCTGAGGGGTTTTGCAGTGTCATCTCTGGAATGGTTGGTGCTGGTCATGCAACAACCTCGTACAGTGGAAATATTGGCGCCATTGGCATAACAAAGGTGGGTTTTCGGATTGCCGAGACAACCTTTGGAAATTATAGAAAAACTCATATATTGGTATATTTTAATAAGAAATTAGGTAATGTAATATTCTGTTTGTAAAAGGTAATAAAAATACATCACAACGAGTTTTGATTTCTTGACAGCTTAAGATAAATTGTGATAATAAGTTTTGATTTTTCTTGAATGCTAAAGATAAATTGTGATAATTTCATTTTAAGATAGCCATAAAATAATCGGGGCTTACACTAATGGCTAGATAAGATGGTTTTTCTTGAAAATTACACCGATCAATAGTGGGTAGAACAAATAAACAAAAAGTACTTTTACACCAAAATCTTTTTTCCCAAAATAAAGCAATACTAAGTAATGATGTAAACTCTTTTATAAAGGTTGCTAGCAGAAGGGTTTTCCAGATTGCTGGGTTAATACTACTGATTGGAGGAATTATCGGGAAATTTGGAGCTGTTTTGACACTCATTCCTGATCCAATTATTGGTGGAACTTTAACTGTTGTCTTTGGTATGGTGTCAGCTGTTGGAATTTCGGTTTTACAATTCATAGATTTTTCATCCACACGTAATTTGACAATAATAGCACTTTCTTTGATACTTGGATTGATGTTGCCGGAGTGGCTGAAATCAAATGAAGATGCTATCCAAACGGGTAAGGCTCTAGCAATTTACTAAATCATTTATAATAAGGCGTAACTTTTAGCAACACTGTTTTGCTTCTAAGATAAATGCTTGATTGTAAGGGAATTAAACACAATTTTTGTGTTCCGATTTAATTATCTTCAATTTTATTAACAAATTACCTGGAAGAAACCTCTTACCATGAGCATGTGACTGGTTAAGTATAAAACATGGTACGAGAAGGAACACATCCAAATGACAAAAATGTCAACCAGGCTCTATGTTTTCACCAATATAAACAGGCAATTACCTTTGGTTACAAATGTAATAAATTCATAGAGCTTCCAACATTTAATTTAAGATTTATTTTGGTAGGATCAGACGACTTGGATCAAGTTTTGAGAGTGTTATTAGGTACTGCAATGTTTGTGGGTGGTGTCCTTGGTTTTATATTAGATAATGCAGTACCAGGTATGTATTACGCATAATAATTTGGAAACAATTAGCACAGTCGCGTCAATTCATACTTTTTAAGGAATTATTTCAACTTTTATTAATAGTGCAAAAGATAATTAATTGAAATGTCCCTATAGAGAAAAAAAGAAACCATAAGGGCGTCATAATAACGCAGGAAAACTAAGAAGTAACGTTAAATTTAACCTGTTGTAGCGTCTAAAAAACGTGCATTGAAACGAAAGGTATCCCCCAAAGTGGAGAAACCCTATCCGCCGCCTGGGGACACAGCTATATAAGTTTATGAATGTTTATACAGTCAAATGTTTTTATACATCAGCAGAAATCATTGGAAATGTAAGCATATTTCAGTTTGTATGTTTAAGTTTAATGTGTAGAATGTTTCAATCTTTCAAGGTACCCTCGAGGAACGTGGAATTTTAAAATGGAGACAAAGTTTATACGACAGTACCAAACAGAATACGAAACGCGTCATGTACGAATTTCCATTCGTAACAAAGTACATGAAGAAAGTGAATTGTTGTTCATACTTCCCTTTGTCACCAACATTCGATAAGGAGATGAATTGTTCGTGTTGCTCGAAAGACAATAACAAAGACAGAAAGGAGAAAAAAGACAAACAACACAATTATCATTTAAGTGTTGGAAACGGTAGCATAGAAGACCAGGCCGATACAAAATTTTGATGATCTTAGCAGAAAATTGCTTTGATAAGAAAACGTAACGCAATGCAAAATAGTAGTGTTAGCACCTTTCTTTGAATAACTATTGAAAACAATGATGTATATGCATTATAATAACGCACACTTTTTAACAATAAAATTTATCAAGTTCAACAAATATTCACAAACGGATGTTACGTATAATACTAACATGAAAACCCTTGTGACCCGTGCAAAACGTGAACTAGGTGCTCATTGAGCATCTAACAGACTATAATGTAAATTGTTTTGTTATATATTTACCAATGGCACCTAACAAACAACATTAAATACGTGTCACAATCACTAGCTATGTCGTTTTGTACATACTTCCAATATGTTATGAAAAAAGTAAAAACAAAAATCTGATCTGTCAACAACAATGGAAAACCATTAGACAGTGTCAGATCCGGATTGACTAACCCGAACCCAATAAAACGCAGGTGTACGTGGGAGCTCCGGACGGATAAACATCATCTAAATCTAATTAAAGCACCTCAAGTTACTCATCGTTATGTCCGTGAAATATTAGCAGGAAAGCCAACATAAGGTTCAGAATAATGACGCATTTACAACATAATCAACTATATAAGTCTTTGTGACGACCAAAGAACTTCTAAAGAGATTACATCAACTAAGGCACAACAAATCCTTGTTGGAGTAGTTTATTGGTCAACATCAGCCTCTGATCATTTAGCAAAATATTCTTTCATTCTACGTAAATAAGTAGTTTGTAGGTGTTTATTATAATTTTAAAAGTTACATTGTGTGTCCTTGTTTATAGTAAATTTTGTGTATTTAGCTCCGAAAATACTTATTAATAAAATAATTTTAACATTTTACCACGAATTTTTGCCTCTATCATCTGCCAAGAAGGTGGTCTTCATAATGGCTCGAAAATGAGAAATCAGGAGCATAGGTGGCTGAGTGGTTAAGGTAGTTCGTCTACTATTGATCAAGTGGTCTGTCAACACTGAGATTGCGGGTTCGATTCTCACTGCAGGCAGGTAGTACTCGACTCCAATCTTTATTGACAAGGATTACCAGTTTTCCTACCGCAGGTCGGCGGTTCTCTCCGGGTACTCCGGCTTCCTCCCCAAATAAAAACTGGACGCGATGATATAGCTGAAAAATTGCTGAAAGTGGCGTTAAAATACCATTCAAGCAAACAAAATGAGTAATCATGAATAAGACTAAAATCTTATAGGTTCATCAATAATATGGGAACTACGGACAGTACTTAAATAAAAATGTGTTCTCCCTGCTATGCAAGACCTGGCGAAATTTACTAGATAACTATAAATAAAATTTACTTATTTACTTACTATCCGTCTTAATTGCATAACAAATTAATCAGAGAACAATATGCTATTAGCAGGAATACGCAATTAACAGAAAGGCATTTTTTAAAGGAAAATATAGTTTTCATTTTAATTTCTAATTCATATCTGTGTTTATCCATAAAACAATTCAGGTTAGTAATCATTATTAAAAAATAAAGGGGTTTATCTTTGAAGTATTGAGCACAGCTTAATGTTTAATATAATGTCAAGCAATTGGTGTTCAAATAATCTTAGTCACTTTACTATGTTCTAAGTTCTACTTATCGATATCTTATTTATAAAGAAGAAAATAGAGACCTTAATTGGATAAAAAGAACAATGAGAACAACGGTAGGTGAAAATTTCTGCCTCGGGCTTATGCTGCTTAATTGTTTAAAAGTCACCATCTAACTGATTAAGTTCAAGATTAATAAGTTTAACTTTTTTACTGATACTAAATCACTGTCAACCTTAACAAATCTAAAGTGGTACATTTAAGGAACCCAACTGTTGTCAGATCTCGTTTTAATTTTTCGTTTAACACAGAAAGTGTTGAAATCGTACCTATGTATACATATCTTGGTTTATTATATACTGAATTTTTGAACTATGATGAAATGGCAAAAGCTGTTGCTAAGTCTTCAAGCAGGGCCCTTGGTCTGCTTATTGCAAAATGTAAAGCAAATGGAGGGTTTAACTATTCAACATTTACAAAGCTATTTGTTATCAGTTATACAATATGAAGCCTCAATATGGGGAATTTAGAAAAAAATCACGCAGGCTGTTGTTTATGATTGTTTTACAACGGGGTGACCATTTATGTCGTATTATTTTATCCCGAGCGATAGCGAGGTATAAAATAACGACATAAATGGTCACCCCGTTGTAAAACAATGATAAATCACAGCCTCCGTGAATTATTTCTATTCTAATAAGAACCTCTAGACGACATCATTTCCACCATAAATGGCTGTTCCGTCAATGTAACACAAATATATACGTCATACGCAATAGCTTTCCGGGGGAATTACAGTTTTGTAATTGGAACAGCCCTTTAAACCACGCTCTCCTTAGCGCGTGTTGCTCATATATAAATCATTTTTTGTACCACAGTTGTGGTCTCAAAGCCTTTAAAGCACGTCATAGTAGAATAAAGAGTTTTCTTGTATCAATGCTGTCAAAAACAGGGCAATGAGATTTTTTATGGGAGTAGGTAAATACACTCCTAATTTAGCTTTATATGGAGATATGGGTTGGATTCCATGTAAGATTAAGCAATGGTCAAATGTATTTAGGCTATGGTCTAGATTATCAAAAAATGAGTGATGATAGGCTTAATAAGCGTGTATTTAAATGGTATAATGACTGTAGTAGTAATAGAATACGTAACTGGTGTTTTCGAATTAAGAGTAAATTTTAAGAACTGAATGTAGATCAGTATTGTGATTTTAATATATTTTTATCAAAACATGTTATACAAGATATTGAGTGCTATTCAACTGATAAGTATAAAATTGGATAGTGCAACAAAATAGAAAACAATGTATTTAGTAAACTTCGCACTTATAAGTCTTTTAAGAGTGAGTTTAAGGTTGAACATTATATTAAAAGTACCATGCCTACTAGATATCGAAGCGCTTTTGCTTATTTTCGGTGCGGTGTTGCTCCATTGAACGTTGAAACAGGAAAATACGAGAATTTACCGGTTGATAAGAGATTCTGTTTTAATTGTAAGAATGTTATTGAAGATGAGAAGCATGCTATATTGAAGTGTCGATTGTATGCAAACTTATTATATAACTTATTGACCCCAGAAAAATAAACAATTTCTCTTTATTATATAACAAAAATAATAAATTTCTCTTTATTATATAACAACACTGTTGTTATATAATAAAGAGAATTTTTTTATTTTTCTGAGGTCAATATTTATATTTCACAATGAGACATGTCAGACTAGTTACCAAACGAGTGAATACACACTGTAAACTCATTCATTGGCATTTTATTCCATAAAAAATTTATCCTGACCCCATGTGCCTGTGTCTCATTCATGTCATTTGAAGATTGTCACTCAACGCAAACCAAGATCCTTTAATGTAATCACTCTCTCTGTAAAGTCTAAAGGTTAATAAAACAGTTATTGAAACATGGCATTTCTGCTCTTTTTAGCCCCATCTTTATTCGAGAAAAAGAAAAACAATCACACTGTTTCAGTGTTAAAACATACGTTACCATGCGTTAGGTAATCACATTTATTATTTCGTATTTTTGTTTTTTTTTTGATAGCGCATTTTGTATTAAATTAAATTTTCCGTCAAAATTTGTAAATAAAATGAATTGTCAACACTATCATAGAAGAAATACACATCAATGGATATTTCACTTATACAGTAAAATGCATATTTTATTTGATATACAAATATTTGAATATATATCTTTTTTGTAACAAAATTCCATTTATTTATTATGAAGGAGTTACCATAATTAACATTTTAAACGTCAGATCAATTGGAAACGTGAAAAAGTTTACTGTCACTACGATAGAATTATAAAAAATAAATTCGTAACATACGTTACAGATGGTAACGAATGTTTCTACTATATTAATAACTCAAAGGCACGACATGCTATGATTTACAATTGCTTATTCCGGGGTTCTCGAGTTAGTTTTTAAAGAAACGCAAATGTGTCTGGTGCTAATAAAGAAAAGTCTATGTAATATTGGATATCACAGAGTCTTACCAAATATGAAACTCAGACGTGTTTTAGTATCACTGGGAGTTTCTTTGAAATAACGTAAACATTTAACGTATCAAGACACTATGTCAAATCTAGATGGTAGTTCTGAATGAGATTGTAACGTATATTTCTTTCTTATACAATTCCAGATGAGTTTCGAAATCTGTGAAAATTTTATTATTGTAGCTGCAAAGATCAATATCTTACGACGGCTTATTCGTGCCAAACAACAAAAAGAAAAAAAAATATTTATTTCGTTTGTACGGTTTATTAAATCGTTTGTACGGTTTATTAAATCGTTTGTACTATTATTATCAGGGACCATAGGGACCACATCGAAGTGGTTGGCCATCTACAATTAATTATCGGGGACTAAAGGGACCACATGGTCTAGTTAGTTGGTCATCTACATTTGATAATCAGGGACCAAAGGGACCATATGGTCTAGGTAGTTGGTCATCTACATTTGATTATCAGGGACCGAAGGGACCACATGGTCTAGGTAGTTGGTCATCTACATTTGATTATCAGACACCGAAGGGACCACATGGTCTAGGTAGTTGACGATCTACTTTTGATTATCAGGGACTATGGGGACCATGTGGTCTAGTTAGTTGGCCATCTACTATTGATTATCCCGTACCATAGGGACCATGTGATCTATGTTGTTGGCAATATACTATTGATTATCAGGGACCATAGGGACGACATCAATAAACCGTTCAAACGAATTAATAAACCGTACAAACGATTTAATAATCCGTACAAACGGATTAATAAATCGTACAAACGATTTAATAAACCGTACAAACGGAATAATAAATCGTACAAACGGATTACTAAACCGTACAAACGAATTAATAAATCGTACAAACGGATTAATAAACCGTACAAACGGATTAATAAATCGTACAAACTATTTGATAAACCGTACAAACGGATTAATAAATCGTACAAACGATTTAATAAACCGTACAAACGGATTAATAAACCGTACAAACGATTTAATAAACCGTACAAACGGATTAATAAATCGTACAAACGATTTAATAAACCGTACAAACGAAATAAATATTTTTTTTTTCTTTTTGTTTTTTGGCACGAATAGGTCTTTAATTTTAAACAAAGTTTATTGGTGAGCCCGTAAAATAATTTTTAATATTTTCTTAATATAAAAACGACACCAAAAGCCTGTAAATCCATTAGAATCGTCAGTGATAATAAAATAGAAAATATAAACTCCAAAAACCTTTTTTCTCTTGACAATGGCGACATAATATTTAATGTCCCGTTAACGATTCAGTCATTGGCATACTAACAAAATCACGATGTAATACATTTTTGATCACTTAAATCATGCACCTTGAACCAGAAAGTGAAAGAACAAATGAGTAAACAATTATTACGAATCCATCTAAATTTAAAATGTTACAATAAGTGGATTACGAAGGTAAATATTTTTTGTGAATTGCGTCCATACGAATTCATGTTATAATTTTCTGTTTCTACAATTTAAAAGAAAATAACAGTATTTAAAGACTAAGATTTTCATATTTACATGGCGACATTGTTTGCATGGTTATAATTGAGCGTGGGCAAGGAGATGTGAAAACCAATGTAAAAAAGGATGATTGCGAGAACTAGAAAGACATTTGGGGGCGATACCGAATGCAAAAACAAATATCAATAACCATTTTTAGCTATATCCTGTATTAAATTCGCTTATCTTCCAGTCTAGTTTTAACATTGCTGTTAAGAAGCTTATCATGAGCAGACTGAAAGTGATCACGATTTAGTCTCCAACAAAAACTGGTAACCAAAGCTGTACAAATTTGAGCTCGAGAAACTGAAAGACTGCAAAACCCAAAGATATCAGAAGAATTTCAGGCATGTTAGGCGGAGCAATTGTACCAAAGGTCCTTTTTGAAACTGAAGGCGGACATAAAAATAAGCACGATCAGCACGTTTATTGCGGCAATGAACGAAACAACCAGTGAGATCCTTTGCAAACATCTGACATTCTAGATCAGTGTGACAAGCGCAGAGAGTTAAAAAAAAAAGAAGTCTAAGAAAGAAATGCAAAAATATACAGCAGTCGCCCGAGAATAAAATCCCAAAGGGCTAGTAAAACCTGGATCGAAGAACAAGTTAAGAATTTAAAAAAAAATTGTCTCAAGAAAAACAACCGTAAGAAAACGGACCAGTTAGACCTAACTAGTACATGAAAGAAGACGCACCTCCACAAGACCTGGACATTTTGAAGAGTTTGAGATTGAGATATTAGTGTTAAGACTTATACAACAACACAGCCAAAGGCAACCCAAATACCGGTATAGAGCAAGCACACCAGTGACCGACACAAACAGCTATCAAATCATACGATAACGTGTAGAACAAGAAGTCAATTAATGAAAAAATGGAGTTAATTGGGGATAGGTAGTGTACCTATTATAAGCAGAAAAGAGAAGCCATGATAGGCTCTCTATTCACACTCCGAAACCTACAGCAGTGGGAAAACTTTCGTAATATCGGCCTTATCTGTAACTTAAGTCATTTTGGAGATTCTATTAAACAGACTGAAGATACGTGCAAGAAAGAGCATTGCCGAGGAACAAGCTTACGTTAAACCCGGATGCAGCACAACAGAGCACACATATCTTATTATAGGTTATTATGTTAAAAGTACATCAACATCATCAAGATTTTTATCGTGTAAGTCTTTTTGGACTTATAAGACCCTTTTTGGGAACGCATGTCATGCTAATTTTTGACTAAATCCTTGTCACTTTTGACTAGAGTCACAGAAGCAGGTATGACAAGGCTAAATTTGTCGGCGAAGGCTGTCGGCTTTCACTCGTTAAATATATACCTTGAACAAGCTGGAGAAGAACATAAGGAAATTAAAGGCAGAAAAAAAACAAATTTTCGTTTTGCCGACGACATCAATGACTTGCTGAAAAAAGAAAATATAGTTTGCCCTGTTTGCAAAAATGGAATGGTAATGCCATGTAACATAATCAACAGGATTTGTTAAGGCAGACTTTAGTTGGTGAAGAGTCTATTCAAAACAAGTAATTTATATGGCCATAATAATACCAAAAAAGACCAAGCCTATGAAAAACAACACTAAGGGCGTCAACACTGACACAATGATCAGTGCACAGCTTTAAATACGTCAGGGCATTGTGACAGATGAATAATCCAACCCCCAAATACTGTGTATAGTAGCTAGAATAGCACAAACAGCTAGTTGCAGGGCACTGGAAAGACTAAAGACCATTTGATATTACCGACAAATCGTAAACAGCTCAAAGATCGGATTGCCGAGGACCTTTTTCTTCTCAATATGCGTACGACTCTCACGGCAAACCTAGAGAGAAAGATACTATTCACAAAATGGTTTGTTTCCGACGACTGCTTGGAATTTCAAACGGAGAACACATCATAAACTAGAAAATGATAAACAGAACCAGGCAAACAATTGGAACCTATATCATACTGACCGCACTTAAGAAACGAAAACTGTAATGGTATGGGCATGTAACATGATCACCGGAACTTGCTAAGGCAGTCGTTGCACGGCACTGTTCAAGGAGGTGGGAGGAAGACAAAAAAGCGATGAGCCAAAAACATTTTAGACTGGACTACCTTGAAACTGTGCGACACCACGGGGAAGTCAAAGAACGTATTGGGTGGGATGACGGACGCTAGTTGCCAAGTCAAATGTTGGACCTCATGATCGATAGATTTGCCGATATATTCATGATCAACAAAGCTTTATCGGTATTGTTTATTCATCTAAAGTCTTTTTTGTAGGCTTGTTTGTTAGCTTAAATTGGGTTTGTGCCTCTTTCAGACAATTTTTGCTGTATAAGGCGTCCATTTTTCTATTCAAGAGAAAGCCAGAAAAACAACAAGCTTCGATAGGAAAACTTGCAATCATTTTCAATTAATATTTGAGTCGATAACATCCTGACTACAGTGAATCGAACCCGCAACCTTAGTGTTGACAGGCACCAATTTGTAGGCGAAATGCTGTAACTGATATAGTTTACCTCTAGATCTTACAAGGGATGTTAGTAGACTAACAGAACGAATAATCGTACCCTCGCGTTTTTGACAAGGGTACGAATTTAGTCTCATTTCACGTAAGTTAGCTGTGTCGCCATTTTTTTTTGTCGGTTTCGTGTTTAGGATCCATCATTATTGATACGTGATAAGAGTTATTGAAGTTTTAATAACCCGCTGTGCGTTGTGTATTAGACATTTGTGTCTGTTTAATTACGTTCACTACACGAAAAGCATTGAGAAAACCCGAAAGTGAATGGTGTGTTGCATCTTGGGGAAAGGATATGTAAATTTCTGGATTCTTACTATACGGATTGGTTGTTACAGTATGCAAATTAGCACGCTTAAATACTCAAATTAGGACACATTATCCATGTACGGAAAAAATATCAACATAGCATTTATCACGTGCATCTTCAAAGACGAAAAAGAAAATCTCTTCAATAAAGATCGTTTCCCGTTATTTTCGCAATGTCTTAAACGTAAAGAAAATTAACAATATGTTCGAATTTAATTTGTATAAATAGACTGGAGGTAGAATTTTTTGTTGTTGCTACATTACGAGCAATAGGACAAATTTCTGCCGTTATTCTGATAAATCACATAATTAACCATAATTAACTTCGTATTATAACGGCAGTAAAATTCGGCCTAGTAGACTTACACATAAAATGCGAAAGAACTGATTTTAATCATAGATTGTAACAAAACGGCATTGTTTTGTTTAATCACACACGCATCTGATTCTGGAAAAATTGGCTGGCTTCAAGTAAAAACTAAAACTGTTCAAACCGTGTATTTTATTTAGGTATCACTTAATGACCCTTGTATCCACAAGGTTTAACTCCACATTTCCCGCCAAGTCCACCACCAACACCTAAACCTGCACCAAAGCCACCGCTGGTACCTCCGGATAAACCAGAACTGAAAGAACTTGATGACTGGAACGAACTGCCACCTCCGGTTTGGAATCCAGCACCACTGCTTCCCGCTCCGAATCCTCCGCCACTTCCACCACCTGCAAGACCGGCTTTAATATTTAAACCTAATCCAGCTGCGGATCCACCACCAACTCCGCTGCCTAGTCCACCTCCTAATCCAGCTGCGAGTCCACCTCCTATTTCACTTCCAAGTCCACCTCCTATTCCACTTCCAAGTCCACCTCCTAATCCACCACTAGAAGATCCGCTAAAACTGCCTTTAATTTTTCCACTGATAGATCCACTTCCTCCACCGGAAAGTCCACCACCGAGACCTCCAGCAAGCCCTCCACCTAAGCTTCCACTTGTTCCGCCGGAAATCCCACCGCCGAAACTACCACCAATACTTCCACTGCTTCCAAGACCACCTAATCCACCTCCAATACCACCACCTGTAGTTTTGGGATAAATAAAAAAATGTGCAAAGAAAACACATAATACTAGTTATTGCATTTCTGAAAATGGTAGATAGACACCTTATATTCCAGATTCCAACATGACATCCTTCTGATGATTTGGAAACGAACAAGCATTAAATATCCAATTAAACAATCGACCCGCATGCGTAATATGCCAATTTAAATTTGATCTTTTTATAATAACAAAACGCGTCAAATATAAGCAGTCATGAATTATTTCTTAAACACAAAAGTTTTTTAGCGTTGGGTAGGCGTATGAACCGTTCCGGTCGGTACTGCTTCGACTGTACCAGAGTTCCAGAGTTACTAGTTCATTTTTCTTTGTGAAACATTTCGTTTACCTTTCCTTCGAATTTCTTTAAATTATAGAATAATATATATTGGCTACTTTAATGATGCCTACCTCCGAACTTCCCAGATCTTTTGGATCTGTAGTCTGCAAATTATATAAATATATTAAAGCACTTAAGTAAAGCTTAAACAAAGACGTATAATGTTATCAAAGACTTTGATTCGTAATTCATGTTTTTAAACAAAGGAGTTACATATCCGATGTATTAACTAAAATTAATGGAAGAACCCCGAAATAAAAATAAAACGCAATTCGTAAAAATAAAGTGTATAGACAAGAAAAAAAGAAACAAAAATATTATTAATTTTTTTAGTAAAGTTTTTAGTTAAATGATCAATAAACATAAAAAACGGTTGTTTGCTGGGACAAAAAGTTAATTGTCTGCCTGCCTCAACAGCTATAAAAAACTAGCCTGGATTATAATCTGCAGACCTTTCTACAATATAGAAATATAACTGATTTATTATGGCTTTTATAAATTCAACTTTTCAGACTACTTTTAAATAATTAAGCATGTTTTGTTTTTAATACTTGTTTTAAGCATTACAAAACAATATTGCATTGCATGGTTCTATGCTTGCCTGATAATTTTGTGTTGATATATATGGCTATAGTCAACCTTTGTAAATAAAAATATTCACATGAAGTTAAAAAATCATATATATTTCATATAAAGAACGTACGGACCTCCACAACAAAAATTGTAACAATATAAAATTGTCATCATTTACTCTTAAAACCTTCATTTGAATATTTTTTTTTTCAAAATGGTTTACTAGTTAAGTCTAACACACAGAACTACAGATTTGGCAAATTAATGTTCATGAATAGATATCCCAGTCGTTATATATTGTAAGAATAAATTTAAACAAACTAATTACGTACTAGCAGGGTCGTAGTCCTGCTGACATTGAACACTCACAAACAGAATACATAGGGCGGCTAGATACTGCATTCTGAAAAAGAATCACAGTGTATTCATCAATAAAAAAAGATAGACAAGTCAATTAATATTGATAGCACGAAGTCATTTAAGAAATAATTCACGGAGGCTGGGGTTTATCATTGTTTTACCACGGGGTGATCATTTATGTCGTATTATTTTATGCCGAGCGATAGCGAGGGATAAAATAACGACATAAATGGTCACCCCGTGGTCAACAATGATAAATCACAGCCTCCTTGAATTATTTCTATTCTAATAAGACAATTAAAGTACATTTATAATATTTTCGTACCTATAGGAAACATCATTTCTGCCATAAACTGGCTGTTCCGTCAATGTAACACACAATATATTGCAACGGATAATTATAGCGCGTGTCGCTATTTATAAGATTTATACGTCATATGCAATAGCTTTCCGGTGGGAGTTACATTTTTGTTATTGGAACAGCCATTTAAAACACGCCCTTCTCAGCGCGCGTTGCTCATAGATAAATCTTTTTTTTTACCACAGTTGTGGTCTCAAAGCCTTTAAAGCACGTCATATTAGAATTCTTGTTTATACCATTTGCGCAGGATAATCATCATAGCAATTGTCGAGTTAGATTTGTGACTTATTCAACCATTAATCACAGAAACGACTAGTTCTGTGCTGAAGTCATCAAAGCATTAGTTAATGCGCACAATCATACACTTACATACAGTAGTAACATTACTAGTAAATGTTGTCATTGGATATCAAGTCAGGCACGCATCAAAAATGATTTTGTTACTTCATCCAAAATGTATTTATTTAAATTCGTCTGATTGTAAATAAGGATATAAAGTTTGCATTTACTATAAACTTTTGTATAAATAGTTTGCATAATGTAAATCTTAAAATGAGCAAATCGTGGTTTAGTCATTACGATGATGCGTCGACAAATGAAGTCACTTGTGAGCATATCTGAAAACAACGTACAAGTTCTGTTATTTCATATCAGTAAAATTATGTTTATTTTAATTGGATAAAACAAGGTCAGCTGGTATTAGTTAATTTGCAGTAATTTGACGTGAGGGCATTATCACGCCGTGATAACGCCCATCACGTCGTGGTAATGCCCTCTTCAGTAACAAGCAACATAAAACTGTTTTTTTTTTATATAAAAATATATGTACATGTACAACCAAAATGAGGAAAAAATGTCATCAAGTTTAGAAAACTAACTGTGTATTGCCTAAAAATGACAAACAATGATATACATGTATAATGAGGCCAAACATTCAAATCATACAGCAAGCAGCTACACATACATAATACAGTCTTAAACACATGGTTTCTTAATTATTCAATAAAATAAATATAATAGTTGCTTATATAGCTGGCATTGTCATGATACTTGACAGCACTCGGGAGAGTGGTATTGCCTTTAACATTGATAATGCCCTCGCATTTGGCTCGGGCATTATCAATGTTTCAGGCAATACCACTCTCCCTTGTGCAGTCAAGATATGATGACAATGCCCTCTATATAATCAACTATTATATAACTAGTTTACGACTAGAAGTTATATCTTACTTTGAATAAGAGGTTTTCCCAAGAAAATCTAAACGTTTATCACTATTCTTAATAATTTATTAAGACACACACAAACACAAGAAAGAAAGAAAAGAAAACCGAAATAAACAAGATTGCAACATATTGAAATTGTAAATGCTCAAATGTCATGTCTAATTCGTTTCATCAACAAAAATACTTTTTTTAAGTTTTTAAGTTTAACCAAATAATTTGTTAGCTGCTTTAACCACGTGTTAACCAGGTACTTTATAAATAATTGATTAAAAATTTTAAATATATTATAATTTAATATTTTCTATTATGTTCTGGTTATATTATGCAAAACATTTCCTTATACACATTAAACATACCTGAACTGATTTTTTCTGCAACCACAAGTCTAAGCTGTCCAAGGCTGTTGAGTGACGGAGATGTGGATTATGCTGATATTTATACCTTTGTTCCAGACTTGTTTTTGTCTTTGTGCATGTTTCGTGCTCATACAACACATGTCGTACTAATGTCATGCGTAAATTTACACACGGTGTTAATTTAAAGGGTTGAATTCAATGTACAATTTATGTTTTTCTACGGAAACAATTAGTTTTGCTGCAAATTGTAAAATTGTTTGTTAATTTGTATTTTTAATTAGTAATGTTGTTTCAACTATCAAAAATCCCCGGTTTTTCACAAGAAAATGGCTAATAGTACACATTCACTCACTTGGTACTTTGACAATAGATTTTTACTCGGATAGTCACGTCGAATTAATATCAGGTATGTGATTTAGTCAATTTTTATCTTAATTGTTTTAATAAAATAAAGTGCATCTATATGCAAACATTTTATTTATCATTTAGAGTTCAGTACGATATCAACGTATTACCTTTTAACAGAACTGTAATTATGTGTTGAACCGATATTTATTTCTATAATTTGATTTGTTTGATGTTGTGAGGAAAACAATTTACACCCAGAGATGACAATTTAGGGATACGCTATAGAATCAGTAACTAAATAGTTTGTAATATTTGTAAGTTATGAAACAAAACTACTGAATTGTTCATTGCATTACAGAAAAAAGCTTCGTGCTGGCTTATAGTTAACTGTTAGAATTAAACTATGTAAAGAGAAATATTCATACATAAATTTAGTACATAATATTTGACACGCGAAATATTTCCCATCCATTAACAGTTTTACGCTTTCATATGCCAGGACATCCATTGGTCTGCAGCGCAAACTCGAACTCAGTAAGTGTATCGTCGAAGTTTCACGTCAAGGGATAACTCGTAGGGTTAAACTGTATGCATCACGGCAAGGTTTACGCATAAATCAGTTCTTAACGGGTACAAGTTTACTCGTTTTGATCCAAATGGCTTACAGAAATATCTTACAATTAAACATGATTTGGACACCTATTCAATCCCTTTTATATCAAAAATGTCGCGTAGTTAGAGTAAACAAATAAACAGCAAGTAGCAGCTTCAAATGTTTTCACGTAATTTTTCATTCTCCGTAAGCACTCTTACTTTTAATACCAAGCCTGGGTGCCATAAACAAATTCTTTAATGAAAATGTTCTTATTCTAAATTTATGATCCAATCAAATCCTTCGATTTCCTCGATTTGTTGTCATGGTAATTGAGAAAATTGTTATGCTGCGCAAATGTTTTATGGCGCTATGTCTAGTGGTGGTCCCAATTAAATTCGATAAAGGCTACGTAATAACATAAATGATTTTATTCATTGAGTTCTTTCTCTGTCAAGTTATACATGTATTCATGTTTTTTTTCTAGAATGAGATACTTGGTAACCTTGTTCATTTTGGTCGACATTGCATTTGGAAAACCTACAGGTGCGTGTTTTTGTTATAAAGTATAGTTTCGACTTTTATCCTTTGATTTGTTGCATTCCTTTTTTAGATATGCATTTTTACATAATCAAATATGTGTTAACAGTTGACCTAGTACAAAAGAGATATACCATTCATGTAAAATCGTGCCACGGAGGTTTTAACATCAAATGTTATGTAGTATAGAATCTTAATAATTTGACAATACTTTTTGCATTAAGAATGTTACTTGCTTACTATAGCGTGTCTTTACCATTAGAAACTACAAACTATCGTACACCTAAATCAGTCCATGTTCTGTGGGTTCATAATCTTGACCTAGATCTGTCACTGTTACCGTTGGTTCATACTCTATATATAAATTCGTCCGTAATAAGTGAGTTCATAATCTACAACTAAATCAGTCCGTGTATTGTAGGTTTGTAATCTACATCTAAATCAGTCTATGTTACTGTAGGGATCGCAATTTACATCTAAATCAGTAGCTGTTACTGTGTATTTCATATACTAGATCTAAATCAGTCATAATTTACACATAAATCAATCGGTGTTCTGTGGGTTCGCAATCTTCATCAAGATCAGTTCCTATTACTGCGGGTTCATACACTAAATCTAAATCAGTCCTTGTTACTGTGGGTTCATACTCTTTATCTAAATAAGTCTAATGTGGGTTCATACTCTATATCTAAATCAGTTCCTGTTACTGTGGGTTCATACTCTATATCTAAATCAGTTCCTATTACTGTGAGTTCATACTCTATATCTAAATCAGTCCTTGGTACTGTGTATTCATACTCTATATCTAAATTAGTTCCTGTAACTGTGGGTTCATACTGTATATCTAAATCAGTTCCTATTACTGTGAGTTCATACTCTATATCTAAATCAGTTCCTATTACTGTGAGTTCATACTCTATATCTAAATCAGTCCTTGGTACTGTGTATTCATACTCTATATCTAAATTAGTTCCTGTTACTGTGGGTTCATACTGTATATCTAAATCAGTTCCTGTAACTGTGGGTTCATACTCTATATCTAAATCAGTTCCTGTTACTGTGGGTTCATACGCTATATCTAAATCAGTTCCTGTAACTGTGTATTCATACTCTATATCTAAATCAGTTCCTGTAACTGTGGGTTCATACTCTATATCTAAATCAGTTCCTGTAACTGTGTATTCATACTCTATATCTAAATTAGTTCCTGTAACTGTGTATTCATACTCTATATCTAAATCAGTTCCTGTTACTGTGGTTTCATACTCTATATCTAAATCAGTTCCTGTTACTGTGGGTTCATACTCTATATCTAAATCAGTTCCTGTAACTGTGTATTCATACTCTATATCTAAATTAGTTCCTGTTACTGTGGTTTCATACTCTATATCTAAATCAGTTCCTGTTACTGTGGGTTCATATTCTATATCTAAATCAGTTCCTGTTACTGTGGGTTCATACGCTATATCTAAATCAGTTCCTATTACTGTGAGTTCATACTCTATATCTAAATCAGTCCTTGGTACTGTGTATTCATACTCTATATCTAAATTAGTTCCTGTTACCGTGGGTTCATACTGTATATCTAAATCAGTTCCTGTAACTGTGGGTTCATACTCTATATCTAAATCAGTTCCTGTTACTGTGGGTTCATACGCTATATCTAAATCAGTTCCTGTAACTGTGTATTCATACTCTATATCTAAATCAGTTCCTGTAACTGTGGGTTCATACTCTATATCTAAATCAGTTCCCGTAACTGTGTATTCATACTCTATATCTAAATTAGTTCCTGTTACTGTGGTTTCATACTCTATATCTAAATCAGTTCCTGTTACTGTGGGTTCATACTCTATATCTAAATCAGTTCCTGTAACTGTGTATTCATACTCTATATCTAAATTAGTTCCTGTTACTGTGGTTTCATACTCTATATCTAAATCAGTTCCTGTTACTGTGGGTTCATACTCTATATCTAAATCAGTTCCTGTTACTGTGGGTTCATACGCTATATCTAAATTAGTTCCTGTTACTGTGGGTTCATACTGTATATCTAAATCAGTTCCTGTAACTGTGGGTTCATACTCTATATCTAAATCAGTTCCTGTTACTGTGGGTTCATACGCTATATCTAAATTAGTTCCTGTTACTGTGGGTTCATACTCTATATCTAAATCAGTTCTTGGTACTGTGTATTCATACTCTATATCTAAATCAGTTCCTATTACTGTGGGTTCATACTCTATATCTTAATTAGTTCCTGTTACTGTGGGTTCATACTCTATATCTAAATCAGTCCTTGGTACTGTGTATTCATACTCTATATCTAAATCAGTTCCTGTTACTGTGGGTTCATACTCTATATCTAAATCAGTTCCTGTTACTGTGGGTTCATACTCTATATCTAAATCAGTTCCTGTTACTGTTGGTTCATACGCTATATCTAAATCAGTTCCTATTACTGTGAGTTCATACTCTATATCTAAATTAGTTCCTGTTACTGTGGGTTCATACTGTATATCTAAATCAGTTCCTGTAACTGTGGGTTCATACTCTATATCTAAATCAGTTCCTGTAACTGTGGGTTCATACTCTATATCTAAATCAGTTCCTGTTATTCTGGGTTCATACTCTATATCTAAATAAGTTCCTGTAACTGTGGGTTCATACTCTATATCTAAATCAGTCCCTGTTACTGTGGGTTCATACTCTATATCTAAATCAGTTCCTGTAACTGTGGTTTCGTACTCTATATCTTAATCAGTCCCTGTTACTGTGGGTTCATACTCAATATCTAAATCAGTTCCTGTTACTGTGGGTTCATACTCTATATCTAAATCACCCCTGTTACTGTGGGTTAATATTCCATATCTAAATCAGTCCCTGTTACTGTGGGTTAATATTCCATATCTAAATCAGTTCCCGTTACTTAGGGTTCATAATATATATAAGTAACAGATACTGTATATTTATGTATTTGCTGATTTTCGTCATTTTTGCTCGTTTTATTGTGTCATGGTTTCGTTTACTTTTATATTTTAGGTGAAACTGGAACGAAAAGGAAAGTTAGTAGGAGTGTTGGTTTTACTGAATATGGTAGCAAGTCATTTGCGACTAGCTCTTCGCATTCTGGATCGTTTGCAAGTAGTGCCAGGGCAGGATTTGGGATGAACCTAAAAGGCGGTATTTCTGGTGGAAACATTGGAGGTATTAGCCTCGAAAATGGTGGTAATGCAGGACTTGACCAAGGTAGTGGGTTGGGTAGTAGCCTATCGGAGTTAAGTTCATCGCAGTCTAGCTCCTTTGGGGGTAGAACAAGTGGGAATTTTGGCATGAAATTAAAAGGAGGAATTACTAGTGATGTAAGTGGGGGTGGTACAAGCAGCCGAGATCTAAGCAGTGGAAGACAGTTTGCCAGTGGTTCATCTGTATTTAGCTCGTCACAATCTAGTACCTTTGGAGGAAGTACATCTGGGGGAACTGGTTTGAAATTAAAAGGAAGCGCTTCCGCTGAAACTGGTGGAAACGTTGGTATTGGAGGTGGTTCATTAGGAGTAAGCTCTTCACAGTCTTTCGGAACCAACATTGGAAAAGGCTTTGGGGTTAATGTACAAGCTGATATGTCAAGAGATAATGATGGTAAAGTTGATGGAACTATCAGTGTTGCCAGTACCGGATCTGGTATAAATAAAGGATCCGCAGTTGGTTCCTCCGGACTGCGGTCCACACAGTCTAGTTCACCTGGCGATAGCAGCAGTAATGGTGTTGACAACATCAAGGTTAAAGTTTTCAGTAACCGAGATGTTATTGTAAGCACAAGAGGTGATAATGAAGTAAGTCAGTCTGGAACTGGTTTGCAGGGCGCCCGCATTTCACAACCATCTATAGGCGATACGAATGGTGATTTGGGAATAACAATGGAAGGTGGCAAAACCGACGGAAGAGATAATGACATTATCGGAGATGGAAGTACTACAAATGGTGGGTCGGAACAGACATCTAACGGCGGTTCATCGGGATTAAGCTTGTCACAGTCTGTTGCCACTAGAGGCGGCGCAAGTAAAGGTATAGGTATTAATGTTGGATTTGCAAGTGAAGGCAACACAGCGACTGGTGGAACCACGGACATTGAAGGAACTGAAGCAGGCAGTGGTTCAGTGGGAATAAGTTCATCAAATGGTGGAGCCACTGGCGTCGAAGGAAGTGAATTAGGCAGTGGTTCAATAGGATTAAGATCCTCAAATTCAATGGAAGGACGTGCAACACGAATTGTCGTTAATAATATTAACAGTGATGTCGCTGGTAGTGGAAGTAGTGGATCTCGTAGTGGTGCAGATAGAACCGAAAGTAAGAAATCTGTAGCGGGGGCAGCGAGTGGTGCTTTGAGCGGTTCTCTTAGAACAGGCTCGTCTCGGTCTGGTTCCGTTAATGGATTTGGCGGGATAACAGTACAGAGTGGCGTTTCTGCAATTAGTGGTCGAAAAGGTGGAGGTGAGGTTGGCGGAAGAATTGGAATTGGTACGGGTGGATCTAAAAGCGGTTCATTTGGAATGAGCTCATCAAATTCTTTTAGTAGCAGTGGAGGGCTGGGTTTTAAAGTGAAGGGAGGGATATCAGGTGGTAGTAGTGGTGGGAATAGTGGACACGTTGGCATTGGACAAATAAGTTCGGGGATAAGAAGTGGATCTACCGGGGGTTCGTTTGGAATAAGCTCATCGCAGTCCAATGCTTTTGGAAGCATCGGAGAGTTGGGGTTTAAAGGTAAAGCGGGAATGTCAGTTGGAAATACTGGTGGAACCAGTGGACACGTTGTCATCGAAAGTTCTGAGACGAGAAGTGGATCTGCGGCCGGTTCAATGGGATGGAGCTCTTCACATTCTAGTTCATTTGGAGGCAGTGCTGGGGAAAGTTTTGGGGAGGCGTTGGTTGGAAAAGCTGGAGAATTCAACGTAAAATCCATTGGAAAATGGGGTTCAGGATATAGTGATGCATAAAGGAAATAAATGTTATGTTGACTAAACTTCTTTTCGTTATTTTTTCATTATTGATTGAGAAATCGCGTCTACAATAAATAAAACTAGATAAACACTTGGTTTATCATGGCAACATTAAAAAACAATATTTTCTTCTAATACAGTAAAAAGGATAGTGAAGTATTTTTAAAAAGTTACCACAAAGGTTGTACTGAGATGGTAACCACATCCCCCTAATATTAAACTATAAGCAATACTTACATTTATCAATATTGTACTAGAACAAACAGTAATAAGATATAAATGATACACTGTTACTGTTGTAAGTTTTATTTAAACAAACTGCTCAGTATGCAGGCAATGTATAAGGATACTCGTGTTCTGAGGAGAGTAAACTGAAATCGAGATGGTCGTCTATGTATGGCAGAATAGAATGACTGTAAAATACACCACATAACCTAATATGCATGCGGTTTCCTGAATTGACGTTCTTACACAGGATTAAACACCGTGTTTTAGGAAATTATTAATGTGTAAACTCCGGCGACTCACTAATGAAGTTCGAAGGGTTTTTATGTCAAGTTTGTAAGGGATTCGACGGAATTTATACATTGATAATTTCCAAAAACACGGTGCTTAATCCTTATAATTCTTATAAATAGTCATTGCGATTTTACAGCTGTAAATTAGAACCCCAGAACCCCATCTAGATCTCACGAAAGTACCGAAGCCGGAAAGCGTAGGAATATACAAAACATAGTACAATCATTCATATCTTTATTTCTACTATATAGTATAATATAAATACAATATATAAACACATATTATAATAAACACTAACATATCATACAAGTTGAAAAGACAATAGAAATAAGTTTTAACACAAAGTTAGGGTAAGACAGACATATTATACAAGTAGAAAAATGCTTTAATACACAGCTATAAATTATCTGAGATAATGTCTTTTAAGTGTTTTTATCCAGTCAAAGCACTTGATAAATTACAGCATGAATAGAATTATAAAACTGTAACGTGTATAGAGCGTTATGACAGATAACCCATGAGGTCGAATCTGAATACTAGTTTTATATCAGATTTGCAAATCCGTCATCAATTTTAACTACTATGGCCCAATTTCAGGTAAAGTTTTATCAGTTAACAATCCTCAGATTGCTGATTGGCTTCCGTTTCTACATCCTTATCATTTCCTTATTAATAAGTATTCTTTTTCGTGTGCTGGGACCATACTGGCACGGTTCCCAGTGCTAGACCCACAGAGCAGCCCAGCGCGTCCCCGGGTGGCGGATAGGGGAGACCCTCGTTGGGGGTTGTCAGGTCATAATACGGAAAGCATGGCCGCAGAACATAGTGGGTAACGTGTTGGGAGAAAGCCACGCTTCTTGCACGATAAAGACCCCTTTTGTAGATTTCGAAAAAGAGTATGCTCATTGTAGCTGCTACAAAAGGCTAAATTCTCCGATCCTGCCCAATACTCCGTACTTTTTCAGTGGCAGTCAAAACTTTGTTCCCTGTATCCCATTCCCTTTTTCAATTGATGGATTGTTTGTTAACTTGTTTCCGTCTTGAATATAGCTGAAATACTGCTCGCTGGACGTAAAGCGTTTCCATTCAATCAATCAATTTCGTGTGCAAATATGATTCCAGATAGTTTGTGCAGTTTTTGAATTCAGTACAAGTAATTGTGATGCATGGAGCATTTAATGTATACCTATTACTGACTAGTGGTGTATGATACCCAATACTTTTATCACACACTACAGTAATGGAGGTGGAAGGTTTTGCATCCCATAAAACCTGGTTTAACACACCATTTCCGTAGAGGACCATCTCTGTGGTTTCTATATTTTTGTTGTTCTCAAGTTTGCCGTTGACGCATAATTTCAGTCCGGGTCTGCTCGTCCTCGTCCCCGTGCTTTAAGCATTTTGCCTTCGCAATTTTTGTCTATAATTAAAGGTCTGGGGACCGTGTAGCACGTGATCATCTGACAACAATAATGTCACGTCCATTTCAAATTAAATTGATTTAATTATGTTACAAAACATATATACCACGCCTTTTACCTTTAAACGTATTATAAAACTACTCGACTCAAGCGTCTCGTGGTTTAAATACGTATAATATTTAATATACACACTTCCAACTTACTTTAACATGCATATCTTATTCGTGTTTTAGACTCAACATTATTATACAAATAAAGCATTTCTCTTAGTCAATACAAGTTTATATCGACTGAGAGATGTATATCGACCGAGGACGTATATACAACTCGAAGTCGATATATTATGATATTATTACGTAATGATTTCTGTATTGGTCTATTTATTGGTCCAATGCTTGCTGTATTGGCCTGAGGCGCAGCCGAAGGACAATACAGCTGGCCAAGCCCCAATAATTAGGCCAATACAGAAATCATCGCGTAATGATAGTCTAAATCAATTAGGCCAATACAGGTTGCAGAAGTCAGTCAATCCGTCAAAATACAAAATATCATGTGGTAGACTTTGGACAAATTAAAATAGAGCAAAATTATCAAATAATAATATTAAGTTTTAGCAATATATTTATTCTTTAGATTTCTTTTGAGGCTGTGAGAGCTGAGGTTAAATCAGCACAATGTTAAACTTGGAAGTTTATTTTTTAAGATACAGGTGCACATTTTAAAAACATCGTAATGCTATAAATATTTTTATAATGTCCCTGCTGATTTTATTTGAGAATTTAGCCAATAAAGACAGTGATATTGTTTGATTTTTCTCTTTCTGTGATATGGTACCTTGGTGGCCGAGTGGTAAAGTTCGTTAGTCATCATCATTGAGGTTTGGGTTCGAGTCTCACAGCAGGCAGAGTGTAGTCGTCTAGAATTTTAATTGACAAGGTTTGCCAGCTTTCCCTTAGTATTTTCCATACGAAAAATAATTTACTATAATACATAATGTTTACAGATATTTGCCAATGTCTGAAGCTTAAATTATGAAAACCTGTACATGCCACGAACAAAATAATTTATAACGAGTTTCAAACTTGTGCACGAGTTACTAACTTGAGCGCGCGAGTTTCAAACTTTGAGCGCACGAGTTACTAACTTGAGCGCACGAGTTTCAAATCTTCCGTAAAAGGTCATGTGTGCTTATGCCATCACTATGCGTCCGTCGTCGTCCGTTAATAATTTAAAAAAAATCTTCTATGAAACCTAAAGCATCTTGCTGATATGGCATATTTTCTCAGGAGTTGTTAATACTAAAGGTTTTTTGACGTTTTGACAAATAAGTTAGAATTCCAGAACGGAAAATACCAGGACTGTGTATTTCGATACTATGTTGAAGAGATTTTACGAAAAAAAAATCCAGATTACAAACACACTTAATCATACGGTGGTAAATTAAGGCCACACATTTTCAATATTAAAAAAAATTATCTCAAGCGCTCGACTTATTATCTAGAGCCCTCGATATAAATTTTATATCGAGTGCCCGATATAGTATTTCGACTTATTATCTCGAGCGCTCTAGATAAGTTGGTGGTCGGTATTTCGAGTAGCCCGAACCCGAACCCGAGACAAAATCCCCGAGACAGAAAACGACTTTCATGGTTTTGGTGATTATCAGACAGAATTTTTACAAAATATTTGGAAGATATAACAAGAGTATGATATTGAATTATTACGTTTCAGTCAAAGTGAAACAAAACGTATATTTATAAAAATATATTGCAATCTTTTGTCCCGAAGGTCGGTATTTCGGGTATGCCGAGATGTGAAGGGAGGTAACTCAGGTCCGGTAATTTAACTAATTGAAAAGTAATAATAATAATAATAATAATAATAATAATAATAATAATAATAATAATAATAATAATAATAATAATAATAATAATAATAATAATAATAATAATAATATTATTATTATTATTATTATTATTATTATTATTATTATTATTATTATTATTATTATTATTATTATTATTATTATTATTATTATTATTATTATTATTAAATAATATAATAAAAATTAGTATTATTATGTAAAAATGAATAAATAAATAAATAAATAAATAAATAAATAAATAAATAAATAAATAAATAAATAAATAAATAAATAAATAAATAAATAAATAATTTAAAGTTATTTCTCGTGGAAGGTTCGACTGCTGAGAAATATGCTGTCCAACTATACCTCAAGAAATATGTCAATGTCCGTCCATAGGTACATGTTTCCACATAATTGCTGCCAAGATGAGCATCGGGCTCGCGATTCTGACGTCAAAAGCATTTTGAACTTGTCGCAACTTCGGAAAAATTACAGAAAACAAACAAGAGAGAGGGTTGAACGTAACCTAGACCATGTGTTCCAGCTCCAGACTATATTTTCGACCCCAACCTGTATAAAAGCGGATGAAATAATTCCAACTTCAATTATGAAAAAGCCAAATACCAGCAAAACATCACCAGTCTCCAAGAAAAAAAAATTAAATTTAACACACACACACAAATAGAAATTTCAGTAATTGCAGAAGAAAGATTTTGCATTGACTTCTCTTATCTTTTGTTTTCAGAAAGCCCTGTAAGATCTGGAACCAGTCAATCAATACATGTTCCGCCTGAAACCAGCCCTGACAAACTTTAGCCACAAATTAAGAATTTCGATCAATTGAAAACCACCGAAAACTCAAAAAGTCGCAAAATCTATTAAAATTCATGTTTCACGTGTTAATGGACAGGGGAAAAATATTATTAATATAAAAAATCGAAAGTACAACAAAAAGACAATGTCCTGGATTGCAGTGTATTTGCGCTAGTTTTCGCTACCGAGTTTTGCTTCTTTGGCTATAATGTGGAGTGGGGTCGTCCTTGACACTCACAGCATGCGTGTGCATTTGTTCGAACTCTTAGTATATAATAAGTTTGTAATCACCATTTCCAAAAAGAAAAGTTCGTTTAACATCAAAATTATATTGAGCAGATATCAACAATACCCATAGAGCTAGACTGCAAAGCTAATTGTCGACTACCGAATTTGTACGATGATATGGCAAGTGCGACACATGTGGAGATTTTATTTCCATTTGCGCTGTGACAGCCTGCTTGAATTTTCCTTCAACAACAGTAACCCGTTTCTTTGCCCGTCATGCATCAACAAGTGTAAAAAATATTAACATTAATTTACTATATATAATTACACAGATCTGTTAAGGATGTATTTATTTTAATTGTTAAGATTTAATTTTTGCAATAGTTATGAAACCTAAACGTTGCGGGTTTTTTTCTTAGATTTAAAGAAGACATAAGACAAAAAGCTTTTTTCATCGTCAGTCGCAATGTTTAAATAAGGAATACAAGCTCTACCAACGTATGAAATAAAAACAGATATGTAAAACTCCAAACAAAATGTAACAATAGAATGCATTTTAAGGTAATAATCATAAATGTATTATTGTTATTATTATTACTATTATTATTATTATATTTATTATTATTATTATTATTATTATTATTATTATTATTATTATTATTATTATTATTATTATTATTATTATTATTATTATTATTATTATTATTATTATTATTATTATTATTCTGTTCGTTTAGCAATGCTTATCTCCATGTTTTACCGTCCCTGAGTTACCTCCCTTCACAACTCGGCATACCCGAAATACCGACCTACGGGACAAAAAATTGCAATATTTTCATAAATATACGTTTTGTTACATTTTTACTTAAACATAATAATTCAACATCAGAAGATTATTATATCTTTCAAATATTTTGTGAAAATGTTGTCAAATAACTAAGTAATTAATGAAAATCGATTTCGGTCTCGGGGATTTCGTCTCGGGTTCGGGCTCGGGCTACCCGAAATACCGACCACCAGATAAGTTGATATAAATTCGTGTGATTGTTTTCTGCTTTAGTTGCTTTTCGTTGGCCTTTAAGGACATGCAAGTTTTGACAAAGAGGAATGGAGCAACCAAACAATTTGATTTTCGTTTTTTCCATTAAAACTTCAAACAAAAGGAGATTGTAATGACACTTAAATTGCAATATGGAATCAACATACAACGTCCCTGCCATTAACATCTGAAATCACACATAAATGAGGGTGTGGACAGGGTGTACCTTTCTCCCTTCTTCCTCCTTCTGCTTCTTTCTGCCTCCCTTCTCCTCTTTTCTCTCTCCCTGCTGCTCCTTTGTCTCTTCCTACTGCTCCTTTCTCACCCCCTCTTGACGCTTCTCCCTAATAAACAGCATAGCAACAGAAAAGATCACTAAATTTTGACTCAAAACCTATATAAATTTGGGACACAAAGCATATTTACTGATTTTGCAAACAAAGCATACCTCATGACACATTATCAACTGAATTTAATTGGTGTATTGTGCCCATTTGTCATGGAATATGAGGATCATAAACTGTGACTGGTAGATTTCTGAAATTTGCGAGGACACTGAAACTTATTGGCAATCATACAGCCATACCTGTTGTCCATATTGACCCATAGTCCTCCTAGACTTGTAGTCCACACAGGTCTCTAGTCCATACAAACCCATAGTTCACAAAGATTCATTTCCTACATAGATCGATATTCCATTTATCCTTCCAGTAAATAAAAACAATCGTAGTCAACATAGACCGATATGTCAAAACAAAATAATATCGTGTATTCTTAACTACAATCATTGTTTTTATGGTCTCTTACTGTCTCTGTGTAGTTTTAATAATGTAAGAAATTCTTTAAGAATTTTTAAACTTTTAGAAAACCTTTTTTTACTGGTATGTTATATTAACATTATTTTACGCTAAAATTTAAAGACATCATTTAATAGTTCTACATTTTGAGTAAAATTTTCATTAGTTACAATATTCATTCACGTTCAGGTCTAGATTTCTCACAAGAAACTCAATTCAAATCTCAGATTTTTGAGTTATTACGCATTAATTCGCATCGTTGGAAAATGCAAAGTGGATGCTTATTACGCTGTTGTAAGCAGCGACATTGCAAAAAGGAGTGAATAAGTGGAAAATTTAATTTTAATTAGATTAATTATGACAACGTTTATTTAGACAAAAATGAATTGGATTGGCGAAGTGGTGTCAGAGGAGAAGATAGTTTAAAAGTTAACACAACGGACAAACGACAGATGACGAACACCTGAATAAGTGATGAAAAAACTGTAGAGGGGAGGGAAATACGCCTTTAAAAAACTTACTGCATAGTAGCATGGTAAAACTCTTATCATTTTGGATCCAATTAAGTAATTCTTTACTGGAGTTTAATGTAGATAATGTTTGTCTCTTTCAATTAAATCAACGAATTGGCACTGATGAAATGATTTTCATGTACAGATTAAAGGGTATTTTTGGATTAGTTCTGTCTCTTTCTTTTTCTTACTTGTTTCTTTCTCCCTCCCCTCTTCTCCTTTCTCCCTCTCCGTTGCTCCTTTCTCCCTCCCATTTGTTCTCTTTTCCCTCCCTTTGCCTTTTTTCTCCCTCCCCTCTCTCCCTGTCTCCAACTACCCTGTCCACTGAATAACTGAAGGAATCACGAAACTCAGATTGTCATGTTTCTGTGGTACCAAGGCCACTAGGTACAAAAATCCAGCTTCAAAGAGGGTGTTATGTTCCCAAAATGGATAAATATTTCTCGAGAAACGAATTCTTTTTCTTGAATATTAATGGGCAAAGTAACAAGACACAGAAATACCCTATATTAATATTCGTATGGTATTAATCGAATATAGATACCCGCCTCTTACTATTTTCGGGGAATTTTCTTAGGTCTATATTCCAGTCGCATTCTTAAAGAACAACAGAAAAAGATATTTGAAAATCTAACTGCCTCCATTCAAAATCTTACTTCTTACGTTCAGTAAACGGTCTAGGCTGTTTTAAAGTTTACTGGTTGCATTCAGAAATATGTCTTTTAAAATTCTACTGCCTGCACTTTGTAAGCGTTCTTTTAAAATCTTACTGCGAACTGTCTTTTAAAATCTGACTGCCTACATTCAGTAACGGTCTTTTAAAATAATATTGCCTACATTCATTAAATTGTCTTCTGTCAAAATCTTACGATCATTGTACTTTTTACTGATTTTGCGTCATATAAAAGCGTGAAATCCGGCATTGCTACTGAACTATAGTGTTAACATATTGTTTAGTTCTGTTCTGGTGACTATTGGTTCTGCAATATAAAGCAAAAAGAACAATCTTATTTATATTACAGAGTAAACTTGTGGGATAATGAAGTGAAAATATTTCCAAGAACACTAGTTTGCGGTTTAGCCTTTTTCGATAAATGCGCACACTGACTTTATGTATTGGACAAATTGACTTATGTATATGACAGGAACAGTTGTTTTTTTACCAAGTCATATTTTTGTATTTTGACAAGACTATGATTGTGGAAACGTGGGTGATTATAGTAGAACAGGTACACCGGAGAATTTGAACACATTTTAGCACTACCCCTCAACAGGGGAGGTAAATCAATCTGGCGCTGACTGTCATTTTTATTTTTAACTGTTTTAAAATTATTTTTAAGTCTTTATTCATTTATTGAGAAAACTCATAATTTGGAATGGAGGATACAGATTTACCAGTGTCAATTTCCGTTAGTTCTGTTCTGAAGAAGCCATTTACAGTTTTCGTTTTCATCCAAAAATAGCTCTTAAATTTTTGTAAACAAATCATTATCACCAATTTAATAACATTTTGAAGTGTTTCTGGTGAAGTGGCAGATTCCTAGCTGTCTTCCTTCTATACAGTTGTACATGTGTATCTATTTAATATGGAGTAGGCATTGCCAAAATGCGAGCACAGTCAATATAGTCCTTAGTCCTTATGTAATAGACTTGGGGGAACGCTCACAATGGTGGGATGGCACAGATTGGAGGCTTAAAAACAAAAACACATCAGCTTCCATTGCTACATTTTATCCTGACAAACAATGACGTCACAACTACAAATTATAGCGAGGAAAAGGGGGACAATTCTATCACACAAACACAAAAAACACATTTACCATTCAAACTAACATACAACATCCCGCCCGCAAAACAAAAATTTCCTAAATTTTTCAAATGGTAAATTTGTTTTTGTCAAATTGAAATATAGTAATACTGCCATTGTAAAAAAAAATATTTAGACACATTTCGTTAACATGAATGTAATCTGATCATTCGACCAACTAGTAACCTCCGTACGTATCAACGCTGCATAACCTGAAAGTCTGGCATCTCGGACTCCTCCCTCGGATGACCTTATGCACGCATTACTTTCACACAACAATTAACAGTGATACCAATCAATTAATGGCATTTTCTACTAGTTCAAACAGTCATATAAAAGCTGGATACAATTTGATAAAGTCATCAGAGACCTTAAACTCTTACACACCAAGGTTTTATTTATGACCAATATCACACCGCTAAATGACAAACTCGCTCAGTTCAGAATACGTTCATGTAACTAAGGAACAAAATAAACTTTCACATAAGTTACTAAAATTTCCAATCTAATACTTTAAAATTGTCATAACTTCGATTTCTTTAACACTGTAAAATCGGCGATATAAATAATACACTGACATAAACAATTTGATATGAATGAGAGAGGTGCACGCTCAAAAAGTCTTGAACTTCCATATTATCAGTGTTGATACAGTCAAATGTCGGTCAAAGTCGTAAATCATTAAAATGTATTGGCAGGATGCAAACAAAACACGTGTAGTCGATACATCGGGAACAAAGAAAGACATCACAAGAGGAGTAGACAAGACATGGTCTGGTTCTGGTTTTGAACTTTCATCGAATAATTTGAAATACGGTACATCATAAACGGCAGTCTGAAAAACTTAAACAGGAAACTTCGGTTCATACTGGAAAATGTCAAAGTTAGTATCCGGCAGTAAACTTCCAAGTAAAATATTCTAAAAGTTCAACAAATTTATAATCCAAATGGTAAAATGCAAGTCCAAAATTCCATCCGATTTGAATTGAAAATCAAAATCCAACATGGCACCAAACGATGCACGAGGTCGACCGAAATTCAAATAGTTCCAAAGTTTTAAATGTCCAAAATATCTGGGGAAACGGGTAAAAATTCCATCAAATAGCTTTAAAAGGATCACTTTAGGTTCTCCACCATGTAATAGACTTGGGGGAATGCTCACAATGGTGGGATGGCACAGATTGGAGGCTTAAAAACAAAAACACATCAGCTTCCATTGCTACATTTTATCCAGACAAACAATGACGTCACAACTACAAATTATAGCGAGGAAAAGGGGGACAATTCTATCACACAAACACAAAAAACACATTTACCATTCAAACTAACATACAACACTTAAGTACAGTTAGATACCATAAATGAACAGAATTTTGCTACAAGAATGTCAATCATTTAACTTGGGTGAAAAATCAACATAATATATATGAGCTTCGACTACAAAAATGCTTGGGTGATTAAAGGGTTTCATGTAATAATAAATTCTATTGGTATTGTATTTACGGAAGTTAATAACACAGGGGAGACCACTTTTATACTGGTACTATGACTTTCGGTGACAGCTCTATCGTGGAGCTTTGAAAAATTGAAAACCAGAATAAAAGGCTATTTTGTGTATACAATTCCGGAGTATGCAGATATTTGTAAGATTCAATAAAAAAATGTCTATAATTTAATTGAACTACGTGAATTCAAGTATATTATAATTTAATATATGACAAAAGATTATTAGTACATACATGTGTGCAGTTTTAGAAATCGGCAATTCAAACTAGGTACAACTGCAGGACTAAGCTTTACATAGAACCTTATGGGGAAAAAGTTCAAAAGCCTTCTTTTTAGAAATTGCAAAGCTCTCTTAGCAAATGGTCTTTAGATAGTCCTTAGAAAGTGTTTGGTTTAGTTCTATTGAAAATCCCAGATGCCTGTTACGCAAGCTTTTATGTTAATAAAAAACAAACTGTGATTATTTATGCTTGTCTGGTCCTCTACACATACACTTTTTTTAATCCAATCTAAAATTAAGATTATCTTCTCTTATAGTTGCCATTTCGTTGAGATGATCTGTATTTTGAATTGAAGCAAATGCAAAAGGAAAACATATATTTGAGGTTCAAAATTTGTGATTATAATACAATGGCCCCCTAATACAGCTTCTAATCCACACATTAAAAGTATAGCACATAACCCTATTGGTTTAAAGTACATGCTGTTCATGTATGATTTGAACAAAATATTGAAAAAAAGCTTCAACGCATTAAAACATGATATATTATAATTGCAAAGAACATAAAAAATAACCTCTGTAGTCTGTAACATACATCCTGTAAAATGTTATATGATTATCAGTTTTTAAAAATCGATTTAGAAATAGCAAAATAATAGCATGAAATTTTTGTTGTTATTTTTAAATATATCATTTATTTTTTATCAATGTCAACTTTATTTTTAAGTCTTTCTTCAAAAATCTTTTTTAGTGCTCTTCTCCATTCGCTTTGTTACAGTTTTTTTACAATATTGACTTCCGAATGAAAAAAATCAATATCAGCATTTAGCAGATTTTGATAACGTGATTTCATTTTGATCACGTGACACATAATTGACGAAGAGCTCACCGCTTTTTGCTGTTACTGCTATAAATACTGCTTGACTCCCCATTCGGATATTACCATTAATAAAACCTCCCATTTTATGTTAATTTTCAACATTTTTTATCTGATATTGATATTTTATGTTTTCAGTGAAATGCAAGAATTTCAAATAATAAAAAATTTTAAAGTCCTACAAAAATTATAAATATAAACGTGAAATGGGAGGTTTTACGTAATAGAATATACTAGCAGGTGCACGTCAGTGCAAAGATGACAGGAAGACATCAATAGGGACTATTGTTAATGAATAAAAAAAAATCAGGAAATTTAAATTGAATAAGTAATGGAATTGATAACAGATTAAAATCAGGATAAAAGCTCTTTTGCTATCTAGACAATTGAATTTAGGTGAGGAGTAGTACAATCATAGGTGGACACAATCTCTCATGTAATATTTAAAAAACAGACAGACAAAATACCTCCTTTTCTGTAAATAGTCTGTAACATTTCCAATGTGGATTGGCAATAACTGCATTCAGACAGAATTTTACACATCTATGCCAATAGTTCCAGAATCCTCTGCTGTCCAATGCTTTTTTAGACTTAATGGAATCATTGGATTTTTTCAAGAATTTTTGTGCAGTTTGTGGCACTATAAAATACATGTAAAACAACTTCGGAAAATTTCATTACATCGAGGGAAAAAACTGAGAATCAAATTTCTAGAGAAATAATAAAACTTTAAAAATTATGTTCTGATTTTAATAGATAATAACTAGTAAAACAGTTTATTGGCCAATTTACATTTATGATCACTTGGCATTATAAAAAACCTTCAAGCCTTTATTATTTCTTGTAATATTTCTTTTAAATTTATGTTTTTTAGATTCGTGCAATATCAGACTATTTCATATGTTCTATATGTATGTGTCCAATGAAGGAGACACACATGACTAAGTGTGGACACAGATATTGTGGGAAGTGTATACATGAGTGGACTGACAGACAACACAAATGTCCTTGTTGTAATTCAGCACTCACTGTTGAACAGATTTTTAAAGATCATCAGTTTGACAGTCTTATTGGTAAAATTTTCTATCAATTTTTAAAACTTTATATAAATAGAATATTATGTTGACTTATTCTGTTTCCCATTACCATAACTGTCTGTACAGTTTAAATTCCATGTTATACAAATTTTTATGATGTTTTAATTCCATGTATATTATTTAATTCCATTTCTACTGGTGAAGCATTTTTGTTTACATGCAAATTAGATAATTTTTTGTCTAAACTGAATTATTTCAGTATCCATTCTCAAAGAGAAAGAAAAATCTGAAGAGATATACTTTGAATCACTAATTAATTCAAGCTCAGGTAAGTTATAAAGTTTGGAATAGAAGTAACAGTGTAGTAATACAATGTATATCACACTGAATATCTGGAGTATTCTAATAACAAATGCAAGTGTCTATATTAAGTCTAGGATTCCACACAGAATTGTTGAACTGTAGACAAAGTGTCATCATAAAATTTAGGCAGATTTTGAAGATTTCCAGAAAGGAAACAGGCTGCCATATGTCAATGACTGGTAGTAATTTCTTAAGTTTTAATAATTTTTTTACTTCCTGTGTTCAAAACCTTAAAAATGAAACAAATACTTTAAATAAAGGTATGTGTACTAACTTCCATCAATTAAGCAACTTTGTAAAAATGAGACTCCCAATTAGCAAAACATTCTCAATTCCTCCAGTTGAAGTAAATACAATTTACAATGAAATAACAAAATTAGATGCTAACAAGTCCCCTGGAACTGATAACATTGGACCAAGAATACTTAAAATAAGTGCCCAAATAATTGCCACATCCTTAGCATATATTTTTAATAGAATAATAGATACGGGTACTTATCCTAAAATTTTAAAGAATGCCAAAGTAACACCAGTTTTTAAAACTGGTGAGAGATTTTTAGCCTCAAACTATAGACCTATCTCAGTGTTGCCTACATTGACTAAGCTGATAGAAAAGCATTTATCACAGCATTTATATAAATTTTTAATAAAATTCAATCTCTTACACCCTGCCCAATCTGGTTTCAGACCAAATCATTGTGTCAAACTGCCCTTATAAACATTATTGACAAATGGCTTCAAGAAATCAATAATGGAAACATAAATCTGGCTGTTCTTTTAGATTTTCAAAAAGCATTTGATGTTGTTGATCATGAAATTTTATGTAGTAAATTGAAAATATATGGGTTTGATAAAAATAGTATTGCACTTTTCAAATCATATCTTCATGGCAGAACACAGCAAGTCCAAATTGGAAATACCAAATCAGATCAACTTCCAATAAATTTTGGTGTACCTCAGGGTTCCATACTAGGCCCTCTTTTATTCATAATATATATAAATGATCTCCCTTTATATATTAAAAATTGTCAAACTGACATGTATGCTGATGATTCCACTATACACACATCAGGTTCAAATATCAAAGAGCTACAGGTTAAAATACAACAAGATTTAAATTGTGTAGAACAATGGTGTCATGAAAATAACATGTTCATAAATTCAAATAAAACAAAATGTATGATAATTGGAACTAGACAAAAACTTTCCTCACAAGAGAATGAACTTTGCCTTACAATTTCTTCCAATAAACTACAAAATTCGACATGTGAAAAATTATTAGGAATCAAAGTAGACCAACAACTAAATTGGTCCAGTCAGGTAGACGTAGTCTGTTCCACAATTTCATCTAGAATTTATCTTCTTTCAAAAATCAAACAATATTTAAATCTTGAATTAAGAAAATTATTTTACAATGGATATATCCTACCCGTAATAGATTACTGTTGTATAATATGGGGCAGCTGTAATAATGAAGGACTAAACAGAATTTTAAAACTGCAAAAAAGAGCAGCACGACTTATTATGGATGCTGATCCATTAACACCTTCAGAACCTTTATTTAAATATCTTGGCTGGATGAAAATTGAAGAAAGAATTAAATATCACAAATGTCTACTTACTTTCAAATGCTTAAAAAATGAGGCTCCAGATTACCTCAATAAAAAATTTTCATATATTTCTGAAACGAACCCATATGCTCTTAGAAATGCCTTAAAAGGTAATCTCAATGTCCCTAAACCAAAAACTGAACAATTCAAAAAATCTTTTGTATATTCAGCCCCTTAGCTATGGAATAACTTACCACCTTCAGTGCGTGAATCTATTAGCACCAATGTATTCAAGACAAATATTAAAAACTACTTATTATATTCTTCAGACCATCAGGACAGTGTATAACTTTTCACCAATTTGTATGTTACTTTCTGTACACTTGTATATTTTCTGTATATGTAATGTTTATAATTGTCTCACAATTTGATCAATGTATGCTGTACTACATTATTTTCTTTGGTTTAATATGAGGGCCTCAGGGAAGATTAGTGTAGCTAACTGAGTTTACCCTCATAAAATAAAGTATTATTATTATTATTATTATTATTATTATAACATAATACCGGTATTTTAATATTCATCTGATTTTAATTAACATTTTCAATGAGCACAAACACTATTGCTAACTATTTATATACTGTCATGTCTGTGTACTATTTATATTTTGATAGGTAATATAGATATTGATAATCGGAAGTTGTCACCAATTGAGAAGGTTTTCAAAAGTAAGTGAATGCATGTTTTGTATTGTTTCAGGTAATGGCTAATATGGGAATATGTAAAATTATTTTTGTGAATACTTATATTATTATTATATTTTACAATGTGCATGATCCAATACACAAATAGATTATTTTATAATATGAACATAGGCGAAGCTTAAATGCAAGCTTCACAGATTGTATTGTCCATGACATTGCTTCATCTGGTACACCCTAAGAGTGCCTCTGCATTCCACTGGTGATGTGACGTCTTCTCTAATTTGTTGGTGAGGTCACAAAACTGTCAATTTGAAACATAGCTTTTCAGAATGCAAAAAATGTGTATGACATTTTTGTAGTTATTAGAAAAAAAACTTTTACTTTATCAGTGTCCAAATCATGTTTGTCTACTTTTATATTAATTTTAGTGGTAGTCTACAATATGTACATATGGATCCCATGACTTTTTTGACACACATGCATGTAACCGTATAGCTATTAAGGATAATATTAATATTATAAAGACATCTGTAATGTTCAGTTATAATGCAGCAGTATTTGAAATACCTGTGATTGTTCACAGATAACTGCCTAGACCACTCAGCCAACAAGGTCTTGGTTTGCTAATGTTTGCCTTGTTTATTTTGCAGATCATCTAAAGGACAGTTTAGCTGCTCATGAGAAGTGTCTTCAAGTAAGTGAATTTTCAAAAGAAATTTTTGATACTGTACTGTTCTCAGAAATTTTTTTCTTTTTAATACTGTTGTTTATCTAGTATGTTGAAGTGATTATCTCCCTTATGCACTCATTCTACATATTTACTGTATTGTTTTGTCTTTCAGGCACTTAGAAAACAATTACATACACAAGTAAAAAGGTTAGAAATGGAAACACAGATTTCTCATGATGAACTGAAAACACAGAGTCTTTTTCAGACAGGTTGGTAAATATGCTCACACAAGAAGTATATATATTTTAATCCATAGGAAACCAGTATTTTATCAAGTGAAATGGTTTGGGTGTTAATTAAATTGTTGATTGTTATTCAATTATGATATCATGTATAATAAAACATAGTTAACAACAATATTATATAGTACCAGGTATAAGTGATCTATAATTTTAAAACATTTATACAAATCTGATACATCTGATTTATAATATTACATTAAATGAAATCAAAATTACACAATATAAAGCCAAAACTTACCAATTATATAATATTGTTGGTACATATGTTCAGGAGCAATATAGATTTTTTAAATTTTAGATTATGATCAGCAAAAGTCAAACATTGATTTAAATTTATCACAGCGTAAAGCTGAATTAGACCAAGAGTTTGAAACTTGCAGTCAACTAATTGCTCAAGCCTATGATAAGTAAGTAATTGAAAGAGGTAATAGTAATACTTGTAGTTTAAAAAATTTTATATAGTGCATTACAAAACAAAAAAATGTGATTAGATATGTGTTTACTATGTAACAATTCAAAACCAGCTTCTTCCAATCCACTGTATTATCATACGAAAAGATGTTCTAACTATACTCCTGTAGAATTTGACTTTAACATTTTTTACCTAATTTTAAAATTTATTGAAAAATGTTCAACTTAATTTAAAAAATTTATTGACAAAATGTTAAAATTTAATACCAATGTTGCTTATTTTGATAGACTTTAAATTAAACACAAAATAAATGTATTATGTGGAACAGAGAGTTGCAATATTGAGTCAGACTTCAGACAGATTGTGCTTGAATCGAACCCTTCTGTCTTAATGACAAGTAATGATAGTTTTCCTGCTGAAGATGTTCTCACCTGGTTCATTGGTTTATTCTCAAATAAAACTGATGCCAAGACAAAGCTGAAACATTGTCAAAAATGGCATAAAACTTGATTTAAACAAACAAACAAACTAAATTGTTCAGAATTTATTGATTGTTTGATGTTACAGTCCATAAGATAAATCTTCTGTTCCTGTTAGTCACATTATAGACAACTTTCTACAATGGTACATGTAGGTTATAAAACAAATTGACATATAATGAATTCTTTACCATTATCAGCATGTCATGCATTCAATGTTCACTTTGCAAAAATGATTCTGCTTCATTAAAAAGTTAAATCAGAATATAAATTGCTTATATTATTTCAGTTCATTATAATGGTCTATTGAAACCTATCAGGCTTTTATAAAAATGTAATCACTGTGAGTTAAAAACCTTACATTAAACCAAACTTCTTAAGGTAATAGTATGAGTATATTTTTCAGATATATAATTATTGTATATATATGTGTTATGTATATATTTCAGACACTTAAGTGAACACATTCCTAAAATATCTGTATTACCAGTGAAAATTTCCATAAACATACTATCTAAAAGTCTGAAGATATCAGATGTTGTTTTTACACCTACGGACAGGTAAGTTGTTATATTAGCATAATAGGTAAAAGCATGCTGATATATGAAGTTGTATTTTCACCAATTAAATAAGTTAATTGGGTAGTAACATTAATCATTTTATTTGTTTATTATTTTTTATTACAGTAATATGGGGTGTTCCCGGAATGCCAACATTTTTAAAATCACATAATTAAGTTTTGTTGTTTTAGTGGTTACAAAGGGGTACAACAAGGGGTGTAAGTTTAATCATAGGTAAAATAATTTTTACAGAAAAAGTTGTATTTTAAAATTGTAAAATTACATGTATTTAGAACTTATTATTATTATGTTATTTATGTTAAAATGAATAATAAATAAATAAATAAATAATTATTTTAAGCATCAAAGTTAATTTGTTAAAAACGTGAAAATTAACAAATTGATTATAATATTATGTATTAATTTCTACCCCACTGAATACTTTTACCATCATTCAAAGTAAATTATGGCTGTGGCACATTTGAACTTTAAGTACATACGCACCAGACTAGGAGGCAACAATTTTGCCTTCAATGATTATCTTTTCCGGGTAAATACTACCCGTGGTGAAAGAACGTACTGAAAGTGTACTATACCAGCATGCCCAGCTATTTACCAAGAAGAGATGTCATGTCAACGTGTTTACAGATCCACTACAAGAACAATGACGACATACGGCAGTTGGTGAGACGCACTGCATCACTCCCACTTGTTCCAGCCCAACATAGAAGGACTCCACACCACCAACCACCAAGCCTGGAATGGTAAACTAAAAAGAAAAGTCCATCACAGTCACCCGAATATCTACACCATCATCCAGATTTTTAAAGACATCGACGCAGTCAACGAGATAACCCATATTCAACTTAAGGCCGGCGGAACCCAAAGACCCAGACCCAAGAAGTACCGAACCATCGACAACTACATCAGCACATTGAAGGACAGACTCGCCAACAACACCATTGACTTATGTGGAATATGTGGATGCTGTGTCACAGCTATTACATCTTGGATAAAAACTGAATAGACTTTACCTGTAATTTTATTTTTATTTTGTTATATTTTGCTACAATGACAGTATTTATAATGTTAAAATAAAATAATGTCGCATATTGAGTGATAATATTTTTAATAATATACAATAATTATTATACAAATACTATCACTCAATATACCGGTACACTAGTACAATATTACACAATTTTACCTTTACAGTCAATTAATTACCCTGTATGTGGGACCCCTTAATCCTCACTAATGAGCGCCTACAATGTTCTTTGATCTTTCAAAATGTTGGCATTCCGGCACACAGCCAGTAATATAAGTAACAATACTTGTATTTACAGAACTAAAGTGCGTGTCACTTCTGCTGTAGATGGTGCTATGTCAATCAGTAAAGACAGAGTGGTATCATGGCCAGATAACATCAAGTTTATACTATTTGGGTAAATTTTATTATACTATTCTCAGGAACTTCTTCAGGAAAGTGATTATCGAACTTTACTAGTCAGACAATTAAATTAGGAAAGTGATTATTGAACTTTACTAGTCAGACAATTAAATTTACTCCTCAGAATTTATCTACTGTATTTATACTTACTTTAAATATTTTATGTATATTCATGCATATCTCATATATTCAATGAAGTTCTACTACATCTACTTTTTTTTCTATATTTTGTATATCCCTGCTTGAAAGTGATTTGGTGTCTGTCTTCTGTTCTATTCACTACTACTCATTCATGTATGTATGGAATTAGATAAAATTCACAGATCTATGTCACATAGTGCCATTGAGCACCTAATATTGTATGTTTTGATTCACATAGAGAAACATTCCTTGTGTGAAACCCGGGGCACTGGAGAATAGACCTACAGCTTCTTCAGATTGTAGAGGCCTAGGTGGCCAAGTGGTTATGGTAGTTCGTTAACTATTGATCACATGGTCTGTCAACACTGAGATTGCAGGTTCGATTCTCACCGCAGGCAGTGTGCACTCGACTCCAATCTTAATTTACAAGGATTGCCAGTTTTCCGACCGAAGGTCAGGGGTTTTCTTCGGGTACTCCGGATCAGGAAAATGGTCTGGATAACTTCTGGACCCTTACTTCTTACAGGATGGGATCTTTCAAACTATACTATGAAATGTGTTTAACATTGATAGACAGCTTTCCTACAGGATTTGCAAAGAAGGTGGTGGCTGATATCTATATACATGTACCAGTATAATTTTTTGTACTTTGTAGAAAAATCCAATTTGTTCAAGCCATAATTTTTTGATGGATTTGTTTTGCAATTTTTATTTTCAAACATCTGTTGTATAACAATCTAGGTATTACTAAATTTGATGTGTTCTGTCTTAAATTGATTGGTCCAATATGCGAAATTTAGTGGTAAATTTTTATCTGCAGAACCTAATTATTGACCTTTTGTCATTTATCTGATGTTTGCTAAATAGAACAAAAACAATATTAACCAGTAATAAGTCATTGAACAATCATTGCAAATAACCTTTGAATTATTTTTTCATATTTAATTACAAGTTATTTTATTGAAATTTGTATTTGTTAGCTGTGTGTGTTACAATACAAAATCACAACTGGCAGTCATTTGTGTAGTTCCAATGATCATTATACACACTATCAAGAAGAGAAAAAACTTAAGTGAATTGGGAAAATAACTTTTTTAATGATAAATTCACTATACAATAATATTTTTATTTTCTTTAATACTTTACAGCCGAGCAACATTGTCCATTTCGTATAATCTAACTTGGTATATCAGCACGTGACTGACTGTCAATGTCATAATTATATGTATTGATGACGTTGATTATACATGAATTCTTCCGCAAACAACAAGCGACGACACTAAAAGTTGTGAATTGCAAATATTATTTGACTTCTTGAAAAATATAGTTTTTGTTATTTCTTTTCATAATATTGAATTTTTAATTATTTTCAATTGTTGGCTAGATTATTGGATATAAACGACTTTGGGTGGGTTTTACACTTAACATACTTCAAAGCTGTTTATTGGTGTAAACTGACCTAAAGTGGTCCATGTCCAACAATCTAACCAGCAAGTGAAAATAATCCTTAAATAATCAATAAACAGCATACATGTGTTATCTCCAGTTGATAAACAAAATATTTTGAAGTTTCTGACTCTATTACAACAAGCTCACACAAACAAATTTTGTAAATTAGTCCACAAAAAGATTCTTATTATTTTGGGAGCCTCTATCTTTGTTTACAGTATGATGTTCCTAGCCTGATAAATAAATGGTAGTTATGCTGTTGGTTATTTCCCCTGATTTAATTGTATTCCAATCAATAAAGGTGTTAATTATGGTGAAAATTCAGCATCAGTTAGTATGAAATTATAGAATGATTAACAATAAAATAATATAAATAATGATATGATCTAAATAAAAAAGAATTCATTGGCAAAACTATATTCTGTAATATTCCAAAGTTAACAAAGACAATTATTGCATAGTTACAAACAGTTACCATGTGCAAAACTGCAAAAAATTGGTGTAAGAATTTTCTTGGCTAATTTGAGAAATCAGTACCAGTATCAACCATTGATTTTGTACTGTTTGTAATATTGGCTTGATCTCAGAAATAATTTAACCTTTATTGTTCCCAGCCCCAATGTTACAAGGGAAGTAATGGTCTGCATCAGTGCATCCGTACCTCAATCAGTCTATCCGTCACACTTTTGTGGACATAACTCCTCTGAAAGTGCAGAATGGATTTTGTTCAAATTTTGTTGGATTGTTAATCACCGCATGTAGTTGATCATATCATGAAGACATTTTGATTTGACAAATTTTATAGGGGTTATGGGACTTTGTCGACTTTGTGCATTTTTAGTCAAAGGAACTTTTTGTGGACACAACTTCTCTAAAACCGCTTGACAGATTGCTTTGATATTTGGTAGGATTAATTATTATGATGGGTAGATGTGCATACTCTACCGTCAATTTGATTCATCCCATTTTGTAGGAGTTATGGGACTTCGACTGTTTCAACAATATAATACAATGGTAGATCTTGTTAATGCATCTCCTCAGAAACTGCTTGAAAAATTGCTTTGATATTTGGTAGGATTAATTGTTATGATCTGTAGATGTAAATACTCTACCATCACTTTGATTCGTCAAAATTTTTGGAATTATGGGACTTTGACTATTTCAGTAATATAATACAATCGTAAATAATATGGACACATCTCCTTTGAAACCACTTGACAGATTGCTTTGATGTTTGGTAGGATTAATTGTTGTGCATAACCAACCACCATTTTAATTCATCAAATTTTTTAGGACTTATGGAACTGACCTGACCATTTCAGCAATATAATACAATAGTAGATCTTGTGGGTGCATCTCTGAAACCGTTCAGTGGCTTGCTTTGATAATTAATAGGATTAATTGTTGTGATGTATAGATGTGCATATTACTACCATTTTGATTTTTCAAATTTTTAGGAGTTATTACACTTTGACCATTTTAGCAATATTGAACAATATTAAAAGCAAATTTGATCAAGCACTGTACTAAATTTTGAAAAATTTGATGAAAGTTTATCATGTATAGTTGCTTAACTCTTCTCAAATACCTGTCCAAACAGTTCTAATATTACATGCTTATTAATTTGTCCCGAAATGTATAGCACAAAAATTGTTTACATTTTAGTTTCTCACAGGTATTTGGCGATTTGATACTGCAGTGGCAGGGGACATTTGGCTATGTGTAGAAACTTGCCTTTGTTTGGCAATATAATAAAAAGTATCTTATATTTTTAGTCCATTTGCAAAGAGCAGTCAGCATGAAATGGAGAAAATGGTCCAGGAAATATTGCAAAATGGAGTAGTCTATCAAGATGTCACAGTGTTGGAAAGCCAATCAATGCCAGTTTTAAATCACAACATGGTAAGTCAGAGTTGTTAAAGCCAATCAATGCCAGTGTTAAATCACAACATGGTAAGTCAGAGTTGTAAAAGCCAATCAATGCTTGTGTTAAATTACAAAATGGTAAGTCAGAGTTGTAAAAGGCAATCAATGCCAGTGTTTAATCACAATATGGTAAGTCAAGAGTTGTAAAAGACAATCAATGCCAGTGTTCAATTACAAAATCGTAAGTCTGAGGTGTAAAAGCCAATCAATGCCAGTGTTCAATTACAAAATCGTAAGTCAGAGTTGTAAAAGCCAATCAATGCCAGTGTTCAATTACAAAATCGTAAGTCAGAGTTGTAAAAGCCAATCAATGCCAGTGTTAAATCAAAACATGGTAAGTCAAAGTTGTAAAAGCCAACAAAGCTATCATTACATTATAATATGTTTATAATTGCAACATAATTACTAATTATGGACTTTTTAAGAGGTCAGTACGCATTTATGGGGAATTTGTAGAACGAAAATACCCTTCTACAAGGTCCATATGAATGTATTGGCTGAATAAAAAGTCTTCATTGTTAAACTACATATGAAAACCACATCTGAAATTACAATTACTTTGGTATTTTTTGTCTGTATATAATGAAATCAACCGAATTTCTGGATATATATTTAATAGTGAAGCATCGATATGTGTAAATTGAAACAAAGCATCAATATGTGTTAAAAATAGAAACAAGGCCTTTGGTTGTAAAAGTACACAGAATATTCTATAAATCATGTGATTGGCTTTGTAAATCAGAATTGTTATAATACTACACACTATATGTAATATCAAGTAATATTCAAATCTAAAAAATGTAAATTGATTGTTGTTTGAAAATCTTGTCATGGCAAGTGTTAATGTTATGGTAATCGTAAGTACTGTTTGTTTTACTTACATCACCAGTTATAAGAGTATTGAAATGTCAGTTGTAACATATACTATAAAAATATTTTGATCCAATGTATCATAACCTTTGAAATATCTTATTTAATTGTAAGGTTACTTTAGAAATATTATAATTCTTTATCCATGCATCATAATGTAATAGTACAATTTCTATCCAGAAAAAATAAATTGAAATATTTTGTCTCATTTTTCGTAGTCACCAGGAAGTGAAATTGTTGTGGTTGGTGATGTTAAATTTGAAAGTGATCTTCCCAAGCAATGTTTTGCTGTTCACTACAACAAGGAAGAGAACCAGACGGTGGATTATTTTATATGTGAACAGTGTCACTTCAAATGTAAGATTGAATAAATTTCTTTGTTTCTGTTGTAAGGTAAAATGTATTATTTATTAATTGGTATGTGAACAGGGTAACAGTTGTTTAAGTAAAACATACTGCATCCCAAATTCAGTTTCAGATTGCTAAAATTGTAGGCTGTTAGTTTAAATACTGAGAAAGTCAAATTGCTGCATTAAATTGTCTTCTGAGTGTAGTATATATATTATAATGGAACTTTCCTAACTATATGTGTGATTTATTAATTGTTTCATGGTACTTTAAATGTAATAATTATTATAATTATATGTAAACAGGTGAACTTTAAATATAAGATTGATTAAAAGTTATGTTTTACTTTACCATACCTGGTCAGATTTTAGGAAATATATGAATTTTAGGTAGCGTTAATTGCGGAAATAAATTATAAGGAATGATTTCTATTTTTAAAAATGTAATACAATATATATTATAGTAAGGGTCATTTTATGGTAAATAAACTGGAAATTGGCTTACAATAAGTGTAAAATGACCCTTTACATGTTCATAAATTAAAATCCTTCCTGAAAATTTATTTCTAAAATAGCCTGTTAAAATCCATCTGAGGCAACGAATTATATTTCACGAAACAAATCAGATTTAATTTGAATTTTTTGTTCAGTGAGAACTATAAACATTGATTAGACATTAAACATTTTTTTATTGTTTATTTTATTGTTTTTAAATATTTAGCAATTATTGTATATTGAAGGGATTTGCAGAAGTTGTATGGAAGTTTGCCACAAAGGTAATTATTATGTTGTCTGAGGATAAAGGGCATTAAAATATTCTGTGCTACTAAATTGTATAAAATCACGAAAATGATATACAAATTGACAAATATAAAATTTGCAGTTTTTGTGTGTAAATTATCGTTAAATTACTCTCTTGCACAGAGATTTTAGCAAAATATTGAGCCTTTATAGTATTGTGCTACATTTTGTGCTTCACTGGAAACACATTGAGGAAGCCATATTTATGTAGTGTTATTAAACGGACTTGATATAAACTCCAAAAGTAGATGCATATAAACAGTAACAAGGAGCATATTGTTGTACTCAATGTTTGGTACATGTAGTGCTAAATAATAGATCAGTGAAGTCAGTTTAGTAATTCATTTCATTTTATGATGGCAAGAAAATATTCATGTTCATTAACCAATGAAATGTCACCTTACAGGGAAACTTCAAAATTAATGAAATTTTTGTATGCCTGGTTATCAAGTCAAAAGAATCACATTTGCCTTTAATGTTTTATTTTATTTTTAATGGTAAGTTTCTACAGTGAATTTACCATGTAAAAAATGCACTAATGCAGGTCCGCTATCTTTTGAATATCTACTCAGTAGATGGCGTTCTAGAGATGACAATAACAGCCAAGTACATCAAAGTCATTATATGATAATAACTTGAAATGGTCAATCTTTTTTTTTAACATATGCACAGAGGAAAGGTTGTATTATAAGACTAGGTTCTGCAAGAGTATGATTCATTTTCCTGATGCAAGCAAGAAACCTCACTTGTGTAACCAATTGGCTCTTCGGTATAAAGATTTCTACTTTAGACTACATCAACAGCAGCAAGAGCTTCGTATGTGAAGATCATTTAAAAAATTTTATCTTTGTCAAATTTTTATTGAAAGGTGCTTTTTTAGCTCACCTGACCCAAAGGGTCATGTGAGCTATTGTTATCACTTTGCGTCCGTCGGCGTCAGCGTCGTCATCGTCGTCGTTGTCGTCAGCGTCTGTAAACTTTTTACATTTTAATCTTCTTCTCTGAAACCACTTGGCCAATTGAAACCAAACTTGGCCATAATGTTCATTGGATGGACCTTTACAAAGTTTGTGTTTTTTATTTTGATTGGTAAACCAATATGGCCGCCACCTCAAGACTTAGTTTAACATAGGACCCTATGGGAAAAAAGTTTAAAAGGGCTTCTTCTCTGAAACCGTTTAACCAATCAAAACAAAACTTACTAGCAATATTGTTTGGATGGTCCTCTATAAAGTTGGTGTTTTTGATGGGAATTGGAAATTCAAAATGGCGGCCACCGCAGGACTTAGTTTAACATAGAACCCTATGGGAAAAAGTTTTAAAAGGCTTATTCTCTGAAACAGGTTAATCAATGGAAACAAAAACTTACTAGCAATATTGTTTGGATGGTCCTCTATAAAGTTTGTGTTTTTTATGGCAATTGGAAATTCAAAATGGCTGCCACCGCAGGACTTAATTTAACATAGGAGCCTATGGGAAAAAGTTTGAAAGGCTTCTTTTCTGAAACCGGTCAACCAATGGAAAGAAAACTTACTAGCAATATTGTTTGGATGGTCCTCTATAAAGTTAATGTTTTTTATCCCAATCGGAAATTCAAAATGGCCGCCACCGCAGGACTTGGTTTAACATTCGACCCTATGAGAAAAAAGTTTAAAATGGCTTCATCTCTGAAACCGTTTAACCAATCAAAACAAAACTTACTAGCAATACTGTTTGGATGGTCCTCTATAAAGTTTATGTTTTTTATGGCAATTGGAAATTCAAAATGGCCGCTACCGCAGGACTTAGTTTAACATGGGACCCTATGGGAAAAAGTTTTAAAGGCTTTTTCTCTGTAACCGGTTAATCAATGGAAACAAAAACTTACTAGCAATATTGTTTGGATGGTCCTCTATAAAGTTTATGTTTTTTATGGCAATCGGAAATTCAAAATGGCCGCTACCGCAGGACTTAGTTTAACATAGGACCCTATGGGAAAAATTTTTAAAGGCTTCTATGAAACCGGTTAATCAATGGAAACAAAAACTTACTAGCAATATTGTTTGGATGGTCCTCTATAAAGTTTATGTTTTTTATGGCAATTGGAAATTCAAAATGGCCACTACCGCAGGACTTAGTTTAACATAGGACCCAATGGCAAATAAAAAAAATCTTCTCTATACAACGGGTTAACCAATGAAACAAAGCTTTCTAGTAATATTGTTTGGATGGTCCTAATTAAAGTTTATTGAAAATTACAGGACTTACTTTAACATCAGGGAAATGCCATCTTCATTGCCTATAAAATCAGGTGAGCGATACAGGCTCTTAAGAGCCTCTGGTATTTACAAGATCTTCCTTTAGGTGATACCTTTTTTCCATTTTGTCCATGAATATTAATAGAAGTAGATCATATATATCTAATTAAATTGAAATTTATTAATATTATCATGTTTAACATGCATCATGTATCGTTTTATAAAATTATTCATGTCAAAGAACAGAATTTTTTTATAATAATTGTTGGCAATTTTAGAAATAAAAGTAATTAATATGTTTTAGCACCTAAAAATATTCCCTTTACAACATGATTAATTCCGTAATATCTTTATTATCAGTTTTATTATTACTTTAAATTTTACTTTTGTGTGCATAAATAAACATATAATCCCAGATTCCAAACTTCTACGTTTTACATTGTATTTTTTCAGTCACAGTGTCATTTATGTTTCCTGTGATCTGAAATCTAGAAGTATACAAAGTAAATATTCTGTGCTAGTAAAATTTTGAAATAAACCCCCTTGCTTGAGTACTTGCTAATCCTATTAATTACATTTCATGAGTGAGAAATGATGTACTTGTAAAAGTTTTATGTTCTGGTTACGGCTATTTCACACGTGCAAAAACATATGGTATTTGATTAAAAAAAAATTTATTTTAATTTTTCTATTTACAATTGACTTTTTTTTTCAAAATATAGTTGATATAAGTTAATATATAAAGACAAGTTAAAAATTTTGTCAAAAACTTTTATTTAAACAAAGAATATAAGAAACATTAAGACATATTTGGTAATATTATGTTGTTAGATGGCTATAAAACATTGCCACAGGTTTTATATTCATCAAAGAGTGAAGGCAGAAAAACATATTTTAATCATTTTTTACTAGAAAGCATGCCCCCTGTATCTTTCTGTGTCACAAGGTGCTCATCTCTTGGTAATATTGTCAATATGGTTGCCCTATACACAAAATTTTACCACCTTTAATCCACTCTAGAAGCTAAACAGTTAAAGATATATAATAAAACATCAAAAGGCAAAAAAGTTTTTTATAAACAACATATCAAAATTTTAATTTGTGATTTTTCCTGTAATATAAACAAGCCAGTACAATAAAACTTAGATTGATGCCACATTCATCTGTATTTTTTTTACTAGTTTTTTTGTGGAAGTGTCCCTTTAAAAATTGTTTCATGAAATGGAGCATCAATATTACTATTGCATCAGATGTAGCACAAAGTGCACCATTATTGCATCAGACAGAGAGCCACACAACACCATTATTGCTCTTAAGATGTAGAGCCAAGTGCACCATTGTTACACCGGATGGAGAGCCAAGAGCACCAGATGGAGAGCCAATAGCACCATTATTACATCAGATGTAGAGGCAAGAGCACCATTATTACATCAGACGGAGAGCCAAGAGCACCATTATTACATAAGATGGAGAGCCATCTTTAAGCATCACATACAGAGACAAGTGCACCATTATTACATCAGATGGAGAGCCAAGAGCACCATTATTACATTAGATGGAGAGCCACCTTTAAGCATCACATACAGAGACAAGTGCACCTTTATTACATCAGATGGAGAGCCAAGAGCACAATTATTACATCAGATGTTGAGCCAATAGCACCATTATTACATCAGATGGAGAGCCAAGAGCACCATTATTACATCAGATGGAGAGCCAAGAGCACCATTATTACATCAGATGGAGAGCCAAGCGCACCATTATTGCATCAGATGGAGAGCCAAGAGCACCATTATTACATAAGATGGAGAGTCACCTTTACGCATCACATACAGAGACAAGTGCACCATTATTACATCAGATGGAGAGCCAAGAGCACCATTATTACATTAGATGGAGAGCCACCTTTATAAAGCATCACATACAGAGACAAGTGCACCATTATTACATCAGATGGAGAGCCAAGAGCACCATTATTACATCAGATGGAGAGTTAAGAGCCCCATTACATCAGATGGAGAGCCACCTTTTAGCATCACATACAGAGTCCAGTACACCTTTATTGCATCAGTAAAATACACCTAGTTTTTAGTAATGGTACAAAGTGGCATCAACTATAAATTAGAGAATTAGCCATATATAATTTAGATATAACAGGAAAAAAATTATATATATGAGTGACAGAGAGAGAGAGAGAGAGAGAGAAAGTGAGTGTTTATTGCTTTATAAGTAGGTTATTTATTTTCAGTTGTTTATTTTATAGGTCATCCTATCAAACCTTACATCATGAACTTCCATCCATCGTGGTAAGTATAAAACGATGCATATTAGCGTTGCAGCACCAGATTTGTGTTGTTCTATTTTGCATGCAAATTTCATTCAATATAGAATCATTACATACAAGTAAACATGATGTCTTATTTTCATTTCTCTGGCATACTTGCTAGTTCTTTAAAAGTGATTTGGTTAAAACTTTGTGCACTCATTATGAAATTAGCTCTTCATTAGTTACTTTTAAATTTTTTTGCACTTAAGGGGATTTCATGAGAATGTTTTACAAATATTTGTAAAGGTCATAAGGGAAACAACCTCAAACATTGTTTCCTGTTTATTACAATAATTTCTAGTTAGTTAAATTATTTTAATAGACTGTTATAGAAACACTGTTAGAGACTATTATATAACATTGATAGTTTTTCTCTTTATTTCTTCTTGATGATGGATTTTTTAAACTTGGAATGTATTTGTTCAATAATATTTAATTATCACTAGTACACTAAATAAATTTGTGACTTTAAATTTAATCACAGCCTTTACAGTATTAATTAAAAATAATCTTACCTTACTATTGAAAAATAATCACAATACAACACAATATGTTGAATTTCACAATTAAGGTATCCAGACCACAATTGACCATGTGACCATATTTGGTGTCCCTGATATTCATTGTTTTTCAATGGAGCAGACCTTGGTAATGTTCGGCAAACATCGGAAATAATTGAGTAACAAAATTTTTTGCTCAAACTGTTGCATTGACTCAAAGTTAAACAATATACTGTTTTTAATTTGTTTCTTTAATTAGCAATAATTAATTTAACAAGTGTGGACTGTGAGCACACTCACAAAGGGATACCCCCGCTTCGCTTCAAGTCCAGTTATCTCCCCTGAATAATATCTGATTGCAACAAAAATTCTCCATGCACATCTACATATGTACTTCCTTTATGTAAAGTTTCATCAAAATCTGTCGAGTGGTTTAGGAAGAGAAGCGCTTACAAGGGATGTGGACAGACGGACAGACAGACAGGGTGATTCCTATATACCCCCCAATCAAGTTTGCAGGGGTTATAAGAAAGCTGTATTTGTTGGTAAAAAAATAAAATTAAACAATATCTTCAATTATGGGTCAGATACCTTAAAACAGACAACAGAGCATGTAATTGTCTACCAGTTTGAAATCTATTATATTAGTACTGATCTTGATTTTAGGGCCTGTTGTTACTGTCCAAAGAATAAGAAATGTTTAATTCGAGAATAGAAATATTGTTTTTATGGAAGTGACTCTACATTGACAGAGGACCACGTCAATTTATGTATACATGAAAATTTAGGAAAGAGGATTACTTGTGTAACCAGAATCAAAACATATCCTACCAGGGGATAACTAACTGTGATAATAATCTCCATTTGTTATTTGTACATTTTTATTTTGTTTACATCAATGTACATTGTTATTGTCTTCCATATTGGAAATTTTTTTAAATGCCTGTATTTATGAATAATATTATGATGAATTGTTGATTTGTATTTTTATTGTATGGTATAATATAATGTAAGAAACATCACTGTTACAGTTTGTTAAGAAATTTAACTGATTAAACTATATCTCTTATCTGAGGGTTGTATTTTAAAAATCCCTCTTAAAACATGATTTTATGCTTGTCATCAACTATAAAGTAGAAATAATTCATCTAGCTGTTGCCATAATTGCATATGTTATCCATCCATAAATGTCAAAAGAATTAATTCCCCGAAACTACATGAACTAGACTAATTGAAAATGGTTGGTCTAAACCATCCTTAAAAACATTACCCATCCATGAATGCAAATGGCCATTGTAACTTACATAGACTTATTTTGACTAAAAAGGAACAAAACTGGACATGTGAATTGTTAAATTTAAATTTTTTTTCCATGAAATTGCTATTACAATTAAAACCAAAGTTAGCCTTATGGTGTCTACTATGAAGATTGCCACCATGGCTCATATAGGACCTAGTAGTAAAATGCAAGTAATTGCAAGTAATTGTCTTATACAAACGTTATAAATAGAAAAATATCTGACTGGGTCAAATTACTTAGAATGTCAAGATCTACCCACATGTATCATTTTTTTTTGGCCTTCTTTTAGGAATTGGTGCCCTTTTTATGAAAATTTTTCCTTTTTGCATTTTTTGCTATTGAATTGAAAACAATAATATATAGATAGAAACTGATAACTTCTGATAGGAATTCTCCACAACTATTTTTATACCCTGCTCCCAGTGGGGGATAAGGGTATACTGTTTTCAGTCTATGTGTGTTTGTGTATGCATCCATCCGCAACTATTTGCCCTTTTCTCAGCAATGATACCATACTGGAATTTTGTCATTAGCTTTTTCAGACCTCCTGACTTCTACTTCCTGTTTACCAACCTAGTTAATTTAAGCCATCTTACCATTTTCCATCACCTTTTCCCCAGTAGTGATAAATGATACAATGCTGAAATTGTGTCAATAGATTTGTAGGATTATGCCATATTGTGTTATTTATTTTCATGTGAAAACATTTGGCAAAATAATATATGCATCCTTTTTTGAAGTTTAAAAATACAGTCAATATTTGCATCATTTTTAAAATTTTACCATATAGGACAATAATAAAGTTGAAATAATATGATTGTATACTTTGAGCAATATGCAACATTGGAATTAAACACCAATTTTCCGTGCAAGTTTTTTGGTCAACATTTCAATAAAGATGAGCTTAAGCACAAGCAGAGATCAAAGTTCTTCTGTCTTTTTAGTTTCAAATACTAAAGGTATTGCCATTGCAATTATACCATATATGCTTTTGAAGGAGACATAGGAACACTCTTTTTTATTAGAGTGGTGGCAATGTTGGTTCGTTATAAATGAGGAAAGTGATGGTAACATAAACACCATAAAAGTATAATATTAAAGGGCAATTATATAGAATTCAGGGATTCAAGTCTGTTGAAAATTTGGCTATTCCATCCAATCAATGGTTTCTTTATCCAGAAACTCAGTGTCTTAACAAGCTTCAAAAGGGTCATGTTCAGTAACATACAAGTCCGCAAAACATTAACCCATTATGTGCCTAACATGCCTTCTAAAATCAGGAAAGTCGATACAAAAGTGTGACTAAACGGTAAAAACAATAGGATGCCAATGCAAAGGATTTCTTGTCCACACTAGTTGAGCTGTCTCACGGTCTGCTGGTCAATAAAAGGGGATTGGGTGCTGACTTTGTGGGCTCGTTCGAGTCTTACTGCGGATAGGGTGTGCTTGACTCCAATTCTAATTGATTCGTTAAAATTTGCTGACAAATGACAAGGAAAGTCTGGAAAGTTAGGAAAAAATGCTTGAGCAATTTCATTGTAGGAGGCGAATAACTTCAATACACGTGCAATCTTTCTGTGGAGTGTCGGAGATTGGAAACTATATAACGGGAACTGATTACACAAAATAGATACCTGATTTTCTCCGCCCGCCACCCTGCTTCCGCCCGCCATCTTGCTTATCCGCCCGCATGACTTCACCTTACTATAACCTGAGTTTAAAATTCGTGCAACCCGGCCAATGACTAAGTCACCAAATCTGGAAAATTAGGGGAAAAAACAAATCCTAAAACAATTCCATAATAGCAGGTGCACAACTTTAATTCATGTGCAGTCTTTTTGTGAAATGTCAGTCAGAGATCTCGGTTGACAACTGGAGGAGGAGTTCATTATACCAAATAGTCTTCTGCAAATGTTCAGAAAAATTACAAAGTTCCCTAGTCTGGAAAATTAGGAAAAAAAATCCTCAAACAATTCAACATTGCACATGCACAACTTTAATACATGAGCAATCTTTCTGTGACGTTTCAGAGATCTGAGATGAAACTAGTAGATTTTACCAAATACCTTTTCCCCGCCCGCTAGTCCGACTTCACCATACTATAGCAGTGCAACCCGAACAAAATGACTAAGTTGCCAACCAATTCTGGAAAATAGGTATCACATTTTCCTTGTCCGCCCGCCTGTTAATCAGCCCGTACGACTTCACCTTACTATAACATGAGTTTGCACTTCGGGCAACCGGTCCAATGACTAAGTTCCCAATTCTGGATAATTGGCGCAAAAAATCCTCCAACAATTCCATACTAGTAGGTGTACAACTTCGATTCATACCACAGTCTTCTATATACCAAATGTTCTGTATTTTAGCTTCTACAGATCGATATCTAGTTATTTCAGCTTCTCTATACCGCTGTGCACTTATTTCAGTTTCTCTATACCGCTGTTTACTTATTTCAGTTTCTCTATTTTTCAGCTTCTATATACTGCTGTCTAGTTATTTCAGCTTCTATATACCGCTGTATGGTTATTTCTGCTTCTATATACTACTGCGTAGTAATTCAGTCTCTCTATACCGCTTGTATATTTTTTTTCAGCCTCTACTATAGTCTATCCTCTCCTCTAGAATAGTTGTGCTCCAGAACAGTATGCAGTACCTCACCTTTTGAACAGTGGTGTTTCAGAACGGTTATCAGCAACTCTCTTCTAAAACAGTTGTTCAGAACAGTTGGTAGCTCCTCTCATGTGCCCCAAAACAGTTTACAGTCTGATCCGGACCAGCTATTTTCCATAACAGTTTACAGCGGCCCGCCGTGGAAGCCCTCTTTAAGCACAAATGTGCGTTTGATTGTTTGTTTGAATGGTGTTTTAACGCCACTTTCAGCAATTTTTCAGCTATTTCATGGCGTCCAGTTTTTATTGGGGGAGGAAGCCGGAGTACCCGGAGAGAACCCCCGACCTGCGGTAGGAAAACTGGCAATCCTTGTCAATTAAGATTGGAGTCGAGTACACCGTGCCTGCAGTGAGAATCGAACCCGCAATCTCAGTGTTGACAGACCACGTGATCAATAGTAAACGAACTACCTTGACCACTCGGCCACCGAGGCCCCCACAAATGTGCGTACAGAACAGTTTAATGCAGCTCGTCTTTATAACCGCTGTGCTCCAAAACAGTTTACAGCAGCTCTGTCCTAGAACAGTTTATTATAGCTCCCCTTTAGAGCAGCTTTTTACCAACAAAGTTAACAGCAGCTCTTCATTAGGACAGTTGTTCCACAGAACAGTTTTTACAGTAGCTCTCATTTAAATCATGTGCGTCAGAACAATTAGCAGCAGGTCTCTAAAACAGCGGCTCCCCGGTAGTGAACAGCAGTCTAAAGCAGTGATCTTCAAAAACAGCTGATTCCCATTAACAGTTTACAGCAGCTTTCCTCTGGAGGAGTTCTCCTCAGAACAGTGTTAAGCAGTTTTCTTTAGTTTATTGCAGCTCTTCATTTAGACATCTGTGCCCATAACAGTTTTACAGCAGCTCCCCTCTAGTCTAGAACAGCTGTGCATAAAGCAATTTACAGCAGTTCTCTTTTAGAGCAGCTGTGCCCCCAGAACAGTACAGTAGCTTAGGAAAAGTTTACAGCGGTCCTTCTTAAAAACAGCTGTGTCCCAAAACAGTTTACAGCAGTCCTCATTCAGGACAGCTGTGCCTGAGGAGAACAGTTTATAACAGCTCTCATTCAGTTTGCATAAGATCTCCTCGAAAATAGCGTGTCCAGAATAGTTTACAGCAGCTCTCCTTTAGAGCAGCTGCGTCCAGAACAGGATTGCATAAGCAGTTCTCTACAACGGCTCTGCCCCAGAACAGTGTACAGAAGCTCTCTTCTAGAACATCTCTGCCACGAAACAATTTACTGCAGCTGTCCTCTATAACAGCTATGGCCCAGAACAGTTTAAAATAGCCTTTTTAGGTTTTTAGAACATCCTGCATACAGAATAAATGTAACATTACTAAACATGTGCTTTATACCTAGTTTAACTGGATATAAGACTTCAGCTGGCAAGGACACCTTCTTCAACATGAATTGAATGACCGCTGTATCGAGTATCGGTCTGTTACGTGTTTTGTTTGCAATATATTGCTTTCTCTTCCGTCGTTTTTATCTCGTTTTCAACATCAGTTACTCTGACCCTTAGCTTACGTAACACGGTGGATGCGATACATACGAGTTCATACCCAGTTTTTTTAATATAGTGTTTATGTTACTTATCATGAGTTTGCACGTTCCTATTAGCTAATATTTGCCTTTGCCTATTTTTCTTCTGTTTTGATCAAGTGTTTGTCTTTAAATATTGACTTTTCATTTTGTTCATGGACAACATAATATATGTTTGGGGACGGGTTTATTGCAGATTATCGGTACTTGTTGTACATTATATGGTACTTATTGTACTGCTCTTCTATGCTGACTTAATTTTGTACTCGTTAGTTGCGGAGTCTTTCCATGATCTTTCTAAGAAAGACAAGACCTTAAATTTCATCTTTCGTTATAAAGGTGTCTTGTCATTGAACAATTATAAGTTCGGTGGCTATTTATATTTAATCTGTCAAAATGGGCTTGAGATTAAGGATTGTACCGATACAACTAAGTCGGCTTTGTACCAAGACCTTCTCGAATTATAGAGAAGAGGAAAACATCCCACTCACTACAAGAGTACCGACTTCAACTTTCCAATTGTTAACTTCCCTTTCATTAATAATAATATACCATCAGCGCTGGCATATAGTGTGCAGGTCATTCAATGGATATTACCATTTTATAGCACGGACTTTGCTCTACTCCAACAGGAGTGTACCTTGGTTAATGCCATCCCTTCAGAAGTTATGTTGCTGTAAACAAAACATGTGCTGTCCCTGTTACACCACAGTATAAAGTCTCTGTCAACTATGTACAAGTGTTTTTAATTTCACTCGATACGAACACTAAGAAACTTTATCGTTTAAACGACTGTTTCGGTTTCGGTTCGTATGTTTTTTGACAGGTTTTCAGACGCATTTTTTCGGAACAACTCTAGGTTTTACACAAATGGCTGCTGCAGGGAGAGTTGATGAGCTTGTGAAAGACTATTTGATTTATCGTGGTTTAACATCAACATATAGAACATTTGAAGCCGAACTTAAAAACGAGAAAGAAAAGGGTTTAAGGGTTAGTTAATTTGATATACAAAACAAACAAACAAAAAAATACGAGCTTAGATTATTTCCTGGACTTTACCCCAGATAAGCCCATTGCATCCCTAACTGTAAGACAATGGTCATTTTCAAGTTATAATACAAAAAACCTACTGGTCAGAGAGTAGTTCTCGCCATAAAAACGACAGAAGCAATTCTCGCCATTTTTGTGACTGTGTCGTTAATTTTCCATGTAAATCAATGGAAAAGGCTTCATTTAATAGATTTCACCGTCTTCCATCCAAAACAAATTACGCTGGTCACTTCTAAAATGCCAATTTTTCACACAAACTGTCAAAATATCAGGTGGCGAGAATTACTTGTCGGCGAGAACTACTCCGTGACCAGTAATCTCATAAATTTTTGAGTAACATGTGTTTGTAGATTTTGGAAACAACATAGGTTAGGCTCACTGTACGAAAATAGCAAAGAAAAGTGACTATAGTAAGTTTCGAAGCGGTCATATAGCGGTTTTTTGGCTGACAAATAAAAACTGCTTACCGCGTTTTGTTCAGCTTATGCTCCTTTTGTAGATTACAGAATGTGTAAACTGACAACAACAATTATTTCCAAGTGATAGTCGGCCGTTTGAAATGCGTAAGATTTTTTCACTTTGATTGAGCACTTTTCTATAGTAAAGTTTGACCTTAATTACCACGGAAGTGTATGTTTGGAAGAGTCAATTGTTATCTATTCGAAATCCTTCGGGTCATGTCGTCTGCAGTTAAGGCGGGAAAAGTCTCGCGGTTCGTCCGAATACCATTGAACGTTACGAAAGCAGACGATCTTTTTGAAAACAACGCTAGGTCCCTTTAGAAACTCAATGGTTGACTTCCTATGTAAAATTCCCGTAGCAAATGTCAAGGACGATTTAAGATATTTCAACAACAAAGGCATAATATAAAATATGGACGTGTTATCGTGTAGATTTTTTTCAAATTGGATTTTAGCACTATAAAGGTACAGTATGGAATAATAAAAAAATGCAAGCAAAATGCTGAGCGCATGGGGGATGTAACATTTAGTATAAATTCTTCATCCCTATTCCATTTTAGTGGCAGTTAAAATTTTCTAAAATTACATCATTTTCTCATTATTTTGCAGTGAAAATTATTCAGTGTTGTACTGCTATATAAACAAATTAGTCTTTTGTGCCCCTCATCTAAAAGTAGAGGGGGGGGGTGCATAAGTTTATAAGTGTCCATCTGGCCCATATGCTCCCCTATTTTATTTTTAAAGACTTGTAGATGTGTATACGTAGCTGATTGTTGGAAAATGTATGTAAGCTTGACTAATATTACCAACAGGATTGGATTCTTGCCAAGTCGTCATTTAAGGAAGCGTGATTTCCTTGTTGCCCAAGACTGGAACCAGATTAAACAAGAACACATAAATGACAGTTTATAGAACAATACAATATCAATAATTCAGTTAAATTTGTTGCAATTACTTTCAGACCACATATCATCCTTATACAAAATTACACATTTAAAAAGTGTAGACCAGCCCGTTCGTTTTTTTTTGTCATGTTGCAGCACATATTATTTTTGTTGTGAATCCCCAGATATCGGATAAAGTAGCCCAGGGCTCACCACACTGGGCGAAGTGGGCGACAAAGTCGCCCTACTAGGACCTGAAGTCGCCCTAAGGCGCCTCAAAAGCGAAGTCGAAGTCGCCCTGTCATTTCCCTCAAGTCGCCCGATGGTTCAGATAAGATACTTGTAAATCTGGTCCAAATACTTCACCCTGACTACCAATTTATCAATTCCAATAAAAAACGGCAAACAATATGCGTATTTAACATATTTTCAAACGATTTACGTCTTTCAAATGTATTACGCGCCATTTGTTTATTTACCGGATGTGACTAATTACCGGAAGTGAACAACGAAGAAAAGTAATGTACAACGGCCCGAAATGAAAAATCGTAATATTTTTTTATAAACAAACACTTTTAATTGGTTTCAAACTTCAGTTCTTTCAAAGAGTATTGTACTTTAACAATTTTCTTTGATAAGTATTTGAGCTTCACTTGAAAGAATAATGATGTATAGTAATTATTGACATCATGATAAGTTCTGTAGATGGGTGTCCCATGAAGCAATTTGGATCAGTACAACTTTGATTAATGATAAAGGTTATGTGCTATTTGATATTGCATACCATGAATAATAATGAAAAAGAAAGAAAAACAAACTGAATCTAAGTGTGTTATGGTTTTAAAACACAAGAGAAATAATCCTGGAAATTGATGTAGATAATGAAAAATGTATGTAACTACTGCGAAATTAATTATTTGTACGGTCCCCCTGACTTCTCCCTTGTGTCTCCTGAAGTCTGCCTATCAGGGCCTGACTTCTCCCTGTTTGGCTGCCAGGGAGAAGTCACTTCTCCCTACTTTTTTAGAGTGTGGTGACCCCTGGACCGTCACTAGCATGAAGTATTAGCAGGTTTTCAGGAAGTCTTCTCAAATTTTCAAATGGTCCCCTAAAATAAGACCAATCTAGGCCTGTCTTATGAATGCAATATTTCTTTTTCTTTCATATTCTGGAAGAATAATGTTTGTTGCAAAGAAATAGATCATAATTGAGAACATGATAAATAAGCATACTTTTAGTGACCCTCTTTTTAAACACTTTTTTAAACTTGGACATCTGCATCCTGTTTTGTATTTTCAGCTTCTACATGTACATGTATTTTACAAGAAATGCAAATAATAAAAACAATATCAAAATTGGAATAAATATTTGTTATAACAAATTCTTTTTTAATTTGTTGACCACCTGTTGTTATGTAATCACAGGTGTGGTGAACAAATGGTTCAATAAACAACGGTGTCATAAGTTGTCCGAGTGTACATCCCTAGATAGCTCATATCTGTGTCATCATATAATTTGTATAAATAAAAAATAAAAGCATACATGGAAGCTTTTATTTTAATTTTATGGGACTAGTGCAACAATGTTATTTTAGAATTAATAATAAATGTTATTATACCCCCCGCTTGAAAAGCGGGGGGTATATAGTGTTCATGGTGTCCGTCCGTCCTTCCGTCCGTTACACTTTCTATTATTTGCAACTCCTCCTAGCTACACCACTAAAAGGAATTTGATGAAACTTACACAGAATCTTTGTCTCATAGTGCCATTGTGCAGGAGATATTTAACATTTTGATCGGAATGATATTTGGGGTTTCCCATAGAAAAACATGGACTTTGTCATTGACCTAAGGGGGTCCCTATCTCTTATGTGCAACTCCTCCTACACCACTGAATGGAATTTAATGAAACTTACACAGAATGCTTGTCACATAGTGCCATTGTGCAGGAGATATTAAACATTTTGATCGGATCGATATTTGGGGTTTCCCATAGAAAAACATGGACATTGTCATTGACCTAAGGGGGTCCTCATCTCTTATGTGCAACTCCTCCTACACCACTGAATGGAATTTAAAGAAACTTACACAGCATCCTTGTCACATAGTGCCATTGTGCAGGAGATATTAAACATTTTGATCGGATCGATATTTGGGGTTTCCCATAGAAAAACATGGACATTGTCATTGACCTAAGGGGGTCCTCATGTCTTATGTGCAACTCCTCCTACACCACTGAATGGAATTTGTTGAAACTTACACAGAATCCTTGTCACATAGTGCCATTGTGCAGGAGATATTTATTATTTTGATCGGAATGATATTTGGGGTTTCCCATAGAACAACACGGACTGTCATTGACATAAGGGGATACCCATTTCTTATGTGCGACACCTCCTACACCACTAAATGGAATTTGATGAAACTTACACAGAATGTTGTCACATATTGCCATTGTGCACTAGATATATAACATTTCGATTGGAATGATATTTGGGGTTTCCCATAGAAAAACATGGACTTTGTCATGGACATAAGGGATACCCATCTATTATGTGCAACTCATTCCTACACCACTGAATGGAATTTGTTGAAACTTACACAGAATCCATGTCACATAGTGCCATTGTGCAGGAGATATTTAACATTTTGATCGGAATGATATTTGGGGTTTCCCATAGAAAAACATGGAGTTTGTAATGGACATAATGGGATACCCATCTTTTATTTACAATTCCTCCTACACCACTGAATGGAATTTGTTGAAACTTATACAGAATCTTGGTCACATATTGCCATTGTGCATTGGATATTAAACATTTTGATCAGAATAATATTGGAGGTTTGCCATAGAAAAACATGGACTTTGTCATTGACATAGGGAATGCCATTCTTTGGGGGATTGGGGAGGGTTACATGTATTATCTGCAATTTTGCCTTCACGTTTAACTAGATAAAGTTTCAATTTCATAATTAAGAACACCTGAATTTTCAAAGTAATTGTGAAGCGGGGGGTATCAATGGTGAGCATTGCTCACAGGTGTTTTTACTCTAGTTTTTGTTTTATTTTTGGGTTTTTTTTGTGTGTGTGTGTTTTGTTTTGTTTTTTTTAATTACAGTCAAACCTGTCTTAGCGACCCCCTCCATATAACGACTTCCTGTGTTATGCGACCGTATTTATTCCTCCTGAGCATTTTCCCATTCATTTTACCTGTATATAACGACTCCCTGTCTTACGCGACTAACGGCCGTGTTTTCCGTTCGTTTTGACCAAGAAAACCTGTCTAAAACGACTCTCTGGACTTTTAAAAATCATTAAGCAATAAATAAACCCTGTCTGACGAAAAGAAGATTCGTAGACCATTGGCATTGTTGTCAATTATCAATGTTCTTCGAAACAGAAAACTAAAGTATGAAGCGATCAAAAACTGTTTTATTATCTTAGAAGCAAAGTTCAGATTCCCCTGTAAAATTTGAATAGTCGTCAATGTCGGCATTCGATTTTGTTGCCATTCGGGTTGGAAATGATGATGCTTCTCATAACGGCGTGTTTATTGTAAACCGACTTGCACTTTCTACATAGAGCTTATTGTTAAAACACAAGGGAACCAGTAAAACCAGTACAAAGAAAAATACAACAACTAAATGGGGGAATAAAGTTGACCGGCGTTAATTCCATCGGAAATCAAAACGCTCATTATTGTTGTATACTTTGTACTTGCGTTATTTACATAAAATAAATGTCATATTTTATTGTTTACTTAATAAATCAAACAATGCAGGTCTTCAATTAACTCTTTAACATGCTGACAACATGACTTTGCTGATTGGTCTGAAAACATCATGACCTGTGTATAAAGACTTACTGTCTTATGTGACCTTTTTTACAATCTCCCTTCAAAGGTCGCTTAAAACAGGTTTGACTCTATTTTTTTAATGAATACATCAATGTAATGAACAGACAGACTGCCTATTGGCATCCTACAGGCATGTTTATCTGGTGTTATTTATTACTTGTCTAATTTCAGGCTGATCGAATTTTGGAACAGTTACAGACATATGTTGTCAATTATGACTTATCTAATCTGCGGGAATATTGGAGTTACTTAAATCATCGCTTATTTAGTAGACTTGAGGTCAGATATTTAAGCAGTATACGGAAACTAGAAGTAGGATTACTCAAGCTTTATTTAGTCAATGCCCAGCAGTTGAACAGACATGACAGAGTTTTAGATTTCTTTGAGAAGATGACACCAGAATTACAGAATCAAGCAGAATTCAAAGATTGGTTTGGTTTGTATAATTTTAATGGTTTACCAACAACATATACTTGGCCACATCTATACAGTGGGAAGAAGCTGTGAACTGCTCAATTTGATTACCAAGACATGATCTTAAGATATCAGCATTGGATTTTCAGAATTTGTCAATTGACTGGTTTTTTTTAAGTTATTGGATTTTAATCAGTATTTTCCTAATTTTGTTGTCACTATATATAGGAGGGAGCCTATAGTCGCTGCTTTGTACACGTGTGGGGTATAATGTGAGCTTGCTCACTAAAGTTCTTTTATTTCTGTTTGTTTCTTCCTATTATTTACTTAAGGTATCCGACCCATAATTGACCACATGATCATATTTGGTGTCCAGGATGTCCATTGTTTGTCAATGGAGCAGACCTCGGTAATGTTCGGCAAACATCGGAACTACTATTTGAGCAACTAACTTTTTTTCCTCAAAACTGTTAACATTGACTCAAAGTAAAACAATATATTTAATTTGTATCATTAAGTAGTAATATATTGATTAAATAAAGCTGCATGTCTTGGTCTAAAAATAAAATTAAACAGTGACTTCAATTATGGGTCGGATACCTTAAACAACATTAAGAAAACCAATATATCACAAATTACACCTCATTTTAATGAAAATTTCTTTCCATGCTTGTTCATTACCACATACATATACAGGTAGAGTTTCACACTTACAGCAGTTTGATTTAACTATTGTTAAGGTGTCCTTTTTCAATAATTTCAATTTATTTTGTGTTTTATGTTGTGTCAGAAGATATAGATACATTGAACATTTTTATGAGAAAGAGTTTCTTTTTATACTTTTATTATTATTCTATAAAACATACAAGAGACGCTAAGACATAACAAAATAGCTGACAGAAAAATTGTCACCCACTTTTAAGTATGTTGTTAATTATACATATAGGATCTTACATTGGTACGAGTGGATTATAGGATTTCTCCAATCGAGATAGTTAAATTTCCATAATTTAACTATCGAGATTGGAGAAATCCGATAATCCAAGAGTACTACTGTAAGATTCTGTTTCTCTAATTTTAAAAAGTAGTAAATTTGCGAAACGAAGTACAAATTCTCCCAACCCCAACTTTACGTTCATGACGTGAATACACGGTAAATTGAAGGTGTTTTGTTTATGACGTCATGAGTTCTTATTGTGACGTTATTATTTTTAACCAATCAAATGTTGAGAACAACAAATTCACTAGTGACGAGAAATATTTTTTCCACACCGGTCAAGCGGTTGAAATATTACGTCAAAATTAGAGAAATATATGTTAATCTTTTTTCAAATACACAATACATGTAAATAAATCAATATTCTTTTTATTCCTTAGCATTTCCTTTCATGAAGAGTCCAGAAGACAATACAAATTTCTCCATGTACTTCACCAAACAGTGGCAGGATACATTCTTTTTGTCTTTGTACAATTTCCTTAGTGTCATTATACAGACCATGCATATCCTTTACAATGTTGTGTGATGGCAGTATTACATTGAAACCTTTGAACACCCCTTGTCTTTCAAACTGAAATTACACTGACTATTCTCTAGACAGAAATTTTTGTTCAGTACAGGGAACAGGCCAGGTCTACAATAAGGATAATCTGACAAATCCTTTCCAACCAAATTTCTGCAGATAAAAAATAAGAAACTGAACTGCAAGAATTGATCTGGACGTTGCGAATTTAACTATTTATATTGTTCTAAGCCACTAAGCAGATTTTGTTTATGTTATGTTTCAAATGTTTAAAGCACATCACATAAGGTGATTGATTATAAACATTAAAAAATATAGAAATTCAGAATCGACCTATTTTTATTCCTTAATAGCCCAATTATTGATGTTCATGTAATAGAATAATTATATTAACTTTCATAATTCCATATCATTTTGCAAGCTATCTAAGTGGCTTTTACACAAATACTTTTAAGTCATTAAATTAAACATTGTATTGGAAAAAAGATATTGTACATCGCCGGCTTAAATGTGTGATGTATCCATATATTACTACTACACAGCACTGGTTTTGATGTTTCATAGAGAATTGAAAGATGACAATGTGACCTGATGCGACCAATAAAAATGACAGATATCAATGAAATGCATACATAATGTAATTATTAATAAATTACCAAAAACTAATTTCAAGAAGTTATAACATTAATGAGGACTCTGAATAAAAGTTTTGTACACTTAAGTGTAGCATAGATTATTAAATTAATTTTGTTTAACAATTGGTAAGAATGATACGCTCAAAAAAGATCATTTAGACTCCCTTGATTTTTAAGGGTGTTTTTTAGGAAGTAATCTAATTACATGTAGGAGATCAATTTCGTATCACAGGACTATAGTTGCTGGAAATACAATACTATTTTTTTTATTAATGTGGAGAAACAGGACCACAATAATTCATTGGATACAGCAAAATGACTGAATACTCAATGCAGGTGTCAAAGAAACCAGGTGTCACTGTACAAGTAGAATGTTTCCCTTTACTTTATTTTCTAGAGTTTTCGTGAAAATATCTTAATGATTTTATGTTCCTGTTGACCTTAACATTTGACACCATCACCAGTTCTTTTGAACTTTGATATAGAACATAAAAGAATGAAAGATTTACAAGAAGAAAATGAAAGGTTAAAGCAGCAGGTAACATATTATATAATTACATTCTTGGCTGTTCTTGTACATTTATTTTAGTTAATTTTAATATAACAATTTATTGTGTAAGAAGTCCCTTCCAGCTTCGCCGAAGTGGTCTACAGGTTTGTGCTTTGTCAGTCCATCAGTCTGCCACACACTTAGTTTCTGGATGTATTTTCTGAACACTTGCAGTTATTTAGCTGATATTTGGTATGTGACTCATCCATGTTTACATACAGATCAGGTTTTAATATTGTTCCAGTCCAATGATTTTTGACAGAAAATTTGGCCCTTGGACTAAGACAATTTTTAAGTTTTCGCAATTTTGTTCTAAACCCTTGCAGGTACAATATATTCATATTAAGTGCGTGATGCATAACCAATAAGAAAAATATCCAATCAATAGGAATATGCAATTAACAGAAAAGCAAGTTTTAACATAAAATATAAAGTTTTCAGTTGAATTTTCTAATTAAAGGCTGGGTTGATTCATAAAAGGATTTAGGTTACTCTTTTCTAATACATGTACCTTAATTCTTGTACCAACAGTTATAAAACAAGGTTGTCAAAGTATGCTTTGATAAATCTAGTGCATAACACTGTCATTAACTTGTTAGGAAAATGTAAGTTTTTGACAAGAAGTCAGTTGATTTCTTGGTAATTAATGCAATAAACAATAATTTTAAAATTTAAAAATACTTTCATGCAATTAACAGAAATATTTAACATGGAGATTATAGGAAATAGTTTGGTGTTTTTCAAGTATTATGCAATTTACAGATATGCAATTAAGTCGAACACACTGGATTATGCTGGTACATGTATGTATTATGTGAGTCAACCAAAATAAGTTACAGATCAAGTTTGAATATTGTTCTGGTCTAATGATTTTCGATGAAATTATGGCCCTGTTAGAGGACTTATTGCCTGAGCAATACTATCGACACCTGTTCATAATTTGGCATGTTAAACACTATCATTTTAAGAGAACATCCTGAATAAACTTGAAATGTTGGACACTAAACATCAACTAATCTATCAATTTAAAGGCTTTAGAGGCATGTAGTATTTTAAAAGGCATGAACATTTCTGAAAGAGTGCACTTTTAAAAGTGCATTTGAACCCACAACCTCTGTCGTAAATGGCAAGTTCATTTTTAAAAAATAGTCTTGTCATTAAAAGTAGAGTTGAACATCTTATTTACAGATTATCTTACTTTAGCTATAATCGTTAGCTGTCTATTTTATAGATATATCTTATGTATTGATTCCATTTAAGAACTTTTAATGGTATGAAGCCGTAATAATGAATATTCCAAATGGCTTTCTGGTGAATATAAACAAATTAAAAAAAACCACCAAAAAATTTTTACAAAGAGAACTTGACTGATTAGGAATCGCCGTCTTTTAAGTTTGTCTTGAAACTGATGTATACCGGTAATTAAAAAATTGCCTTCAAATTTAGACCACCTGACAAAATTTCAGCCTTCAGAAATGTCACCACTTCTACATGTATGTTACAGTTGAGGTTGAATAACCAACCAATTAATGCCGCTCAGAAACGGACAGAGTCTGATTCTTCAGAAGGTTTGAACAGGACCAACAACTCACTGGAACTTGTGTATGATTTCTCTGGTTTTGAAGAGTAAGTTCTTATAATGGAATCTGACATACAAGTAAAAAAAATTGTTATATATTAAAGTGAACAGGATTTACTTTGGTCCTGTAATAGTCCTAAATTTTTATTTATAACTATCCATAACAAGGAATATTTTGGTGTCAAGATTACAAAAATGAAATGGAAAATATGTCAATGCCCATCATTTGCTCCATCTTTTTGCCAAATTGCAGGCCAGGAATAAAAATTTTAAGTTAAATACATAACAAAAATGCAGCTTACCTGTCAGTTGTTTCGCGGGCAAGAAATTTAACATCTTTGGTCAAATGCATCACAAAAGTGCTGCTTTCTTCATTCAATTTAGCTACTAGCTTAAGGTATCCGGCCCATAATTGACCACGTGACCATAGCTAGTGTCCCGGATGTCCATTGTTTTTCAATGGAGCAGACCTCGGTAATGTTCGGCAAACATCGGAAATACGATTTGAGTAACTAACTTGTTTTGCTTACACTTCTTACATTGACTCAAATTAATGCAATATATTTAGTTTGTATCATTGATTGGCAATACATTGATTTAATAAAGCTGTATTTCTTGGTCGGAAAATAAAATTGAACGGTGACTTTCATTATGGGTCGGATACATGTACCTTAAAATCATTGCAAAGTGTGACAGCCTGTTATTCATTTTACTGCGCTTCTGTTTCTATAAATAGTGTTTAGCAAAAAAACTTCCATTGTTCTTATACTTTTACACAATTTGTATAGTGATTTCATTAGCATTTAACAATGTTATAATTTTCGCTTGTTATAGGGATGACATTGAGGAGGAAAAACAACAGAAACCTGGAAGAAAATTGTTCAGAATTCCTCCTTCTCCATTAGCAGGCAAAAAAACTAATTCCAAAGCACCCAAAAAGGTAGAACCTGCTGTTGAACAACCAATGAGCTCTTCTCCACTTTCCAGACAAAGAGGAATGAAACAGTTAGTTGGAAGCAATCCAGCAAAACCAGGAGTAAATAGAGTCAATTCAACTGGCTCCTCTTCATCTACTGGTGTCATTAAGGCAATAAAGGAACCCGGTCAAAATCAGGATACAGCTATGCCCACTATAGAGGAATCCACTGACAAAAAAGCAGCACATTTAATTAAACATAAAGATTTTAACAGAGAGAGGCAGGAATTGCTAGGAGAATCTAAAAAGGCTGATCAAAAGGTAAAGTTATACCGGCTCACAACGACACAGAATCAGAAGAGAAAAGAGACTTCTGTTTCTGCCTCAAATTTGTATATGGTTGCACCCTGAGTTCTAGAGGTCCTCAGAACAAAGACATTAAAATAAGTACTTGCATAATAACCTGAGGTTCAGCATGGACTGGTCAGCTTAAAGTCATGATAATGTGGGGGCCAACTGGTTAATGTAGTTCATCTACAATGGGTCACATGGTCTGTCTACATTGCAGTCTCACTGCAGGCATGGTGCACTAAACTCAAATTTTATTTGACAAAGATTGCCAGTTTTCCTACCATAGGTCAAGGGTTTTTTCTGCAGGTAATATGACTTCCTGCCAATAAAAAAATGGATGCCAAGATATAGCTGAAAATTTCTAAAAGTGGCATTAAACAGCATTCAAACAATCATGATAATGTGTCGGGCATGTCAAACAGAGGATTAGATTAACGATATTCAACAAGGACTGGTCAGTTTAACCTCATGATAATGTGTCGGACATGTCAAACTAAGGGCCATGTCAAGGTTGTTCAGCAAGGACTGGTCAGACTGGTCATGATAATGTGTCTGACATGTCAAACTGACCACCATGTTAAGGATGTCAGCAATTAATTGTAGATTAATTACCAAACTCTAAATAGCACCAAAACTCTGCTTGAATAAATTGTAAATAAAAATTGACTTTTTACAGACACTAAGTATAGGAGAATCGCCAAATCCTCAAGTCTTACCCCAATCTAAAGAGGATGATGTGCCAGAGTTCATTCCCAGATCACAGAATGTCCCAGAATCTATCCCCAAATCACAGAATCCACCAACTTCTGACATGCCAGCCAGTAGAGAAGTATCATGTTTTGGTAGGTGGTACATCAAGTGATTCATTGGCCAATTTATTACAGAAGAATATTACAACCACCGTTAAGACAAATTGGTTTTGTGTATTGGAACGACTATTAAATGTTTCTTTTTAACTTAATGGCAAATTTTATAGATTACACTTGCTGAATAATTAAAATGATAATAAAAAGTACAGTTGAATAGTAGTCTTTTAGGCTTTGTTATCTATAGCTTTCTGTTCAATGAATATTTCTGTTATTTTAGATACCTAATAATTTTATGAATAGATCACAATCAACACAAACATCACAGTATGTATAATTCCTTTTCATTGTAACACATGTACATGCAGAAACTTCCATGGTTGTTTGTTTTTTCAGATGAGACAGATAGATGTCCATTCCTATTGCTGAGTCAGGTAAAAATAAATGTACAGGTTTGCATGTACATGCAGGGCTCACCGCACTGGGTGAAGTGGGCGACAAAGTCGCCCTACTAGTACCTGAAGTCGCCCTAAGGCGCCTCAAAAGCGAAGTCGAAGTCGCCCTGTCATTTCCCTCAAGTCGCCCGATGGTTCACATAAGATACTTGTTAATCTGGTCCAAATACTTCACCCGGACTACCAATTTATCAGTTAATGTGTAATTCCAATAAAAAACGGCAAACAATATGGGTATTTAACATATTTTCAAACGATTTTCGTCTCTCAAATGTATTACGCGCCATTTGTTTATTTACCGGATGTGACTAATTACCGGAAGTGAACAACGAAGAAAAGTAATGAACAACGGCCCATAATGAAAATCGTAATATTGTTGATGAACAAACACTTTTAATTGGTGTCAAACTTCAGTTCTTTTAAAGAGTATTGTACTTTAACAATACCTTTTATGGCTACAAGTACTGAAGTAGATAGAAAAATAGTCCCTATATCTGGTGTTTTTTTCATTGATTAATGATAAAGGTTATGTACTGTTTGATAGTGCATACCATGAATAATAATGAAAAAGAAAGAATAAAACTGAATTTATGTGTGTTATGGTTTTAAAACACAAGAGAAATAATCCTGGAAATTGCTGTAAATAATGAAAAATATATGTTAACTACCGCGAAATTTATTATTTGTACGGTCCCCCTGACTTCTCCCTATTGTTTCCTGAAGTCTCCCTATCAGGGCCTGACTTCTCCCTGTTTGGCTGCCAGGGAGAAGTCAATTCTCCCTACTTTTTTAGAGTGTGGTGACCCCTGACATGTATACATCAAAGGAAACCACAGGTAAAAAACTGATGTTCAAAACCTCTTTTTAATGTCTAATTGTAAATTGAATTTCTGATTTATATTTTATATAGCACAATATTGTTCAGATGTAGTATGTGGGTGTGCTTTACATTTATACAAGGTTAACTGCAGTAGTCCATTGTAGGATCAATAATCATGTGACTTGTGCCACCCCCCTCCCCCTTCCCATTTATATCAATTTACTAGTGGTATAAATACACAACACACTTATATTGTAGTTCCATATAATAGCAGCATCAATATTCATATTGTTATATTGTTTTTATACAATAATACTGTCTTTATCATATCTTATGTGAAAATATGTCAAAAGGTTAGAAGTCATAATGCACGAGCCGAAGGGGACATATTTTTGCATATGACATATGACAAAGACAGTATTATTGTTATTATTACTATGAATGTTTTCCAACATCGTAATTAGATCAAATCAAGCAATGGCATATTCTAACAAAATTCCTCCCAAAGTAAACAAATTTAATAAATCTATTAAGGAATCGACAACAACACTTCCTAGGATGCGATATTCTGTATTTATTCTTGTCTACTAGTTTCGGCAGGGTTACCTGCCGTCTTCAGGAAGATATTCTGTATTTATTCTGTCTACTAGTTCGGCAGGGTTACCTGCCGTCTTCAGATGCGATATTCTGTATTTATTCTTGTCTACTAGTTTCGGCAGGGTTAACTGCCGTCTTCAGGAAGATATTCTGTATTTATTCTTTTCTACTAGTTTCGGCAGGGTTACCTGCCGTCTTCAGGAAGATATTCTGTATTTATTCTTGTCTACTAGTTTCGGCAGGGTTACCTGCCGTCTTCAGGATGATGGCAGGTAACCCTGCCCTGCCGAAACTAGTAGACAAGAATAAATACAGAATATCGCATCCTACGAAGTGTTGTTGTCAATTCCTTAATAGTTTTACTTATACTACGACAACCCTGCATACCTAAGGTATCCACTTCTTAGGAGCGTTGACTTTGGAACAACTTACACAGTGTTGGTTCACCTTTTCCTCTTAAGTCTTAAATTTAATAAATAAATAATTTTATTAAACAGTATTTTTATAGGGATGTAATGCAAACCTACTTGTTGACATTTTCTTTGGCAGACGATATACGTTAAATCAAAATTTTGATAAGATAATATTTTCTTTTTGTATAAAGCGCATAGCTGATGTGCATAAAATCAGTGGCACGAGCCACATGACATAATTATAAATCTCCGCCCAATAGCCAGCCTACATGCTTATGACATGTAATATGCATGTATTATGCCTATGCATAATATTACCACGCTATTTGTTCTTTGTTAAAATATGTCATAATAATAGAACTCCAATTATAATTAGGAGATAACTGCATTGTATTTAAAGATTTGCCGGCATCAATTGATGATTTGATGGTTGGAAATTGAGTTTATTGGCAACGCGTAAGCGGAGCCAGTAAACGGATATTTCCGACCATCAAATCACCAATTGATGCCGGCAAATCTTCAAATACAATACAGTTATCTCCATTCTAATGCTACGGCAATAAAAAAACTAAATTAGCTGATCAAAGTTGGAATTTTTTATTTGCCGGAAATAACGTCTGCGCTTGCGTTAAAATCTGACGGCATCAATCGTGGAATTGATGCCATGAAATTATTCACGTTATCCAATCAGAATTGACGTTACATCAAGAACTGCATTAGAATGGAAGTTTTTTACATGAATAGTAATAATTCCATTTAATAGCAGCATAAATACTTATTTCCATGGCAGTGTAAATACTGTTAAAATGTATCTCCGTGTACTAGCAGTATGAATCTCATATTCTATTGCTGACCAAGGACATTATGTTGTCAGCATAGAATATTAAACACTTTCCCATTGTTACTGAATGAAAATCATAGTTAGGGCCCTGCCACTTAGTAGCGGACACCCAATATTGATCAATCTGTCTGTTCGTCCGTTCATACATCCTTTTAAAACTAATCATGAATCATAACTTTTATAACTACTATCATGAGGTAGGATTTTGATATTTGGCACATGGGTATATAATATCAAGGCAATGTATTGCATACCATGATTAATGACCTTTGACCTCAAGGTCAGTGGTGCCCACACAGAGATGGATACCATTTTACTGATACTGTATCAGGTTATTGTATGTGTTTCCCTTGGTGTATTTGGACAATAAGGCTGACTTAAATTGTATTCACAGAAAATAATTATCAATAAATCCAGCTATGCATCATGTTGTTGTATAAGGCAGTCTAAATTGCCAGATCATATTAGAACTCTTGCTTACCATGCATTCAAACCATCTTGTATATCTTATGTATGGTACAATAGAAATTTTATTAAGAGTGCCTTTTTTCAGGAGGATTATTCTGAGCACAGAGCTGCTATATCCTATAGCAAGTTCAGTAATACAGGACAGTATGTAGCCAGTGTAGATGTTGATGGAGTTGTTAAGTAAGTTATTTTCAGTCTATGATTTATATTTAGGTAATGGGAAATTGGTGAATTATCTCCCCTGTCCAGGTAAGGCGGAATAAGGACATATGTATGATACAGTAAATTTAGCCTTTTGTAACAGTTTGTACTTGAGGTGTCACTAAATTATGTTGTATGAACTCTTTTGTCAAGCATTAAAATGTTATTTGTTGAGTTCACATTCTGATGTATTGGATGCAACATGAAATCTGATTGGATGTCCAAAAGGCAAACTGCTCTCGGAAATTCTGAGCATCCTGCACATCCACATAATAATTATATGATGCTTTTACTATTTTAAGTGTTAACGTTGCATTGAATAAAGATAGCCATAATGTATTATGAAGATTAGTCTGTGGAATCAAAGAGTAGTATGTGTCAACAAAGCTCATCCTATGTTAGTCAAGCATCAGTAAAACAATGTCCTTGTGACATAATTTTTCAATCAAACTTTACATATATTTTGTGGAAAGATATATGAATTTTTTATTGAATTTTTATTTATTGCATCATAATTTCTACTTTTACAAATATCATGAAATTTATCACAGGACAAGATAAAGTAAAAACTTTAAAATGTCATTAATGATAACAGAGCTTATAATCAGAGAGGACTGTTTGATGTATATTGACAGTAATTTGTCAGAGTGGGTTGTCATGGATGCCTGTTGATGGTTTCTCAAGTCTTGTAGAACTATCCTTTTGATAGCCAATTGTATATCAGATTGAACGTTTATTTGTAAGGGTTTGGAGTTGGAGCCCCCAGCCTACTACAGCAGCTACAGTCATGTCAAAGTCAGCATTTTTATCAGTCGAGTGGACTACTAAGTCTGACAGATGGGTAAGTTGACTGTGTTATTATATGTACCAAGCCAATGTTATGTGGAGTGGACTACTAAGTCTGAAAGATGGGAAAGTTGACTGTGTTATTATATGTACCCAAGCCAATGTTTTGTGGAGTGGACTACTATAAGTCTGACAGATGGGTAAGTTGACTGTGTTATTATATGTACCCAAGCCAATGTTATGTGGAGTGGACTACTAAGTCTGAAAGATGGGTAAGTTGACTGTGTTATTATATGTACCCAAGCCAATGTTTTGTGGAGTGGACTACTAAGTCTGAAAGATGGGTAAGTTGACTGTGTTATTATATGTACCAAGCCAATGTTATGTGAAGTGGACTACTAAGTCTGAAAGATGGGTAAGTTGACTGTGTTATTATATGTACCCAAGCCAATGTTATGTGGAGTGGACTACTAAGTCTGAAAGATGGGTAAGTTGACTGTTTTATTATATGTACCAAGCCAATGTTATGTGGAGTGGACTACTAAGTCTGAAAGATGGGTAAGTTGACTGTGTTATTATATGTACCCAAGCCAATGTTTTGTGGAGTGGACTACTAAGTCTGAAAGATGGGTAAGTTGACTGTGTTATTATATGTACCAAGCCAATGTTATGTGGAGTGGACTACTAAGTCTGAAAGATGGGTAAGTTGACTGTGTTATTATATGTACCCAAGCCAATGTTATGTGGAGTGGACTACTATAAGTCTGACAGATGGGTAAGTTGACTGTGTTATTATATGTACCCAAGCCAATGTTATGTGGAGTGGACTACTAAGTCTGAAAGATGGGTAAGTTGACTGTGTTATTATATGTACCCAAGCCAATGTTTTGTGGAGTGGACTACTATAAGTCTGAAAGATGGGTAAGTTGACTATGTTATTATATGTACCCAAGCCAATGTTTTGTGGAGTGGACTACTATAAGTCTGAAAGATGGGTAAGTTGACTGTGTATAATACACGTTATTAACTAAGTCTGACAGATGGGTGAATTGACTGGATGGGTAAGTTGACTATAATACACGTTATTAACTAAGTCTGACAGATGGGTGAGTTGACTGGATGGGTAAGTTGACTATAATACACGTTATTAACTAAGTCTGACAGATGGGTGAGTTGACTGGATGGGTGAGTTGACTGTGTATAATACATGTTATTAACTAAGTCTGACAGATGGGTGAGTTGACTGGATGGGTAAGTTGACTATAATACACGTTATTAACTAAGTCTGACAGATGGGTGAGTTGACTGGATGGGTAAGTTGACTATAATACACGTTATTAACTAAGTCTGACAGATGGGTGAGTTGACTGGATGGGTAAGTTGACTATAATACACGTTATTAATTGAAGTTGACACATTATGTTATGTATGCAAGCCTATGGTCTTACATTAATTGATTCAGTTAATACTTCTATGACTGAGTAGTATAGACAACTGGTTACAGTTGGTCACTGGCAAAGAACATTTTTTACTGAATGTTTTGTCAGTTTATATTCTAGAAAATTTATGTAAAGGGTTTAATAACTGGTACTAAAATCAGTACTGAAAGGAGGTATTGTAACAATCTACAAGGAATCTGGAGCAAGTATTGTAAAATAGGACATTTAAATCAGGATTAATCTGGGACAACTTTATATGAGTTAGGGATCATTTGAAATCAGCTAACAACTGTTTGATATCAGCTAGGGATTGCCTGCTACGAGCTAGGATCAGCTAACAACTGTTTGATATCAGCTAGGGATTGCCTGCTACGAGCTAGGGCTTACTTGATATGAGATAGTTATAACTTTATACCATAAGGTCAAATCTGTCTTGAGCAACCTTTGAAGGAAAATTGTAAAAAAGGTCACATAAGACAGGGGGTCTTTATACAGAGGTCATGATTTTTGCATACCAGTCAACACAGTCATGTTGTCAGCTTGTGAAAAAGTGAATTTTATAACTGTATTGTTTGTTTTATTGAGTAAAAAGTACAATATATATATTTTATAACGAAAGTACAAAACATACATTTATGAGCCTTTTGATTTCCGATTGTATTAACGCAGGTCAACTTTATTTTCCATTCAGTTGTTGCATTTTTCTTTGTATCGGTTTTACTGGTTTCATTGTGTTTTAACAATTCGCTGTATAAAGAAAGTGCAAGTTGGTTTTAGAACCAGTATACACCGGTTCGTATTGATTATTGGCAATTGGAAAAACAAAATGGCGTGAACATAACATAAACACGACGTTTTGAGAAACATCACCATTTACAACACGAATGGCAACAAAATTGAATAACGACACTGACGACTATAGAAATTTACCGGGAAATCCGAACTTTGCTTCTAAGATGATAAAAACATTTTTGATCGCTTTAAACTTTAGTTTAACGTTTCGAAGAAGCTTGATAATAATGGTCTAGGAGTAGGCGGTACAAATCTACTTTTCGAAGAAGCTTGATAATAATGGTCTAGGAGTAGGCGGTACAAATCTACTTTTCGTCAGACAGGTTTTATTTATTGCTTAATGACTTTAAGTCTCGATACGGAAAACATGGTTGTTAGTCGCGCAAGACAGGGGGTCATTGTATAAAGGTAAAATGAATGGGAAAATGTTGGGGAGGAATAAATACGGTCGTATTACACAGGAAGTCGTTATATAGAGGGGGTCACTAAGACAGGTTTGACTGTATAATGATTACTTGATATTATTTTGTATATTGTGTATTAATTTATCCCATTAAGGGATTACATGATCTTAAGGTATCCTACCTATAATTGAAGTTACCATATAAATTGTATTTTTACTTTGAGTCAGTTTTCAGCAAAAAAGTTAGTTACTCAAATAATAGTTCAGATGTTTGCGGAACATTATCAAGGTCTGTTCCATTGAAAAACAACATACATCAGGGACACCAAATATGATCATGTGGTCAATTAGTAATGATTGGTTACCTTAAAAATTGTAACAGTAATGAAGTTTTTTCCTTTGATCTTTTTTTAAGAATAAACAAGAGAAGATGATAATGTATGTCCTAAACTAAAACACTTGGATAATATTGCCTGAAAAGTCATTTAACTCTTTAGAAAAAACAGTAATGTGTATTATGCTCCTGACTTGATGCTATATCTGAAGGCTGCTTATCCTAAGGGGATATCATCATCAGGGTACCAGAATATATGCACACAAGTTGTAATAATTCATAGATTGTTGTTTTTTTTTAAGATTTGGATTTTTTATCTATAATAGTAATGTTAAATGGCTTTGTATCATATCAAATTATTTACATATTTAAAAAAAGATATGATGTATGTAAACAATTCAATAAATTTTCACTAACCGTGCAAACAAATGGCTCCAAAAGAATAACATTAAAGCTTTTTACTTTTATATCAGCTCATTATTTAATTTTTAAACAAAATATGTATAGGGGAATGTCCGAAGTATGTATCACCTGTATGTAGAGATAAGCATTTTTGTGTAATAGCGAAGTCAGCTGTGTTTTACTTTCGATGTATATAGTTCGATACACACTTCGGTTTAATGCCAAAAGCAGCTTCAAAGCTAAATTTTCCCTGACAAATAGACTTTGTGCAATAAAGCAGATTCCACTGTACCATAATTTTTTATTTTATTATTAAATAAAATAATTGTCCATAAAATCATTTGTTTCAGCTTTTGCTTGGGAACAGATCAGGAAACATAAGATTATTTGATGTGAAAGAGATGAAGTCATTTTATGAAGCGTCTGCAGATTCTAGCTATCCAAGGTAGTCACTACCTTATTTGGAATTCATATTATTTGATTTCATTACACAATCTGAAAGCATCATATATTTTGGGACATCAAGTTGAAACCATTTTGAATTTATCCACTTACACAAAATGACACTGATTCAGTTAAGACGAAAAGACTGTCCTGCCGAAACAGACAACAATGTGTTGTTATGACAGAAGGAATATTAAAATTTATTATGTAATCATATTAATTAACAATAAGCTGTTTATTTTATAATTATGTATTGATTGATGCATTCTATGAGAAAAATTATTTCATTTCAGTCAGTATTAGGGAAGATCCTCAAAAATATCAATATTGCAGTTAATTGAATCTGTATGAAGTGGTTATTGGACTTTTTTCCAGAATAATATCTTTGTGTTCAAACCCAGCTGGTGGGTCATTTGTGTGTTCAGCCAGTGTACATAGATCAAGGTCAGCCTCTGGTAGTTCAGACTCATCTCTGCAGGGATTCACTGGGAAAGTTGGAAAATTATCATACTGGGACCTGAGGACAATGAAGATGATAGTAAGTTGTCTCAAAATTACACATAGTGATCAATTGTTATACTGTATTTTTTTTTAACTTAAGGTCAAAGTATAAAAAAATATGTGAGAAAAAAACCTACATGTATTTTCTTTCCTAGGATTTACTGAGTAAACTGTTTTTCTGTTAGGTTCCTGCATTCAATTTTGTAGCAGATGAAAGATGAAAGAAATAAGTGATGTTTTTTGTGATTTTTTTGGTCATTTTTTTTATCACAGGAAAATATAAAGAGTAATGTAGCCATGAAACTATGACTTTGGATGCAGAAATTTTGTTTTTTTTTATATTGAAAGAATTTTGCTATATTCTGTGTGTTATTTAAAAACATAAATTTGACATTTGTAGTAACAGATAAATTCTTCTAAAAACAAGGATGAAGAAAAACATAAAGAGAACAATTGACTGTTGAAGAAGAAATAATGATTTTGGATATTGAATGAATTTTGCTATTGTGTACTCTGTGTGTTTTTGAAAACAAAAAAATGACATTGCGATTAAATTCTTCTACAAATAAAGGTGAACAAAAACATACAGGGAATCAACTGTTGCTGCTGCAAGTCATTTTACTTCTCTTAACTAAGTTATCAAGAACATTTGTTAATATTTCTAAAAATTTGAAAGTTTATATTTACCCCCTTCTAGTCTGTCTAGTTTATTGATACGGATCACTTATTGTTTAATTGAGTAAATTAAGGTACACATGTTGATTGAAGGCTGAATTTAAATTAAATATAATACTGTATGGAAAATTTGACCAATTTTGTGGTTCACATCTTGATGAAGCTTTCTACACAGTTACAACATGATGAGATCTCTTAACTTGTTTGGGGGGATATATAGGAATCACCCTGTCTGTCTGTCTCTCTGTCTGTCCACATCCCTTGTAAGCAGAACTCCTCCTTAACCACTTGATGAAATTCAATGAAACTTAGCATAAAGGAAGTACATCATATGTAGATGAGGATTTTTATTGACCTCAGATATCATAAAGGGGAGATAATTGGACTTGAAAGCAAACCGGGGGGTATCACTTTGTGAGCGTGCTCACAGTTCACACTTGTTATTGTTATTTTCAATTACTGTTGTTTCACTTTCATTCATGTGATACCAATTCGTGTGGATAAGGACAAACCTCGCAATTAAGAATTCAATTAAGAATAATCTCTGAGGATAGGTTAAAAATCATCCATTTATTAATGATGTTGAGTTCATATGAGCTATTTTTTATATAAGAACTATTTTTATGTAATTAAAAATAAATAAACTTCAGATGTTATATTTATCCACTGTTTATACATACAGTGTACCCTCGCTATATCGCCCCCCGTTAAACCGCCAACCTCAAATATCGCCACGATTTTCTATGGTCCCGTTTTTTAACCATTAAAATTCCCCCGTTGTAATGCCACCCTTGCATATCGCCATCTGCCACAAGTTTTTATTTGCAGAAGTCCTTTATTTAATAAAATGTCCCCTGTTTCTACTGCCAAACACATACATTACTCATAATTATTTTGAATTATTGGTGTGTAATTATGGTCACGCTTTCTAAGCTTAATCCCCTGATTAGAAAATCAATAAATCAATTAACATAATTGTTGTGTAAACAGCGGATTAGTGGTCATTTGATGAACTAATTTGAAGATAATCGTGCTAATTTAATACGGTAACAACCAATCCGTAGTAAGAATCCAGTGATTTACATATACGACTTTACCAAGATGCAACACACCATTTTCGGTGTTCTCAGTGCTTTTCATGTAGTAAACATAATTATAATTGAACAGAGTCACGAATGTCAAAAAACCCATAACGCACAGCTGGTTATTAAAAATGGCAATAATTATCATCATGTATCAATAATGATCGATCTTAATCACGAAACGGATAAAAACATACATGTATATGCAACTTCATTTGTACATCAAAGTGTCAGGAGTGATTCACTCCCGCTCTGCTAAATTACAGGTAAAGGAAGTAAATTCGTACCTTCGCCAAAAAAGCGAGTGTAAGATTATTTGTTCTATAGGCCGTCAGGAAGCTATTCGAAAAATGCAAAATTGCTCCACACGTGACATATTTAATGTAGACCAAACTTGGCTTATACATATTCAACTTTACTGATACAAAAGTCTGAAATAGTCCTCCCTCTTTACACCGCCACCCTCTCATAATGCCAAAAAAATTCCAAGTCCAAAAGGTGGCATTATAATGAGGGAGCACTGTATATGGATTGGTCTACTTATTTTTTACTACTTAAGTTTGCATTAAAGCGAAATAGTACCAATGACAAATGGCAAAACTATTAAATGTTTTTATTATTACCTTTAATTGTTTATATCATAGCAATTCAACCAGATAAAGGTGGTGTGAAACTCTTTTAATTTATGAATGACCATCTGTCTTTTGACAACAGTATTTTAATTAAATGGATGTTTGATTTTAGATTCAACATGACACAAATATACCCATACTTAATAGTTTAGCATTTCAATTCCTTAATTTACATCTCATGAAAACATTGATAAAAGAATGGTACAGCATTTGTTCAACACATATGCACCAAAAATCATTTTTGTAATCTTAATAGGCGGAATTAAGTTGCTATTGAAAAGACTTTCACAAGCTCTTATGGTTACAAGGGGTAGTGACTAAAATCGACAGTTTTGACTGTTAAGGGACAATAGCTCCTATAAGGTGTCCTCATAAAACATCAACTTAATGGAGAGTCTTGTTGAGACTTTTATACTGAGGAAGTAGGTTCACTGCAGATTTCCTGTATCTGTTATACTTTTTAAACTATAAGCCAAACACTATATCTTGACCCCTGTTCTATTTTTAGCCTTGGTGGTCATGTTGGCTGGTGGCCTGCCATGATTTGTGCAATCTGGGTAGAGGACATCCTAACAATTGGAGTTATTTCCCCTTAAATTATTGATTTTTGCAGAAGTTTTGGACAAATTCCTAATAGGAAAGAAAAACTAGATAAAAATGTGTTTGTTTGAATGATGTTGAATGCCACATCAATTTTTCAGCTATTTTATGGCGTCTAGTTTTTATTGAGGGAGAAACCTGGAGTACCTGGAGAGAACCCCTGACTTTCGGTAGGAAAACTGGCAATCCTTGTCAATTATGATTGGAGTCAAGTACACCCTGCCCGGAGTGAGACTCACACCCGCAACCTCTGTGTTGACAGACCATGTGATCAATAGTAGACGAAATACCTTAACCACTCGGCCATTGAAGCCCCATAGATAAAAAGAGAAGAATTGCAATTTGTTCAATTGGTTTCAGGTTCAGGTGAGCGATCCAGGCTTCTATGAGCCAAAATGAAAATCCTTGTTGGACAGAAATACCAGTACTTTACAATCAGACAAACAAGTAACCATATACTATTAATCATAATAATAATAATAATAATAATAATAATATGTTCATAGACCTTAAACTCTTTTTTAATTGAACTTTCAGCAACAGTTACATTTAGATCCAGGGCCTGTTGCTGTAAACTGTTGTTCATATAACCATAATGGACAATTATTGTTAGCTGGGGCTGCAGACGGAAGGATACGGCTGTTTGGTATGTATTTGTAATATCACTAAACTGCAACTGCTCATGGTTTTTAGTGCAGTTACAAATATTTTTAAAAAATGGTTGTGTAAGAAGGCATGTGTCTTAGTAGTAACTTTTGTTTGTCCTCTCTGGTTCCAGTTTAAAAAATCTTCTTAACTTAAATCTATTAGTGTTTCCTCAATTTAAATAATCCAGCAATTTGTCAGTATTTGAGTTGAAAAAAAGGTGAGGAAATCTTAATATTTAAGATGTTTTCTGAAACTGTTTCATGATCTTAACCAAATTTTGAGATGTTGTTAAACTTTATACAACTCTGAAGTTATTTTGGGGTATAATTTCTATTGCTGCAATTTAACTTGGACTTTGAATAAAATTGTACAGGTCATAAAATTTTACATATTGGGCATGTTAGGTATTGGTTTTTGAACATTAAGTAAAGTTGTTCCTGTATATATTAGATCAATGGACACAAATTCTAGGACCATACTGGAAGGGTTCCTACCTGCCATACATTTCAATGGTGATAGGGAGGCCCTCATGGGGGTCTCAGGTAATAATACAGAAAGCCATAGTGGGTGACATGTTTATAAAGAGTGCCATCCTCAACTACATGAAAAAGACAAATTTTGTAGGCTACAAAAAAAAAGTATTCTTATTGCAGCTGTTTAAAAATGCTATATCCTTCCCCCATACTTTTCTTGTTGAATATTTTGCTCCCATTTGTTCTTCCTTTTCCTGTTGATTTTTTGTTGTTTAATTTGTTTTCATTCTAAATATTGCAGAAATGTTGCTTGTTGGACTTAAAGCAAACATTCAATCAATCAGTTTTAAGAAAAACACATGATAATAACGAAGCAATTATTACTGCGAGCTGATAATCCCTGATGATACCCTGATCTGTAACTTTATACAAACAATACAGATAAGGAAAAATGGGTACAAACGAATAAAAATTGAATAAGTTGGTATCCAGGAAGTACCGGTAGTGGTCAGACCTGATAATGAATCCCACAATATGGCATGATCAAAACTGTTTTCAAATGTTTATGCACAGACACACACCTATACATAGTAGCTAATATTTTTTTAGAAGGAAGAGTATGAAATCTGAAATAAATTAAGATAAAGCATGGAAATTGTTTTGTTTTTTTTGTGATCTGTGACTTGGGGCTTATTAAGTCTTGAATCATGATTTTAGCCTTTTTAATTGACCTTTCTACATTAAAAAAAATAATTTTCTTTTATTTATGTTTCTTGATTTCGAAATGCTGCATTGATGTTTAGATGTGTTCTATAGTTAACATTTCTTTCAGACATGCAGCAGAATAATTGTATATCACAATGGGAGGCTCACAATGGGGAAGTATTGTCACTACAGTTCAGTTCTGATGAAAACATGTGCTACAGTATTGGAACTGATGAAAAGGTAGATACATGTTATTGTGAAAACAAGATGTCTTTGTTCAATTATTTTAATACTACATTGTATGATACATTACAAGTTACTTATTTCACAATCTTTGATTTGTAGCAATTATCAATGGAAACATAAATATTCATGCAGTTTAGAACTGGATAGGCTTTGCCTTAAATGTGTTCTGAATTTTAAAGTTTGACAGTTGGTTACTTTTATTCCATAACCACTAACCCTGGATACTATTATACCACTAAAACTGTGGATTAGAAACAAAAGTAATAGTTATAAACAATTGAAAAAGTTTCTTAAGAACTTATGATCAACTTCTGTACATGATGTGAGATCATACTTATTAGCTCACCTGACCCGAAGGGTCATGTGAGCTATTGCCATCACTTGGCGTCCGTCGTCGTCCGTCGTCGTCGTCGTCGTTAACTTTTCTTCAAAAATCTTCTCCTCCAAAACCACTGAAGGGATTGCTTTGAAACTTTGCATACATCATCAGTAAAATGCCCTCTAGCAAGTTTGCCCAAATCATGGCCTCAGACCAACCAACATGGCCGCCATGGCTAAAAATAGAACAGAGGGGTCAAAATACAGTTTTTTGCTTATAGTTCAAAAAGTATAACAGATACAGGAAAACCGAAGAGACTTTCCTTCTTTAACATCTAAAGCTCTACAAAACACTCCATTGGGTCAAAGTTGTATGATGACTTCTTGTAGGAGTTATTGCCCTTTAATTGTCAAAATTGATGATTTTTGCCATTTTTGCCTCAAAATCTTGAAAATTATTAGAACTAGAGAAAAAGTTAGCATTGCTTAATTGTTCTGCTCTATGAGGGCTACAAAAATGACTTTAGGGTCAAGATTGTCTGATTAACCGTTTAAGAGTTATTCCACTTGAACTGTTTTTTTTTAATCGGTTTTAATTGATTTTTTAAAATCTTCTCCTCTGAAACAACTGAAAGTACTGATTTGAAACTTTGTACACATCATATGTCAAATGTCCTCAACCAAGTTTGCACCAACCATGGCTGCAGATTAACCAACATGGCCACCATGGCTAAAAATAGGATGGGGGGGGGGGGGCGGTAAAATACAGCTTTTGGCTTATATTTAAAAAGTGTAACAGATACAGGAAAACCGAAGAGACATGCCTTCATCTGCATCAAAAGCTCTAAGAAACACTCCATTGGGTTGAAGTTGTATGAGGACTCCTTATAGGAGTTATTGCCCTTTAATTGTCAAAATTGATAATTTTTGCCATTTTTGCCTCAAAATCTTGAAAATTATTAGAACTAGAGAAAAAGTTAGCATTGCTGAATTGTTCTGCTCTATGAGGGCTACAAAAATGACTTAGGGTCAAGATTTTCTGATGGACCGTTTAGGAATTATTCTCCTTGAACATTTTTTTAATCAATTTTACTTGATTTTAAAAAATCTTCTCCTCTTAAACCAATGAAAGGACTGCTTTGAAACATTGCACACATCATCTTTAGGATGTCCTCTACCAAAATTGTGCAAATCATGACACCTGACTACCTACATAGCTACGTTGGATTAAAATAGAAAAAATGAAAAAAGGGGGGGGGGGGGGGTCGGGAGAGTTTTCGACTGATAGTTAAAAAAGTATAACAGGTACAGCAAATTTGAAGTAAACCTCCCTTCTCCCTCTAACCATCAAAAGATCCTCCTTATAGGAGTTATTTCCCTTAAAAGGTCAAAATTAATGATTTTGCAGAAGTGTTGGCCAATTCCTTATAGCAAAGAAAAGCTGGATAAAAAAGGGTTGTTTGGTTTCAGGTTCAGGTGAGCGATACAGGCTCCTGGGAGCCTCTTGTATTCTTACATGTTATAATTGTAGTTTTATCAGTGGAATATTCACAAACCAGATAAATCCAGAGAGCTGCCTCTTCACTCAGGAGCAGCTTTGCCATTTCTGTCTAGTGGACTAGCTACCAGTAAAGAAATCCCTAAAGGGAGACTATTTGCTTTTGATTCTGAAGGACAATATTTGATCACATGTGATAAAAATGCTGGATCCCTGTATAAGGTGGTATATTTTATTTTTCATTTGATTTGCTTTTATTAATTAGCTGAGTAGTGCCCTTTTTACTCTTATTTCAAAAGCATAAAAGAATGTATTTTGAAAGGCAAGAATAAAGAAAATAGAGGACTTTAAAGAGCCATATTTTTACTACAGGTTTCATAGTAGCTTTAAATGAACTGGGCCTTTTACAACTAGTTATTTAGTTGCCTTTTACTACTTGATTCGATGGCCTAAAAGTACTCAGACATTATAATACATGTTCCTTTGTGGCATTTAAGGAATTAGGCCCTACAACAAGCTTTTTACAACTAGTTATTTAGTGGCCTTTTACTGCTTGATTCCCGATGGCCTAAAAGTACCCAGACATTTTAATACATGTTCCCAAGTGGCTTATAAGGAATTAGGCCCAACAACAAGATTCTTAGAAGCTTAAAAGGAACCAGGTATTTTACCATTGGCGTCTAGTGGTCTTCAAGGAACTAGGCCTTTTATTACTGCTTTTCTAGTGTTCTTCAAGAAACCAGGCCTTTAGTTCTGGATTTCTAGGGGACTTAAATAAAAGGCTTTAATACTGGTTTTCTAGCAGCCTTTAAAGAACCAGGTCTTTTACTACTGGTTTCCTAGTGGTCTTTTTAGGGAACCAGGCCTTTAAGTACTGGTTTTCTAGCAGCCTTTATAGAACCAGGTCTTTTACTTCTGGTTTCCTACTGGTCTTTAAGGAACCATTCCTTTTACTACTGAGTTTTCTAGTACCATAAAACACCATTTGATGCTAAAGCACTGGTTGTCATGCATTGGTTTAGTATATATCAGTGGTATTTTGAAATAAAGTAAGAGTTTTTATATTTTTTAGATAAAATCTGGAGAAGACCTGGCATGTAACAAGATAATGGAAGTCAAGGGACATAAATCACCTGTTACAACAGTTGACTGGTCTCCAAACATAGATACTCAGATGTGCTTGACTGGTGCCATGGATGGGAAAATCAGAGTAACAACTCTTCTGTCAGAAAAATAAGTTGTGTGATTGATATAGAAACAAACTAAACCACAATAAAACCAATGAAAAGTTGATCAAATTTTACTTAATGATGGGAGTTAAACATTACAATGCTTCAATGTAAACTTTCTGTGCAATAATGTTAGTATCATTAAATTATTCTGTTATTATATTTTATTGATTCATCCAGTATATAATTGCTCAGTTGGTTATATTTCAACTAAGTTAAAAAAAATAGGGCATCTAATGGCACCTAAAAAGATACCTGACCACATTGCATGAACACATTTAACTGAATTACAAATCTGATTATATAAACAGCTGAGCATGATACCAGTCCATCCCTAAAGTTTTACCTTGACCTTGGACCTATAAAAAAAATTTCACTACAAATGTGATTGTGCTGAAAATTCAACTTGATCTTCATTTTCTGTTGAAAAAACCCCCCAATTTTTGGCATTTTTTTTTTCAATTGGCCCTACTCAAAACTACAAATTGAAATGTACTGAAAATTGAACTTAATGTTCAATTTATAGTACTTGACAGCTGTGCAAACTTTTAACAAATGCGTTTTTAATTTAACCAGCAAGGCACAGACAGACACTTATATCCATACAGAGGGTATCACATAATAGCTCGCCACTTTGTGTGGTGGGGTATACAAATTCTTTGAAAAATTCCATATTGGCACTTGCACATCAATACATGTGTAATCTTTCAGTAAAGTTTCAGAAATCTGGGTTGAAAACTTTAGGACTTGATTACACAAAATAAATATCGTATTTTCCTGGCCTGCTCGACTTCACTATACTACCGGTATAACCCTGGTTTGCACTTGGTTCAACTTGGCCAATTATTTTTTGGACTATAGGTCCAGACTTTTTACATAAAAGTATTCTATATGCCTTAGAGAATGCCAATAAAACCAATAGAAGTTTGTTTGTTTGTTTGTTTGATGGTGTTTAACGCCACTTTCAGCAATTTTTCAGCTATATCATGGCATCCAGTTTTTATTGGGGGAGGAAGCCGGAGTACCCGGAGAAAACCCCCGACCTGCGGTAGGAAAACTGGCAATCCTTGTCAATTAAGATTGGAGTCGAGTACACCCTGCCTGCAGTGAGAATCGAACCCTCAATCTCAGTGTTGACAGACCACGTGATCACTAGTAGACGAACTACCTTGACCACTCGGCCACCGAGGCCCTAACCAATATAAGTAGACATAGACATAATCCAGAAAAAATGCTTCAGATTTACAGTATTTAGAATTTTCCAGAGAGTTCCATCAGGGCTGAGATGTGATCAGAGTGGTGTCAATAAGATAAATCACAGCAAGAGTTAAAGCACCTGTTTAGACATCTGTTTAGATTTACTAAATATTGAAAACTGAAACTGACACTGTGACTATGTAGTTACGTGGTATTTTAAAAGCTAGCAAAGAAAAATGAAACATTAAACTTGTCATATATTTTTATTATATATTACAAATTTCTAAAATAAAAAATAAACATAATATGAAATAATATTCATGATAATGGGTAAACATGTTTAAAAATACAAAATATAAAAATAGTAAAAACATATAATAAATTAATGAGCAATTTCAATTTTGTATTTTCTAGAATATAATGAGGTCAAGTAGTGATGAATATTAGTAATTAAACAAAAAGTCACTATGGCTTTTTTGATAACATAAAACTGAGTAGATTCTTTATTTTATCAAAAATTATAATAAACTGTTAAATTTGAACATATTTCTAAAAAATATAAATTGAACTTCTAAAGATTTTGATTATTTTAATTTTTATGCCATTTTCAGTAATTTTTCACCTATATTATTGCATTAAGTTTTCAGTGGGAGATGAAGTTTGAGTACTCTGTGAGTACCCTGGACCATAATGCAACCTTAAGATTTTAAAAGTTTAAATGTTATTGCATATTCATGTAAACAATATGCCATTATGCATTCTTATGGTTACCACTCATCATACTCCAGAAATTACATTTTCTTTTATTTGATTATAAATAAATCATTAAGTACTACATTACTGTATTATAAACTAATATATCTCAAATCACTATAACAAACCAAAGCTTATCTAATATAAATCTTTCAAAATTACATACCAAAGCATACCACTATATGACTATCATCCCAACATATGTAAAATACATCGTTATGCTGCAAGATATGTATTCTTCTAAACACCTACAATTCTAAAGCACCATTTTAGACAATTTATTTAATCTACTAGAACTTATAGGTATTGATTTCTCTACATTACAGCTGCAAAATTAAACCATACAGTTGAAAGTGATGGACCCCAAGTTCATCTGCTCCATTCCATACTCTTGTTTCAGTATGCTAAAATAACCTGTGGCACACACCTCATGAGAGATTCCCTTCATGGCTGTGATTAGATGTGCAACAATATAAAACAGAAAATGCACTGTGACTAAATTCAGCAGATTCAATAAGAGACACAAGCTAGTACTACATTCTGTTTTGTTTGTGCAATCTCTTACAAGTGATTCCTTATTTCTATGATATTAAATAAGTATGTATAGATGTAAAATATAACATAGATTGTTACATTTCCTTTAATACTGGGTGGAAAGTATTACAACCCTGAGACTAGGTGTGGCATATTGATGGGTAGTATTAAAAGCCCCTGGAGACTAGGTGTGGCATATTGATGGGTAGTATTAAAAGCCCCTGGAGACTAGGTGTGGGATACGGATGGGAAGTATTAAAAGCCCCTGGAGACTAGGTGTGGGATATGGATGGGAAGTATTAAAAGCCCCTGGAGACTAGGTGTGGGATATGGATGGGAAGTATTAAAAGCCCCTGGAGACTAGGTGTGGGATATGGATGGGAAGTATTAAAAGCCCCTGGAGACTAGGTGTGGGATATGGATGGGACGTATTAAAAGCCCCTATAGACTAGGTGTGGGATATGGATGGGAAGTATTAAAAGCCCCTGAAGACTATGTGTGGCATATGGATGGGTAGTATTAAAAGCCCCTGGATACTAGGTGTGGGATATGGATGGGAAGTATTAAAAGCCCTGGAGACTAGGTGTGGGATATGGATGGGTAGTATTAAAAGCCCCTGGATACTAGGTGTGGGATATGGATGGGAAGTATTATAAGCCCCTGGAGACTAGGTGTGGCATATTGATGGGTAGTATTAAAAGCCCCTGGAGACTAGGTGTGGCATATGGATGGGTAGTATTAAAAGCCCCTGGAGACTAGTTGGGGCATATGGATGGGAAGTATAAAAGGCCTCGTAGACTAGGTGTGGCATATGTAATGTTGAGCATTGTGTTATTGAACAGAGCAGGCCAGGGTGCCATACAACGATCCTGAGCAAAACATTTTTACTCAAAAATGTTTGATGGTGCTAAGACCAAATCAGAACTCTTGTGCCAGAGATTGCCTGTTGCTTCTCTGGTCTGTTTATATAAAACCAGTATTGTTGTTCAATAAAAATAAACCATGTAAAGCTAAGTATGTTTTTCTGACAGCTACTCCAGTATTACTGGTTTGGTAGTTAGGTAAGAGGTTGCATACATTTAAATATTAGATTTGATCTGTCGTGCAATGTGCATTTGACGCATATGATCAGAAAACGGCACAAAGAGGATTGAACCATATCAAGATCACTGCTGAACAAGTACACTTACACAGCATATTCCTGTAATGGTAACAATTAATACTGAACAAAGACTCTTGGATTCCTGCTCACTTTTGAAAGTTCTATACAAATATTAACAATGATACATATAGAATTTTGTATAATTGCATAGACACAAAATTAATCCTTGTTCATAAATTATAATTTACTATTAAATGGAACTATGATTGTAATGGCAAGTCCAGTTTTACATTAAGTACAACAAAAAACTTTAAACAAAAGGCAGAAATTACATTTTCACAACACCGATTCTTACACACATGACAACCAATTGATCACATGATCAACCATAAAATGAATCATGGCACTATAATACATCATACAAAGTAAAAACTGGGCTCCACTAACAGAAAAGTTGATACAAACACATTTGTTGACAAAAAAAAATGTTAAAGCACTGCAAGTTAAAATAAAAGAAAATGTGGTTGGTAGCTACATGTATATTAGAGTGGTCAAAGAATTAATCCCATGAAAACTGAGAAATAGTTCATTGAAAAAAAAGTTACCCTAATAGCCATAAACCTTAAACAGTAAAAGATGAAAAATCTTTAGACACACAACTAAAGACTCGCCAATGAAAAAAAATTCAATCAAAATCAAGAAAAAAAAGTTAATTAGAAAAAACCAAAATCTGGGAATTTTTAACCATTGTTTTTCAAAGCCATAAAAAAAAAGAAAATTCATTTGACACACAACCAAAGAACAAATGCACTTTTGAAAAAGTAATTAATTGGCAAAGATGGAAATTTTTAACCATCACAACCGAAAACCAATTGAATGAAAAAAATTCAATCAAAATCAGAAAAAAAAAATTTTCTGGAAATTTTTACCTCTTGTATCTCAATCCATAAAAAGGTGAGAAATTGTGTTAACACACTACTGTAATCTCATAAAGCAAATGAAAAAAAAATCCATCAAAAACAGATTTAAAAAATATGTAATAATTGCACCAAATTGACCGTTGTTTCTCAAAAACCAAACAAAAATAGTAAAAATCTGTTGACAAATTACTGAAAGATGATAAAAAAAAAGAATCCAAAAGACAACAATCCTATCAAAATAGTAGGACAATAGAAAAATTTATCTAAAACTTGCCCTTTCTGACGTCTTGTATTGCAAAAACCATGAACGATGGGGACTATATGTTGACACACAACTTAAAACTCACTCAATGAGGAATTTAATTAAAAAAAAATCCACCAAAATCAGATTAAAAGCACAAATTTTACATATCTCTTTTGCAAGAACTAAAGATATTAATATGTATGTTTTATAATTATACCCCATTCAACGAAGTTGTGGAGGATATAATGTCTGACTTGTCCAGCAGTCCTATTCCTGTAAGTGCAACTCCTATGTAACTTCTGATCAGAATTTTATGAAGCTTGGCAGGATTGAAGGACACTATGAGTACATGTGCATATCAACATGGAATTATGATACAAATATTTTTGGTAGGAGTAATTCCACTCGTGAACTTAGAAATTACTCAAAAAAATTCTTGTAAGCACAACTCCTCTACTACTGATCAGAATTTAATGAAACTTGGTAGAAATGAAGGGCACTTTATGTGGCAGTGCATATCAACTGGAAGTTATAATCTGATATTTTTTGAAGGAGTTTTGATCTCAGAAATTTCTCAAAATAAATGTATGAAACAACTTGTATGCACTTATGTTCATTAATTGCAAAAACAGATCAACTGAAAATAATATTCAAAATCATATGAAAGTTGACAATTTAGGATTTTGCTCTTTTTGATCTTTTGTAATGAAAAAAATTTTAGATGTAGAAATTCCGGTGGCATAATAATGATGGTGACAGACTCATAAAATCAATGCAAAAGTTATGCAGTTTAAAAAAAATAGTCCTCTGAAAATTTTCTAAAAGTTGAAAGTTATCTAACAAACTATTCAAAAACAAGTAATACTTATCTTCATAATAAATACAGTTTTCACATCAAACTATTCAGAAATGTTGATAAATATGCCTCAAAAAATTAACTGCAAGTTTAAAAGGACTGATATTGTTATTAAACAAAATATATTACTTTCCATCTACAACTTCTATAACCCCTATACCTTCCTATTCATCATTATAGGTAAATAAATTATCTATAGTTGAACTGCAGATTCTCAAATATGTACACAATCTTTCACATATGGCTACCAACATCAGAAATAAACTGCAGGGTCTCAAATACTGTATAACAATCCATCTTCTTGGGTTACCAACTTCAAAAAACTTTCACATTATTTTGTATTAAGATTATAGTTCTGTGTTCCAAGTAGGTAAATGAACTATTGAAAGAAGCCAGCCTCAGATGCTAATTGCTCTCTTTCCAGTATAGACCTGCCTCTGGCATTACCCCTACGTATTCTTGGTGTTAAAGCTCGTGTACCAATAAAACTGACATCTTTAAGAGAATCAATTTTTAATCCAGCACTAGGACTCTGAAATAAAATGGCAATACTTTATTATTTAGTATATTAGTTCTATACTTCCAAATTTATCTTCATAAGAAATAATTTACAATAATCATTTGTTGAAAGTAGACAAACTAGAAGCCCATTTTGATAAAAAGTTCTTATGATGTTGACAGAGCAGCATTTCCAAGTGAATATATATGTTGTCTAAAACAAAGCAATTTCTAATTCATATCAAGTGTGCATTGCTTGGAGAAATGTGCTTTACTAGGAGACATGAGGATTCTTAGGAGATGGGTGTGTTGCCTGTATGAATGTGCATTGTTTGGAGATATGTGTGGATGCCTCCACTAATGTTCATACCACAACCAAGTAAAAGTCACACATCACCACTAATAAATTATAAGTTTGGCTCCTTAAAGACCAGTTTTGGTTCCTGCTACATAATGACTATTTGGATATTTAGTAGCCAAAAAAATTGAATTGCTTAATTTTGACTCATACTGGAGGATAAAACCTACACTAGTTGAAATTTATTACATAGCATCTATCTCTTCACTGTCTGCTTGTTAAGTACAATATTTTTAAAGAATGTGCAAGAAATAATACAAAAAATATAAATATATAGAATAAACAGTAGTTTTATCGTGTACAGATTTATATAAGAATAAAATAGAAAGTAGGCAATAATGCACTAAAAATCACAATTAAATCACAAGAATGTTCGCTATCAATTTCATGCCTCCTGGCACTCTTCAGGCAAATGTGGTGTGTGTGTGTGTACAACAATCATGAATGTCCAATATATTACCATGAATTCCACAACTTTTTCTTCTTTCTTTGATTCTTTTCTGTCCTGTAAAATAATTGCAAAAGTCTAAAATTCAAAGCAAGTGCCTTAATGGGAGTGGTTTACAATTTGTTTATAGAAGAAGGTTAAGGGTATTTGTAAAAAAACTAGAGGCTCCCAGGAGCCTGTATCGCTCACCTGAACCTGAAACCAAACAACCCTTTTTTTATCCAGCTTTTCTTTGCTATAAGGAATTGCCCAACACTTCTGCAAAAATCATTAATTTTGACCTTTTAAGGGAAATAAATCCTATAAGGAGGATCTTTTGATGGTTAGAGGGAGAAGGAAGGTTCACTTCAAATTTGCTGTACCTGTTATACTTTTTTAACTATCAGTCAATCCAACATAGCTATCGGGGTAGTCAGGTGTCATGATTTGCACAATTTTGGTAGAGGACATCCAAAAGATGATGTTTGCAATGTTTCAAAGCAGTCCTTTCATTGGTTTAACAGGAGAAGATTTTTTAAAATCAAGTAAAATTGATTAAAAAAATGTTCAAGGAGAATAATTCGTAAACGGTTTATCAGACAATCTTGACCCTAAAATCATTTTTGTAGCCCTCATAGAGCAGAACAATTAAGCAATGCTAACTTTTTCTCTAGTTCTAATAATTTTCAAGATTTTGAGGCAAAAACGTCAAAAATAATCAATTTCGACAATTAAAGGGCAATAACTCCTATAAGGAGTCATCATACAACTTCAACCCAATGGAGTGTTTCGTAGAGCTTTTGATGCAGATGAAGGCATGTCTCTTCGGTTTTCCTGTATCTGTTACACTTTTTTAAATATAAGCCAAAAACTGTATTTTACCGCCCCCCCCCCATCCTATTTTTAGCCATGGTGGCCATGTTGGTTAATCTGCAGACATGGTTGGTGCAAACTTGGTTGAGAACATTTGACAGATGATGTGTACAAAGTTTCAAAGCAGTACTTTCAGTTGTTTCAGATGAGAAGATTTTAAAAAATCAATTAAAACTGATTAAAATAAACAGTTTAAGGGGAATAACTCTTAAACGGTTAATCAGACAATCTTGACCCTTAAGTCATTTTTGTAGCCCTTATAGAGCAGAACAATTAAGCAATGCTAACTTTTTCTCTAATTCTAATAATTTTCAAGATTTTGAGGCAAAAATGGCAAAAATCATCAGTTTTGACAATTAAAGGGCAATAACTCCTACAAGGAGTCATCATACAACTTTGACCCAATGGAGTGTTTTGTAGAGCTTTAGATGCTGAAGAAGGAGGGTCTCTTTAGTTTTTCTGTATCTGTTATACTTTTTGAACTATAAGCCAAAAACTGTATTTTGACCCCTCTGTTCTATTTTTAGCCATGGTGGCCATGTTGGTTGGTCTGAGACCATGATTTGGGCAAACTTGGTAGAGGGCATTTTACTGATGATGTATGCAAAGTTTCAAAGCAATCCCTTCAGTGGTTTTGGAGCAGAAGATTTTTGAAGAAAAGGTAACGACGACGACGACGACGGACGACGGCAAGTGATGGCAATAGCTCACATGACCCTTCGGGTCAGGTGAGCTAATAAAGGAGTTGATTACACAAAACAGAATCATTGTGTATAAAATGTGCTGAAAAATAACTTAGTTCCCATGTCTAGCAAACTGGGAAAACATTTCTTAAACAATTTCATGAGATCAAGGGCATAACTTCAATACAGAGGGTATCGATAATACTATAGTGCTTTGTATTGCAGGGTATACAAATTCCTCAAACAATTCCATCATTGCAGGTGCACAACTTCAATTCAGTTTCAGGAACTGAAGGAAGAGGAGTTGATTACACAAAATAATTCTATAATAGCTGGTGCATAACTTCAATAAATGTGCAATCTTCTATGTGAAGTTTCAAAGGTCTGGGTTGAAAACTTTAGTTACCCTATCCCCCCCCCCCCCCCCTTTCACCATACGTCTTTATACATCTGCTTGTACAGCAGTAATCACTAAACCAATCTCTGGTTCTAAATGTCTGTTTAAATGTGGTTTAACTACACTTTTAGGAAATTGTTCAGCTGCATCATGTCATCCAGTTATTATTTAGGTAGTAGCTGAAATGTCCATCAAAAATGACCAACATTCGGGAGGAAAACAGGGCAATCCTTGTCAAGTGAGGATGAATGTGTGCACACTGATGACATTCAGACTCAAACTTGCAGCCTCAGTGTCAATATCAGTGTCATTATACACCACTCAAACAATGAGGCCTTTTCTGTCATCTATTTGTACAGAATCAAATAGTTCTTGGTACTTTGTTAAGATAATCATATTTCAGTAATATTTAGATCCCATTATTTTGTAGGATTTTGTAAAATATGTCTATAATTAGTATGTAGTAATCATGTAGAATAACTATTATAATTTATTAGCTAACAATGTGTAGTATGATGGTATTGTTATGATTTTATATCCTACAGATTTTTATCAGTTATATAACTGTCAGTACAACATAATCTCTTAGAACTTTTTTTGCACAGTTATGGGCCAATTTGACTTTATACGTATCAACATTGTCAGTATAACAACCCTTTAGAAATATTTACACCTTACTAATGACTGGTAATTGGTTTTATTTTAAGATAATCATATTTTTTGCAGTGGTTTTCAGATTAGATGCATTTTCCTAAAATGTATGACCCCTTATTGACTGTTTTTTATTCAATCCTTTTGGATTATCTCTTTCTCAGTTCAGAAAGAGTTCAGTTCAGAAATTTTATAAAGGTGTTAGTAATAAACGTTGGTCCTTAAGTTACTTTAACAAATGAATATATTTTCATTTACCAAATTCGTCACAAAGGACACTTACATGTAACTCTATAATGATAATGGCAATAATCCACACAATAGATGAATACAGAAGTATTGTCCACACAAGGTTATCCCTCATAAATTTTGCTACAATAGAAATAATAAAGATATTGTTTATGTTACACATTTTTTTGTAAGTACTGGTTTAACAAAAAAATGTCATTAACAACATTTGTAACAAACTTTTTAATGAAATTCTGTTTTGTGGTTAGAAGTTGCACTACAAACTAGTTTCAATATCATATTAGATCAAACTTCTAAGTTCCGTGGTTAATAACTCACAGAAAATTATGTAATCAAAATTTCCTAATTTCCAGTAGACGTGCATAACAAATATGTTCTTATTGACTAAACTACAAAGTTGCATAAGTTATAACCAGACCTTTACAAGAATTACCCGCAACAGTTTTCAGTGTAGAAACACTTAACTTAGCATAAAAGAAACATTACCTATTTTATCTACTGAAAAGTAATCAAGGATGCTGAACAACCTCTTAATGACTGGAGGGTCTGACTGCTCACACACACCCTGAAAAAAGTATAATCTCATGTTTCATCTACCGTAAATCGGGTTATTTTGGTTGTAGTTTTATTTTGGCTTATTTGGCGCTTTCGGTGAAAGAGCCAAAATTAAACACACCAAAATAAAGAATGCACCAAAATATTCACAAGACAAATGAGCGACCGGTTAGAAAATATCGTAAAGTCTATGGCTTAAAATACCGGTAATTACAAGTATACATTTAAATACACATTTCCTTATTTTCTTATAAAATTATTAAGAAAACACAATGTATGAATTTCTATTCATACATTGATTCTATTCATACATAAATAGAATATATTCAATCTCTGTATATTCAAAATGTTGTTGCAATAGTATGTTTACGATATGGATGAAACAGATCGGTCACCACCTGTTTACCTATTACGTAATCACCGGTCGGTGGTCAATAAACACATGTCAGTGACAGGAAATAGCCTTAGGGTTGATTTTTTAATACAAATATTTCTAGAAGAAATTAAAGGGATTAAGTCCAACAAGTGATTATTATACAATATTACTTTTTTATGTCCGATTTGAGCAAATCGTAGTCGGTCATTTTAGTATAAATTTCGGTCATGTCCGGCAAATATGACCGTTTCCGGACCCTTGGTCCGGCTTATCATTTACTAATTAGACTCTGTTATCTATAATAAAAAAATAACACCTTTATCGTCATTTCATCAAGATGTACTGCTGGAATACAATAAAGGAATTAATATTTAAATCCGTGATTGTTAATTACTGACAGAAAGGAATTTAATGAACATTTGTTTTATAACATATGTGTGGTAATTACTTACTCTAATAAAATTTAATTAAGGCATCATTGCTGGAAGTGAATACGCGCAATCCACTCACATTATTTACCAATTATATATTAAACACATACAATAACATTGCTCACTACTTCGAATTGAAAGTGCCAAAATTTAACACATCAGTTGGATAAAACACCAAAATTAAACACATGGCTTTTGAGAGAAAAACGCCAAAATATCCCGACGCCAAAATTACCCAATTTACGGTATTTATCAGTGATTGAGCTAAGTTTAATATCAAGTCATCAGCCATCATGGAAAGAACAGGTTCACTATTATAGAACCTTTGTGAGCAAGCTTACAATACCCAACACGTTCCATTACATCAAGGTGGTATTTGGTATTTAAATTGGTATAACTTTCATAAAAATCCATGAAGAAATAAAGGCACTATGCAGGCGACAACATTGAATATACATGTACATGAAACTTGACTAAGTTCCCCTCCCAAAAATATGGTCCTCCTTGACAAATTTTGCTAAAAATCAATCCCATCCAAGCACCTACTATAACTAACAATTTCACAAAGTTTCATGAAAATCTATGAAAAAATGAAAGCTCTATCCAGGTGACAACATTGAACATATATGTACATGAAAGTTAAATAAGTCCCCCTCCCAAAAATATGTTCCACGAATTTCTCTGAAAATCAATCCCATTCAAGCACATACAATAAGTAACTATTTTTTAAAGTTTGGTTAACATCCTTCTAGAAATATGAGCACTATCCAGGTGACAAAGGCATGACACACAGACGGACTGATGGGTCCAAAAGATTACATCCCCGGCAACTTCATTATGTGGGGTATAACTAGACTGACATCAAACCAAAGGCCAGTATTGCTGACCTTATTTATATAGACTACTATTATAGATTGTATTTTCCCCATGTTAAACTTAGTCCTTTGATTGCAGCCATTTCAATATCTATCTGGCATGAACAACATGAACTTTGAGAAAAGCCATCTAATGAACATTATTATTTGGTTTAAATTGGTTCAATGATTTAAGATAAGAAGACTATTTCACATTTTTCCATATGTTTCTATGTTAAATTGAGTCCTGCAATTGCTGACACCTTAGATTTTCCAATTAAAATGAAAAACACAAACATCTGTAAAGAAATATCCAATAAATATCGCTTCAATTGATTTTTGACAGCATTTGAACATTGTGCCAAAAGGGTCCTATGTTAAACTAACTCCTGGGTGGCAGCCATTTTTAATTTCTGATTTGCATAAAACATGTGAACATTATAATCAATGATCAAATGAATACTGCTAATGAGTTTTGCTTTTAATTGGTTTACTGGTTTTAAAGAAGCCTTTTTAAACATTTTTCCCATGGTTGTGGCAATTCTGGATTTCCAATCGGAACAAAAAACAAACATTGTTTCAACTAATTCACCAGTACTACAGAAGAAGACTTTTTAAACATTTTACCATATGATACTATTTTGAACCGATTCATGTGGTGCAGCCATTTTGGATTTCAAATCAGAATGAAAAAAAACTATTTAAAAGACCATCCAATAAACATTCACACACAATATTCCTTTAATTAGATTGGCAGTTTCTTGAAAAGAAGGCATTTTCCTTTAAGGTTATATGTTAAACTGGGGTGGTAGCCATTTGTAATTTTTCATTTGCAAGAAAAAAACTTCATAGAAGACCATTTTAAATTTAGGTGATTTTAAATTTCCAATCAAAACAAAAAAAAATAATTTTTTTAAAAAAGAATCATCCAATGAACAGTGTGACTAAGTTAAGTATAATTAGCCCAGTGGTTTCAGACATTAAGATTAAAATGACAACCACAACAACAAAAACCATGAATGCAAAATGACGACAATAGATAACTCGGTTTTCTTGTAATATGAGCTAAAATTAGGAATGATCAGTAATTTATTAAGTATTGGTTAACAAATCACAAGTCAAAATACTTTCAAATGTGCTACAAAACATGTTGAATGAACACTGACAATAACTTACTCCACGACAAAAGCCTCCATTACAGGGCCGCCCATTCTGATGGATACCACCTGTTGGATGGGGAGCACAAACACCACCAGTAAAACAACATTTCTTGCAGGAGTCACCACCTTAAATGAATTAAATAGAATTAACAACACTAGAAATTTACGTTCATATTTGCAGAAATTATTGCTAAAAGCTATTATATAAACCAGTGACTTATCTTTACTGATTTTGAAGTAACATTGACCTTATAATCAATAGAATATGCGTTTGACCATATAATCAAGGTAATATGCTTTTGAAATTATTATCAGGGCTATGATTTTTATTGAACTTTTAATCAAAGAACTATGCTTTTGACTCTATAATCAAGAAACTATGTTTTTTATTGACCTAATAAAGGGATTAAGCTTTTTTGACATGTTTATCAAGGGACTATGCTTTTTACTGGCCTTATAATCATGGACTATGCTTTTGGCTTTAAAATCAAATAACTATGCTTTTGACCTTATAAGCAAAGGACTATGATTTTTATTTACCTTATACATGTATAAGCTTTTAAAATTATAATCAAGGGACTAGGTTTTTTATCAACCTTAAAATCATGGACTATGCTTTTTATAGACCTTATACCCAAGGAGCTATTGCTTTTGATCTTATAATCAAGGACAATATATATGCTTTTGACATTATAATCAAGGGACTATGCTTTTTATCAACCTTATTATCAAGGATTATGCTTTCTACCTTATTATGAAGGGAATATGCTTTTTATTGACCTTATAATCACAGATTATGCTTTTGAACCTGTAAGCAAGAAAATATGATTTGTATTGACCTTATAATGAAAGACTATGAGACTATGCTTTTTATTGACTTTATACTCAAGGAGCTATTGCTTTTGACCTTAAAAAGCAGGGACTTTGCTTTTGACCCTATAATCAAGGTAATATGCTTTTTACCAACCTTATAATCAAGGGAGTATGCTTTTAAACTTATAAAGGGGCTAGGCTTTTTTATTGACCTGATAATCATGGACTATACTTTTGGCCATACAATAAAAAGAATATGCTTTTGACTTTATAAGCAAGGGACTTTGATTTTTATTGACCTAATACTCAAGGGGCTATTGCTTTGGCCTTATAATCAAGGAACTGTCTTTTTTATTCACCTTATAATCATGATCAATACATATGACCTTACAATTAAGTGACTTTTTCATTTTTTGAAGTTAAAATCAAAGGACTATACTTTTTATTTTCATTATAATTAGGAAATATGCTTTTTATTGACCTAAAACTCAAGGAGTTATGCTTTTTTGACCTTATAATCAAGAGACTATGCTTTTAATGGACCTCATAATCAAAGACTATACTTTTTATTGACCTGATAATCAAAGTACTATGCTGTTAAACTAGAAATCTAGTATTCTCAAGATACGCAAGTAACAGTTACACACAAGGAAAATTGTACGTAATAACCCCTCACTGAACCCTGAAAACAGATTAATAATCAGCATTCAATAAAGTCAACAGACAATACAATTAATTGTATTTTTATATTGTAACACAGTCATGTAGTGCAAGAAGAAGTTTCTTTAATTCAATTATCTCCCTTGAAAGGCAGCAATTTGTAATTGATTTCGTATGTTTCATTATTGATGCATTGTACTCATTCTTTTATAATCTTTTAACAGATATATGTTTTATCAATCTTCAAGCATCAACAAAAAAAATATTGCCAGTAGCTATGTGTAACTAAGGGATGTTATATTTAATTTACTGACATCACATACACAAATCTGTAGTTTACATTTATAAATGAGGGTTTGCTTGAAAAAAAAAATTGTCATAAAAACAAATCCATGACAGAAATATTTCTTTTTTTTTCAAGCTAATATGATTCTAATGAATACACTTACCACCACATAAACAACTTGTTTTACCAACAGCCTCACAAACATCCTTACATTCACCATTCTGACATGTTCCACTAAACAATAATAAAATATACACATTTTTAATACATGTAAATATTATTTATAATTACATAAGTATAATTTTTTGTGTTTTTGATTACAGGTAGTTCAAAAAATAGTTTCAGAATAGTCGTCTTAATCTCAATCATTGATTCAACGTATCTAATTCATGTACGAGTTTTCAACACAAATATCTAGTCAACAACAATGGACTTATAATAGATTTGCTATAACAGATGAAGATAGGTTGATTTTATTCATGTAATAAAAAAAATCATTATGCACAGGGGTGCAAAAGCCTAGTTGCCATATTTTATTAACCAAAACTCTCCTTGTCTTCATTTTAAGATTTAACATAATTGGTTATTACAGGCATTACATGTAAACTGGAGACAATGTGAGGAAGGGTTTCAGCAGGAAAAATGTAAGCTTTATCAACAAATTTGCAAAGTTGCATAAAATATGAGTATGTGAATCCGCTAACAGTATTGAACCATTGTGTAAAATTTCAGATATGTAATTGATGTAGTTTTTGAGTAATGGTCCGCAAACCACTAATTCAAGAAATTTTCTAACACTTTTCTGTCACTGTGACCTTGACCTTGAACGGATTTACCCCAAAATCAATAAAGTTCCTCCTCTTATGGTATGTAACAATATACCAAAGTTTCATTAAAATCGGTTGAGAACTTTTTGAGTTATGGTCCGGAAACCACTAATTCAAGAAATGTTCTAACGTTTTTCTGTTGCTGTGACCTTGACCTTGAAAAGATTTACCCAAAAATCAAAAGGGTTCCTCCTCTTCTGGTATGCAACAATATCTAAAGTTTCATTAAAATCAGTTCACAACTTTCAGAGTTATGGTCCGGAAACCAATTGTTGACGCCCGCCCGCTCGCCCAGCCGCCTGCCATCATCATAACAATAGCCGAGTTCAACTTCATTGCAACTCGGCTAAAATATTACTGATATGTGGTTGATAACAGTTTTTCTTAACCCTAAAAAATGTATACAAATGACTAGGTTAATATTACATTTTCTCTGGTTGAGAAATCCTGAAAATTACCAATATAAAAGTTATTAATTCAATAAAATTACATGGATGTCTTTGAACAATTTTATTCAATTACTGACTTTGATATAGGTCACTATTAGGGTTTCTCAACCAGAGAAAATGTACTATTCTCTGAGCCACTAGGCGAGGTGAATATACATTGCTGAAGGTTGAGAAAAACTGATAGTGACCACAAATCAAAGTCAGTTTTTTATGTATATAAAATTAACATATTCTTACCTATCATAGCAAATCTATTAGAAGGTGACCAATCAAAGTTGTTATGTTACAAATGTGTACATGAGTTAGATACATTGATCTGATGAATGAGATAAAGATGGTTATTCTGATAAGCTACTGAACACTTGCACTTTTCTAACTTTTTTTTCAAGGTAAACCAAGTCAATATTGAATTCAGCATAAATGCTTGTAGAATTTTTTTCAATTTAAGTGCACAGTGACAAAAATTTTTAAAAAATTGATCAAAGACAGAAATGGCAGATTTGTTTAAAAATAAAATAAGTTGGTTAACAGGAAGTGGGTGAACGACAGACCTGAAATCGAATCCCACGTTATGGGAGGCCATGCTGATGCTGCATACCAAATTTACCGAGAATGTGATTAGTTGTTGCTGAGAAAACTGTTACGAAAATTTTTTCCCAGCCCGCCCATCCAACATTCACCATACTATAACCCTGATATTCACTCTGTTAAATCAGGCCAAAAATTGATGCAATTTTGGTACTGTTATGATTTGATATGACCAAAGATTAGTTTTAAAACCAATCAAAGTGCAAACTTCACTGGTGGAAAGGTTGTTTTGCAAGTATTAAATAAGAACCCTGCCTCATGTTTGATTATAATTCAAGTAAAAATATTTCACCAGCATACGATTATTGAACCGGCAACCTCAGTGTTGACAGACCACAAGATCAACAGTAGACGAACTACCTTAACCACTTAGGCACAGAGGCCCCTCCATCATTTCTGAGGGGTTTTCACCATAAATATTGCAGATTTTAGAGTATTCCACTGGGATTTTACCTTATCTTAATTTTATAGTGCAATGATTTAACAAAATCTGAAAACATGTTTTTAAGTTATCATTTGAAAAATGTCAACCTTTGAAGAAAAATTGAATTGGCCTAAGTCCAAAACAACAAATTGGATTGTGCTGAAAATTCAACTTGATCTTTGTTTAATAGTAAACAGTTGTACAAAGTTTAAACAAAATCTGATGAATCTTCAAGTTATCATGTGTAAACTACCTAGGCATGAACAGATGGATCGACTGATTAGTGTAGGGCGTCCATTACAAAATGGCTGGCCCTAATTACACTTCCAGTCCTGTAAGGTTACAAAAGCGCAATTATTTACAATGCTGGCAATTAAGTTCATTTGTGCGAAAAACCTCAAAAATTTCCCCACGGAAAACAGTTTTTTGTGTAAATTGAAATGAAAAACTTCATTATTAACAAATAAAAAAGTATAGGTCATGCAGCAAAAATGACCGAAAATTTTGGTTGAAATAATGACATTTAAATGGAACTGACACAATTTTTAACCTACCTCTTTAATCGTTTATAGCTCAATTTTCAAGGCTCTTAAAACTTTCCGTCCAAATATTGAACATTTTTAATCAATAATGTTTATAATTTTGCTATTTTCAGAACTCCAACATCCAATCAGATGCCTCCGTGTATTTTCTTCTGCATACTATCTTGGGTTAAAAAATTTCCTGTTGTCATGTTAACAAATAATTGGGCAATTGTAACCGTAATCGGACATCTAACTGTATTCAAAATTTAATATACAAATCCTGTGATCTTGTAATTGCAATAAACATCCAGTGTGTTTACCTGCTAATCCTTTTAGAAATGACTTACCAGTCAAGGTTTCAGTTTAGGTAAAATTGTTGTGCAAAACTACCTGCAATTATTATTTTTTCCTTAAAACAAAATCTATGATATTATTATGCAATGATTTCTGCATTGGCCTATAGGTCCAAGACCTGCTGTATTGGACTAGGCCAATACAGAAATCATCACATAATGATATCTTTATTAATTAACTAGTCTGAATCAATCAAGCCAATACCAATATTGGACTAGTTAATTCTGTATTGGACTGGTTCAGCAAAATATACCATATTGGCAGTTTTACTGTTATCTAAGAGAATATTATAGTACTAGTAGTTACAGGTAATTAATATTAGTTGATATTATACAATTATAGTCTTTTGTAGAGGTCGATTCAAGTTTTAATAGACTCCAATATTAATATTGACCGATGCTAAAGGCGGAGGTTAATCTTAATGTTTGAGTCTATTAAAACTTATATCAACTGATACAAAAGACTTTAATTGTTTTACTACATAATAATCAGAAAAAGGAATTATTTGTTGTTTCATTGACATTTGCAATAAAATCAATATTTTTGCTATGAAATTTATGTAATTGCATTGATATTATGTTGTCTCATTAACATATTTATTGTTATAGTCTTTACTTTTTAATGTTAAAAGTAAAAAAAGTAGTTTTTAGTTTATCATAATTATAGCCAAAAAAAACAACAAAACTCAAAAATAAAACCACCTGACAGCAATGTGATAGAAAGAGGTAGTCAATATTGATTTAATCAAACAGTATCAGAATAAAGCCACATGACAACATTATCGAAAAAGGTAGTCAATATTGGTTTTAATCAAACAATATCAGAATAAACGGTCGGGAGTTTTGGCTGGTCTTGACCAATAGAAATCATTTTTAAAATTGATTATGTAATAAAAGTTTATAAATAAGACAGGTTTAAAATATAAAGACAACAGGTTCAAATATAAAAACATATATTGTAGTCTTATGCTATGAGCTGCCAGTTTTTATATTTAAAAAAAAACAAGGCAGAAAACTGAATTATTTATTATTTTCTAGTGAAAAGGTCATGCCTTCTGTATCCCACAAGATGCACATCACATGGTAAATTTAGTCAATAATACAGCAACTACATATATAAAGATTGTATGTCTCTTTTTATTTAATAAACAATACATCAAATTTTTTTTTTTTTTAAGTTTCCCTCAAATGACTGGCCACTAACAAGGAAGTTTTATTGACTTACCAATTAATAAGGTGTTATAAATTACCCATTTATAAGGTATTATTAAAAATTTAACTATTTTTAACTGATTATTAGTGACTTACCCATCACTGCAACGAGTATTAGACAACTTCACAGGTTCTGGACATGTGTAACTACTTCCACTGACATAAGAGTAAAGGAACATATACAGAGTAGTCCCGTGTTATCGCGCATATAAGAAATTTTTGTAAATTTTTTTAGTTTCTGGAAAAAATATTTTATTGTGAAAATTGAATGTATTTATCTTTGAATATATTATTCTTAAAATAAACAACCTAATTTGTTAAAGTTTGTCGGCAAAGTATTTAATTTTGTCATTTTGTTCAGCATGACCTGGTTTTATGTAAACAATGGTATGTCCGGTGATATCGCGCATGTGCATAAAAAATCAATACAAGATTGAATTTAATAAAAGATTTTTATATGTAACAATTCTAAAGCTAAACATTGATGAAACAGTTCAATTATTACAATAGAAGAAATAAAACACAGTCATTGATATACTAAAGATTGATTGAAGTTTAAAAGATCGTGTCTTTCAGATTAGCGGTTTTGAAGATATTTAAGTTAACGAATGTTTATAAAAATTACGCTGCAGAATTAAAGATCCGAAAATGTAATATAAAGACCACATTTGTGCATGGAAGGTTAAATTAAATATATAAATTTTAAATAGTACCGAAATTGGAAGATAAGTAACATGCACAGAATCACCGGGGGCGTGAAAACCAGTTAATATTTAAAATGTGATTACAAAATCTAAAATATGGCGATTACTATTTGTATTTATCATGAGTAGTATTATAAAAACATGCAATCTGCTTTTTCTTGGTTAATACAAAAATCTGAGGATAAAATTTAATTGGTGTATTAATTAAAATAATCCAACAAGAAAAATCCAAGACTATGGACAGACTATACCACAAACCATGATATAACTTTTTGAGAAAACAAATTTTATTGAAGTTATTTCATCAAGTTCAAGAGTTAGAGAATAATTTCATCAAGTTCAAGAGTTAGAGAATAATTATTATGAAGAATTGATTTTCAAGGAATAGACTAAAATTATGATTGGAGTCAAGGACACCCTGCCCGCAGTGAGACTCCAACCCGCAACCTCAGTGTTGACAGACCAAGTTGATCAATAGTAGATGAACTACCTTAACCACACGGCCACAGAGGCCTCAGAAGTAGATATGTGACAGATTTGAAATCAGTACTCGCAATATAGGACCACATGGTAAGGTCACAGAAACAAGTGTGGACTGTGAGCACGCTCACAAAGGGATACCCCCCCCCCCCCTTTACTTTTCGCTTTACAGCAACAAAAAATTCTTCATGCACATCTAGATATGATGTTCTTCCTTCATGTAGAGTTTCATCAAAATCTGTCAAACAGTTTAGGTGGAGTTGCGCTTATGAGGTCTCACACTGAATGCTATATTTAAAAAGTTTAAGTCCAATTATCTCCCCTGAATAAGTCCGACAGCGACGAAAATTCTTCATGCACATCTACATATGATGTTCTTCCTTCATGTAAAGTTTCATCAAAATCTGTCCAGCGGTTAGGAGGAGAAGCACTTACAAGGGATGTGGACATACGGACAGCCAAATGGACGGACAGACAGGGTGATTCCTATATACCCCCCAAACAAGTTTGCAGGGGGTATAAAAATTTCAAGTGGTTATGATAAGTACTTGCTGAGAAAACTGTTACAAAAGTTATGTTAGGGACAGAAGGACCAGTTAACCCCTCTGTTACAAAAACTTTCATCCATTGACCACTGATGTTGAAAATTGAATTAGTCGATAAACATGAAGTAGATATGTGACAGACCTGAAATTGGTACAGGACCACATGGTAATGTCACATGATAAGTACTTGCTGAGAAAACTTCTTAGAAGCGGGGGTATAAATATCATAATTGGTAAACTGCAGTTTATGTAGAAGTTGGTTACTGGCTATATTGGCAAACAGAGATGCCATCTATAATATAAGTCAAACACAGAGTTGATTAGCACTAGAAAATATCAAAAGAAAAAAAAACCTTCCATGAACTTAAAATTGGTCAACTAGTAGTACTTAGAAAATGAAGAGGCTAAAGCTGAGGATAAAAAAAAAATTGGCTAACTGCTACTATGAATATAAGAGGCCAAACTATCATAAATTAAAGACTGGTTAACCTCTAACAAGAAATAAATGAGGTTAAACCTTTCATAACTAAAAGAAAAAATAAAAAGATTAATGGAATACCTGAATCAAAGGTTTGTCTGTCCCTATGAAAGTCAGTAACATTAATATAAATGGAACAAAAGAATCTTCACGGCATTGTTGCTATTTATTACTATAAGGATACGTGCAGTTAGAAGTGCCTTTACAATCAAAATTATCAATAGAAGATTCATGGCATGTTGTTCCTCTAGGAGCCACTGTACAAAATGCAGTGCAACAAGCAAAATTCATTGGACTGAAATGGAAAAGTGTAATTAGGCACTGAAAACAAGTTATTTTCAAAAATTTTTACTTTTACTGGCAACAAAAAAATGCAAGAGTAAATTTTTATGGTTACAAATTCTTTTGCAAAAAATTATGGTAAGAAAAGAAACTAAATTTGTAATTGATGAAATGTTATTGGTACTTGCAATTAACTTGATTGCAACTCTACAATTAAGGCTCTCTGCTATGGGGAATATCCGGTATTGTCAACCCAGAGACTAAATATAACAACAATTTTTCACAATATTTGTCTGATAAATACCAGTAAGAGTTAAATCTAATAAATTACCTGCATTGAGCCCCTGATCTAAGTTTACATGCTTTATCACAACAATAATCCCCATCATATCCTCCATCACACTCCTCCCCGGTATCTTGTCTGCCATTTCCACAAAGACCTCTTCCTTCAGCAGATTTTTCTACAATTTTTTATTTTATTAAAGAGACTTCACTTGAAAATTTAAAATACAAATAACTGGTTTTAAAACCTTAAAAACTAGTATTACCTGAATAAATGTTAAATTTACTTACATGTACAATCACTGCTGGGCCTAGTCATGAAATGAAACGTAACTGTTATTTTAGTTTGAAGTTTGAATTTACTTGTTAAACTGTTTAAATGATCATGAGGAAGCATTGCATATTTAACATTGTACATGTATGTCAATTCTAAAATTTCTCTTTCCATAGCTCTCTTTGTTGGAATACAGGGATATGTTACTCCTCATTAATACCCATGCCTAGATTATGCCCTTGAGTATAATATCTACGGGTCTTAGAACTAATGTGTTTTTCTTATTATTTCATTATCATTATACTCTAAATTTTGTTTAACTGCCATTGAAAAATGTCTAAGATTAGAGCTCATTCTCTAACAAAGACATGTGTGGACACAGCAAATGCTCCCCAAAATACATGCATGGGTATTAATGAGGTACCTTTGTATCTATAAGTTTGAATTCAATCAATCCAGCAGGTTTCATTTATTTTTCAGACAAAAAAAAAACAAACAGAGAAACTCAACCATGAACATTTTTAGAGTTTTGGTTCTACTTAATATCTTTTTATAATGTTCCCTGCGTTCATCCATTACCTTTAAAACAATCAAATCCTTTTTTCATAACCACTTTGAAAATAAATCTTTTACTGCAAGGAGAAAAAATCTACAAAAGATGTCCATCATTAATTTTATGTCAATATTCTAGATATAAAGCTGACAATTTAGTGAAAATATATCATTTTTTATTAATTTATGATAGAAATCAAGAATATCACTTTGCACATTTTTTTTCTAAAATAAAAAATTAATAAATTCTAATTAAAAAAAATAATAGACATTATGAAAAAGTACAGTTGTTTATCCATATTTTGTACAAATACAATATTAGAATGGAATTCATAATCATGAATTTGCAAACCTAGCTGCTTGCTGGACATTTTTAATCGCATCTCTATGACAGAACAACATAATTATGGATGGCTGACCTGATTATTTGCATCATATCCTGAGGTTGCTCTATAGTACATTATAAACTTTCCATTATCCGAGCTTGAAGGAGCACATTCAGTGGTGTCGGGATCATGTTCACTTCCCCAATTATGTCCTGGTAAAAAAATCAAACACAGTAATGACTTATGTACATGGATACTAAACTGCAAATGAAATGTCACATTTGAGACAATTTTTAAAAATTCCAAAAATATAATAAATTTGTTAATTTTGATAATACAAGTGTTAATTGCAACATAATGTTTTCATAAGTCAAATTCAAATTAAATTTTAAAGAATGTCTGTACCTAAGCCTCTTGTCTGACACACTTCACAGTAAAAGTTGTTAAAATTTCAATATCCTGACTTTGGTGCTTCAGTATGGTTATGAAAGGCAAAACCAATTAAACATGTGTGGACTGTGAGCACGCTCACAAAGGGATACACCCCGCTTTGCTTTAAGTCCAATTATCTCTCCTGAATACTATGCGACTATATCTTCATATGATGTACTTCCTTCATGTAAAGTTTCATCAAAATATGTCAAACAGTTTAGGAGGAGTTGCGCTTACGAGGTCTTGCAATGAATACTATCTTTAAACATTCTAAGTCCAATTATCTCCCCTGAATAATATCCGACTGCGGCGAAAATTCTTCATTCACATCTACATATAATGTACTTCCTTCATGTAAAGTTTCATCAAAAACTGTCAAGCGGTTTAGGAGGAGAAGCGCTTACGAGGAATGTGGACAGACGTACAGACAGACAGGGTGATTCCTATATACTCCCCAAACAAGTTTGCGGGGTAAAATTATTGTCAGTATAAGTTCTGACAAAGAACAAATGTCATGCCTGATTCCACAACAGGGATAACAAGCCATCAGTAGACAGCATGCTGGGCAATCCACTTGAGTTATATCAACGATTTCACTGTGTTACCCAGACCATTGAACCTATGTGGATATGTTTTACTACCACAAACAGCACAAATAACCAGCCATGTAGTGATAGATCACAAGTTACTACTACTTGTAAGAAGAGAGGCACAGTTCAATTATCTCCCCTTAATGAATCCTAGGTCAATAAAAATCCTTCATGCACATCTACATAAAATGTACTTCCTTTATGCTAAGTTTCATTAAATTTCATCAAGCGGTTTAGGAGGAGTTGCGCTTACAAGGGATGTGGACAGACAGACAAAGTGATTCCTATATTACCCCCAAACAAGTTTGCGGGGTGGGGGGGGGGGGGGTATAAAAACATAAACTTTAAAAAATCAGAATAAGGAACACAAAAACAAACTTTTGTAAAGATCCATTCAATTAACATTGTGACCAAGTTTGGTTGCAACTGGTCAAGCTGCTGACATAGACAATGAACACAGTGATGACAATAGCTCACTTGACAATTCGGGTCAGGTAAGCTAATAATGTCAATGTTATGGATTGGTTGGCTTTGAGTCTAAATGTGAACCCTATAGAGCTTTTATGGGACAAAGGCTATGGGCACATATTCAAGTGGCATTCATATATCATTTGATAAACTACACACAGAAGATGTGCGCCTGTGATAAGTGCTGGTGGACATATATGTTATTGACTGAAGTTCCATTAAATCATCAAAACACTCTGAGTGTGTAATTAGGATATCTGATGAAACATTATACCCTAGATGTAGTAATCAATCTTTGAAATTTTGTGAAAAGAATTTATTCAATTTAACTATCATTTTAAAATAAATGTCTATGAATGTGTAATTTTGTGTGATGTTTCCTTTGCAGTGCAGTATATGTAACTTGTGAAGCAAAGCTTTAGTAGTATACATAATATAATAAAAATAAAAGACAAATACTCCGTACAGTTAGCAGGAACTTAATGGATGCTTAATTTAAACTCAAGGCTTCTTTAAATCGATATGAAAGACACAGTGTATTTGGATTAAAAATGAAATAAATCAGCCATATGAAGAACTTTATTATACACAATAGAGTGAATAATTTTAATGATTTTTTCATACGAATAAGGTTTTAATATTGAAAAATTTAATAAAATGATCCAGAAGTACTGTCAGCCGAAATTTCTAAATGTTGGCACACAGTACGTTCATATGTTACATGTACAAATTGGCATTTTCAGATTAATTACAGGAAGTTCATTTTTTTCACCGATCAAGTATGCAATTATTTATTGATCTGTCAACAGAGGTCCACAAGTGATCAGAACAGCCAATACACTGACATACAATTATGTTATTTTTACTATTGGTGTGTCAACTAAGTGTTTCTATTAAATATATCGGCAGTTTCCTAACGGACTATTGCTACAGACAATAGATGGTGGACTGTTAGTCCCCGAGGGTATCACCAGCCCAGTAGTCACACTTCGGTTCTGACAGGAAAATCATTGATTCTAACAGTGATTAAGTCATTTTCTAAATTTACTGACTAGAAATTTCAGAAAATATTTTAATTCTAAGGTTTTTTCTATTTCAAGGTGTAGATAGCCTTAGCCGGATTTGATATAACGTTTTGGAATTTTGGTGATATAAGCTCTACTACATCTTAATCATTTGGATTTTTTACATATTGTTTGGGTTTGAGCGCCACTGATGAGTCTTGATTAGACAAAACACGCGTCTGGCGAAAAAATTTTTTTTGTCAACCTTGGTATCTTTGACGACATTTTATTTATAGATAATTGTTGACAAAATTTCACATCAATTTTCTTGGAATTAACAAAACTGTATTCATACAAAGTAAACATCTATCAATGATGACACTACTTACCCAACTCTGTACATATCCCAGTCAGCCACATATGAAAATAAAATACACATAAAAAACATCAGAATAATTTTTATTAAAGTAAATACAGTAATATTAAAAAATGACAGATTAAATTATATTTTATATTATTGTTTACATTATAGAACCTGTGCCGCCCCATTTCTCGTCAGATGTTTCATTGATAAACATTAAATATTGGATTAAAAAGTTTGAGAAACCTCAACCAAAGAAATCTTATATAAAACATCAAGGCTTTCACATAATGAACTACTACATTCAAGGACTGTATGATAATTCAGTCTTACCAAGAGCACTGCGGTCAGAGCCTAAACAGCTATTGGGTGAAATCTTATATCAATCTTGCCTTGAGCGACTGTGATCAAAGCTGAACATCTAAGGACAGTGAGCCTTCATCCTTTTGATTTACCATAAGCTACTGTAATTGAAGCCTGATCAGTGCTTGTGAACCTCCAGGATTTTGACTTACCATGAGCTACTGTCTTTAAAGCCTGACTAGCTAAGGCCCAAGAACCTCCAGGATTTTGACTTACCATGAGCTACTGTGATTAAAGCCTGACCAGCCAGGGCCCAAGAACCTCTGGGATTTTGACTTACCATGAGCTACTGTGATTAAAGCCTGACCAGCCAAGACCCAACATGATTTTGATTTCACAAAAGCCAGATGTCAAACCATGACCATTCAAGTGCAGAGAAGCTCTAGGATTTTGACTTACCATGAGCTACTGTGATTAAAGCCTGACCAGCCAGAGCCCGCGAACCTCCAGGGTTTTGAAAGGTACTAACTCCTGTGTTTACTGCTATTTTCTTCCCAGATGTAACATATGCAGCTGTTAAAAAGTAAACAAAGTTTGAAAATCAATAGTACAGTGATCCCTCGTTACAACGACATTAGATTTAACAGAATATTCGACATCCGACCAGATTTCAATGGTAACAAACGTGTCCACATGTTGTTTATGCTAGATACAATGACATATTCGGTTTTAGACTCCGACTGCTAATGTAAGTAACAAATATACCAAAGCAAGCATAAAATAATTTGTTATAACAACAAATTATCAATATTTATATGTGAAAAATAATTTTGATTGCACGGGCGAACACCTGTTGCTATTGCGTAATTAACCGTGCGTGACATTTCCGTTACAAAACTAATCAATGACAGGGATATGGCTTCATTAAAAAGGTGTCAAAGGCTATTTAATATTTAAATCTTCATATTATTGGCTTAATTACGACTGAGTTAAGACTAAAGCGGCACATCAGAAATAGGATAATTACCGTAAATTGGTTTAATGTAAATAATCATAATTTACAATTTTTTTTTAAATAAAAAAGGTTTTAATTAAATATCATCAAGAAAACAAGCATTTTATTATTTTTTGTTATTAAGCTTTGGTAGTGAGCAGATTTGAACCATTTTCAATAGACGCAAATAAAAAGGGAGATAATCAAAGTACAAAAATACCAACAATTATAACAGCAAATTCAGTTTCACGTCAATACTGGTGGGGAAACTAACATGGTTGTTGTAAAGAGGGTTGACTGTATATGTATGGTCACAAAGGTTACATTAAAATTATCCTTAGTCACATGGATGCTTGAAAGACTGAGTGTGTGACATGACAATTAAGGTGTTAACCGATCCAAAGTCGTCTATATCCAATAATTTAACAAACAATTGAAAACAAACCTTATATTTTAAATTTGATATTATAAAAAGAAGTAAGAAGAACAATATTTAACAAATAATCAATACATTTACAATTTGTTTTCACTTGTTTTTTTTTGTGGAAGAATATATGTATATCATCATAAACAATTTCATCAATCAGTCACATGCCGGGGGAATGGCTACAATAGCAAGCTAGGTAACATGAAATTTACATTGCTCAGCCATAGATTTAAAAAAAAAAATTTATATCAATAACTGCAAATGTTTTGACTAATACTGCCATCTTTATTAAATGCAAAAATACACATGAACAAAAAGACCCACTAATTAAGACCTAAGAAATCAAATGTATAAAGATAAAAAAAAATATTCCAACAAAAAAACCATGACTTAATCTGTAAAGTGAGCAGATTGTATGAATTAACATAGGTACCCTCAAAGGTATCTATTTGTTTGAAAAAATATTTAAGGATTGTTTTCAATTGCAAGTTAGATTATCGACTTTGGGTTGATTTACGCTGAATAAACCGCGAAGCAGTTTTATGTTGCAGCGTAAATCGATCCAAAGACGTTTATATCCAATAATCTAACCAACAACTGAAAACAAACCTTATATTTTAAATTCTATGGTAAAAATGAAGTAACAAGAACAATATTTTACAAGTAATCAACTAATATTTGCAATTCACAATTTTAGTGTGGTCACTTGTTGTTTGCGGAAGAATTCATGTATAGTCAACGTCATCAATACATCTTATTATGACGTCACAATCAGTCATGTGCTGAAAAACCAAGTTAGGTTATACAAAAGAACCAACTTTGCTCATGTATTGAGTATTTAAACGAAATTAAAATATTCAGGTATACATTTGAACAATATGACATTTTATTTAAATATCTTTTTGATAGATAAAATTTATTTTCTTACCATAAGAACAAATTCCTCCAGGATCTGAAAATCTCCAAGATCCAACATATGCCAATCCTAACTTCCCTGGAAATTGTTGATATGTAAACAAATGTGCCAGACAGAATCCTGTCAGTTTCACATGATCTGCACCAAACCACTGTAATTATAAAGAAACATATATATACATGTACTGTGTATATAATATTATCATTAAACTTTACATTGCATTTTGAATACCAAACGTTTTAATTTTATAAATCAGCATGGCTACCGTGGGGTAAAACCTAAAAATGCCATTGCCAGTGAGTAAAAAAAGTTTATATAAACCCCTAAAGTAGTGAAAAGAACTAGTAATCAGATAAGGCCTAAGTAACGATATCTTACATGATTGGAGAATCACAAAGACTGTTATTTGTTTTCAGTTCAACTCTGACGAAAGACATAAACCTTAATAACCATTATAATCTATTCTGTCACTACAAGAGAATCGTGGACAACAGACATATATCAACCTTTACAATTAATTGTGGAAATATGTTCATTTAAGTCTGTTTTTGTCCTAATAAGTAGATAAAATCAAGAATTAAATTTATGATTGTGTATTTTATATAGTTGTTATTAGTATGATCACAAAATACATACATGTACATGTATATACCCTGTAATCATTCCAATAGATGTACAACAAAGGTATACAAATATATTATTGCTTTATTTGGTTAGTGTCTAAATAGTCTCAAAGTTTCCTGGTCGTTCCAATGATTTAAAGTATTATGTTCTCATGTTGTCTAACATGATACTTGTCTTTGATGAACTTTGATCACTAGATTACATGGAAATCAGATAGAAATGCTACTTTTTATTCTTAAGGCACATGTATTGTTGTTTCGAGTATAAAAACAATATTCCTACATTTAATATGTGTAAAAACAGCAACATATTGTATAGGTGACTTTTAAGAATTTAAAATTTGACATCAAATTATACAATAAATACATTACATCAAGGACATTGTCCATATTGTTTGGTCGATTAGGCATGTTGTAATGATCTCCTATTTTTTGTTCATATGAATCATGTATCAGCATCTGTAATAAGCACAAAATATTAAGGGTTGTTACAATGTACCATTTTTTTCAGACTTATGTTAGATTAAACTTATCATATTTGTAATTCTCATCAAGAAATTAAACTTTATACAATTTGCAGCAATCTGAATTAGGTTAATGGTTTCAAAAATGTTTCCAAAAATCTTACTGAAAAATGCATAATATCAGATCTTCATTACAGAACTTGTGGGAGTTGAGAAAGCATTCCTGCTAGGGTTTGTTTAAGGTATACGGACCAAAATTGGCCACGTGATCACATCTGGTGTCCCAGATGTTCATTGTTTTTCAATGGAGCAGACCTTGGTATAATTCAGCAAACATCAGAAATACTATTTGAGTAAATAACATTTTTTGCTCAAAACTGTTAACATTGATTCAAAATAAAACAATATATTTAATGTGCATCATTAATTAGCAATACATTGATTTAATAAAGCTATATTTCTTGGTCGAAAATAAAATTAAACAGCAACTTCAATTATGGGTCGAATACCTAAAATGGATACCTTTAATGAAATATATGGACTAGTGAGTTCCCTCACATGTGTATTCCAGGGCATTACTGCTGTGGATACTTCCCCTAGTCTGCTTTGATTATTCCTGATGTGGATACTGTAAATTCGGAAATTATTGCATGCATTTATTATTGCGATTCAGGGACCCCCTAAAAAATGAGAGTTCATATTTTTGCGATTAGCTGAGGTAGCAAGAAATGCAATGACAACAAAACATTACTCAGCAATTTTAATTTTTCGTTAAATGTTTATCGCCTGTATATAATTTCTCTACACCAAATAGAATACACATTTTATTTTCACAAGTGATGTACCTCGATTGAAGATCAGAAACACTTGTCTCATGTCTTTAATAATGAGATGATTTGTGTATATTGAGGTTCCACGTGGGTACTAAAACAGCTATTTGTTTAAATCAAAGAAAAATCAATTATGTCGTGTACAATTAATTATCGTATTCAAATTAAATGGCTATGGTAGGGCTTTACAGATGATTTATGTAAGCATGCTAGGCCAAGTAATTTTGTCAATGGATAAACGAAAGTAGAATTGCAAGGTTTAATTATTTCGATCACAGAGCGATCCCATTATTCGCAATAATAAAAACATCGCAAAAATTCTGACTTTACAGTACTCGCCCCAAGCTTGCTTTGATTATTCCTAATGTGGATACTTGCCCTAAGCTTGCTTTTATTATTCCTGATGTGGATACTTGCCCCAAGTATAACTTAATTAATTTATGATGTGGTTACTTGTCACAAGTTTGCACAAAGCATTCCTGATGTGGTTACATGCCAGGACTTAGCTCTTTGTAATTATGGTGGATACTTGAAAACAAGTTTGCTCTAAGTATTCATGATGTGGTAACTTGTCCTAAGTTTGCTCTCTAAGTATTCATGATGTATATTTGCCACAAGTCATGATGTTGATACTTGTCCTTTTTAACACAAAATTGTTTATTCTAAAGCAATTGAAATAAGTTATAATTCTAAATTATTAATAAAAGTTTAACCATATATCAGAATGTTTACTGTAACAAGAAAACGATACATGTAATACCAGGTTTAATACACACCTCCTTTATTTCAAATCCAAGATTACTTAGTTCCTGATCCCACACAGTTTTTTGATAAATACTATTTACTCTTCCAATCATTCCAATCTACAATATAATGATTGAACTTCATTACATTATTTATCACTAGGTCTATTATTCTATTATGCAAATGAATAAATTCACCATTATAAAACTAAGAACTGCAAATACACTGATTTAAGTCCAGAAAATAGTAGGGAATAAATGGGCCAACATCAAATTAAGTGCAGAAAACAACAGAGTATAAATGAGTCCTGATGGACTTACAGGGCAGATAATAACAGAGTATTGGGATAATTATACCCCTGCACATCATAGGAGAAAGGGAGTATACTATTTTCTGTCTCTGTGTGTGTGTGTTAGTGAGTGTGTGTTTATGTTACCATTTTCTGACACAATTTTCTTAGCAATGGTAGGTGATACAATTCTAAAATGCTGTCAGTAGCTTTGCATGATCATGCCATATTGTGGGACTCATTTACAGACCTCTGAGACGCCTACTTCCTGTTTACCAACTTAGTCAATATTTAGCTGCTGTAAACATTTTCTGTCAAATTTTTCTCGGCAATGGTAAGTGATACAATACTGAAATTTTGTCAGTAGCTTTGTATGATCATGCCATATTGTGGGATTATCATACCTCGGCTTCCCAAAAGGGATAGTTGGTATACTGTTTTGGTCTGTGTTTGTTTGTGTGTTATACCTCGGCTCCCCATTAGGGATAGTTGGTATACTGTTTTGGTCTGTGTTTGTTTGTGTGTTATACCTTGGCTCCCCATTAGGGATAGTTGGTATACTGTTTTGGTCTGTGTTTGTTTGTGTGTTATACCTCGGCTCCCCATTAGGGATAGTTGGTATACTGTTTTGGTCTGTGTTTGTTTGTGTGTTATACCTCGGCTCCCCATTAGGGATAGTTGGTATATTGTTTTGGTCTGTGTTTGTTTGTGTGTTATACCTTGGCTCCCCATAAGGGATAGTTGGTATACTGTTTTGGTCTGTGTTTGTTTGTGTGTTATACCTCGGCTCCCCATTAGGGATAGTTGGTATACTGTTTTGGTCTGTGTTTGTTTGTGTGTTATACCTCGGCTCCCCATTAGGGATAGTTGGTATACTGTTTTGGTCTGTGTTTGTTTGTGTGTTATACCTCGGCTCCCCATTAGGGATAGTTGGTATACTGTTTTGGTGTGTTTGTTTGTGTGTTATACCTTGGCTCCCCATTAGGGATAGTTGGTATACTGTTTTGGTGTGTTTGTTTGTGTGTTATACCTCGGCTCCCCATTAGGGATAGTTGGTATACTGTTTCGGTGTGTTTGTTTGTGTGTTATACCTTGGCTCCCCATTAGGGATAGTTGGTATACTGTTTTGGTGTGCTTGTTTGTGTGTTATACCTCGGCTCCCCATTAGGGATATTTGGTATACTGTTTTGGTCTGTGTTTGTTTGTGTGTTATACCTCGGCTCCCCATTAGGGATAGTTGGTATACTGTTTTGGTGTGTTTGTTTGTGTGTTATACCTTGGCTCCCCATTAGGGATAGTTGGTATACTGTTTTGGTGTGTTTGTTTGTGTGTTATACCTCGGCTCCCCATTAGGGATAGTTGGTATACTGTTTTGGTGTGTTTGTTTGTGTGTTATACCTTGGCTCCCCATTAGGGATAGTTGGTATACTGTTTTGGTCTGTGTTTGTTTCCGTGTTATACCTCGGCTCCCCATTAGGGATAGTTGGTATACTGTTTTGGTCTGTGTTTGTTTGTGTGTTATACCTCGGCTCCCCAGTAGGGATATTTGGTATACTGTTTTGGTCTGTGTTTGTTTGTGTGTTATACTTCGGCTCCCCATTAGGGATAGTTGGTATACTGTTTTGGTCTGTGTTTGTTTGTGTGTTATACCTTGGCTCACCATTAGGGATAGTTGGTATACTGTTTTGGTCTGTGTTTGTTTGTGTGTTATACCTCGGCTCCCCATTAGGGATAGTTGGTATACTGTTTTGGTCTGTGTTTGTTTGTGTGTTATACCTCGGCTCCCCATTAGGGATAGTTGGTATACTGTTTTGGTCTGTGTTTGTTTGTCTGTTATACCTCGGCTCCCCAAAAGGGATAGTTGGTATACTGTTTTGGTGTGTTTGTTTGTGTGTTATACTTTGGCTCCCCATTAGGGATAGTTGGTATACTGTTTTGGTCTGTGTTTGTTTGTGTGTTATACCTTGGCTCCCCATTAGGGATAGTTGGTATACTGTTTTGGTCTGTGTTTGTTTGTGTATTATACCTCGGCTCCCCATTAGGGATAGTTGGTATACTGTTTTGGTCTGTGTTTGTTTGTGTGTTATACCTCGGCTCCCCAAAAGGGATAGTTGGTATACTGTTTTGGTCTGTGTTTGTTTGTGTGTTATACTTCGGCTCCCCATTAGGGATATTTGGTATACTGTTTTGGTCTGTGTTTGTTTGTGTGTTATACCTCGGCTCCTCAAAAGGGATAGTTGGTATACTGTTTTGGTCTGTGTTTGTTTGTGTGTTATACCTTGGCTCCCCATTAGGGATAGTTGGTATACTGTTTTGGTCTGTGTTTGTTTGTGTGTTATACCTCGGCTCCCCATAAGGGATAGTTGGTATACTGTTTTTGGTCTGTGTGGGTTTGTGTGTTATACCTCGGCACCCCATAAGGGATAGTTGGTATACTGTTTTTGGTCTGTGGGTTTGTGTGTTATACCTCGGCTCCCCATAAGGGATAGTTGGTATACTGTTTTAGTCTGTGTGTGTGTGTGAAGTCATAGAGCACTGGTTTCATCAGGGGGAATTAGCCCTTAAGTTACTTTTTAGTCCTGATTGACTCTAGATAATAACAGTATTGGGGTAGTTTGCCCTGTTGTACTAACTTACAGTCCAGATACTTGTTATAACAGAGTATTACAATAATTAGTCCATATTGAGGCACAAAATAGATCCTTGTGTTTGTGTTTCTTGTACTTGGGGATTATATATTCTAAGTAAAAACATATAAATAGCATTTCAAGTCATTCACTGACATTAATTTTATTTTCTAATTAGATGTAAGCGAAGCAAGTAAGAGGTATATGTAAAATTATAAGGAAGATTATAAGATACATTTTACCTCCATGCAGGAATAATGAGATCTATAAGGTAATGTTCCATTCATGCATAATAATGAGATTTATAAGGTACTGTTTCCTAAATGCATGAATACAAACATGTACTGAGATTTATAAGGTATTGCTCTCTAAATGCATTAATATTGAGAATTATATGTTACTGTTCACACCATTCATGATTACTGAGATTTATACTGTACTGTTCCCTCCACGAAAGAAAACTTGAGATTTATAAAGGACTGTTAACTCCCCTTTGCAAAAATTTTATTCATAATTTAAAGTGCTTCAGATTAAAAAAAAATCTCACTGATAAATAATTCAAAGTCTCTACCAACTATTGCATACAAAAATTTCACACTGTTACTTCAATCAATTTGGACATTTACCAGAAATTTTATCAAACCTTCGTGTAAAAAAAAACATGTGAACATACTAGATACTCTCCAGTGATTCGTCTGTCTCTGCCACCAATCTCCTGGAAAAAGTAATAATCAGCAACCACAAGCAAATTACACATGGTGTGTGTTCCTACATAGGGGTATGTTTGTCTCTTATTTCTTCTATTACCTTGATGTAAAAGAAAATAGCAAAAGTTATACACTAGTACTAGAATTTAATTTGTATGTTGTAATTAAACATACAGTTTGCATATTTGTCAAGAAAGGAGGTTAATGATTATCAGTTTCTAATCATTACCAATAAGACAGACATTTCCATGAATTGCTCATAAATTGAAGAACCTTTCTGAGCATGCTCAAAACCCCTTGCACCCACATACCTAGATTATGTTAGATTAAACCAAGTTTCATAAAATTCTTAGCAGCAGTTTGAAAACATAAGTGCTTATGCGTTGTTTCATACATATATTTTGAGAATTCTAAGTTGAACGGGGCATTACTCCTACAAAAAATATTGTATCATAGTTTCATGTAGATCTGCACAGCAACATATAGTGTCCTTAAATTTTTACGAAGTTTAAAAAAAATTTCATCAGCCAGTTCAAGAATAAGACTGACAAATAGACAAACATACAGACAGACAGCAGTAATAAAATAACATTAAATTAAACCCAGAATTCCACTTAAGCAAAGCTGTGAACCAAAGTGATTTATTGGACACTCATCTACAGAAATTATCATTAATGACTAGTTTTCTTTATTCTTTTAATTGCAGCTTATATATTTAACAAAGACAATGATTAAATAAAATATATTTAGAAAGAACTTTAGTTTCAAACCAATTTAAAATTGTTTATTTTATCAATCACAAGTGTGATTGTTTAATAAGGGTTGCTGTACTGTACTTTTTCTAATTGTTCACTTTCTGCAATTAGATGTATCCTGGAAATAAACAAATAGGGCCTAATCTTTTTGTAACATGCAAAACATTTTTAAAAAGTGGCAAATTCTCTGCAATTTTTATTAGTATTACATACATGTATTAAATTATGAGGAAGACTGGGTGAATAAGTTTGACCAGATATATAAGACAATCGATGTGATTTGAACTTAGCTTTTGAGGCCTCTAAAGGCAACTTCAGGGTGAATTTTGATCCCAGAAAGGCAAATTTGTCATCTACTTTGCTTAGTGTGGGAGCTTTGGGTACCATTTTTACCAATGTTTGCTTTTTGTAAATGTCCACTTTGACAGTGGGCAATACAACTAGCTTGTTTAGACTACCAACTCCTTAGAGTAGATGTGTGATTTTCAATTATTTAGCATAACCTTTAAAAATAATCCATAGAAAAAACAGACAGGAATTTGTGTTTACTGTTTTCAGAAAATATGAGGTCAAATTAGTCACAATGGCTGATACCCACTATTGATGAGTGTAAAAGCAACATCCACCACAACTGTACATGTAATATTGACAAGCATAAAACTCATGGGATTCAGCATCCACCACATCTCTACATGTAATAATGACAAGCATAAAACTTATAAGATTCAGCATCCACCACATCTCTACATGTAATATTGACAAGCATAAAACTCAAGGGATTTAGCATCCACCACATCTCTACATGTAATAATGACAATTATAAAACTCATGAGATTCAGCATCCACCAAAGCTGTATGTACATGTAATATTGACAAGCACAAAACTCATGGGATTTAGCATCAAGCATTATAAGCTTCTCTTCATCAGCAACATATATATAATAAATTGAAAGTCAAGAAAATGTAGCATCATTCAAGTGAAAATTTCAAGAAAAAAAGATAAGATTTTGGAGCAACCATTAAGAATACCTTCACTATACATAAGAATGAAGAAATTGAATTCTACAATAAACTGCATACCATTATCATGCATATCATTCCTGTAAAATAATTTCACATCATCCTCAAATTTTTCTTCATGTTTTCTCAAATCCTTCATCTCACAAAAACTTTCTCTACAATAAACCATTAAAGTTGTAACTGTGGCAAAGTCATGTACAGTTTTTATAAACCAGAAATGTATTAAAATATTAGCTTTCTCTGTATATTAAGTCTGCATAAATATATCCTTGTTACCTAGTATGTTGTTTTCTGAATAGTTTAAAGACAATGACAGCTATGAAGTAATAAAAAACTGAAATTTCCTCTTTTGAACAATTTGGTTGCCAGCAAGATATAGTTAAATTAATGGTTCCTCTAATTTGACAAAAGACAGCTACAATTACACTTATCCTTGACAACATAACACCATCTATGGCCTTTTTACATTTAACTATGACACAGAAACAAACATACTTTTTACCAGCTGTGTATTCTTCTGGCCGCCATTTCAGGTCTGACTGTCTGTATACTATCATAGAGTGGTTGTTGGATCTTTCCAGATGTCTCCATGATGGCTGAAATGAATACATTTTTGTTAAAATCATTCAAGTTATATATTGAAGAAGCTGTTCTATATTTTACTTGTTAATGTTACAAGGTTTTACATTGACTTAATTAATAAAAAATAAACCATTTGGGTGATTTAATTAAGACCATCCATAAATGTATTTATCAGAAAAATGACACTATTGTTTGAACAGTTACTACAATGGAATGACATGAATTTCCAGTTACATATGCATGGAATTTAATCTCTGATATTCACCAGAACAAGGAAATATACCTCAACAAAACACCACATAATCTTCTGAAAAACAGAAGAAATACAAATGTGAAATTTTTGCGTCTGCAATAACAAAGTACATAAACATGATAAAAGTATTATTTTAATAAAATTCCTATTTCAATAAATTGAAAATAGATATAAGTGAGATGATATCCATCTCTGTGGGCCCTGCCAACCTTCAGGACAAAGTTTAATGTCAAAGGCCATCAACCATGGTATGCAAACATCAGGACAAGAACAAGTTGTCAAACAATTAATCAACGGAAAAGAGGGTGTGATGTGACACAGGGAACAAAATTCAGAAAGCAATAATGTGACCTTGAGGTCACAGTTCAATGTCAAAGGTCATCAACCACTGTATGCAACACATCACCTTAATATTATCTACCTACATAGCAAATATCAAAAGCCTATCTCAAAAGATAAAAAAGTAACAGCTTGGACATGACTAGTTTTGTTTCCTGCAAAAATACACGGTTTTGTGATTTATTTGATTTCTATGGCAACAAATAAATATTAGTCTTACCTCAATATAAATTATATCATCAGGGCTCTTTATACTGGCATGAAGGTCATCACCTTCCCAGTGCAGCTGAACTTCTGACAGAAGATCATCTGCAAAATACATGTTATAGCAAACATCAACACAAGGACTTGCACTCATTTTAAGATTAACTTGTGGCAAAATTTTCTTTGCATATGCTCCTTAAATCCAACCACATTATCCTATTCTAGTGAAAAACTTTATATCAGTGAGATGGTATCCATCTCTGTGGGCCCCACTGTCAAAAGGTTATGGTAGAAAATTGTTAGAACAGATGCCCATACACAAATTTGTCATTGAAAAAGGCAATAATGTGACCTTGGGGTCAAAGTTCAAAGTCCAAGGTCACCAACCATGGTACACAACAAGTTGACTTGATCTACCAACATGCCAAATATCAAAAGCCTAACTCATAAGAGAGAAAAAGTTAAAGCCCTGACATGATTTTTTTTGGATGGATGGACAGACATTACTATAGGGCATCTTGCCATTTTGAGTAGCAGGGCCCTTATTATTACCTACACAATATGTAATGTTTAACAGAAGATTTAATTAAAAAAATATACTGACACTTAAAGTTTCCTAACCAATGTCTTACGCAGAAACAAATTCAAATCCACATAACAGCCATCTTTTCATGTTTTGTAGTGGAAAGCTAGGTGTGAGAAAGCTTACAAATACAATTGATAATGAGAATCATTCTTTCTTTGATAAATATATCTCTGTATATCCTTAACATGAGATCTCCAGTCAGAGTTTATCATCACTGAATTATGCCATACTATTTTCATAAACTGATTACTTAAAACAATACCTTTTAGTGATCCAGTATAGAAATTGCCTGTATCCAGAATTAATGGCATTTTAACTCCTTCGCTGTTTACAACACTTGCTTTAAAATTCTCTGAAACAACTTTGGTCTGTTTGACATACATATGAAAATGTCTGTAAACAAAATGTATGTTAGTGCATGTATACAAGTAATATGTTTCATTTTATTACCCAGTTCACTATAACAGCATATAGACAGCCAAAAATACAATATTCATTGTATGAAAAAAAATGAAGAATTTGTAAATATAATGTAGGCATATAGCAAACCACTAAAATACAGTAATTAAGAATGGTTAGACTACTGTAAGTTTAAACACAAAACTATATTTAAAGAAATATTTATTAGTTTCCAGCTAACTAAACAAGAACACAATCCAACACACTAACCTGATTCAAATACAGTACACACACACACACACACACACACACAACAATTCCACACATCATTATATTTACCTCAGAGTACAATGAGATTTCATATAAATATCATGCTTAATAAGTAAATAATGATGTTCATTTCTGGGCTTTTCAAAATTTCATCTTTTTTTATTGTGGTTTAAAAGGATTTTTAAGGAAATGAATGTTCAACTGGATTTAGTCTGTTGGCATATTGAGTAACCTGTTTATCTGTGTTTATTCTGTTGACATAGTTGAAACCTTGTTCAGTCTGTATCTTGTTCAGCTGTGTTAACCTGTTCATGTAATCAGTACCTTGTTCAGCTGGGTTAACCTGTTCATATAATCAGTACCTTGTTTAGCTGGGTTAACCTGTTTATGTAATCAGTGCCTTGTTCAGTGGGTTAACCTGTTCATGTAATCAGTACCTTATTCAGCTGGGTTAACCTGTTCATGTAATCAGTATCTTGTTCAGCTGGGTTAACCTGTTCATGTAATCAGTATCTTGTTCAGCTGTGTTAACCTGTTCAAGTAATCAGTATCTTGTTCAGCAGTGTTAACCTGTTCATGTAATCAGTATCTTGTTCAGCTGGGTTAACCTGTTCAGGTAATCAGTACTTTGTTCAGCTGGGTTAACCTGTTCATGTAATCAGTATCTTGTTCAGCTGGGTTAACCTGTTCAGGTAATTAGTACTTTGTTCAGCTGGGTTAACCTGTTCATGTAATCAGTATCTTGTTCAGCTGGGTTAACCTGTTCAGGTAATCAGTACTTTGTTCAGCTGGGTTAACCTGTTTAGGTAATCAGTATCTTGTTCAGCTGTGTTAACCTGTTCAAGTAATCAGTACCTTGTTCAGCTGGGTTAACCTGTTCATGTAATCAGTATCTTGTTCAGCTGGGTAAAGCTGTTCATATAATCAGTACTTTGTTCAGCTGGGTTAAACTGTTCATGCAATCAGTACTTTGTTCAGCTGGGTTAACCTGTTCAGGTAATCAGTACCTTGTTCAGCTGGGTTTAGCCTGTTTACACTGTATGTAATCAGTACACTGTTAAGCTGGGTTTAGCCTGTCGATTTAATTAGTACCTGTCCAGCTGTATTTTACCTGTTCATGTTATAAGTACCCTGTTCAACTGGGTTAAGCCTATTGATGTAATCGGTAAAATGTTGAGCTGGATTTTGTCTGATGTAATAAGTGTCCTGTTCAGCAGGGTTTAGCCTGTTGGCATATTAATTAACCTGTTTATCTATGTTTATTCTGTTGGCATAGTTGATTCCTTGTTCAGTCTTTTGATGTAATCAGTATCTTGTTCAGCAGTGTTAACCTATTCATGTAATCACTACCTTGTTCAGCTGGGTTAATCTGTTCATGTAATCAGTACCTCGTTCAGCTGGGTTAATCTGTTCATGTAATCAGTACCTCGTTCAGCTGGGTTTACCTGTTCATGTAATCAGTACCTTGTTCAGCTGGGTTAACCTGTTCATGTAATCAGTACTTTGTTCAGCTGGGTTAACCTGTTTACACTGTATGTAATCAGTACACTGTTAAGCTGGGTTAAGCCTGTCAATTTAATCAGTACCCTGTCCAGCTGTGTTCAAACTGTTCAAGTTATAAACCCTGTTTAGCTGGGTTTAGCCTATTGATGTAATCAGTAAAATGTTGAGCTGGATTTTGTCTGATGTAATTAGTGTCCTGTTCAGCACAGTTTAGCCTGTTGATTTAACCAAGTTTGTATTTACTGCTCTGAAATTCCAAAAATAATTGAAATTCTAAAGTTTTTCTATCAACAAGGTGTAGATATGGCCATAGTCAGAATTAGCATGACGTTTTGAAAATTTTTATGATAAAAGCTCTACAATATCCTAATCATTAGGGTTTTAAATATTTTTGGGTTTGACCACCACTGATGAGTCTTGATTTGAGAAAACATGCATCTGTCATAGTAATTTTTATGATCTTTGAATTTTTATGACACTTCATTATTCATAAGTGCACATGCTTTGTTTATGAAACCAAAATTTTGTTCATCTGCATCCTGTCTGTTGATGTTATCAGTACCATGTTCAGCTGGTTAGTCTGTGGACATAGTTATTAACCTGTTTTTAAGATTTAACCTGCTAATGTAATCAGTATATATCCTGTTCAGCAGGAATTAGTCTGTTGACATGGTTAGTACCTTGTTCACTTTGCTCTATTGACCTAGTTAGTTCTGTTCAGCCTTTTGATGTACCAGTAATTAGTATCTTGTTCATATGAGTTTTGTCTGTTGATGTATACAGAATCAGACCATTTTCAGCCACACTTAGTAGACTATTTATTAGTATTATCACGGTTAGTCCAGCAAGGTTTAGCATGTTGATAAACAAAGTATTCTGTTCAGCTGGGTTCACTCTGCTGATGTATTAGTACCATGTTCAGCTTGATTTTGTTGGTTGACACACTTAGTGCGATGATAAGATGGGTTTAGTCTCTTAATATAATCAGTACCCTGCTCAACTGGGTTTCCCCTGTTGATGTAATAAGTACCCTGTTCAGCTGGGTTAAGTCTATTGATGTAATGAATAATCTGTTCATCTGGATTAAGTGATGCAATCTCCCCCCCCCCCCACCCCCACACACACACAAACACATTATTAATAATACTTATTCGTACATTTTTTACCACATCATTTTAAAAGAGCTGAAAAAGCACCTTTTTAGACCTAGTACAGCAGATGTCTTTTATGAAGAAACACACACACACACACAAAAGAAATATATTCATTTATCAAACAAAAATTGAAATGAATCCTTAATACTGAAATGATGATATGCTAAATTTATTACTAATTGCTCATCATACCTCCCTAGTGAAGAAAACCATATTTCATGCAGATGAGTACTTGGGTGTGGGTCAATGCTCCGTCTAACTCGTCTGTTAATATCACTGGTCTTAAGTGTCTCAAAATAATGCAAGTCATTGGATAAATCAACTGAAAAATATAAATACAGTGTACATGTAGATAATATTGCCATTTATTTTTTTTTTATTTTTATACAAAAGTTGAGTGATAAAAGCAAAAACAAATCAATGGCCTCAGTGGCTGACTGGTAAGGGTAATTAGTCAGTTAATACTGATCACGTAGAATGTTAACACCGAGATTTTGGGCTTGCGTCTCACTGCAGGCTGGCAGTACTCTATTTCAATCTTAATTGACAAGGATCTCCAGTTTTCCTAATGAAGGTTGAGTATTTTCTCCGAATACCAGTATATTAATCATTTCTAGGTTCATTCCGACATCTATTACAGTATATACTTTTTATGTATTTATCAAGAGAGAAAACTTGTTTGATTTCTGTCTGAAAAAATGCAGCCATGACAATAATATTTTTGATGTTATAACAAATCATTAATACATAACATGCATTATTAAAGCTATTAGTATGGACCACCATTGGCATTGACTAAGTAGTTCAAATTAAACATTTATTAATTGCATGTGTCATGTGCGCATTTCAAACTCTAATTGATACTTCTTCTTTTGACATTTGGAACACTGAAATTTAACTACTGGACATGGGCTACTTAAACTCTCACTTGTTAGGCAGAGTATCACCTGTTGGTGGTAGTAGAAGCTTGGATTTTTAGTCTCTGAGGGTATCACCAGCAAATTAAACATTTACATGTACATGTACATCACATGAAATTTATTGAAGAAGTTAACTGCTTTGAATTAAATGAAATTCATTGTTTTAAAATAAGGTTTATCCATCTAAAGGTATCTTTATTTTGCTAGTGCAGCAGAAGACTTATCTGCATTCTAGCAGACATGCATGTTTTACTTGTAAAGTTGAATACAGCCAGTCAAAACCAAATGATGTAAAGGAGTACTTCTTGAGCTCACTTGGTTAGAGGGCTGGCTGGCAATCAAGAGATACCAATTTCTATCCTATGTGGTGACATTAGTGTTATTTCACACAATACTGTTTCACTGGCATGTATGCCATCCCTATAAAGATACAAAGCAGTAGGGGGTCTGGATGGGTCTTCCACTCTTCCCCACAGAAACACTTTTTTCAGATGACACAAAATGATTTTTTCTGATTGGCCAATAGCAATTTTGATAGGATAAATACCCATATCTACTGACCTTATTTCATTACCACTGAATATTATCACCCTATTGCTCACATTCTCGCATTTTTCCAATGCTTACTCCATATTATAGCTGAACTACTATTTTCTAGACGGCTATATAACGATTTGCCCCATCATAATAATTATTTGTCTAAAATTGAATGTTTGTGTGTTTACAATCTTGATAAACTTTAATAGGGGTAACAGTTTGAAATAAATTAAAATTAATTATTTGTCTTTATTTGAATGTTTGTTTGGAGTAACAACTTGTTCCTATTTCTGCTACCAGTTCCAGATTTTCTGTAACTGCGGCATCATACTCTGCATCTGTAAATTAATATCTGTATGTCCGCATTTCATATGGTGCCATCTAGAACAGTAATGACATGTGACAGCTCTTGATATAATATTCTCAAACAAAACAGAGAGGGTGGAGCAGGCTTTTTTCAATACTTGAAGTGTACACAAGACAATAAGACTTTGATTGATAACACACCACAAACTATACTAGTATCTTAACATATACATAATTACTCAAGTTAATCAACCACAATTAATAAACAAACATGCATTCAATCAAAGACAATTAATTAATTATAATATTAACTACATCGGTTAACTTTTCATTCTTTCAAACTGTTAATCCCATCAGAGTTAATCACGCTTGTAAACAAGCAAACATTCAATTAAAGACAAATATTTATTATATTAACAACCATTAACCTTTAATCATTGTAAGCCATAATTAATTAAAGAAGTAAACACGAGTTCACTTTAATCAGGGACAGTCTGCTTAAATCTCAAGAGATCCACCGCCAATTAAAATACCTACTACTAGTAGTAGCAATAAAATATATGCAAATTTATACTATAAATTTAATTATTTATATTATAAAGTATTAAATTTATAAATGTATTTTATAAACTAATATATTTTACATATGTGTGACAAATCGTTATTGAGTGGGGTGAATCGTTATTAAATGTGGGGGGAATCGTTATTAATATGGGGCAAACCGTGATGGGGCGAATCGAGAGTGGGGAGAGTTGTTACGATACCTTCTAGACAACTATTCAATTACTCAATCTATAATTTAGAGTGAAATTGTTTCTGTTTCATGATTGGCGCCCTAAACACATTGAAGATTCGGTTAACGCTGTAATTTTATTTTCCAGGAAATTCGTGTGTAACATGATTCATGAAAAGAAAAGTAGACCAATAATAATTGTTATCGTTCAAATCCACTGCAAGATTCTAATAAAAATTAAATATAAACTGCTGCATACCTGCATTACAAAAACGCCTACTGACCGCGACTAATGACAATATAGAGGTTGTAAAAAATATTCGTTTAAATAGTTTATCCATGACCAAAAATTAAAACTGGTAACTGTGTACAAGATTTCTTATTTTAAACCAGTCCATATCTAAATCTTGATGGTGTTTTTACAAATTAGTGTTTAATAATTTATTTAAAGATCTCTATTGATTAATCAGCACGTGTACCCAACCAACACAAACCACACTACAATACGCTCATTCTGAAAATGGGAAAATCGAGCAAAGAAAAGCGAAAATCAGAAGGCGGCGAAGAAGAAACTGAAGGGAGTGATAGTAAAGAATTATGGCAAGAGAAAGTTAAATATTTGAGTCCTATTTCACAGCCTTTGGCACCAAGAAAATTGACAAAAAGATTGTACAAAGCAATAAAGAAAGGTATATTGACTTCTCAAAGGACATATGTATTATAAAATGTTGTATAAAAAATAACAAAACAAAGAACCTTGCGAAATCCTAAGCTCTCGCTCACGAGATTCGCCGAGGACGATGATGGTGTGTGTAGGGGATTGGGTACAATTAGGTCTGTCAGGGACAGTCTATACTAAAGGGACATGTCACTAGCCTTCTACTAGTAAGCCAAATAACTAGGACACAAATGCAGAGCTAGCACTTAGGTTGATAACTGACATATTTTAAATTTTATCGTATGAAGCTAGCTTATGTTTCGTAGTTTGTTATAATTAAATCGTGATGGGAATGGGATGATGAGATCTTCTCTTTAAACACAGGAATTCGTCCAGGGTTGGAGGGTGACCCTGGTGAAGAAGTCACTTTATCGTGGTCCCACTTCGCCCTCGATCATCTTTCAATGCGAAGTGAAGTCGCCCTATCTTTTTGTCAGATCGACTAATGTTGCCTTTAAAATTTTATTCCCATTTTTGGTAAGAATCGTCGTATTTTTGATACAGCGTCATGTTAATTGGTTTACGCGCCACAAAGTCAACTGGTACCCTTCTAACTTTTATTAAGTATATAAAGCGTAGGTTTAAAATACGACTGAAAACCAGTTTAGAGCAAAATCATTAAATTTCCAGAGCGGATACAGAATTTGGTACAGGAGATTGCAAATGTACTACGCTGATAGGTATAAAATGAGTATTGCAATGACAGAAACCTATTAAAAAAGTATTTTGGCAGTTACTTTAAACAAATTTAAGTTAAATATGTTTAAATACTCTTAATAGTGAATTTTACCATTTTACATAATATATTATGTGTCACAATGATGTAATTTTCTACTTCTAGTTATGATAGTACTTCATTTTATTCAATCAAATTGTGTACCTATGACAATGAAACATTTATTTTAATGAACAGTTTTGTGACAGTTTATTCTTTTTTATTGTTATGTTTAATACATGTATTTATGAAAATGTGTGAAATAAATATACTGAATATTTGATACTTTATCCTCAATAAATTAAACTGCTAAAATAACATATAACAATAAAAATGCCAACACTTATTTACAAAAAAACAAAGAAAACAGGACACTTTCACGATATATAATGCAACTTCTCCCTGTTGTCCACCCAATTCTCCCTGTTCTATCCTCACTTCTCCCTGTCAGCCACCCAAAAGAGAAGTGACTTCTCCCTATAATTTTGACCCAGCGTGAGCCCTGGGGTCAAATTCCTGTGCGTTTAAAGATCCTAGTACCTTTCTGTGCATTATTTTTAAATACAGGTTACAAGAACATTTTTTCATGTCAGATATTATTATAATCCGTTATTCACCTACCTCATTTAATTCATAAACAGTAATTTCAGGAAAAGAAATAACTGCAAATTGTTGATAATCACAATTAACATTTTTTTTTTTTGCACTTCCCTACAACAAAATGGTATGGCAACCATGGGGTATTTCCCCAAGGAAACGTAAGCCGAAGACAACGACTATTTCAAATGAAAAACTAAGGACCACAGATAAATAATTGTAAAGCAATGACATTGTACAAATAAATATGATGACAAAATCATCTTTTAAACTCAGATCCACACGTACTAATATTTATATACAGATTGTTATTGACATTGTATGGTGTTAATTTTATTTTTCATGTCATTCTTTATTATATGTTAAAAATTGAATGCAATCTTAATAAATTGATGGGCAACCAGAATCTCACTATTTCTCCAGTTTTTTTTCTGCACTCTATTTAGAGCTAGCTTTGCTCCTGAAAAGCCAGGCCAGTTGAGTAATTCAAACAAATAAACTAATACTGTAAATTTCCTTTGTCCATCATGTAAAATGCACTAAAAAATTCTTAACTACTAAATTTCTTCCCAAATTTGTGTGAAACAATTAACAACAACAGACAATAAAACATGAGTTTACCGAAAAAAACTGTTAGATTGATATCTTTTTTAATTTTTAATTTGTCTTTTTATTTATCAGCTTCCAAACAGAAACAGTTAAGAAAAGGTGTCAGAGAAGTGCAGAAGTTTATAAGAAAAGGAGAAAAAGGGTAAGGGGCATACTGCTCTTGCATTTTCTGAAGTACCTTTATTATAAGGACAAATAAAATAAATATGTTGATTGTTTTTACATGAAAATTAACATGTACTACCAAAACTTACCCAAATATACCCAAGCACACATTAAAATAATATTTCATGGCATTCTTTTCATGTTTAAACATTTTATATACTTTATTTTGTTTTGAAAATGTTACAAAAGTGAAGTTAACATGACAATTTCCCCAGTTGAAGTCGATTTTATAAAGCCCCTTGTGATCATGAAAAATGTTTAACCCAAACTGTACCCAAACACACGTTCTTGTAACACAGAAACACATTTTGGAAACAGACGACGCATCCAAAGTGATATATTCTATGACAACCAATATTGCAACAAAGAAACATATTTTGGAAAGAGACGACAGACACATATTGATATATGCTATGATAAATTATATTGTAACAAAGAAACACATTTTGGAAACAGATGACGAATGCAAAGTGATATATATATGTTATGACAAACAATATTGCAACAAAGAAACAAATTTTTAAAAAAGACAACAGACACAAAGTGATATGCTATGACAATTTTGAAATATTGCACATATGAATTTATTTATATAAATTCATGTATTACTCAATTTGAGTATTTTATCAATGGTAACAAAGTCAAGGGTTCTGATTCCACATTAGCTCCATTATCATTAACTCGGAAGCCCAGACACCCAGACTTGGGAGGATGGTTGCAACATTGAATCTGTAGACGTGAAATCTCACCTCACAAAAAAGTTGTGTATCAAACAATCCATCAATGTCAACCAGTTACTACTAAAATGTTTATTTGGTAATATTTGTTAATCAACACATAACCTGTCACAAGTACTGCAACGCAAGATAACATCATTGATTTCTATAATTATTTTGGGGTTATGTTGTTTCAAAATTGCAATGTCTACTAAATATTAATTATTTAGCACAATTTTAGTGTTTTTTCCTTTTTGTTGTTTATTTACTACCAAAAAACAGCATTTTATTAGTGTTTGGGTACAGTCTGAATAATACATTTTTCACTATTATAAAGGGTTTCTTAACAGTTAATTTTTACTTTTATAACGTTTTCCAACAAAAATAGAGCACATAAAACGTTTAATCATGATATGTTATTCTAATGTGTATTTGGGTACAGTTTGTGTAAGTTAGGGTATATTTGGGTAAGTTTGGGTAAAACGTCACACTGTGTACTTCCTATTGTGCCTGAACTGATTATTTTAAAACTTAGTGTCTTTAGTCAGAATAAAAAATGGTGAATACATTGTATGTAATTTTGATTCAAACCAACAAATGCATTTGATACCAATGTAGTTTAAACAGAATTCTATATCGCAAACTGATGTATCTGGATACAATTTTGATAAAACAAATTAGTTAAGAAATATTTTTAAACTCACGGTTAAACACTAAAATGTGTCCAATTAATCCGGCAAAGTAGAGGTTAGATGGAGAAACCAGAGGTGAACAGCATGTTTGCTTTGCTCACCTGGATCAAAGGTCTGTGTGAGCTATTGCCATTACTTTGTGTATATAAATTGTTGTCGATAACTTTCACATTTCAATATTCTTCTTGAGAACAGATTTTAATGAAAATTGCAAGAAAATTTTCTGAAAAGGTCCTTTCTGATTGTTCTTATTAACACTGATTCATTAACAAACATGGTCACCATTGCCAGTTTTTGTTTCTGATTGGCTTAAATTTGAATGACTTCTTCGTGAATTAGACCATACTTGGTAAATACATGTATGTTCCTGTTAATGTCCTTAATAAGTGTTGTTACTCTGGTGCTGATTGGAAATTCAGAATACTTGTAGCTGTAAGTAAAGTTCAATGTTTACACAGAAACCCTATAATAATAATAATAATAATAATAATAATAATAATAAAGTCTTTAAAGAGGGTTACACAGTTAGTGTTATAACTAATCTTCCCTGAGGCCCTCATGCATAAAACAAGTACAAAGCAATCTTATTTAAAAGTTTACAATTCAAAATGAAAAAGTGTATGTATACAGTACAATAAAAATCAAATAAATCACACATCACTATAAATTCTACTTTGAGTCAGATATTTTTTGACACCATACTTAAAAAGTTGTGTATTTTCAGTGCTTTTTAAATCATGTGGCAATTCATTCCATAACGTTGGTCCTGAAAACACAAATGACTGTTTGTAAAATTCAGCTTTAGCCTTTGGAATAAAAAGATTACCAGCTAAAACGTTTCTCGATGCATATGGGTTATGTTTAGAGAGGTAGCTGAATTTTTGTGTTGAGTATTCTGGAGCCTCCCCTTTTAAAGCCTTATGAAGGAGTAAATATTTGTGATACTTGATTCTTAGGTGGACTGGCATTATACCCAGCTCTTTAAAAAGAGGATTAGATGGGGACAGTGGGTCAGCATTTAGTATTAACCTTGCTGCTCTTTTTTGTAATTTTATTATTCTATTTAAACCATCTTTATTACAACCTCCCCACACAACACAGCAGTAATCAATAAGTGGCAAAATATATCCATTGTAAAAAGTTTTTCTTGCTTCAATATTAAGGAAAGATTTGATCTTTGATAACAAAAAGATTCTAGATGAGATGCTATTACAAATCACATCAATCTGCTCTTTCCAGTTAAGATTTTCATCTATCTTAATTCCTAACACTTTTTCACAGGAGGAATTCATAAGGTGTTCTGAAAACAATTCCAATTTAGGCTGAATAACTTGAGCAGTTAGTTTCTGTTTTGTTCCAATAACCATACATTTAGATTTGTTGGGATTAATAAACATACTATTTTCTTTACACCAATTTTCAACAAAATTTAATTCTTTTTGCATTTCATTTTGCAAAAGCTGGGTACATTTTCCAGATAAATGAAATGTGGTATCATCTGCATATAGATCAGTCATACATTTATCAAGATACAAGGGTAAATCATTTATAAATAAAGTAAACAGTAAGGGGCCTAGTATTGATCCTTGGGGAACTCCAAATTTCACTTCTTGTTTTCCTGAGAAAACATTACACAGTTTAACTTGTTGAGTCCTTTCTGATAAGTAGGATTTGAAAAAATTCACAGAGTTATCAGAAAATCTATACATACCAAGTTTTTTACAAAGAATATCATGATCTACAACATCAAAAGCTTTCTTAAAATCAACTAACACAGCAAGGTTTACATTACCCTCATTCATTTCATGTAGCCATCTATCTATAATGTTAATAAGGGCTGTCTGGCATGAATGATTTGGTCTAAATCCTGATTGTGCTGGATGTAACAGTTTAAACTTTGATAAAAATAAGGCTATGTGGTTAGCAACATGTCTCTCTAATATTTTTGAGAGTGTTGGAAGTACTGATATGGGTCTATAATTATTAGCAGATAGGCAGTCTCCAGCTTTAAATACTGAAGTAACTTTTGCATTTTTGAATAATTTGGGATAATAACTGGTATCAATTATTGTACAATTGTATTTAAAATATAGGTCAGTGTGGAAGCAAGAAATGGGGCACATAGTCGTAATATTTTTGGGCCAATATTATCACTTCCTGTTGATTTAGTTACATTCAATTTCATTAATGCATCAAATATTTCATTTATTTTCACTGGAGGGATTGAAAATTTTTCTTCAGATTTTTGCATTTGTTTTTCTACAAAATTAGATAGCTTTTCCAGATTCAATGGCGTCTGTGTAAGACCATCTCTTAATTTGTCAACACAAGAGGTAAAATGTTCATTGAAAGCATCAGCTAGCTCTTTTTTGTCATTAACTATGGCATCATTTACCTTAATTTCATGTGGAGTGCTAAAAGTTTGTGGGTTAAGACTGTTAATACATTTCCATAGATTTTTTGAATTTTTAGGATCCTTTGTCATTTCAGTAAAATATTGTTTTTTTGAATTTTCAATAATATATTTAGTTTTATTTCTCCAATATCTATATTCATCCCACATACCATATGCTTTATATTTATCTCTTGAAATTCTGGCCTGATTTATTTCCTCACTGTACCATTCAGGCTGCTTATCTCTTTTAATTCTTTTGGTAATTAGTGGGGCATGTTTATCTAGTAAGGAATTTAAAATATTATAAAATAACTCTAGACAGATTGATGGATCACTTTCATACTCTATTTCATTAAAAGGTGCCTTTTCAATATCTGACAAAAAGAGGTTCTCTTTAAAGTTTTTAAAGTTTCTATATTCAATAGTATTATGAGCTTTCTTTTTATGAATTCCTCTTTCCTTTCTTGTTAAACAGACAGGATAGTGGTCACTGATGGCAATTTTACTTACATGTGATTCATGAACCATTTCCATATTGTTAACATAAATATGGTCTATTAAAGTCTTTGTTTCATTAGTGACCCTCGTTGGTTCTTTTATTATCTGATGAAAATGATAAGTATTTATAAGGTCAACCCATCTTTGTGGTAGTTTATAAGGCATCATGTAATTTAAGCTTTCCTATGGGAAATAACAAATTTAGTCCTCTTTACAAGAATATATGAGTTTCTCTGATCTGAAAGTAGAAGTATAAATTTTGTGTAACAATACAAATATGCCAGGTCTTCTACAAATATCACGTCTTCTACAAATATCACTCATTTTATCTTGATCTGATGAGATACATGGAAGCCATTAGCTATCCATGTTTTTAATTTGCTGACAGTTTATATACACTGTACATGTCAAAATGTTATGTTACTTGGTACAAATTACTTACGAGAGGTCTACAAAGATTCTTCATTTCATTTTTATCAGACTGATAAATTGGCAACCATAGACAATCCTTGTTTGTGAGTGACTTATATTTTAAATAACTTCTCCATAGAAAGATGTCAGTACATTTATATGTTTTCAGTTGAGTACAATTTTTGAATTTGGGATCCTCTACAAAGATTCCTCGTTTAGCCCTGATTAGGCCTAAAACAAAGCACATGGACAATGCTCATTTCTGATTGACAGGTTTTAAAAGATTCTTCTTGGGGGCCTCTGTTCCCGAATGGTTTAAGTAGTTAGTCTACCATTGATCATGTGGCCTGTCAACACTGAGACTGCAGGTTCGAGATTCACTGCACTTGACTTCAATCTTAATTGATAAGGATTGCCAATTTTCCTACTGAAGGTTGGTGTTTTCTTCTGGTACTGTGGCTTTATGCCCCAATAAAAACTGGATGCTAAGATATAGCAGAAAAACACACAAATTCTTCTCCTCTTTAAGTACAAGTCTAAATGTTTTTAACTTGGTAAAAAAGATGTATGTATGGTCTGCTACAAATATTCCTGATTTCCTCATGATCTGACAAAATAAAAACCTACTAATTGACTGAAATTTACTATCTCATTTCCCTAAATGGATTGTGACTGCAGGATTGCAGCTTAAATTTAATAGGTCATTAAAAGGTTAATTTAAATGTCCTCACCTCTTGCCTATAGAATACTTTTTTTATTTTATGGATATCTGTTATCCATGTGATCAAAACAAGCTCTCTTGAGCCCCTGATTTTAATTATTTTATAGGCCAGAGTGGACTTGCTACAGATCCCTTTCTTGTTCATGTAATTTTTTTTTTTTATTTCTGTTAAGAAAGTTTAATACTGATAATTGTACACTGAATGCACCTGTTAATACAGCACATTTATAGTGACAATATATGGATATTAAACTGCATTTTTTGATAGTATTTTAATATTTAATTAATTTAAAGGGCCTTATTATTTACTAAGGGAGTTGTAGGAAGTCTGGGGTAAAGTTAGGTTAACTGGAACCACGTGTGTTATTTTGTTTGGGCTGTTTTAGTATACCCCGGTACATTTATTATAAAATATGAAAGTGCAAGAGCATGTTAAACCAGGGACAGTCTATACTAACTAGTAGTATAGACTGTCCCTGGTTAAACATGATGTTCCAATATTATCACTAGGTCTAGCTTTTGGTAAATTCTGGTAAGAACAATATGTGTTGGAGTGATCATTCAAGTTTAACATATGCATGTTGCTTGATCCACATGATATGTTTCATTGCAACTTGTTTCTTATATATATATTAGTATTGCAAATATTGGCTTGTTAAAAATTAAACGAGACAGCATCTGGTAAAGTTTAGATCAGGCAGCATTTTTGTAAACATACAAAATATTCTATGAACTTGAAAAGGAGTTGTAATGTGTAAGTTACAATCTAGGAACTTGTATTATGACAAATAATCTATTAAAACTTCAAACAAAAACAACATTGAAAGTTTTTATGACATTGCCATATATTTTTTATTGTTGTTAATATTATATTTTTTTTCATAACAGAATTGTAGTACTAGCAGGTGATGTAAGTCCAGTAGATGTTATCTGTCATATGCCATTAGTGTGTGAGGAAGAAGGAATCCCATACTGTTATACACCATCTAAAGAAGTAAGTACTGAATAAGATGTCAAGTAAAAAAAAGGTCAATCATAACATATCTAGGATAACTATTGTTGATTATTTATCTGTCCAAATGCAAAATTATATGGTGAAAAAACTTGATTTATAAGTGAAATTAAAACATTTTAATGTGAAAAATAATGAAGTAAAAATAAATGACAAATATATATTTGCAAACTGTCCTTAATTTATAAAGTCTATAGACCAAATTGTCTTCCCGGACAATAAATGTTTCTTTATGTTGATAGCAAACATATTGAAAGATTGATTTATTTTATGATGTTACATGTATCTTAAATCAGAGATTCGAAAATAGGAGAATTACAAAGTCAGGTAGGGCGATTTCCTTTCAATAGTGTTCCAGAATGTAGCAATATGATCTTGGTTCAATTAAAAGTACCCCAAAACTTTTCATTATATTCTCTTGGATACACAAATTCCAAATTGTTTCCTCTGTCCTGAAAGAATATGTTCCTCATGTCATTAGAGATACATGCAGAAATAGGGTGTAATATCTTCAGGAAACAAATTTATATTGTTTAATTACATCTGAAATGAAATTTATGGTTGTTTTAAAAATTGCAGCAATACATAGTTATAATTTCAACAATAGAAATAGTACTTACAGATTTCCAGATACCAAACAACCATAAAATTAACTGTTTACCTATATACACCTCATATAGGCAGCCTGTTACAGCATTCTGTATCAGGGCCATCAAAATCTGCCTAATGTAGATGTTTTATCTTCCAGAAATTGGTACTGCCACAAAGTGAATTTTAATTAAAAAAGAAACATTCTAAATAATAATTTAAAGTCATTATAACAAGAAAAATAATATTGTATTAACAAAACTTTTCTTACTCCACCGTTTGCATTCTCGATTTAATTGAATAAAAAGCCTGTAACTACCCTTCTATGACATCACTTACTTGAGAGACATCTGGTGACCACAGGAATGCAGAGTCACTGTTAGGGTGCTTAGAAAGTAACTTCATAACATTCGCAGGGGTAGAAATAGGAAAAGTAACTATGGGAGTTAAAAGGACTCCCTATTAAATCAGTCAAGGAGTCCTGAAAAATTGCAGGGAGTCACATTCAACCCATAGCCGGTTGACCCACCGCAGTTGTGCAGTGGTCCTTACGGCCAGGGGTAGGGGGCCAAGGCTCAAGGCCCCCAGAAGCTCTGGGGGTTTTGGTGCATAAATATGCATTCTGGCAGTATTCTGAGGGTACATTTTCATTCTGAAAAACAGTTGTTTTTTTTTGTCTGAATTTTTTTTGCAGTTTTTGGTCTCGCACTGATCATTCATGAAGTCTTGTATACATCATAATATTCTTAACAGTTTGGTATGAACATGCCATGTTTATCTGAGCAAAATTTCAGAAGAAGATAGATAGAATAACATAACGATAGATAGAATAACATTACACTAAACCCAGAAATAATTCTACTATTCAGCACACTTCCACTTGGACAAAGTTGTGCTGATAAAAATTGCTTCATGGGACACCCATCTACAGAACTTATCATGATGTTAATAATTATTCTTTATCTTTATTCTTTCAAGTGCAGCTCATATATTTATCGAAGAAAATTGTTAAAATACAATAAACTTTGAAAGAACTGAAGTTTGAAACAAATTGAAAGTGTTTGTTTATCAAAAAAATAACGATTTTTCATTATGGGCCGTTGTACTTTACTTTTTTTCGTTGTTCACTTCCGGTAATTAGTTACATCTGGTAAATAAACAAATGGCGCGTAATCCAGTTGAAAGACGTAAATCCTTTGAAAAAATGTTAAATACGTAAATTGTTTGCCGTTTTTATTGAAATTACACATTTTCTGATAAAATTGAAGTCTGTGTGAATTATTTGGATTAAATCGTATGCAAATATCTACTGTGAACCATCGGGCGACTTTAGGGAAATAACAGCCAACAGAGCGACTTCGAGGCACTGTAGCCGCAGGGAGATTTTGTCACCCACTTCGCCCAGTGTGGTGAGCCTTGTTAAATTTTTAAGGAGCCCAACGGGCTCTTACAGTAAACACCCAGGGAGTTCTTCCAAGTTTTAGGAAGTCACGGGCTGCCGGGATACCGCTTATTTCGAGCCCTGCATTCGTGGTGCTCACATTTAGACTGCTTCTTTATTCGTATAATAAATATGTTAAAAAAATGAAGATACATGTAATATATTCTTTACATTATTTTCTAATCCCTGTTTCTGTCTTTTGCAGGACCTAGGCACAGCTTGTGGTTCTAAACGTCAGACATGTATGGTCATGATCAAACCTAATGATGAATACAGAAACATCTATGACGAATGTTATGACCAAGTTAAAGCATTACCAGTACCTATTTGACTGTGACTACCACTACAAAAACATGTGTTCATCAAATTTTTTGTCTGAATATGAACTTCTTCATACATTTTTAGCTCACCTGCTGAGCTTTTCTCATCGCTTGGCATCTGACATCTGTTGTAAACTAAATAAAAATCATCTCTTCTAAATCTACTTGGCCATTTTTTTTCAAACTTGGCCACAATCATTCATAGGGTAACTAGTTATTAATTGTACATGGGGTGTTGATCAAGGGACAAAGATTGCCAATGTGACTAAAAATAGAATATAGAGGTCAATGCATGTTTTTATTGTTTATCTGAACAATTATAATTGCTTAAGAAAAACACATGACCTTAAATTGATAAACACATTAAGCAATATTCAAACAAATGTTCCTTTAAGTTGGAAGTTGTGTTATGACTTCCAGTATGAGTTATGTCCCTTAAGGTATCCGGACCATAATTGACCACGTGATCATATTTGATGTCCCCGATGTCCATTGCTTTTCAATGGAGCAGACTTCTGTAAATTTCGGCAAACTTCGGAAATACATGTACTATTTGAGTAACTAACTTTTTTTACCAAAAATGTTAACGTTGCCTCAAAGTAAAACAAGATATTTCATTTGTATCATTAATTAGCAATGTTTTTCTTGATCAAACTATAAAATTAAGCTGTGACATCAATTATGGGTTGGATACCTTAAATTATGATTTTTGACCAAATTTTCAGTTTTTATAGTATAACGTGAAACTAAGAGCTAGAATTACATTGTAAATTGTAAAAAATGTCTACAAATCAAATTGTCTGTCTGACCACTGCTTAAAAGAGTTTATGCCCGCAATAACATTTTTTTAATGAAATGTTCAGTTCTTTTCTTTTAACCTAAAACCTATAACAGCTATAGTGAAACTTAATTACGAAAATGATCAGCAGTACAAGTTCTACAATTCAGTTTATTGGTCTGAAACTGTCCTTATAGAATTAATTGCCTTGAATAACAATTTTTAAGTGAAGTTTGTAGTTTTTTATTCTCTAACTTAAAGACATAAAAGCTAGAGTTAAACTGTAAATTGCAAAAATGATCAGCATAATATAGGCCTACAAATAACTCTAAAATGTCAGATGAAGCTTTATAGAAATTATTAAAATTGAATGACGATTTCGGAAGAAATAATCAGTGTTCATGTTATAAATTAAAATCTATAACAGCTAGAGAAAAACAGTAAATTTTGCTGAAATTGTCTGATGACTCATTTTAATCAAAACTTTTAAAGAAATTTAAGTTTTTGCAAAGTAATTTAAAAGCTTTAACAGCTTTAGATTTAAAAAAAAAAGCCCAGTCATTTTTGTTCCAGGTGAGTGATACAGGTTCCTGGGAGCCTCTTGTTTGAGAATTAAGCTTTGTCATGGTATCTAAATTTAAGAATCCTCTAGCTAGTGGTGTATTTGTGCAATGAAAAATGGAATTCCACCACAAAATTAAAAATTCAAATTCCATGTTTTATTACAAAATAAATATCTTAGACAATGTCAAGTTAAATTTTATATGAGACATAGTTTGTTACATGTACATAAATGTTATTAGAATAAATGAAGACATTTTTTAGTTATATTATCTTCTGAGCTGGTACCTTAGTGTGTTGCCCTTAAACACCAGTCTAGTATTTTTTCATGTTGATCTCTTGGCTGTTACCCGAGTGTTGTGGCATGAAAATCCTTGTATTCAAGTAATTTCTCTTTAGTAAATTTTTCTCTGTAGACTGCTACTGGAATTTAAATTTTGATCTAGTGCCAAATGTTCCTCATAGATGAATGTCATGAATAAGGCTGAAAAAATCTGCACAACTCTTGGCTAATTAGGGCCCAACCATTTTTTGGTGTACACCCTATAGTGATCAGTCTTTCCGAAACTAGTCGTGTCGTGCTGTAACTTTTTTATCTTTTGAGGTAGGTTTTTGATATTTGGTATGTGGGTAGATAAGATCAAGGCAATGTCTGGCATACCAAGGTTGATGACTTTGACCTTGACCTGAAGGTCTGTGGGTCCCACACAGATGAGTACCATCTCACTGATATCTAGTTATTTTCAAAATTGGCCACAATTATCCATAGGATACCTAGTTTTGAATCTGGAGTATTGATCCATTGACAAACATGTCCACTGTTACTAATAATTTGAACATAAAAGTCAAACAAGTTTTTATCAAATATCTAAAAAATTAATTTTTTTTTTTTTAAAATGTTGCCTCAAATTGATCAGTACATAAGCTTTACAACTAGTTGTAACACCTTATTCATATAAAGCATTCAGTTGTTGACAAAAATCAAATGGCAAACAGTGTGCAATGGTATTTATAAGGCTGTTGTGTACCAGGCATTTATAGTGGTACAGGATGATTTGTCTCTGTGCTATACACATCTGATGTATTTATTAGGCTGTTGTGTACCAGGCATTTATAGTGGTACAGGATGATTTGTCACAGTGCTATACACATCTGATGTATTTATTAGGCTGTTGTGTACCAGGACCCTCTAGTGGTACAGGATGATTTGTCTGTGTGCTATACACATCTGATGTATTTATTAGGCTGTTGTGTACTAGGCATTTATAGTGGTACAGGATGATTTGTCTCAGTGCTATACACATCTGATGTATTTATTAGGCCGTTGTGTACCAGGCATTTATAGTGGTACAGGATGATCTGTCTCTGTGCTATACACATCTGATGTATTTATTAGGCTGTTGTGTACTAGGCACTTCTATAGGTTAAGGATGATTTGTCTCTGTGCTATACACATCTGATGTGTTTATTAGGCTGTTGTGTACCAGGCATTTATAGTGGTACAGGATTATTTGTCACAGTGCTATACACATCAGATGTGTTTATTAGGCTGTTGTGTACCAGGCATTTATAGTGGTACAGGATGATTTGTCACAGTGCTATACACATCTGATGTATTTATTAGGCTGTTGTGTACCAGGCACTTCTAGTGGTACAGGATGATTTGTCTCTGTGCTATAAACATCTGATGTATTTATTAGGCTGTTGTGTACCAGGCACTTCTAGTGGTACAGGATGATTTGTCACAGTGCTATACACATCTGATGTATTTATTAGGCTGTTGTGTACCAGGCACTTCTAGTGGTACAGGATTATTTGTCACAGTGCTATACACATCTGATGTATTTATTAGGCTGTTGTGTACCAGGCATTTATAGTGGTACAGGATTATTTGTCACAGTGCTATACACATCTGATGTATTTATTAGGCTGTTGTGTACCAGGCACTTCTAGTGGTACAGGATGATTTGTCTCTGTGCTATACACATCTGATGTATTTATTAGGCTGTTGTGTACCAGGCATTTATAGTGGTACAGGATGATCTGTCTCTGTGCTATACACATTTGATGTATATATTAGGCTGTTGTGTACCAGGCACTTCTAGTGGTTAAGGATGATTTGTCTCTGTGCTAATACACATCTGATGTATTTATTAGGCTGTTGTGTACCAGGCATTTATAGTGGTACAGGATGATTTGTCTCTGTGCTATACACATCTGATGTATTTATTAGGGTGTTGTGTACCATGCACTTCTAGTGGTACAGGATAATTTGTCTCTGTTCTTTACAAATCTAATGTATTTATTAGGCTGTTGTGTACCAGGCACTTCTAGTGGTTAAGGACGATTTGTCTCTGTGCTATACACATCTGATGTATTTATTAGGCCGTTGTGTACCAGGCACTTCTAGTGGTTAAGGATGATTTGTCTGTGCTATACACATCTGATGTATTTATTAGGCTGTTGTGTACCAGGCACTTCTAGTGGTTAAGGATGATTTGTCTGTGCTATACACATCTGATGTATTTATTAGGCTGTTGTGTACCAGGCACTTCTAGTGGTCTCTGTGCTTTACACATCTGATGTATTTAATAAGGCTGTTGTGTACCAGACACTTCTAGTGGTTCATGATGATTTGTCAGTGCTATACACATCTGATGTATTTATTAGGCTGTTGTGCACCAGGCACTTCAGTGGTACAGGATGATTTGTCTTGGTGCTATACACATCTGATGTATTTAATTAGGCTGTTGTGTACCAGGCATTTATAGTGGTACAGGATTATTTGTCACAGTGCTATACACATCTGATGTATTTATTAGGCTGTTGTGTACCAGGCATTTATAGTGGTACAGGATTATTTGTCATAGTGCTATACACAACTGATGTATTTATTAGGATGTTGTGTACCAGGCACTTCTAGTGGTTAAGGATGATTTGTCTCAGTGCTTTACACATCAGATGTATTTATTAGGCCGTTGTGTACTAGGCACTTCTATAGGTTAAGGATGATTTGTCTCTGCTATACACATCTGATGTATTTATTAGGCTGTTTTGTACCAGGCATTTATAGTGGTACAGGATTATTTGTCACAGTGCTATACACATCTGATGTATTTATTAGGCTGTTGTGTACAAGGCACTTCTAGTGGTACAGGATGATCTGTCTCTGTGCTATACACATCAGATGTATTTATTAGGCCGTTGTGTACCAGGCACTTCTAGTGGTACAGGATGATCTGTCTCTGTGCTATACACATCTGATGTATTTATTAGGCAGTTGTGTACCAGGCACTTCTAGTGGTACAGGATGATCTGTCTCTGTGCTATACACATCTGATGTATTTATTAGGCAGTTGTGTACCAGGCACTTCTAGTGGTACAGGATGATCTGTCTCTGTGCTATACACATCTGATGTATTTATTAGGCTGTTGTGTACCAGGCATTTATAGTGGTACAGGATAATTTGTCACAGTGCTATACACATCTGATGTATTTATTAGGCTGTTGTGTATCAGGCATTTATAGTGGTACAGGATGATTTGTCACAGTGCTATACACATCTGATGTATTTATTAGGCTGTTGTGTACCAGGCATTTATAGTGGTACAGGATGATTTGTCTCTGTGCTATATACATCTGATGTGTTTATTAGGCAGTTGTGTACCAGGCATTTATAGTGGTACAGGATGATTTGTCTCAGTGCTATACACATCTGATGTATTTATTAGGCTGTTGTGTACCAGGCACTTCTAGTGGTACAGGATGATTTGTCTCTGTGCTATACACATCTGATGTATTTATTAGGCTGTTGTGTACCAGGCATTTATAGTGGTACAGGATGATTTGTCTCTGTGCTATACACATCTGATGTATTTATTAGGCTGTTGTGTACCAGGCACTTCTAGTGGTACAGGATGATTTGTCTCTGTGCTATACAATCTGATGTATTTATTAGGCTGTTGTGTACCAGGCATTTATAGTGGTACAGGATGATTTGTCTCTGTGCTATACACATCTGATGTATTTATTAGGCCGTTGTGTATCAGGCATTTATAGTGGTACAGGATGATTTGTATCTGTGCTATACACATCTGATGTATTTATTAGGCAGTTGTGTACCAGGCATTTATAGTGGTACAGGATGATTTGTCTCGGTGCTATACACATCTGATGTGTTTATTAGGCTGTTGTGTACCAGGCATTTATAGTGGTACAGGATGATTTGTCTCTGTGCTATACACATCTGATGTATTTATTAGGCAGTTGTGTACCAGGCATTTATAGTGGTACAGGATGATTTGTCTCGGTGCTATACACATCTGATGTGTTTATTAGGCTGTTGTGTACCATGCATTTATAGTGGTACAGGATGATTTGTCACAGTGCTATACACATCTGATGTGTTTATTAGGCTGTTGTGTACCAGGCATTTATAGTGGTACAGGATGATTTGTCTCTGTGCTATACACATCTGATGTATTTATTAGGCCGTTGTGTACCAGGCACTTCTAGTGGTTAAGGATGATTTGTCTGTGCTATACACATCTGATGTATTTATTAGGCTGTTGTGTACCAGGCACTTCTAGTGGTTAAGGATGATTTGTCTGTGCTATACACATCTGATGTATTTATTAGGCTGTTGTGTACCAGGCACTTCTAGTGGTCTCTGTGCTTTACACATCTGATGTATTTAATAAGGCTGTTGTGTACCAGACACTTCTAGTGGTTCATGATGATTTGTCAGTGCTATACACATCTGATGTATTTATTAGGCTGTTGTGCACCAGGCACTTCAGTGGTACAGGATGATTTGTCTTGGTGCTATACACATCTGATGTATTTAATTAGGCTGTTGTGTACCAGGCATTTATAGTGGTACAGGATTATTTGTCACAGTGCTATACACATCTGATGTATTTATTAGGCTGTTGTGTACCAGGCATTTATAGTGGTACAGGATTATTTGTCATAGTGCTATACACAACTGATGTATTTATTAGGATGTTGTGTACCAGGCACTTCTAGTGGTTAAGGATGATTTGTCTCAGTGCTTTACACATCAGATGTATTTATTAGGCCGTTGTGTACTAGGCACTTCTATAGGTTAAGGATGATTTGTCTCTGCTATACACATCTGATGTATTTATTAGGCTGTTTTGTACCAGGCATTTATAGTGGTACAGGATTATTTGTCACAGTGCTATACACATCTGATGTATTTATTAGGCTGTTGTGTACAAGGCACTTCTAGTGGTACAGGATGATCTGTCTCTGTGCTATACACATCAGATGTATTTATTAGGCCGTTGTGTACCAGGCACTTCTAGTGGTACAGGATGATCTGTCTCTGTGCTATACACATCTGATGTATTTATTAGGCAGTTGTGTACCAGGCACTTCTAGTGGTACAGGATGATCTGTCTCTGTGCTATACACATCTGATGTATTTATTAGGCAGTTGTGTACCAGGCACTTCTAGTGGTACAGGATGATCTGTCTCTGTGCTATACACATCTGATGTATTTATTAGGCTGTTGTGTACCAGGCATTTATAGTGGTACAGGATAATTTGTCACAGTGCTATACACATCTGATGTATTTATTAGGCTGTTGTGTATCAGGCATTTATAGTGGTACAGGATGATTTGTCACAGTGCTATACACATCTGATGTATTTATTAGGCTGTTGTGTACCAGGCATTTATAGTGGTACAGGATGATTTGTCTCTGTGCTATATACATCTGATGTGTTTATTAGGCAGTTGTGTACCAGGCATTTATAGTGGTACAGGATGATTTGTCTCAGTGCTATACACATCTGATGTATTTATTAGGCTGTTGTGTACCAGGCACTTCTAGTGGTACAGGATGATTTGTCTCTGTGCTATACACATCTGATGTATTTATTAGGCTGTTGTGTACCAGGCATTTATAGTGGTACAGGATGATTTGTCTCTGTGCTATACACATCTGATGTATTTATTAGGCTGTTGTGTACCAGGCACTTCTAGTGGTACAGGATGATTTGTCTCTGTGCTATACAATCTGATGTATTTATTAGGCTGTTGTGTACCAGGCATTTATAGTGGTACAGGATGATTTGTCTCTGTGCTATACACATCTGATGTATTTATTAGGCCGTTGTGTACCAGGCATTTATAGTGGTACAGGATGATTTGTATCTGTGCTATACACATCTGATGTATTTATTAGGCAGTTGTGTACCAGGCATTTATAGTGGTACAGGATGATTTGTCTCGGTGCTATACACATCTGATGTGTTTATTAGGCTGTTGTGTACCAGGCATTTATAGTGGTACAGGATGATTTGTCTCTGTGCTATACACATCTGATGTATTTATTAGGCACTTGTGTACCAGGCATTTATAGTGGTACAGGATGATTTGTCTCGGTGCTATACACATCTGATGTGTTTATTAGGCTGTTGTGTACCATGCATTTATAGTGGTACAGGATGATTTGTCACAGTGCTATACACATCTGATGTGTTTATTAGGCTGTTGTGTACCAGGCATTTATAGTGGTACAGGATGATTTGTCTCTGTGCTATACACATCTGATGTATTTATTAGGCAGTTGTGTACCAGGCATTTATAGTGGTACAGGATGATTTGTCTCGTTGCTATACACATCTGATGTGTTTATTAGGCTGTTGTGTACCAGGCATTTATAGTGGTACAGGATGATTTGTCCCAGTGCTATACACATCTGATGTATTTATTAGGCAGTTGTGTACCAGGCATTTATAGTGGTACAGGATGATTTGTCACAGTGCTATACACATCTGATGTATTTATTAGGCAGTTGTGTACCAGGCACTTCTAGTGGTACAGGATGATCTGTCTCTGTGCTATACACATCTGATGTATTTATTAGGCTGTTGTGTACCAGGCATTTATAGTGGTACAGGATAATTTGTCACAGTGCTATACACATCTGATGTATTTATTAGGCTGTTGTGTACCAGGCATTTATAGTGGTACAGGATAATTTGTCACAGTGCTATACACATCTGATTTATTTATTAGGCCGTTGTGTACCAGGCATTTATAGTGGTACAGGATGATCTGTCTCAGTGCTTTACACATCAGATGTATTTATTAGGCCGTTGTGTACCAGGCACTTCTAGTGGTACAGGATGATTTGTCTCTGTGCTATACACATCTGATGTATATATTAGGCTGTTGTGTACTAGGCACTTCTATAGGTTAAGGATGATTTGTCTCTGTGCTATACACATCTGATGTATTTATTAGGCTGTTGTGTACCAGGCATTTATAGTGGTACAGGATGATTTGTCTCTGTGCTATACACATCTGATGTATTTATTAGGGTGTTGTGTACTAGGCATTTATAGTGCTACAGGATGATCTGTCTCTGTGCTATACACATCTGATGTATTTATTAGGCTGTTGTGTACCAGGCATTTATAGTGGTATAGGATGATTTGACTCTGCTATACACATCTGATGTATTTATTAGGCTGTTGTGTACCAGGCATTTATAGTGGTACAGGATGATTTGTCTCTGTGCTATACACATCTGATGTGTTTATTAGGCTGTTGTGTACCAGGCATTTATAGTGGTACAGGATGATTTGTCACAGTGCTATACACATCTGATGTATTTATTAGGCTGTTGTGTACCAGGCATTTATAGTGGTACAGGATGATTTGTCTCTGTGCTATACACATCTGATGTATTTATTAGGCTGTTGTGTACCAGGCACTTCTAGTGGTACAGGATGATTTGTCTCTGTGCTATACACATCTGATGTGTTTATTAGGCTGTTGTGTACCAGGCATTTATAGTGGTACAGGATGATTTGTCACAGTGCTATACACATCTGATGTATTTATTAGGCTGTTGTGTACCAGGCATTTATAGTGGTACAGGATGATTTGTCTCTGTGCTATACACATCTGATGTATTTATTAGGCTGTTGTGTACCAGGCATTTATAGTGGTACAGGATGATTTGTCACAGTGCTATACACATCTGATGTATTTATTAGGCTGTTGTGTACCAGGCACTTCTAGTGGTACAGGATGATTTGTCTCTGTGCTATTCACATCTGTTGTATTTATTAGGCTGTTGTGTACCAGACATTTATAGTGGTACAGGATGATTTGTCTCTGTGCTATACACATCTGGTGTATTTATTAGGCTGTTGTGTACCAGGCACTTCTAGTGGTACAGGTTGATTTGTCTCTTTGCTATACACATCAGATGTGTTTATTAGGCTGTTGTGTACCAGGCATTTATAGTGGTACAGGATTATTTGTCTCTGTGCTATACACATCTGATGTGTTTATTAGGCTGTTGTGTACCAGGCACTTCTAGTGGTACAGGATGATTTGTCTCTGTGCTATACACATCTGATGTATTTATTATGCTGTTGTGTACCAGGCACTTCTAGTGGTACAGGATGATTTGTCTCTGTGCTATACACATCTGATGTATTTATTAGGCTGTTGTGTACCAGGCACTTCTAGTGGTACAGGATGATTTGTCTCTGTGCTATACACATCTGATGTGTTTATTAGGCTGTTGTGTACCAGGCATTTATAGTGGTACAGGATGATTTGTCTCTGTGCTATACACATCTGATGTATTTATTAGGCCGTTGTGTACCAGGCATTTATAGTGGTACAGGATGATTTGTATCTGTGCTATACACATCTGATGTATTTATTAGGCAGTTGTGTACCAGGCATTTATAGTGGTACAGGATGATTTGTCTCGGTGCTATACACATCTGATGTGTTTATTAGGCTGTTGTGTACCAGGCATTTATAGTGGTACAGGATGATTTGTCTCTGTGCTATACACATCTGATGTATTTATTAGGCACTTGTGTACCAGGCATTTATAGTGGTACAGGATGATTTGTCTCGGTGCTATACACATCTGATGTGTTTATTAGGCTGTTGTGTACCATGCATTTATAGTGGTACAGGATGATTTGTCACAGTGCTATACACATCTGATGTGTTTATTAGGCTGTTGTGTACCAGGCATTTATAGTGGTACAGGATGATTTGTCTCTGTGCTATACACATCTGATGTATTTATTAGGCAGTTGTGTACCAGGCATTTATAGTGGTACAGGATGATTTGTCTCGTTGCTATACACATCTGATGTGTTTATTAGGCTGTTGTGTACCAGGCATTTATAGTGGTACAGGATGATTTGTCCCAGTGCTATACACATCTGATGTATTTATTAGGCAGTTGTGTACCAGGCATTTATAGTGGTACAGGATGATTTGTCACAGTGCTATACACATCTGATGTATTTATTAGGCAGTTGTGTACCAGGCACTTCTAGTGGTACAGGATGATCTGTCTCTGTGCTATACACATCTGATGTATTTATTAGGCTGTTGTGTACCAGGCATTTATAGTGGTACAGGATAATTTGTCACAGTGCTATACACATCTGATGTATTTATTAGGCTGTTGTGTACCAGGCATTTATAGTGGTACAGGATAATTTGTCACAGTGCTATACACATCTGATTTATTTATTAGGCCGTTGTGTACCAGGCATTTATAGTGGTACAGGATGATCTGTCTCAGTGCTTTACACATCAGATGTATTTATTAGGCCGTTGTGTACCAGGCACTTCTAGTGGTACAGGATGATTTGTCTCTGTGCTATACACATCTGATGTATATATTAGGCTGTTGTGTACTAGGCACTTCTATAGGTTAAGGATGATTTGTCTCTGTGCTATACACATCTGATGTATTTATTAGGCTGTTGTGTACCAGGCATTTATAGTGGTACAGGATGATTTGTCTCTGTGCTATACACATCTGATGTATTTATTAGGGTGTTGTGTACTAGGCATTTATAGTGCTACAGGATGATCTGTCTCTGTGCTATACACATCTGATGTATTTATTAGGCTGTTGTGTACCAGGCATTTATAGTGGTATAGGATGATTTGACTCTGCTATACACATCTGATGTATTTATTAGGCTGTTGTGTACCAGGCATTTATAGTGGTACAGGATGATTTGTCTCTGTGCTATACACATCTGATGTGTTTATTAGGCTGTTGTGTACCAGGCATTTATAGTGGTACAGGATGATTTGTCACAGTGCTATACACATCTGATGTATTTATTAGGCTGTTGTGTACCAGGCATTTATAGTGGTACAGGATGATTTGTCTCTGTGCTATACACATCTGATGTATTTATTAGGCTGTTGTGTACCAGGCACTTCTAGTGGTACAGGATGATTTGTCTCTGTGCTATACACATCTGATGTGTTTATTAGGCTGTTGTGTACCAGGCATTTATAGTGGTACAGGATGATTTGTCACAGTGCTATACACATCTGATGTATTTATTAGGCTGTTGTGTACCAGGCATTTATAGTGGTACAGGATGATTTGTCTCTGTGCTATACACATCTGATGTGTTTATTAGGCTGTTGTGTACCAGGCATTTATAGTGGTACAGGATGATTTGTCACAGTGCTATACACATCTGATGTATTTATTAGGCTGTTGTGTACCAGGCACTTCTAGTGGTACAGGATGATTTGTCTCTGTGCTATTCACATCTGTTGTATTTATTAGGCTGTTGTGTACCAGACATTTATAGTGGTACAGGATGATTTGTCTCTGTGCTATACACATCTGGTGTATTTATTAGGCTGTTGTGTACCAGGCACTTCTAGTGGTACAGGTTGATTTGTCTCTTTGCTATACACATCAGATGTGTTTATTAGGCTGTTGTGTACCAGGCATTTATAGTGGTACAGGATTATTTGTCTCTGTGCTATACACATCTGATGTGTTTATTAGGCTGTTGTGTACCAGGCACTTCTAGTGGTACAGGATGATTTGTCTCTGTGCTATACACATCTGATGTATTTATTATGCTGTTGTGTACCAGGCACTTCTAGTGGTACAGGATGATTTGTCTCTGTGCTATACACATCTGATGTATTTATTAGGCTGTTGTGTACCAGGCACTTCTAGTGGTACAGGATGATTTGTCTCTGTGCTATACACATCTGATGTGTTTATTAGGCTGTTGTGTACCAGGCATTTATAGTGGTACAGGATTATTTGTCACAGTGCTATACACATCAGATGTGTTTATTAGGCTGTTGTGTACCAGGCATTTATAGTGGTACAGGATGATTTGTCTCTGTGCTATACACATCTGATGTATTTATTAGGCTGTTGTGTACCAGGCACTTCTAGTGGTACAGGATGATTTGTCTCTGTGCTATACACATCTGATGTGTTTATTAGGCTGTTGTGTACCAGGCATTTATAGTGGTACAGGATGATTTGTCACAGTGCTATACACATCTGATGTATTTATTAGGCTGTTGTGTACCAGGCATTTATAGTGGTACAGGATGATTTGTCTCTGTGCTATACACATCTGATGTATTTATTAGGCTGTTGTGTACCAGGCACTTCTAGTGGTACAGGATGATTTGTCTCTGTGCTATACACATCTGATGTATTTATTAGGCTGTTGTGTACCAGGCATTTATAGTGGTACAGGATGATTTGTCACAGTGCTATACACATCTGATGTATTTATTAGGCTGTTGTGTACCAGGCATTTATAGTGGTACAGGATGATTTGTCTCTGTGCTATACACATCTGATGTATTTATTAGGCTGTTGTGTACCAGGCATTTATAGTGGTACAGGATGATTTGTCACAGTGCTATACACATCTGATGTATTTATTAGGCTGTTGTGTACCAGGCACTTCTAGTGGTACAGGATGATTTGTCTCTGTGCTATTCACATCTGTTGTATTTATTAGGCTATTGTGTACCAGACATTTATAGTGGTACAGGATGATTTGTCTCTGTGCTATACACATCTGGTGTATTTATTAGGCTGTTGTGTACCAGGCACTTCTAGTGGTACAGGTTGATTTGTCTCTTTGCTATACACATCAGATGTGTTTATTAGGCTGTTGTGTACCAGGCATTTATAGTGGTACAGGATTATTTGTCTCTGTGCTATACACATCTGATGTATTTATTAGGCTGTTGTGTACCAGGCACTTCTAGTGGTACAGGATGATTTGTCTCTGTGCTATACACATCTGATGTATTTATTATGCTGTTGTGTACCAGGCACTTCTAGTGGTACAGGATGATTTGTCTCTGTGCTATACACATCTGATGTATTTATTAGGCTGTTGTGTACCAGGCACTTCTAGTGGTACAGGATGATTTGTCTCTGTGCTATACACATCTGATGTGTTTATTAGGCTGTTGTGTACCAGGCATTTATAGTGGTACAGGATTATTTGTCACAGTGCTATACACATCAGATGTGTTTATTAGGCTGTTGTGTACCAGGCATTTATAGTGGTACAGGATTATTTGTCACAGTGCTATACACATCGGATGTATTTATTAGGCTGTTGTGTACCAGGCATTTATAGTGGTACAGGATGATTTGTCTCTGTGCTATACACATCTGATGTATTTATTGGGCTGTTGTGTACCAGGCATTTATAGTGGTACAGGATGATTTGTCTCAGTGCTTTACACATCAGATGTATTTATTAGGGTGTTGTGTACTAGGCATTTATAGTGGTACAGGATGATCTTTCTCTGTGCTATACACATCTGATGTATTTATTAGGCTGTTGTGTACCAGGCATTTATAGTGGTACAGGATGATTTGTCTCTGTGCTATACACATCTGATGTGTTTATTAGGCAGTTGTGTACCAGGCATTTATACTGGTACAGGATAATTTGTCACAGTGCTATACACATCTGATGTATTTATTAGGCTGTTGTGTATCAGGCATTTATAGTGGTACAGGATGATTTGTCACAGTGCTATACACATCTGATGTATTTATTAGGCTGTTGTGTACCAGGCATTTATAGTGGTACAGGATGATTTGTCTCTGTGCTATACACATCTGATGTGTTTATTAGGCAGTTGTGTACCAGGCATTTATAGTGGTACAGGATGATTTGTCTCAGTGCTATACACATCTGATGTATTTATTAGGCTGTTGTGTACCAGGCACTTCTAGTGGTACAGGATGATTTGTCTCTAGCTAGCTGTGCTATACACATCTGATGTATTTATTAGGCTGTTGTGTACCAGGCACTTCTAGTAGTACAGGATGATTTGTCTCTGTGCTATACACATCTGATGTATTTATTAGGCTGTTGTGTACCAGGCATTTATAGTGGTACAGGATGATTTGTCTCTGTGCTATACACATCTGATGTATTTATTAGGCCGTTGTGTACCAGGCATTTATAGTGGTACAGGATGATTTGTCTCTGTGCTATACACATCTGATGTATTTATTAGGCAGTTGTGTACCAGGCATTTATAGTGGTACAGGATGATTTGTCTTGGTGTTATACACATCTGATGTATTTATTAGGCTGTTGTGTACCAGGCATTTATAGTGGTACCGGATGATTTGTCTATGTGCTATACACATCTGATGTATTTATTAGGCAGTTGTGTACCAGGCATTTATAGTGGTACAGGATGATTTGTCTCTGTGCTATACACATCTGATGTGTTTATTAGGCTGTTGTGTACCAGGCATTTATAGTGGTACAGGATGATTTGTCTCTGTGCTATACACATCTGATGTGTTTATTAGGCTGTTGTGTACCAGGCATTTATAGTGGTACAGGATGATTTGTCACAGTGCTATACACATCTGATGTATTTATTAGGCTGTTGTGTACCAGGCATTTATAGTGGTACAGGATGATTTGTCTCTGTGCTATACACATCTGATGTATTTATTAGGCTGTTGTGTACCAGGCACTTCTAGTGGTACAGGATGATTTGTCTCTGTGCTATACACATCTGATGTGTTTATTAGGCTGTTGTGTACCAGGCATTTATAGTGGTACAGGATGATTTGTCACAGTGCTATACACATCTGATGTATTTATTAGGCTGTTGTGTACCAGGCATTTATAGTGGTACAGGATGATTTGTCTCTGTGCTATACACATCTGATGTATTTATTAGGCTGTTGTGTACCAGGCATTTATAGTGGTACAGGATGATTTGTCACAGTGCTATACACATCTGATGTATTTATTAGGCTGTTGTGTACCAGGCACTTCTAGTGGTACAGGATGATTTGTCTCTGTGCTATTCACATCTGTTGTATTTATTAGGCTGTTGTGTACCAGACATTTATAGTGGTACAGGATGATTTGTCTCTGTGCTATACACATCTGATGTATTTATTAGGCTGTTGTGTACCAGGCACTTCTAGTGGTACAGGTTGATTTGTCTCTTTGCTATACACATCTGATGTGTTTATTAGGCTGTTGTGTACCAGGCATTTATAGTGGTACAGGATTATTTGTCTCTGTGCTATACACATCTGATGTGTTTATTAGGCTGTTGTGTACCAGGCACTTCTAGTGGTACAGGATGATTTGTCTCTGTGCTATACACATCTGATGTATTTATTATGCTGTTGTGTACCAGGCACTTCTAGTGGTACAGGATGATTTGTCTCTGTGCTATACACATCTGATGTATTTATTAGGCTGTTGTGTACCAGGCACTTCTAGTGGTACAGGATGATTTGTCTCTGTGCTATACACATCTGATGTGTTTATTAGGCTGTTGTGTACCAGGCATTTATAGTGGTACAGGATGATTTGTCTCTGTGCTATACACATCTGATGTATTTATTAGGCCGTTGTGTACCAGGCATTTATAGTGGTACAGGATGATTTGTCTCAGTGCTTTACACATCAGATGTATTTATTAGGGTGTTGTGTACTAGGCATTTATAGTGGTACAGGATGATCTGTCTCTGTGCTATACACATCTGATGTATTTATTAGGCTGTTGTGTACCAGGCATTTATAGTGGTACAGGATGATTTGTCTCTGCTATACACATCTGATGTATTTATTAGGCTGTTGTGTACCAGGCATTTATAGTGGTACAGGATGATTTGTCTCTGTGCTATACACATCTGATGTGTTTATTAGGCAGTTGTGTACCAGGCATTTATAGTGGTACAGGATAATTTGTCACAGTGCTATACACATCTGATGTATTTATTAGGCTGTTGTGTATCAGGCATTTATAGTGGTACAGGATGATTTGTCACAGTGCTATACAAATCTGATGTTTTTATTAGGCAGTTGTGTACCAGGCATTTATAGTGGTACAGGATGATTTGTCTCTGTGCTATACACATCTGATGTGTTTATTAGGCAGTTGTGTACCAGGCATTTATAGTGGTACAGAATGATTTGTCTCAGTGCTATACACATCTGATGTATTTATTAGGCTGTTGTGTACCAGGCACTTCTAGTGGTACAGGATGATTTGTCTCTGTGCTATACACATCTGATGTATTTATTAGGCTGTTGTGTACCAGGCACTTCTAGTAGTACAGGATGATTTGTCTCTGTGCTATACACATCTGATGTATTTATTAGGCTGTTGTGTACCAGGCATTTATAGTGGTACAGGATGATTTGTCTCTGTGCTATACACATCTGATGTATTTATTAGGCCGTTGTGTACCAGGCATTTATAGTGGTACAGGATGATTTGTCTCTGTGCTATACACATCTGATGTATTTATTAGGCAGTTGTGTACCAGGCATTTATAGTGGTACAGCATGATTTGTCTCGGTGTTATACACATCTGATGTGTTTATTAGGCTGTTGTGTACCAGGCATTTATAGTGGTACAGGATGATTTGTCTCTGTGCTATACACATCTGATGTATTTATTAGGCAGTTGTGTACCAGGCATTTAAAGTGGTACAGGATGATTTGTCTCGGTGCTATACACATCTGATGTGTTTATTAGGCTGTTGTGTACCAGGCATTTATAGTGGTACAGGATGATTTGTCTCTGTGCTATACACATCTGATGTATTTATTAGGCAGTTGTGTACCAGGCATTTATAGTGGTACAGGATGATTTGTCTCGGTGCTATACACATCTGATGTATTTATTAGGCTGTTGTGTACCAGGCATTTATAGTGGTACAGGATGATTTGTCACAGTGCTATACACATCTGATGTGTTTATTAGGCTGTTGTGTACCAGGCATTTATAGTGGTACAGGATGATTTGTCTCTGTGCTATACACATCTGATGTATTTATTAGGCAGTTGTGTACCAGGCATTTATAGTGGTACAGGATGATTTGTCTCGGTGCTATACACATCTGATGTGTTTATTAGGCTGTTGTGTACCAGGCATTTATAGTGGTACAGGATGATTTGTCACAGTGCTATACACATCTGATGTATTTATTAGGCTGTTGTGTACCAGGCATTTATAGTGGTACAGGATGATTTGTCACAGTGCTATACACATCTGATGTATTTATTAGGCTGTTGTGTACTAGGCATTTATAGTGGTACAGGATGATTTGTCACAGTGATATACACATCTGATGTATTTATTAGGCAGTTGTGTACCAGGCACTTTTAGTGGTACAGGATGATGTGGTACAGGATGATCTGTCTCTGTGCTATACACATCTGATGTATTTATTAGGCTGTTGTGTACCAGGCATTTATAGTGGTACAGGATAATTTGTCACAGTGCTATACACATCTGATGTATTTATTAGGCTGTTGTGTACCAGGCATTTATAGTGGTACAGGATAATTTGTCACAGTGCTATACACATCTGATGTATTTATTAGGCCGTTGTGTACCAGGCATTTATAGTGGTACAGGATGATCTGTCTCAGTGCTTTACACATCAGATGTATTTATTAGGCCGTTGTGTACCAGGCACTTCTAGTGGTACAGGATGATTTGTCTCTGTGCTATACACATCTGATGTATATATTAGGCTGTTGTGTACTAGGCACTTCTATAGGTTAAGGATGATTTGTCTCTGTGCTATACACATCTGATGTATTTATTAGGCTGTTGTGTACCAGGCATTTATAGTGGTACAGGATGATTTGTCTCTGTGCTATACACATCTGATGTATTTATTAGGCTGTTGTGTACCAGGCATTTATAGTGGTACAGGATGATTTGTCTCAGTGCTTTACAGATCAGATGTATTTGTTAGGGTGTTGTGTACTAGGCATTTATAGTGGTACAGGATGATCTGTCTCTGTGCTATACACATCTGATGTATTTATTAGGCTGTTGTGTACCAGGCATTTATAGTGGTACAGGATGATTTGTCTCTGCTATACACATCTGATGTATTTATTAGGCTGTTGTGTACCAGGCATTTATAGTGGTACAGGATGATTTGTCTCTGTGCTATACACATCTGATGTGTTTATTATGCTGTTGTGTACCAGGCATTTATAGTGGTACAGGATGATTTGTCTCTGTGCTATACACATCTGATGTGTTTATTAGGCTGTTGTGTACCAGGCATTTATAGTGGTACAGGATGATTTCTCACAGTGCTATACACATCTGATGTATTTATTAGGCTGTTGTGTACCAGGCATTTATAGTGGTACAGGATGATTTGTCTCTGTGCTATACACATCTGATGTATTTATTAGGCTGTTGTGTACCAGGCATTTATAGTGGTACAGGATGATTTGTCTCTGTGCTATACACATCTGATGTATTTATTAGGCTGTTGTGTACCAGGCATTTATAGTGGTACAGGATGATTTGTCTCAGTGCTATACACATCTGATGTATTTATTAGGCTGTTGTGTACCAGGCACTTCTAGTGGTACAGGATGATTTGTCTCTGTGCTATACACATCTGATGTATTTATTAGGCTGTTGTGTACCAGGCACTTCTAGTAGTACAGGCTGATTTGTCTCTGTGCTATACACATCTGATGTATTTATTAGGCTGTTGTGTACCAGGCATTTATAGTGGTACAGGATGATTTGTCTCTGTGCTATACACATCTGATGTATTTATTAGGCCGTTGTGTACCAGGCATTTATAGTGGTACAGGATGATTTGTCTCTGTGCTATACACATCTGATGTATTTATTAGGCAGTTGTGTACCAGGCATTTATAGTGGTACAGGATGATTTGTCTCGGTGTTATACACATCTGATGTGTTTATTAGGCTGTTGTGTACAAGGCATTTATAGTGGTTCAGGATGATTTGTCTCTGTGCTATACACATCTGATGTATTTATTAGGCAGTTGTGTACCAGGCATTTAAAGTGGTACAGGATGATTTGTCTCGGTGCTATACACATCTGATGTGTTTATTAGGATGTTGTGTACCAGGCATTTATAGTGGTACAGGATGATTTGTCTCTGTGCTATACACATCTGATGTATTTATTAGGCAGTTGTGTACCAGGCATTTATAGTGGTACAGGATGATTTGTCTCGGTGCTATACACATCTGATGTGTTTATTAGGCTGTTGTGTACCAGGCATTTATAGTGGTACAGAATGATTTGTCACAGTGCTATACACATCTGATGTGTTTATTAGGCTGTTGTGTACCAGGCATTTATAGTGGTACAGAATGATTTGTCACAGTGCTATACACATCTGATGTGTTTATTAGGCTGTTGTGTACCAGGCATTTATAGTGGTACAGGATGATTTGTCTCTGTGCTATACACATCTGATGTATTTATTAGGCAGTTGTGTACCAGGCATTTATAGTGGTACAGGATGATTTGTCTCGGTGCTATACACATCTGATGTGTTTATTAGGCTGTTGTGTACCAGGCATTTATAGTGGTACAGGATGATTTGTCACAGTGCTATACACATCTGATGTATTTATTAGGCTGTTGTGTACCAGGCATTTATAGTGGTACAGGATGATTTGTCACAGTGCTATACACATCTGATGTATTTATTAGGCTGTTGTGTACTTGGCATTTATAGTGGTACAGGATGATTTGTCACAGTGCTATACACATCTGATGTATTTATTAGGCAGTTGTGTACCAGGCACTTCTAGTGGTACAGGATGATCTGTCTCTGTGCTATACACATCTGATGTATTTATTAGGCTGTTGTGTACCAGGCATTTATAGTGGTACAGGATAATTTGTCACAGTGCTATACACATCTGATGTATTTATTAGGCTGTTGTGTACCAGGCATTTATAGTGGTACAGGATAATTTGTCACAGTGCTATACACATCTGATCTATTTATTAGGCCGTTGTGTACCAGGCACTTCTAGTGGTACAGGATGATTTGTCTCTGTGCTATACACATCTGATGTATATATTAGGCTGTTATGTACTAGGCACTTCTATAGGTTAAGGATGATTTGTCTCTGTGCTATACACATCTGATGTATTTATTAGGCTGTTGTGTACCAGGCATTTATAGTGGTACAGGATGATTTGTCTCAGTGCTTTACAGATCAGATGTATTTATTAGGGTGTTGTGTACTAGGCATTTATAGTGGTACAGGATGATCTGTCTCTGTGCTATACACATCTGGTGTATTTATTAGGCTGTTGTGTACCAGGCATTTATAGTGGTACAGGATGATTTGTCTCTGCTATACACATCTGATGTATTTATTAGGCTGTTGTGTACCAGGCATTTATAGTGGTACAGGATGATTTGTCTCTGTGCTATACACATCTGATGTGTTTATTATGCTGTTGTGTACCAGGCATTTATAGTGGTACAGGATGATTTGTCTCTGTGCTATACACATCTGATGTGTTTATTAGGCTGTTGTGTACCAGGCATTTATAGTGGTACAGGATGATTTGTCACAGTGCTATACACATCTGATGTATTTGTTAGGCTGTTGTGTACCAGGCATTTATAGTGGTACAGGATGATTTGTCTCTGTGCTATACACATCTGATGTATTTATTAGGCTGTTGTGTACCAGGCACTTCTAGTGGTACAGGATGATTTGTCTCTGTGCTATACACATCTGATGTGTTTATTAGGCTGTTGTGTACCAGGCATTTATAGTGGTACAGGATGATTTGTCACAGTGCTATACACATCTGATGTATTTATTAGGCTGTTGTGTACCAGGCATTTATAGTGGTACAGGATGATTTGTCTCTGTGCTATACACATCTGATGTATTTATTAGGCTGTTGTGTACCAGGCATTTATAGTGGTACAGGATGATTTGTCACAGTGCTATACACATCTGATGTATTTATTAGGCTGTTGTGTACCAGGCACTTCTAGTGGTACAGGATGATTTGTCTCTGTGCTATTCACATCTGTTGTATTTATTAGGCTGTTGTGTACCAGGCATTTATAGTGGTACAGGATGATTTGTCTCTGTGCTATACACATCTGATGTATTTATTAGGCTGTTGTGTACCAGGCACTTCTAGTGGTACAGGTTGATTTGTCTCTTTGCTAAACACATCTGATGTGTTTATTAGGCTGTTGTGTACCAGGCATTTATAGTGGTACAGGATTATTTGTCTCTGTGCTAAACACATCTGATGTGTTTATTAGGCTGTTGTGTACCAGGCACTTCTAGTGGTACAGGATGATTTGTCTCTGTGCTATACACATCTGATGTATTTATTAGGCTGTTGTGTACCAGGCACTTCTAGTGGTACAGGATGATTTGTCTCTGTGCTATACACATCTGATGTATTTATTAGGCTGTTGTGTACCAGTCACTTCTAGTGGTACAGGATGATTTGTCTCTGTGCTATACACATCTGATGTATTTATTAGGCAGTTGTGTACCAGGCATTTATAGTGGTACAGGATGATTTGTCTCTGTGCTATACACATCTGATGTATTTATTAGGCCGTTGTGTACCAGGCACTTCTAATGGTTAAGGATGATTTGTCTCTGTGCTTTACAAATCTAACGTATTTATTAGGCTGTTGTGTACCAGGCACTTCTAGTGGTTAAGGATGATTTGTCTCTGTGCTATACACATCTGATGTATTTATAAGGCAGTTGTGTACCAGGCATTTATAGTGGTACAGGATGATTTGTCTCGGTGCTATACACATCTGATGTGTTTATTAGGCTGTTGTGTGCCAGGCATTTATAGTGGTACAGGATGATTTGTCACAGTGCTATACACATCTGATGTATTTATTAGGCTGTTGTGTACCAGGCATTTATAGTGGCACAGGATGATTTGTCACAGTGCTATACACATCTGATGTATTTATTAGGCAGTTGTGTACCAGGCACTTCTAGTGGTACAGGATGATCTGTCTCTGTGCTATACACATCTGATGTATTTATTAGGCTGTTGTGTACCAGGCATTTATAGTGGTACAGGATAATTTGTCACAGTGCTATACACATCTGATGTATTTATTAGGCTGTTGTGTACCAGGCATTTATAGTGGTACAGGACAATTTGTCATAGTGCTATACATATCTGATGTATTTATTAGGCCGTTGTGTACCAGGCATTTATAGTGGTACAGGATGATCTGTCTCAGTGCTTTACACATCAGATGTATTTATTAGGCCGTTGTGTACCAGGCACTTCTAGTGGTACAGGATGATTTGTCTCTGTGCTATACACATCTGATGTATATATTAGGCTGTTGTGTACTAGGCACTTCTATAGGTTAAGGATGATTTGTCCCTGTGCTATACACATCTGATGTATTTATTAGGCTGTTGTGTACCAGGCATTTATAGTGGTACAGGATGATTTGTCTCTGTGCTATACACATCTGATGTATTTATTAGGCTGTTGTGTACCAGGCATTTATAGTGGTACAGGATGATTTGTCTCAGTGCTTTACACATCAGATGTATTTATTAGGGTGTTGTGTACTAGGCATTTATAGTGGTACAGGATGATCTGTCTCTGTGCTATACACATCTGATGTATTTATTAGGCTGTTGTGTACCAGTCATTTATAGTGGTACAGGATGATTTGTCTCTGCTATACACATCTGATGTATTTATTAGGCTGTTGTGTACCAGGCATTTATAGTGGTACAGGATGATTTGTCTCTGTGCTATACACATCTGATGTGTTTATTAGGCAGTTGTGTACCAGGCATTTATACTGGTACAGGATAATTTGTCACAGTGCTATACACATCTGATGTATTTATTAGGCTGTTGTGTATCAGGCATTTATAGTGGTACAGGATGATTTGTCACAGTGCTATACACATCTGATGTATTTATTAGGCTGTTGTGTACCAGGCATTTATAGTGGTACAGGATGATTTGTCTCTGTGCTATACACATCTGATGTGTTTATTAGGCAGTTGTGTACCAGGCATTTATCGTGGTACAGGATGATTTGTCTCAGTGCTATACACATCTGATGTATTTATTAGGCTGTTGTGTACCAGGCACTTCTAGTGGTACAGGATGATTTGTCTCTAGCTAGCTGTGCTATACACATCTGATGTATTTATTAGGCTGTTGTGTACCAGGCACTTCTAGTAGTACAGGATGATTTGTCTCTGTGCTATACACATCTGATGTATTTATTAGGCTGTTGTGTACCAGGCATTTATAGTGGTACAGGATGATTTGTCTCTGTGCTATACACATCTGATGTATTTATTAGGCCGTTGTGTACCAGGCATTTATAGTGGTACAGGATGATCTGTCTCTGTGCTATACACATCTGATGTATTTATTAGGCTGTTGTGTACCAGGCATTTATAGTGGTACAGGATGATTTGTCTCTGCTATACACATCTGATGTATTTATTAGGCTGTTGTGTACCAGGCATTTATAGTGGTACAGGATGATTTGTCTCTGTGCTATACACATCTGATGTGTTTATTATGCTGTTGTGTACCAGGCATTTATAGTGGTACAGGATGATTTGTCTCTGTGCTATACACATCTGATGTGTTTATTAGGCTGTTGTGTACCAGGCATTTATAGTGGTACAGGATGATTTCTCACAGTGCTATACACATCTGATGTATTTATTAGGCTGTTGTGTACCAGGCATTTATAGTGGTACAGGATGATTTGTCTCTGTGCTATACACATCTGATGTATTTATTAGGCTGTTGTGTACCAGGCACTTCTAGTGGTACAGGATGATTTGTCTCTGTGCTATACACATCTGATGTGTTTATTAGGCTGTTGTGTACCAGGCATTTATAGTGGTACAGGATGATTTGTCACAGTGCTTTACACATCTGATGTATTTATTAGGCTGTTGTGTACCAGGCATTTATAGTGGTACAGGATGATTTGTCTCTGTGCTATACACATCTGATGTATTTATTAGGCTGTTGTGTACCAGGCATTTATAGTGGTACAGGATGATTTGTCACAGTGCTATACACATCTGATGTATTTATTAGGCTGTTGTGTACCAGGCACTCTAGTGGTACAGGATGATTTGTCTCTGTGCTATTCACATCTGTTGTATTTATTAGGCTGTTGTGTACCAGGCATTTATAGTGGTACAGGATGATTTGTCTCAGTGCTATACACATCTGATGTATTTATTAGGCTGTTGTGTACCAGGCACTTCTAGTGGTACAGGATGATTTGTCTCTGTGCTATACACATCTGATGTATTTATTAGGCTGTTGTGTACCAGGCACTTCTAGTAGTACAGGATGATTTGTCTCTGTGCTATACACATCTGATGTATTTATTAGGCTGTTGTGTACCAGGCATTTATAGTGGTACAGGATGATTTGTCTCTGTGCTATACACATCTGATGTATTTATTAGGCCGTTGTGTACCAGGCATTTATAGTGGTACAGGATGATTTGTCTCTGTGCTATACACATCTGATGTATTTATTAGGCAGTTGTGTACCAGGCATTTATAGTGGTACAGGATGATTTGTCTCGGTGTTATACACATCTGATGTGTTTATTAGGCTGTTGTGTACAAGGCATTTATAGTGGTACAGGATGATTTGTCTCTGTGCTATACACATCTGATGTATTTATTAGGCAGTTGTGTACCAGGCATTTAAAGTGGTACAGGATGATTTGTCTCGGTGCTATACACATCTGATGTGTTTATTAGGCTGTTGTGTACCAGGCATTTATAGTGGTACAGGATGATTTGTCTCTGTGCTATACACATCTGATGTATTTATTAGGCAGTTGTGTACCAGGCATTTATAGTGGTACAGGATGATTTGTCTCGGTGCTATACACATCTGATGTGTTTATTAGGCTGTTGTGTACCAGGCATTTATAGTGGTACAGAATGATTTGTCACAGTGCTATACACATCTGATGTGTTTATTAGGCTGTTGTGTACCAGGCATTTATAGTGGTACAGAATGATTTGTCACAGTGCTATACACATCTGATGTGTTTATTAGGCTGTTGTGTACCAGGCATTTATAGTGGTACAGGATGATTTGTCTCTGTGCTATACACATCTGATGTATTTATTAGGCAGTTGTGTACCAGGCATTTATAGTGGTACAGGATGATTTGTCTCGGTGCTATACACATCTGATGTGTTTATTAGGCTGTTGTGTACCAGGCATTTATAGTGGTACAGGATGATTTGTCACAGTGCTATACACATCTGATGTATTTATTAGGCTGTTGTGTACCAGGCATTTATAGTGGTACAGGATGATTTGTCACAGTGCTATACACATCTGATGTATTTATTAGGCTGTTGTGTACTTGGCATTTATAGTGGTACAGGATGATTTGTCACAGTGCTATACACATCTGATGTATTTATTAGGCAGTTGTGTACCAGGCACTTCTAGTGGTACAGGATGATCTGTCTCTGGGCTATACACATCTGATGTATTTATTAGGCTGTTGTGTACCAGGCATTTATAGTGGTACAGGATAATTTGTCACAGTGCTATACACATCTGATGTATTTATTAGGCTGTTGTGTACCAGGCATTTATAGTGGTACAGGATAATTTGTCACAGTGCTATACACATCTGATCTATTTATTAGGCCGTTGTGTACCAGGCACTTCTAGTGGTACAGGATGATTTGTCTCTGTGCTATACACATCTGATGTATATATTAGGCTGTTATGTACTAGGCACTTCTATAGGTTAAGGATGATTTGTCTCTGTGCTATACACATCTGATGTATTTATTAGGCTGTTGTGTACCAGGCATTTATAGTGGTACAGGATGATTTGTCTCAGTGCTTTACAGATCAGATGTATTTATTAGGGTGTTGTGTACTAGGCATTTATAGTGGTACAGGATGATCTGTCTCTGTGCTATACACATCTGGTGTATTTATTAGGCTGTTGTGTACCAGGCATTTATAGTGGTACAGGATGATTTGTCTCTGCTATACACATCTGATGTATTTATTAGGCTGTTGTGTACCAGGCATTTATAGTGGTACAGGATGATTTGTCTCTGTGCTATACACATCTGATGTGTTTATTATGCTGTTGTGTACCAGGCATTTATAGTGGTACAGGATGATTTGTCTCTGTGCTATACACATCTGATGTGTTTATTAGGCTGTTGTGTACCAGGCATTTATAGTGGTACAGGATGATTTGTCACAGTGCTATACACATCTGATGTATTTATTAGGCTGTTGTGTACCAGGCATTTATAGTGGTACAGGATGATTTGTCTCTGTGCTATACACATCTGATGTATTTATTAGGCTGTTGTGTACCAGGCACTTCTAGTGGTACAGGATGATTTGTCTCTGTGCTATACACATCTGATGTGTTTATTAGGCTGTTGTGTACCAGGCATTTATAGTGGTACAGGATGATTTGTCACAGTGCTATACACATCTGATGTATTTATTAGGCTGTTGTGTACCAGGCATTTATAGTGGTACAGGATGATTTGTCTCTGTGCTATACACATCTGATGTATTTATTAGGCTGTTGTGTACCAGGCATTTATAGTGGTACAGGATGATTTGTCACAGTGCTATACACATCTGATGTATTTATTAGGCTGTTGTGTACCAGGCACTTCTAGTGGTACAGGATGATTTGTCTCTGTGCTATTCACATCTGTTGTATTTATTAGGCTGTTGTGTACCAGGCATTTATAGTGGTACAGGATGATTTGTCTCTGTGCTATACACATCTGATGTATTTATTAGGCTGTTGTGTACCAGGCACTTCTAGTGGTACAGGTTGATTTGTCTCTTTGCTAAACACATCTGATGTGTTTATTAGGCTGTTGTGTACCAGGCATTTATAGTGGTTCAGGATTATTTGTCTCTGTTCTAAACACATCTGATGTGTTTATTAGGCTGTTGTGTACCAGGCACTTCTAGTGGTACAGGATGATTTGTCTCTGTGCTATACACATCTGATGTATTTATTAGGCTGTTGTGTACCAGGCACTTCTAGTGGTACAGGATGATTTGTCTCTGTGCTATACACATCTGATGTATTTATTAGGCTGTTGTGTACCAGTCACTTCTAGTGGTACAGGATGATTTGTCTCTGTGCTATACACATCTGATGTATTTATTAGGCAGTTGTGTACCAGGCATTTATAGTGGTACAGGATGATTTGTCTCTGTGCTATACACATCTGATGTATTTATTAGGCCGTTGTGTACCAGGCACTTCTAATGGTTAAGGATGATTTGTCTCTGTGCTTTACAAATCTAATGTATTTATTAGGCTGTTGTGTACCAGGCACTTCTAGTGGTTAAGGATGATTTGTCTCTGTGCTATACACATCTGATGTATTAATAAGGCAGTTGTGTACCAGGCATTTATAGTGGTACAGGATGATTTGTCTCGGTGCTATACACATCTGATGTGTTTATTAGGCTGTTGTGTGCCAGGCATTTATAGTGGTACAGGATGATTTGTCACAGTGCTATACACATCTGATGTATTTATTAGGCTGTTGTGTACCAGGCATTTATAGTGGTACAGGATGATTTGTCACAGTGCTATACACATCTGATGTATTTATTAGGCAGTTGTGTACCAGGCACTTCTAGTGGTACAGGATGATCTGTCTCTGTGCTATACACATCTGATGTATTTATTAGGCTGTTGTGTACCAGGCATTTATAGTGGTACAGGATAATTTGTCACAGTGCTATACACATCTGATGTATTTATTAGGCTGTTGTGTACCAGGCATTTATAGTGGTACAGGACAATTTGTCATAGTGCTATACACATCTGATGTATTTATTAGGCCGTTGTGTACCAGGCATTTATAGTGGTACAGGATGATCTGTCTCAGTGCTTTACACATCAGATGTATTTATTAGGCCGTTGTGTACCAGGCACTTCCAGTGGTACAGGATGATTTGTCTCTGTGCTATACACATCTGATGTATATATTAGGCTGTTGTGTACTAGGCACTTCTATAGGTTAAGGATGATTTGTCCCTGTGCTATACACATCTGATGTATTTATTAGGCTGTTGTGTACCAGGCATTTATAGTGGTACAGGATGATTTGTCTCTGTGCTATACACATCTGATGTATTTATTAGGCTGTTGTGTACCAGGCATTTATAGTGGTACAGGATGATTTGTCTCAGTGCTTTACACATCAGATGTATTTATTAGGGTGTTGTGTACTAGGCATTTATAGTGGTACAGGATGATCTGTCTCTGTGCTATACACATCTGATGTATTTATTAGGCTGTTGTGTACCAGGCATTTATAGTGGTACAGGATGATTTGTCTCTGCTATACACATCTGATGTATTTATTAGGCTGTTGTGTACCAGGCATTTATAGTGGTACAGGATGATTTGTCTCTGTGCTATACACATCTGATGTGTTTATTAGGCAGTTGTGTACCAGGCATTTATACTGGTACAGGATAATTTGTCACAGTGCTATACACATCTGATGTATTTATTAGGCTGTTGTGTATCAGGCATTTATAGTGGTACAGGATGATTTGTCACAGTGCTATACACATCTGATGTATTTATTAGGCTGTTGTGTACCAGGCATTTATAGTGGTACAGGATGATTTGTCTCTGTGCTATACACATCTGATGTGTTTATTAGGCAGTTGTGTACCAGGCATTTATAGTGGTACAGGATGATTTGTCTCAGTGCTATACACATCTGATGTATTTATTAGGCTGTTGTGTACCAGGCACTTCTAGTGGTACAGGATGATTTGTCTCTAGCTAGCTGTGCTATACACATCTGATGTATTTATTAGGCTGTTGTGTACCAGGCACTTCTAGTAGTACAGGATGATTTGTCTCTGTGCTATACACATCTGATGTATTTATTAGGCTGTTGTGTACCAGGCATTTATAGTGGTACAGGATGATTTGTCTCTGTGCTATACACATCTGATGTATTTATTAGGCCGTTGTGTACCAGGCATTTATAGTGGTACAGGATGATTTGTCTCTGTGCTATACACATCTGATGTATTTATTAGGCAGTTGTGTACCAGGCATTTATAGTGGTACAGGATGATTTGTCTTGGTGTTATACACATCTGATGTGTTTATTAGGCTGTTGTGTACCAGGCATTTATAGTGGTACAGGATGATTTGTCTATGTGCTATACACATCTGATGTATTTATTAGGCAGTTGTGTACCAGGCATTTATAGTGGTACAGGATGATTTGTCTCTGTGCTATACACATCTGATGTGTTTATTAGGCTGTTGTGTACCAGGCATTTATAGTGGTACAGGATGATTTGTCTCTGTGCTATACACATCTGATGTGTTTATTAGGCTGTTGTGTACCAGGCATTTATAGTGGTACAGGATGATTTGTCACAGTGCTATACACATCTGATGTATTTATTAGGCTGTTGTGTACCAGGCATTTATAGTGGTACAGGATGATTTGTCTCTGTGCTATACACATCTGATGTATTTATTAGGCTGTTGTGTACCAGGCACTTCATAGTGGTACAGGATGATTTGTCTCTGTGCTATACACATCTGATGTGTTTATTAGGCTGTTGTGTACCAGGCATTTATAGTGGTACAGGATGATTTGTCACAGTGCTATACACATCTGATGTATTTATTAGGCTGTTGTGTACCAGGCATTTATATTGGTACAGGATGATTTGTCTCTGTGCTATACACATCTGATGTATTTATTAGGCTGTTGTGTACCAGGCATTTATAGTGGTACAGGATGATTTGTCACAGTGCTATACACATCTGATGTATTTATTAGGCTGTTGTGTACCAGGCACTTCTAGTGGTACAGGATGATTTGTCTCTGTGCTATTCACATCTGTTGTATTTATTAGGCTGTTGTGTACCAGACATTTATAGTGGTACAGGATGATTTGTCTCTGTGCTATACACATCTGATGTATTTATTAGGCTGTTGTGTACCAGGCACTTCTAGTGGTACAGGTTGATTTGTCTCTTTGCTATACACATCTGATGTGTTTATTAGGCTGTTGTGTACCAGGCATTTATAGTGGTACAGGATTATTTGTCTCTGTGCTATACACATCTGATGTGTTTATTAGGCTGTTGTGTACCAGGCACTTCTAGTGGTACAGGATGATTTGTCTCTGTGCTATACACATCTGATGTATTTATTATGCTGTTGTGTACCAGGCACTTCTAGTGGTACAGGATGATTTGTCTCTGTGCTATACACATCTGATGTATTTATTAGGCTGTTGTGTACCAGGCACTTCTAGTGGTACAGGATGATTTGTCTCTGTGCTATACACATCTGATGTGTTTATTAGGCTGTTGTGTACCAGGCATTTATAGTGGTACAGGATGATTTGTCTCTGTGCTATACACATCTGATGTATTTATTAGGCCGTTGTGTACCAGGCATTTATAGTGGTACAGGATGATTTGTCTCAGTGCTTTACACATCAGATGTATTTATTAGGGTGTTGTGTACTAGGCATTTATAGTGGTACAGGATGATCTGTCTCTGTGCTATACACATCTGATGTATTTATTAGGCTGTTGTGTACCAGGCATTTATAGTGGTACAGGATGATTTGTCTCTGCTATACACATCTGATGTATTTATTAGGCTGTTGTGTACCAGGCATTTATAGTGGTACAGGATGATTTGTCTCTGTGCTATACACATCTGATGTGTTTATTAGGCAGTTGTGTACCAGGCATTTATAGTGGTACAGGATAATTTGTCACAGTGCTATACACATCTGATGTATTTATTAGGCTGTTGTGTATCAGGCATTTATAGTGGTACAGGATGATTTGTCACAGTGCTATACAAATCTGATGTATTTATTAGGCAGTTGTGTACCAGGCATTTATAGTGGTACAGGATGATTTTTCTCTGTGCTATACACATCTGATGTGTTTATTAGGCAGTTGTGTACCAGGCATTTATAGTGGTACAGAATGATTTGTCTCAGTGCTATACACATCTGATGTATTTATTAGGCTGTTGTGTACCAGGCACTTCTAGTGGTACAGGATGATTTGTCTCTGTGCTATACACATCTGATGTATTTATTAGGCTGTTGTGTACCAGGCACTTCTAGTAGTACAGGATGATTTGTCTCTGTGCTATACACATCTGATGTATTTATTAGGCTGTTGTGTACCAGGCATTTATAGTGGTACAGGATGATTTGTCTCTGTGCTATACACATCTGATGTATTTATTAGGCCGTTGTGTACCAGGCATTTATAGTGGTACAGGATGATTTGTCTCTGTGCTATACACATCTGATGTATTTATTAGGCAGTTGTGTACCAGGCATTTATAGTGGTACAGGATGATTTGTCTCGGTGTTATACACATCAGATGTGTTTATTAGGCTGTTGTGTACCAGGCATTTATAGTGGTACAGGATGATTTGTCTCTGTGCTATACACATCTGATGTATTTATTAGGCAGTTGTGTACCAGGCATTTAAAGTGGTACAGGATGATTTGTCTCGGTGCTATACACATCTGATGTGTTTATTAGGCTGTTGTGTACCAGGCATTTATAGTGGTACAGGATGATTTGTCTCTGTGCTATACACATCTGATGTATTTATTAGGCAGTTGTGTACCAGGCATTTATAGTGGTACAGGATGATTTGTCTCGGTGCTATACACATCTGATGTGTTTATTAGGCTGTTGTGTACCAGGCATTTATAGTGGTACAGGATGATTTGTCACAGTGCTATACACATCTGATGTGTTTATTAGGCTGTTGTGTACCAGGCATTTATAGTGGTACAGGATGATTTGTCTCTGTGCTATACACATCTGATGTATTTATTAGGCAGTTGTGTACCAGGCATTTATAGTGGTACAGGATGATTTGTCTCTGTGCTAAACACATCTGATGTGTTTATTAGGCTGTTGTGTACCAGGCACTTCTAGTGGTACAGGATGATTTGTCTCTGTGCTATACACATCTGATGTATTTATTAGGCTGTTGTGTACCAGGCATTTATAGTGGTACAGGATGATTTGTCACAGTGCTATACACAGCTGATGTATTTATTAGGCTGTTGTGTACTAGGCATTTATAGTGGTACAGGATGATTTGTCACAGTGCTATACACATCTGATGTATTTATTAGGCAGTTGTGTACCAGGCACTTCTAGTGGTACAGGATGATGTGGTACAGGATGATCTGTCTCTGTGCTATACACATCTGATGTATTTATTAGGCTGTTGTGTACCAGGCATTTATAGTGGTACAGGATAATTTGTCACAGTGCTATACACATCTGATGTATTTATTAGGCTGTTGTGTACCAGGCATTTATAGTGGTACAGGATAATTTGTCACAGTGCTATACACATCTGATGTATTTATTAGGCCGTTGTGTACCAGGCATTTATAGTGGTACAGGATGATCTGTCTCAGTGCTTTACACATCAGATGTATTTATTAGGCCGTTGTGTACCAGGCACTTCTAGTGGTACAGGATGATTTGTCTCTGTGCTATACACATCTGATGTATATATTAGGCTGTTGTGTACTAGGCACTTCTATAGGTTAAGGATGATTTGTCTCTGTGCTATACACATCTGATGTATTTATTAGGCTGTTGTGTACCAGGCATTTATAGTGGTACAGGATGATTTGTCTCTGTGCTATACACATCTGATGTATTTATTAGGCTGTTGTGTACCAGGCATTTATAGTGGTACAGGATGATTTGTCTCAGTGCTTTACAGATCAGATGTATTTGTTAGGGTGTTGTGTACTAGGCATTTATAGTGGTACAGGATTATCTGTCTCTGTGCTATACACATCTGATGTATTTATTAGGCTGTTGTGTACCAGGCATTTATAGTGGTACAGGATGATTTGTCTCTGCTATACACATCTGATGTATTTATTAGGCTGTTGTGTACCAGGCATTTATAGTGGTACAGGATGATTTGTCTCTGTGCTATACACATCTGATGTGTTTATTATGCTGTTGTGTACCAGGCATTTATAGTGGTACAGGATGATTTGTCTCTGTGCTATACACATCTGATGTGTTTATTAGGCTGTTGTGTACCAGGCATTTATAGTGGTACAGGATGATTTCTCACAGTGCTATACACATCTGATGTATTTATTAGGCTGTTGTGTACCAGGCATTTATAGTGGTACAGGATGATTTGTCTCTGTGCTATACACATCTGATGTATTTATTAGGCTGTTGTGTACCAGGCACTTCTAGTGGTACAGGATGATTTGTCTCTGTGCTATACACATCAGATGTGTTTATTAGGCTGTTGTGTACCAGGCATTTATAGTGGTACAGGATGATTTGTCACAGTGCTATACACATCTGATGTATTTATTAGGCTGTTGTGTACCAGGCATTTATAGTGGTACAGGATGATTTGTCTCTGTGCTATACACATCTGATGTATTTATTAGGCTGTTGTGTACCAGGCATTTATAGTGGTACAGGATGATTTGTCACAGTGTTATACACATCTGATGTATTTATTAGGCTGTTGTGTACCAGGCACTCTAGTGGTACAGGATGATTTGTCTCTGTGCTATTCACATCTGTTGTAATTATTAGGCTGTTGTGTACCAGGCATTTATAGTGGTACAGGATGATTTGTCTCAGTGCTATACACATCTGATGTATTTATTAGGCTGTTGTGTACCAGGCACTTCTAGTGGTACAGGATGATTTGTCTCTGTGCTATACACATCTGATGTATTTATTAGGCTGTTGTGTACCAGGCACTTCTAGTAGTACAGGATGATTTGTCTCTGTGCTATACACATCTGATGTATTTATTAGGCTGTTGTGTACCAGGCATTTATAGTGGTACAGGATGATTTGTCTCTGTGCTATACACATCTGATGTATTTATTAGGCCGTTGTGTACCAGGCATTTATAGTGGTACAGGATGATTTGTCTCTGTGCTATACACATCTGATGTATTTATTAGGCAGTTGTGTACCAGGCATTTATAGTGGTACAGGATGATTTGTCTCGGTGTTATACACATCTGATGTGTTTATTAGGCTGTTGTGTACCAGGCATTTATAGTGGTACAGGATGATTTGTCTCTGTGCTATACACATCTGATGTATTTATTAGGCAGTTGTGTACCAGGCATTTAAAGTGGTACAGGATGATTTGTCTCGGTGCTATACACATCTGATGTATTTATTAGGCTGTTGTGTACCAGGCATTTATAGTGGTACAGGATGATTTGTCTCTGTGCTATACACATCTGATGTATTTATTAGGCAGTTGTGTACCAGGCATTTATAGTGGTACAGGATGATTTGTCTCGGTGCTATACACATCTGATGTGTTTATTAGGCTGTTGTGTACCAGGCATTTATAGTGGTACAGAATGATTTGTCACAGTGCTATACACATCTGATGTGTTTATTAGGCTGTTGTGTACCAGGCATTTATAGTGGTACAGGATGATTTGTCACAGTGCTATACACATCTGATGTATTTATTAGGCTGTTGTGTACCAGGCATTTATAGTGGTACAGGATGATTTGTCTCTGTGCTATACACATCTGATGTATTTATTAGGCTGTTGTGTACCAGGCACTTCTAGTGGTACAGGATGATTTGTCTCTGTGCTATACACATCTGATGTGTTTATTAGGCTGTTGTGTACCAGGCATTTATAGTGGTACAGAATGATTTGTCACAGTGCTATACACATCTGATGTGTTTATTAGGCTGTTGTGTACCAGGCATTTATAGTGGTACAGGATGATTTGTCTCTGTGCTATACACATCTGATGTATTTATTAGGCAGTTGTGTACCAGGCATTTATAGTGGTACAGGATGATTTGTCTCGGTGCTATACACATCTGATGTGTTTATTAGGCTGTTGTGTACCAGGCATTTATAGTGGTACAGGATGATTTGTCACAGTGCTATACACATCTGATGTATTTATTAGGCTGTTGTGTACCAGGCATTTATAGTGGTACAGGATGATTTGTCACAGTGCTATACACATCTGATGTATTTATTAGGCTGTTGTGTACTAGGCATTTATTGTGGTACAGGATGATTTGTCACAGTGCTATACACATCTGATGTATTTATTAGGCAGTTGTGTACCAGGCACTTCTAGTGGTACAGGATGATCTGTCTCTGTGCTATACACATCTGATGTATTTATTAGGCTGTTGTGTACCAGGCATTTATAGTGGTACAGGATAATTTGTCACAGTGCTATACACATCTGATGTATTTATTAGGCTGTTGTGTACCAGGCATTTATAGTGGTACAGGATAATTTGTCACAGTGCTATACACATCTGATGTATTTATTAGGCCGTTGTGTACCAGGCACTTCTAGTGGTACAGGATGATTTGTCTCTGTGCTATACACATCTGATGTATATATTAGGCTGTTATGTACTAGGCACTTCTATAGGTTAAGGATGATTTGTCTCTGTGCTATACACATCTGATGTATTTATTAGGCTGTTGTGTACCAGGCATTTATAGTGGTACAGGATGATTTGTCTCTGTTCTATACACATCTGATGTATTTATTAGGCTGTTGTGTACCAGGCATTTATAGTGGTACAGGATGATTTGTCTCAGTGCTTTTCAGATCAGATGTATTTATTAGGGTGTTGTGTACTAGGCATTTATAGTGGTACAGGATGATCTGTCTCTGTGCTATACACATCTGGTGTATTTATTAGGCTGTTGTGTACCAGGCATTTATAGTGGTACAGGATGATTTGTCTCTGCTATACACATCTGATGTATTTATTAGGCTGTTGTGTACAAGGCATTTATAGTGGTACAGGATGATTTGTCTCTGTGCTATACACATCTGATGTGTTTATTATGCTGTTGTGTACCAGGCATTTATAGTGGTACAGGATGATTTGTCTCTGTGCTATACACATCTGATGTGTTTATTAGGCTGTTGTGTACCAGGCATTTATAGTGGTACAGGATGATTTGTCACAGTGCTATACACATCTGATGTATTTATTAGGCTGTTGTGTACCAGGCATTTATAGTGGTACAGGATGATTTGTCACAGTGCTATACACATCTGATGTATTTATTAGGCTGTTGTGTACCAGGCATTTATAGTGGTACAGGATGATTTGTCTCTGTGCTATACACATCTGATGTATTTATTAGGCAGTTGTGTACCAGGCATTTAAAGTGGTACAGGATGATTTGTCTCGGTGCTATACACATCTGATGTATTTATTAGGCTGTTGTGTACCAGGCATTTATAGTGGTACAGGATGATTTGTCTCTGTGCTATACACATCTGATGTATTTATTAGGCAGTTGTGTACCAGGCATTTATAGTGGTACAGGATGATTTGTCTCGGTGCTATACACATCTGATGTGTTTATTAGGCTGTTGTGTACCAGGCATTTATAGTGGTACAGAATGATTTGTCACAGTGCTATACACATCTGATGTGTTTATTAGGCTGTTGTGTACCAGGCATTTATAGTGGTACAGGATGATTTGTCACAGTGCTATACACATCTGATGTGTTTATTAGGCTGTTGTGTACCAGGCATTTATAGTGGTACAGGATGATTTGTCTCTGTGCTATACACATCTGATGTATTTATTAGGCTGTTGTGTACCAGGCACTTCTAGTGGTACAGGATGATTTGTCTCTGTGCTATACACATCTGATGTGTTTATTAGGCTGTTGTGTACCAGGCATTTATAGTGGTACAGAATGATTTGTCACAGTGCTATACACATCTGATGTGTTTATTAGGCTGTTGTGTACCAGGCATTTATAGTGGTACAGGATGATTTGTCTCTGTGCTATACACATCTGATGTATTTATTAGGCAGTTGTGTACCAGGCATTTATAGTGGTACAGGATGATTTGTCTCGGTGCTATACACATCTGATGTGTTTATTAGGCTGTTGTGTACCAGGCATTTATAGTGGTACAGGATGATTTGTCACAGTGCTATACACATCTGATGTATTTATTAGGCTGTTGTGTACCAGGCATTTATAGTGGTACAGGATGATTTGTCACAGTGCTATACACATCTGATGTATTTATTAGGCTGTTGTGTACTAGGCATTTATAGTGGTACAGGATGATTTGTCACAGTGCTATACACATCTGATGTATTTATTAGGCAGTTGTGTACCAGGCACTTCTAGTGGTACAGGATGATCTGTCTCTGTGCTATACACATCTGATGTATTTATTAGGCTGTTGTGTACCAGGCATTTATAGTGGTACAGGATAATTTGTCACAGTGCTATACACATCTGATGTATTTATTAGGCAGTTGTGTACCAGGCACTTCTAGTGGTACAGGATGATGTGGTACAGGATGATCTGTCTCTGTGCTATACACATCTGATGTATTTATTAGGCTGTTGTGTACCAGGCATGTATAGTGGTACAGGATAATTTGTCACAGTGCTATACACATCTGATGTATTTATAAGGCTGTTGTGTACCAGGCATTTATAGTGGTACAGGATAATTTGTCACAGTGCTATACACATCTGATGTATTTATTAGGCCGTTGTGTACCAGGCATTTATAGTGGTACAGGATGATCTGTCTCAGTGCTTTACACATCAGATGTATTTATTAGGCCGTTGTGTACCAGGCACTTCTAGTGGTACAGGATGATTTGTCTCTGTGCTATACACATCTGATGTATATATTAGGCTGTTGTGTACTAGGCACTTCTATAGGTTAAGGATGATTTGTCTCTGTGCTATACACATCTGATGTATTTATTAGGCTGTTGTGTACCAGGCATTTATAGTGGTACAGGATGATTTGTCTCTGTGCTATACACATCTGATGTATTTATTAGGCTGTTGTGTACCAGGCATTTATAGTGGTACAGGATGATTTGTCTCAGTGCTTTACAGATCAGATGTATTTGTTAGGGTGTTGTGTACTAGGCATTTATAGTGGTACAGGATTATCTGTCTCTGTGCTATACACATCTGATGTATTTATTAGGCTGTTGTGTACCAGGCATTTATAGTGGTACAGGATGATTTGTCTCTGCTATACACATCTGATGTATTTATTAGGCTGTTGTGTACCAGGCATTTATAGTGGTACAGGATGATTTGTCTCTGTGCTATACACATCTGATGTGTTTATTATGCTGTTGTGTACCAGGCATTTATAGTGGTACAGGATGATTTGTCTCTGTGCTATACACATCTGATGTGTTTATTAGGCTGTTGTGTACCAGGCATTTATAGTGGTACAGGATGATTTCTCACAGTGCTATACACATCTGATGTATTTATTAGGCTGTTGTGTACCAGGCATTTATAGTGGTACAGGATGATTTGTCTCTGTGCTATACACATCTGATGTATTTATTAGGCTGTTGTGTACCAGGCACTTCTAGTGGTACAGGATGATTTGTCTCTGTGCTATACACATCTGATGTGTTTATTAGGCTGTTGTGTACCAGGCATTTATAGTGGTACAGGATGATTTGTCTCGGTGCTATACACATCTGATGTGTTTATTAGGCTGTTGTGTACCAGGCATTTATAGTGGTACAGGATGATTTGTCACAGTGCTATACACATCTGATGTATTTATTAGGCTGTTGTGTACCAGGCATTTATAGTGGTACAGGATGATTTGTCACAGTGCTATACACATCTGATGTATTTATTAGGCTGTTGTGTACTAGGCATTTATTGTGGTACAGGATGATTTGTCACAGTGCTATACACATCTGATGTATTTATTAGGCAGTTGTGTACCAGGCACTTCTAGTGGTACAGGATGATCTGTCTCTGTGCTATACACATCTGATGTATTTATTAGGCTGTTGTGTACCAGGCATTTATAGTGGTACAGGATAATTTGTCACAGTGCTATACACATCTGATGTATTTATTAGGCTGTTGTGTACCAGGCATTTATAGTGGTACAGGATAATTTGTCACAGTGCTATACACATCTGATGTATTTATTAGGCCGTTGTGTACCAGGCACTTCTAGTGGTACAGGATGATTTGTCTCTGTGCTATACACATCTGATGTATATATTAGGCTGTTATGTACTAGGCACTTCTATAGGTTAAGGATGATTTGTCTCTGTGCTATACACATCTGATGTATTTATTAGGCTGTTGTGTACCAGGCATTTATAGTGGTACAGGATGATTTGTCTCTGTTCTATACACATCTGATGTATTTATTAGGCTGTTGTGTACCAGGCATTTATAGTGGTACAGGATGATTTATCTCAGTGCTTTTCAGATCAGATGTATTTATTAGGGTGTTGTGTACTAGGCATTTATAGTGGTACAGGATGATCTGTCTCTGTGCTATACACATCTGGTGTATTTATTAGGCTGTTGTGTACCAGGCATTTATAGTGGTACAGGATGATTTGTCTCTGCTATACACATCTGATGTATTTATTAGGCTGTTGTGTACCAGGCATTTATAGTGGTACAGGATGATTTGTCTCTGTGCTATACACATCTGATGTGTTTATTATGCTGTTGTGTACCAGGCATTTATAGTGGTACAGGATGATTTGTCTCTGTGCTATACACATCTGATGTGTTTATTAGGCTGTTGTGTACCAGGCATTTATAGTGGTACAGGATGATTTGTCACAGTGCTATACACATCTGATGTATTTATTAGGCTGTTGTGTACCAGGCATTTATAGTGGTACAGGATGATTTGTCACAGTGCTATACACATCTGATGTATTTATTAGGCTGTTGTGTACCAGGCATTTATAGTGGTACAGGATGATTTGTCTCTGTGCTATACACATCTGATGTATTTATTAGGCAGTTGTGTACCAGGCATTTAAAGTGGTACAGGATGATTTGTCTCGGTGCTATACACATCTGATGTATTTATTAGGCTGTTGTGTACCAGGCATTTATAGTGGTACAGGATGATTTGTCTCTGTGCTATACACATCTGATGTATTTATTAGGCAGTTGTGTACCAGGCATTTATAGTGGTACAGGATGATTTGTCTCGGTGCTATACACATCTGATGTGTTTATTAGGCTGTTGTGTACCAGGCATTTATAGTGGTACAGAATGATTTGTCACAGTGCTATACACATCTGATGTGTTTATTAGGCTGTTGTGTACCAGGCATTTATAGTGGTACAGGATGATTTGTCACAGTGCTATACACATCTGATGTATTTATTAGGCTGTTGTGTACCAGGCATTTATAGTGGTACAGGATGATTTGTCTCTGTGCTATACACATCTGATGTATTTATTAGGCTGTTGTGTACCAGGCACTTCTAGTGGTACAGGATGATTTGTCTCTGTGCTATACACATCTGATGTGTTTATTAGGCTGTTGTGTACCAGGCATTTATAGTGGTACAGAATGATTTGTCACAGTGCTATACACATCTGATGTGTTTATTAGGCTGTTGTGTACCAGGCATTTATAGTGGTACAGGATGATTTGTCTCTGTGCTATACACATCTGATGTATTTATTAGGCAGTTGTGTACCAGGCATTTATAGTGGTACAGGATGATTTGTCTCGGTGCTATACACATCTGATGTGTTTATTAGGCTGTTGTGTACCAGGCATTTATAGTGGTACAGGATGATTTGTCACAGTGCTATACACATCTGATGTATTTATTAGGCTGTTGTGTACCAGGCATTTATAGTGGTACAGGATGATTTGTCACAGTGCTATACACATCTGATGTATTTATTAGGCTGTTGTGTACTAGGCATTTATAGTGGTACAGGATGATTTGTCACAGTGCTATACACATCTGATGTATTTATTAGGCAGTTGTGTACCAGGCACTTCTAGTGGTACAGGATGATCTGTCTCTGTGCTATACACATCTGATGTATTTATTAGGCTGTTGTGTACCAGGCATTTATAGTGGTACAGGATAATTTGTCACAGTGCTATACACATCTGATGTATTTATTAGGCAGTTGTGTACCAGGCACTTCTAGTGGTACAGGATGATGTGGTACAGGATGATCTGTCTCTGTGCTATACACATCTGATGTATTTATTAGGCTGTTGTGTACCAGGCATTTATAGTGGTACAGGATAATTTGTCACAGTGCTATACACATCTGATGTATTTATTAGGCTGTTGTGTACCAGGCATTTATAGTGGTACAGGATAATTTGTCACAGTGCTATACACATCTGATGTATTTATTAGGCCGTTGTGTACCAGGCATTTATAGTGGTACAGGATGATCTGTCTCAGTGCTTTACACATCAGATGTATTTATTAGGCCGTTGTGTACCAGGCACTTCTAGTGGTACAGGATGATTTGTCTCTGTGCTATACACATCTGATGTATATATTAGGCTGTTGTGTACTAGGCACTTCTATAGGTTAAGGATGATTTGTCTCTGTGCTATACACATCTGATGTATTTATTAGGCTGTTGTGTACCAGGCATTTATAGTGGTACAGGATGATTTGTCTCTGTGCTATACACATCTGATGTATTTATTAGGCTGTTGTGTACCAGGCATTTATAGTGGTACAGGATGATTTGTCTCAGTGCTTTACAGATCAGATGTATTTGTTAGGGTGTTGTGTACTAGGCATTTATAGTGGTACAGGATTATCTGTCTCTGTGCTATACACATCTGATGTATTTATTAGGCTGTTGTGTACCAGGCATTTATAGTGGTACAGGATGATTTGTCTCTGCTATACACATCTGATGTATTTATTAGGCTGTTGTGTACCAGGCATTTATAGTGGTACAGGATGATTTGTCTCTGTGCTATACACATCTGATGTGTTTATTATGCTGTTGTGTACCAGGCATTTATAGTGGTACAGGATGATTTGTCTCTGTGCTATACACATCTGATGTGTTTATTAGGCTGTTGTGTACCAGGCATTTATAGTGGTACAGGATGATTTCTCACAGTGCTATACACATCTGATGTATTTATTAGGCTGTTGTGTACCAGGCATTTATAGTGGTACAGGATGATTTGTCTCTGTGCTATACACATCTGATGTATTTATTAGGCTGTTGTGTACCAGGCACTTCTAGTGGTACAGGATGATTTGTCTCTGTGCTATACACATCTGATGTGTTTATTAGGCTGTTGTGTACCAGGCATTTATAGTGGTACAGGATGATTTGTCACAGTGCTATACACATCTGATGTATTTATTAGGCTGTTGTGTACCAGGCATTTATAGTGGTACAGGATGATTTGTCTCTGTGCTATACACATCTGATGTATTTATTAGGCTGTTGTGTACCAGGCATTTATAGTGGTACAGGATGATTTGTCACAGTGTTATACACATCTGATGTATTTATTAGGCTGTTGTGTACCAGGCACTCTAGTGGTACAGGATGATTTGTCTCTGTGCTATTCACATCTGTTGTATTTATTAGGCTGTTGTGTACCAGGCATTTATAGTGGTACAGGATGATTTGTCTCTGTGCTATACACATCTGATGTGTTTATTAGGCTGTTGTGTACCAGGCATTTATAGTGGTACAGGATGATTTGTCACAGTGCTATACACATCTGATGTATTTATTAGGCTGTTGTGTACCAGGCATTTATAGTGGTACAGGATGATTTGTCTCTGTGCTATACACATCTGATGTATTTATTAGGCTGTTGTGTACCAGGCATTTATAGTGGTACAGGATGATTTGTCACAGTGTTATACACATCTGATGTATTTATTAGGCTGTTGTGTACCAGGCACTCTAGTGGTACAGGATGATTTGTCTCTGTGCTATTCACATCTGTTGTATTTATTAGGCTGTTGTGTACCAGGCATTTATAGTGGTACAGGATGATTTGTCTCAGTGCTATACACATCTGATGTATTTATTAGGCTGTTGTGTACCAGGCACTTCTAGTGGTACAGGATGACTTGTCTCTGTGCTATACACATCTGATGTATTTATTAGGCTGTTGTGTACCAGGCACTTCTAGTAGTACAGGATGATTTGTCTCTGTGCTATACACATCTGATGTATTTATTAGGCTGTTGTGTACCAGGCATTTATAGTGGTACAGGATGATTTGTCTCTGTGCTATACACATCTGATGTATTTATTAGGCCGTTGTGTACCAGGCATTTATAGTGGTACAGGATGATTTGTCTCTGTGCTATACACATCTGATGTATTTATTAGGCAGTTGTGTACCAGGCATTTATAGTGGTACAGGATGATTTGTCTCGGTGTTATACACATCTGATGTGTTTATTAGGCTGTTGTGTACCAGTCATTTATAGTGGTACAGGATGATTTGTCTCTGTGCTATACACATCTGATGTATTTATTAGGCAGTTGTGTACCAGGCATTTAAAGTGGTACAGGATGATTTGTCTCGGTGCTATACACATCTGATGTATTTATTAGGCTGTTGTGTACCAGGCATTTATAGTGGTACAGGATGATTTGTCTCTGTGCTATACACATCTGATGTATTTATTAGGCAGTTGTGTACCAGGCATTTATAGTGGTACAGGATGATTTGTCTCGGTGCTATACACATCTGATGTGTTTATTAGGCTGTTGTGTACCAGGCATTTATAGTGGTACAGAATGATTTGTCACAGTGCTATACACATCTGATGTGTTTATTAGGCTGTTGTGTACCAGGCATTTATAGTGGTACAGGATGATTTGTCACAGTGCTATACACATCTGATGTGTTTATTAGGCTGTTGTGTACCAGGCATTTATAGTGGTACAGGATGATTTGTCTCTGTGCTATACACATCTGATGTATTTATTAGGCAGTTGTGTACCAGGCACTTCTAGTGGTACAGGATGATTTGTCTCTGTGCTATACACATCTGATGTGTTTATTAGGCTGTTGTGTACCAGGCATTTATAGTGGTACAGAATGATTTGTCACAGTGCTATACACATCTGATGTGTTTATTAGGCTGTTGTGTACCAGGCATTTATAGTGGTACAGGATGATTTGTCTCTGTGCTATACACATCTGATGTATTTATTAGGCAGTTGTGTACCAGGCATTTATAGTGGTACAGGATGATTTGTCTCGGTGCTATACACATCTGATGTGTTTATTAGGCTGTTGTGTACCAGGCATTTATAGTGGTACAGGATGATTTGTCACAGTGCTATACACATCTGATGTATTTATTAGGCTGTTGTGTACCAGGCATTTATAGTGGTACAGGATGATTTGTCACAGTGCTATACACATCTGATGTATTTATTAGGCTGTTGTGTACTAGGCATTTATTGTGGTACAGGATGATTTGTCACAGTGCTATACACATCTGATGTATTTATTAGGCAGTTGTGTACCAGGCACTTCTAGTGGTACAGGATGATCTGTCTCTGTGCTATACACATCTGATGTATTTATTAGGCTGTTGTGTACCAGGCATTTATAGTGGTACAGGATAATTTGTCACAGTGCTATACACATCTGATGTATTTATTAGGCTGTTGTGTACCAGGCATTTATAGTGGTACAGGATAATTTGTCACAGTGCTATACACATCTGATGTATTTATTAGGCCGTTGTGTACCAGGCACTTCTAGTGGTACAGGATGATTTGTCTCTGTGCTATACACATCTGATGTATATATTAGGCTGTTATGTACTAGGCACTTCTATAGGTTAAGGATGATTTGTCTCTGTGCTATACACATCTGATGTATTTATTAGGCTGTTGTGTACCAGGCATTTATAGTGGTACAGGATGATTTGTCTCTGTTCTATACACATCTGATGTATTTATTAGGCTGTTGTGTACCAGGCATTTATAGTGGTACAGGATGATTTGTCTCAGTGCTTTTCAGATCAGATGTATTTATTAGGGTGTTGTGTACTAGGCATTTATAGTGGTACAGGATGATCTGTCTCTGTGCTATACACATCTGGTGTATTTATTAGGCTGTTGTGTACCAGGCATTTATAGTGGTACAGGATGATTTGTCTCTGCTATACACATCTGATGTATTTATTAGGCTGTTGTGTACCAGGCATTTATAGTGGTACAGGATGATTTGTCTCTGTGCTATACACATCTGATGTGTTTATTATGCTGTTGTGTACCAGGCATTTATAGTGGTACAGGATGATTTGTCTCTGTGCTATACACATCTGATGTGTTTATTAGGCTGTTGTGTACCAGGCATTTATAGTGGTACAGGATGATTTGTCACAGTGCTATACACATCTGATGTATTTATTAGGCCGTTGTGTACCAGGCACTTCTAGTGGTACAGGATGATTTGTCACAGTGCTATACACATCTGATGTATTTATTAGGCTGTTGTGTACCAGGCATTTATAGTGGTACAGGATGATTTGTCTCTGTGCTATACACATCTGATGTATTTATTAGGCAGTTGTGTACCAGGCATTTAAAGTGGTACAGGATGATTTGTCTCGGTGCTATACACATCTGATATATTTATTAGGCTGTTGTGTACCAGGCATTTATAGTGGTACAGGATGATTTGTCTCTGTGCTATACACATCTGATGTATTTATTAGGCAGTTGTGTACCAGGCATTTATAGTGGTACAGGATGATTTGTCTCGGTGCTATACACATCTGATGTGTTTATTAGGCTGTTGTGTACCAGGCATTTATAGTGGTACAGAATGATTTGTCACAGTGCTATACACATCTGATGTGTTTATTAGGCTGTTGTGTACCAGGCATTTATAGTGGTACAGGATGATTTGTCACAGTGCTATACACATCTGATGTATTTATTAGGCTGTTGTGTACCAGGCATTTATAGTGGTACAGGATGATTTGTCTCTGTGCTATACACATCTGATGTATTTATTAGGCTGTTGTGTACCAGGCACTTCTAGTGGTACAGGATGATTTGTCTCTGTGCTATACACATCTGATGTGTTTATTAGGCTGTTGTGTACCAGGCATTTATAGTGGTACAGAATGATTTGTCACAGTGCTATACACATCTGATGTGTTTATTAGGCTGTTGTGTACCAGGCATTTATAGTGGTACAGGATGATTTGTCTCTGTGCTATACACATCTGATGTATTTATTAGGCAGTTGTGTACCAGGCATTTATAGTGGTACAGGATGATTTGTCTCGGTGCTATACACATCTGATGTGTTTATTAGGCTGTTGTGTACCAGGCATTTATAGTGGTACAGGATGATTTGTCACAGTGCTATACACATCTGATGTATTTATTAGGCTGTTGTGTACCAGGCATTTATAGTGGTACAGGATGATTTGTCACAGTGCTATACACATCTGATGTATTTATTAGGCTGTTGTGTACTAGGCATTTATAGTGGTACAGGATGATTTGTCACAGTGCTATACACATCTGATGTATTTATTAGGCAGTTGTGTACCAGGCACTTCTAGTGGTACAGGATGATCTGTCTCTGTGCTATACACATCTGATGTATTTATTAGGCTGTTGTGTACCAGGCATTTATAGTGGTACAGGATAATTTGTCACAGTGCTATACACATCTGATGTATTTATTAGGCTGTTGTGTACCAGGCATTTATAGTGGTACAGGATAATTTGTCACAGTGCTATACACATCTGATGTATTTATTAGGCCGTTGTGTACCAGGCACTTCTAGTGGTACAGGATGATTTGTCTCTGTGCTATACACATCTGATGTATATATTAGGCTGTTATGTACTAGGCACTTCTATAGGTTAAGGATGATTTGTCTCTGTGCTATACACATCTGATGTATTTATTAGGCTGTTGTGTACCAGGCATTTATAGTGGTACAGGATGATTTGTCTCTGTTCTATACACATCTGATGTATTTATTAGGCTGTTGTGTACCAGGCATTTATAGTGGTACAGGATGATTTGTCTCAGTGCTTTTCAGATCAGATGTATTTATTAGGGTGTTGTGTACTAGGCATTTATAGTGGTACAGGATGATCTGTCTCTGTGCTATACACATCTGGTGTATTTATTAGGCTGTTGTGTACCAGGCATTTATAGTGGTACAGGATGATTTGTCTCTGCTATACACATCTGATGTATTTATTAGGCTGTTGTGTACCAGGCATTTATAGTGGTACAGGATGATTTGTCTCTGTGCTATACACATCTGATGTGTTTATTATGCTGTTGTGTACCAGGCATTTATAGTGGTACAGGATGATTTGTCTCTGTGCTATACACATCTGATGTGTTTATTAGGCTGTTGTGTACCAGGCATTTATAGTGGTACAGGATGATTTGTCACAGTGCTATACACATCTGATGTATTTATTAGGCTGTTGTGTACCAGGCATTTATAGTGGTACAGGATGATTTGTCACAGTGCTATACACATCTGATGTATTTATTAGGCTGTTGTGTACCAGGCATTTATAGTGGTACAGGTTGATTTGTCTCTTTGCTAAACACATCTGATGTGTTTATTAGGCTGTTGTGTACCAGGCATTTATAGTGGTACAAGATTATTTGTCTCTGTGCTAAACACATCTGATGTGTTTATTAGGCTGTTGTGTACCAGGCACTTCTAGTGGTACAGGATGATTTGTCTCTGTGCTATACACATCTGATGTATTTATTAGGCTGTTGTGTACCAGGCACTTCTAGTGGTACAGGATGATTTGTCTCTGTGCTATACACATCTGATGTATTTATTAGGCTGTTGTGTACCAGGCACTTCTAGTGGTACAGGATGATTTGTCTCTGTGCTATACACATCTGATGTATTTATTAGGCAGTTGTGTACCAGGCATTTATAGTGGTACAGGATGATTTGTCTCTGTGCTATACACATCTGATGTATTTATAAGGCCGTTGTGTACCAGGCACTTCTAATGGTTAAGGATGATTTGTCTCTGTGCTTTACACATCTGATGTATTTATTAGGCTGTTGTGTACCAGGCACTTCTAGTGGTTAAGGATGATTTGTCTCTGTGCTATACACATCTGATGTATTTATAAGGCAGTTGTGTACCAGGCATTTATAGTGGTACAGGATGATTTGTCTCGGTGCTATACACATCTGATGTGTTTATTAGGCTGTTGTGTGCCAGGCATTTATAGTGGTACAGGATGATTTGTCACAGTGCTATACACATCTGATGTATTTATTAGGCTGTTGTGTACCAGGCATTTATAGTGGTACAGGATGATTTGTCACAGTGCTATACACATCTGATGTATTTATTAGGCAGTTGTGTACCAGGCACTTCTAGTGGTACAGGATGATCTGTCTCTGTGCTATACACATCTGATGTATTTATTAGGCTGTTGTGTACCAGGCATTTATAGTGGTACAGGATAATTTGTCACAGTGCTATACACATCTGATGTATTTATTAGGCTGTTGTGTACCAGGCATTTATAGTGGTACAGGACAATTTGTCACAGTGCTATACACATCTGATGTATTTATTAGGCCGTTGTGTACCAGGCATTTATAGTGGTACAGGATGATCTGTCTCAGTGCTTTACACATCAGATGTATTTATTAGGCCGTTGTGTACCAGGCACTTCTAGTGGTACAGGATGATTTGTCTCTGTGCTATACACATCTGATGTATATATTAGGCTGTTGTGTACTAGGCACTTCTATAGGTTAAGGATGATTTGTCTCTGTGCTATACACATCTGATGTATTTATTAGGCTGTTGTGTACCAGGCATTTATAGTGGTACAGGATGATTTGTCTCTGTGCTATACACATCTGATGTATTTATTAGGCTGTTGTGTACCAGGCATTTATAGTGGTACAGGATGATTTGTCTCAGTGCTTTACACATCAGATGTATTTATTAGGGTGTTGTGTACTAGGCATTTATAGTGGTACAGGATGATCTGTCTCTGTGCTATACACATCTGATGTATTTATTAGGCTGTTGTGTACCAGGCATTTATAGTGGTACAGGATGATTTGTCTCTGCTATACACATCTGATGTATTTATTAGGCTGTTGTGTACCAGGCATTTATAGTGGTACAGGATGATTTGTCTCTGTGCTATACACATCTGATGTGTTTATTAGGCTGTTGTGTACCAGGCATTTATAGTGGTACAGGATGATTTGTCTCTGTGCTATACACATCTGATGTGTTTATTAGGCTGTTGTGTACCAGGCACTTCTAGTGGTACAGGATGATTTGTCTCTGTGCTATACACATCTGATGTATTTATTAGGCTGTTGTGTACTAGGCATTTATAGTGGTACAGGATGATTTGTCTCAGTGCTATACACATCTGATGTATTTATTAGGCCGTTGTGTACCATGCATTTATAGTGGTACAGGATTATTTGTCTCTGTGCTATACACATCTGATGTATTTATTAGGCTGTTGTGTACTAGGCACTTCTATAGGTTAAGGATGATTTGTCTCTGTGCTATACACATCTGATGTGTTTATTAGGCTGTTGTGTACCAGGCATTTATAGTGGTACAGGATTATTTGTCACAGTGCTATACACATCAGATGTGTTTATTAGGCTGTTGTGTACCAGGCATTTATAGTGGTACAGGATGATTTGTCACAGTGCTATACACATCTGATGTATTTATTAGGCTGTTGTGTACCAGGCACTTCTAGTGGTTAAGGATGATTTGTCTCTGTGCTATACACATCTGATGTGTTTATTAGGCTGTTGTGTACCAGGCATTTATAGTGGTACAGGATGATTTGTCACAGTGCTATACACATCAGATGTGTTTATTAGGCTGTTGTGTACCAGGCATTTATAGTGGTACAGGATTATTTGTCACAGTGCTATACACATCGGATGTATTTATTAGGCTGTTGTGTACCAGGCATTTATAGTGGTACAGGATGATTTGTCACAGTGTTATTCAAAATGGTTACATTTCCAGTAATCTAATAATTCACTGTTTGTAATTAAATTAAGGTCATCTGAATACCAATTTATGTTGATAAATTTAGAAAATCAATGAAGAGCAAGTACCAGTCGAGTTGGTTTTTTCCATGCATTTGTGAATAATGATGCAGTATACATGTTTTTTGCTTTCTTTGATTATTATTTTGACCAAAAACTGCTATCCAAACATTTTAATGTATTTTAAAGAATATAATAATTTTCCTCAGCATTTATTGTAATTTTGCAGACAAATATCTTATCTAAATTAATGCTCTTTAAAAACAAACAATATTAAACAAGAGTTTAAATTGACCTAGTAGTTTTTATACCCTGCCACATTAAGTGGCGAGGTATTATGTTACTACCCTCGAAGTTTCCGTCTGTTCCAACGTGTTGAACAATAAGTTAGTTTCTACCTATTTTGAATATTGACTTCAACAACTTTCTTCATTTACATCTGCCACACATGGTAAATGATACAGAATTTAATATATACATCAATTAAATGTTGAATTATAAACTTACCAAATAAAAAAATTGAGTATTTAAAAATAAAAAAGTTATATTACAAAGGAACTGTTTGTGAAATATATATCGGCTATAATGTGGCGTGCAGTTTTATTGGAGAGGAAGCCAAAGTACCCAGAGAAAACCCCCCCCAACCTTCGTTAGGAAATCTGGCAATCCTTGTCAATTACACCCTTCCTGCAGTGAGACTCAAACCTGCAACCTCAGTGTCGACAGACCAAATAATCAATAGTATATGAACTACCTTAAACAGTCTGCCACCATGGCACAAAGGAAGTGAGACAGGTGTCGTAATAATCCAAAATGTTTGTACATGTCACATTGTGACAGAATTGAAAGAGCAAGTACTTGCCACAGGGCTATCAGAAATTTCTGTGGAAACACTGTATATGCGTGTTGAAGTCCATTTACTGTCCGTTGATTACAGTGGAGTTATAAAGTTATAAAATGGTAACACAAACTTTGTAGCAATGTTTTTTGTCCCAATATATTAGAAAAATATCAATTAAGTTCAATGGACTTCATTTCAGGGAAGCTATATCCATTACTTTGTATACCCTGCCTCATTAAGTGGTGAGGTATTATGTGATGCCCTCCATATGGATGCAAGTTTTGTCCATCTGTCTCTGCCCTGGTGGTTTCAAGATGATAACCTGAAAACGTGTGAACAGATTCGGTTTAAACTTTGCACACCTGTTATGTACTATAAAATGAAGATCAAGATCAATTTTCAGCACAATCCAATTTGTAGCTTTCATCAACAGATTTTGTTAAAACACTGTTAAATACTATAAAATGATGATCACGTTGAATTTTCAGCGTAATCTTATTTGTAGTTTTTGAGTTGGGCTTATTTAAAAATATATGTATAGGTCTTATGTCAAGGTAAAAATTGTCTTCTGAGATTGTCTGTTATCATGCTCAGCTGTTCCTATAGACCAATTTGTAATTCAGTAAAATGAGTGATGATTAAAAACAATGCAACATGGTGGGGTATTTTTAATGTCCCATTAGATGCCCCATTTTTGTCTGTTGTTGGTCAATGTGTAAACTTTGTACATTTTAAATCTACTGAAAAGCTCAAAAACATTCTAATCATTTGGATTATAATATTGTTTGGCATTGGGCGCTACTGATGAGTCTTGATTAGATGAAATGCAGTTCTGGCGTAGTAAATTCTGTTAAACTTTCTACATGTATTTATGATGACATTTTATTATAAACAAAAGGGCCACTTTGAATCAAACATTGCATGAATTATTCTCTTGAGGTCCTCTGTAAATGATCACCCATGTATATTGATATAAAAAGTAATGCAATGACCCATTCATGCTATTGATACAAATTTGTATTGGAACAAATGATCAGTGAGAGGTCCTTTACCAAGATTTTTCACTTTGTCATGATCAGATGAAAAAGTGGACATAGACAATCCTTGCCTCCCTGGATGTTAAAAGTACAATAATAAATACATATACTACTGAATGTAGATGCAATTATTTTGGCTTTGGTGTTCTTGCCCAACAAGTTTTTTTAAAAATTTCTGCTATTATAACACTGTCTATTGCCCTGATGGACACTCAACAGAATAAAACCCATAAGTTGTCTACATTTATAAATATATATACAATTACAGAACCTTGCCAAAAAATTGTTAAACACTGATTTAACAAATAAAGCTTTGAATTATAATTCTTTAATTTACTGCATTACTGTGGTCTGCCTCAAGATTACTGCAATATGTTGCATGATATATATCCCCTAGCATCCATGACTTGACTCATAATAACACATGTATTAATGTTGTCTTGCCTTTAATGCTGTCCCAAGAATAAATACCCTCCTCCCCAATTCCTAAATGTTTTCATCCTGAGATTTCTGACATCAGTTTTATTTGTGATTCAGCATTGTCTGGATTTAGATTAATTAGTCTGTTACTTGACTCTGCTAGTTCAGTAATTGACACTCGTCCATGTAGTTTGATATATTTTGCCACAGATTCCAATTCTTCTATTGTTATATAAATGAATTTTCCACGATCATCTATAACACCAGTCAAACGTCCTTCTTCCTGTAATTCCTGAACTCGCTGGATAGCATCCTGAAATATTATTGTACGAGAAATCAATATAACATTGAAAATATTAACTTTTTAGTCCCTTACTGGCTTGGACAAAGTGGACAATAGGTTTGCACTCCGTCCATCAGTCCTTCACACAATTTCCAGACTGTTTTTCAAAATGTTTCAAGATATTGAGCTGATATTTGGTATGTGAGTCAACCATGATGAGTTTCAGATCAAATTTAATATCATTCCGGTCCAATGATTTTTTATGAAATTATAAAACTTTTATTTGCCAGTAGGGTACTTGGTATACACACTTATTAATTTCAAACATTTATAAACAATGTAAACATTGTACTGAAATAATCAGCTGCTATTCACCAACATTTTTAACACTAAAATAAAATCAAATCGTGGTTTTTTTTGCTAGGAAGTAGATGAGGGGATATTTAACCACTGACTCATGCAGCGGTCATCCACTTGATTTCTAGATGATACTTTATAAAGGAATGCCACATTACTTAAATCTACATATGGTTACATAAGAAGAGAAAGATCCCTATTAAATTCTAATGTAACTGTGTGTCAGGTCAAGGTCATAGACAACAAAAAGACCAAAATTAACCAATAGTGCAAGAAAGGATTTTACATGTTATCATAATAAGGGATTGGAACCAAATTTAAATAATGACCACATATAATAAGATCAGAGTTACCAAGGTCAAGGTCATAGTAAGTAAACCAATATGGAAATAACAAGTGTGGACACAGAAAAACGTCTCGCCTGAATTCCGCATCAGTAACGAAAATAAATTTCGTCATAAGCATTACGTTAATAGCATTAATTATGAGCAGCGGCCTGTATACCAAATATTGTCACCATACTATGCATAGTTACAGAGGAACTGTCCTAATACAAAAACTTTAACGTAGTCGCTGGACCGTGAAATTGAGGTCAAGGTCAGGTGGAACCTACCAGACAGTCATGTACTATTAATCAGCAACCTATATACCAAATATTGTCATCCTACCATGCGTAGTTACAGAGGAACTATCGTAACCCAAAAACTTTAACGCAGTCGCTGGACCATGAAATTGAGGTCAAGGTCAGGTGACACCTACCAGACAGTCATGTACTAGTCATCAGCAACCTATACACCTAATATTGTCATCCTACCATGCATAGTTACAGAGGAACTGTCGTAACCCCAAAACTTTAACGTAGTCGCTGGACCGTGATATTGAGGTCAAGGTCAGGTGATACCTACCAGACAGTCATGTACTAGTCATCAGCAACCTATACACCAAATATTGTCATCCTACCATGCGTAGTTACAGAGGAACTGTCGTAACCCAAAAACTTTAACGTAGTCGCTGGACCGTGAAATTGAGGTCAAGGTCAGGTGACACCTACCAGACAGTCATGTACTAGTCATCAGCAACCTATACACCAAATATTGTCATCCTACCATGCGTAGTTACAGAGGAACTGTCGTAACCCAAAAACTTTAACGTAGTCGCTGGACCGTGAAATTGAGGTCAAGGTCAGGTGACACCTACCAAACAGTCATGTACTAGTCATCAGCAACCTATACACCAAATATTGTCATCCTACCATGCGTAGTTACAGAGGAACTGTCGTAACCCAAAAACTTTAACGTAGTCGCTGGACCGTGAAATTGAGGTCAAGGTCAGGTGACACCTACCAGACAGTCATGTACTAGTCATCAGCAACCTATACACCAAATATTGTCATCCTACCATGCATAGTTACAGAGGAACTGTCATAACCCAAAAACTTTAACGTAGTCGCTGGACCGTGAAATTGAGGTCAAGGTCAGGTGACAGGTGACTGACTGGCAAGTACTCATCATAAGCTACCTCTGGACCAAATTTGATGGACCTAGGGCTTGGGCTTACAAAGATATGAAGCAAGATGTCAAGTGTTTACGCCGCCGCCGCCGCCGGATTCCCATACATATGTCTCGCCTCCAGCGACTTTCGTCGCAGGCGAGACAAAAATGCAGAAAATAACAGATAATAACTCTACGACCTAACAAAGTATTGCAGCAAATCATGCATATATAGCCACATATAAGAAAAGGTGAATCTAGGTCATAGTTATTATAAATCGCCTAAAGTAGTAGAGAAAGTGTTATTACACACAACTTTCCAGCATTTTGTATATCAACCAATGAAAAAAGTTCATTGAGAGTTTTAACGATTTCTGTATGAATGAACACACTACTGACATGACAAACAGCTGGTACTTAAATAGAACACTGCAATTAATGGTTGATCAGACTATCTTTCATACCAAATTTCATTATGAAAAATAATACAGAACCTACCTGTGTCTTTATTTTAAAGTGGGAGGCTAAATCTTCTAACATAATTACTTTCATTTCCTGTGAAAATTTACAAATTTGGTATATAATGCAATAAAAACATTGTGTAGAAAGAAAGATGACCTCATCCTGATGACAATTGTATATGTTAACACTGTCTGTTCATTCTGTATTGTGCAGGTTTTAGTAACATTTTTTTGTACCTATGTAATGTTGAAGTATAACAATAAAGAGTTATGGTTGGATCTCTTTAACTAGCTCAATTTCATCACATTTTTTTTAATTAAACTGTTACAAGCCTAACATTAGTCTTTGCGTAATTTGTTTTTCATGATTTTTTTTCTGTATTTGTTTCAGATCCATCATATTTCCCTTTTTTGTCATAATTAAATGTATTAATTTATTTTTGGATAAATTACTTTAGTTTGTTTGTTTGTTTGAATAACTTCACTTGCAGCAAATTCTCAGGTATATCGTGGCATCAAGTTTTTATTGGGGGAGGAAGAACTTATTTTAGTACTGATTATAACTGAAATTTCTCTCACTAGATGTTAAAAATCGACCAATCAGTATTTGCCTAAAGTTATGATTGTTACCTTTATATAGTCTATAAATTCTTGTAATAATGACTGTGACTGTAATAAAAATATGACATGTATTACTATATATCTCTAAAACATACCAGTAATTTTCCACAATCTATGTATTTTATTTGCTTATGCAATATTTGACAAACAAATTGTGTTGTCAGCTAACTAAACTACCATTTGCTCTTAAAAAAATTTATGATGAATTAGTGTGATATTTTTTTAGAAATGGTATCACCATTTGGCTATCTTTAATTGTTGTATATTTGTGTAGCTTGGCCCATGACCCCAAACCCCTCAAAGAAAGTTTTGCTTACACATCAATTTATCCTTAGCACTGCCCATATCTACCATTGTTCCAGTTGACTTATAATCATATTTTGAAAATTGGTGCACCTACATGTAATCAACTCGTTCCTAATGAACTTACTTTTCTCAAGTGTATATGATCCAATCATATTAAAAAGATTAAAAACTCCATTATGATTCCAAATGATCTGGCAAATATTACCAAAAAATGGTCTTCTAAAAAGTATATATGAATTCTTTATATTACCAAAAGATCCAAATCGGCTAAAAAGTACACTACCCAATATAACAGCAAGAACTGACAGAATATGTCTCTATATTACCGTGAGGTCTGGCTCTATTTCTTCCTCTCCTTCTTCTTCCACACTGAAAGCTTCTTTCATTTTTAAATACTCTTCATGTTCTCTTTTTTCCTCCTCTTCTTTCCTTAGCTGTTCTTGTTTTGCCTATCAAAATGATAATGTTAACTGTATACAGTACAAATTATAACAATTAGAAATAGCAGAAAGCTATCAGAATGAACAGCCATAACAGCACTTAATATTGGTTAAGCTGAGCTGCTGCAACAACATATGCATGTCCTATGTAATATATGCACTTATTCAGACAAAACATCCTGATAGAAAAGGCTGACCTAAACCTTAACAGAACAAACCTATCCTAAAACCTAAAAGTTTGTACAACAACAATTGTTACTTTTGACTTATTCTGTCTAACATGATTAATGATGTATAAATACAGAAAGTTAACTCAATATATGAAAATAAACCTCTTCTGCTTCTTGGGCCTTTCTTATTTCTTCTTCCTTCTGTCTCTGTTTTTCCAGAAGGGCATCTCTCTTTTTCTTTTCTTCTCTTTCCTGTTCCTCTGCCTGAAAAAAGTTGCATGTACACATATGTATTTCACATATCATAAAACTATACTATTTATAACTGTTAAAAATGAAGCAAAAATATGTACCAAATTTTCTGGTCAAGTCCTTGTTTGATAAAGGTTGTTGTTTGTAAGGTGTACATTTTTGACCCATCCTCAGTAAAATATGATAATGTAACATGTGCATCCGTAAATAGTAAATTGATTACTTGTCATGGCATAAACTTTCAACTTGCTTGTACAAGTATTACAATATCAAATGAAAAGCTTTTAAACAACTGGCGAGCAACAAATAGAATATAACTGCATTTAAAGACTAATTACCATCATGTTACGGGGGCATAAGTGGCCAAGTGGTTAAGGTAGTTCGTCTACTATTTATCACATGGTCTGTCAACACTTAGGTTGCAGGTTCGAATTTCACTGCAGGCAGGGAGCACTTAATTGACAAGGATTGCCAGTTTTCCTACTTAAGTTTAGGGTTTTCTGGCTTCCTTAGCAAATAAATTGGATGCCATGATATAGCTGAAAAATTGCTTTATGTGGCATTCACAACCATTCAAACATACAATAAAAAATCATGTTGAAATGCAACTAATAATAAAGTTTAAGTCTTTCTACATTTATACTAACCTGCCTTTGAGCCTTTTTTTCTGCCTTTTCTTGTAATTTTTTCAATTTTTTAGCCCCAATTTTTCCTTCAACATTTCCAAAAGGATCCTCTTCTTCTTCTTCAGATTCTTCACCTAATGGTATGAACAATATTTTTTATCTAAATAACTACAAATATATTTACACTTGTCTAGATACCAATGTAAAATGCTTCATTAGTTCATGTAACACATCTTTTAACTTAACAAATATGTAGTTTTGGATATTTATTGATGAATGTAAATTCCTTGTACAATTATAAGTGTCACCACACTATAGAAGTAGAGAGAAGTGACTTCTTCCTTGCAACCAAACAGGAAGAAGTGAGACCTTGACAGGGAGACTTCAGGAAGACACAAGTAAGAGCAAAAGAGACCTTAAAAATACTTAATTCCGCAATTGTGACATAAGTTTTTCATTAATTAACATCAAGATGATGTTTATAATTGTGGTTTTCCAGGATTATTTCCCTTGTATTTTTAAACCATAGATGTAGACAATCACTAGTACATGTAACGTGGAATTATTGTATACATCATAATGTGTTCAATTAGTTTGTTCTTAATATCAGGGGTCACCACACTAAAAAAAAGTAGGGAGAAGTGACTTCTCCCTGGCAGCCAAACAGGGAGAAGTCAGGCCCTGATAGGGAGACTTCAGGAGACACTAGGGAGAAGTCAGGGGGACCGTACAAATAATTAGTTTCGCAGTAGTTACATACATTTTTTATTATTTACATCAATTTCCAGGATTATTTCTCTTGTGTTTTAAAACCATAACACACTTAGATTCAGTTTTTTTCCTTTCTTTTCATTATTATTCATGGTATGCAATATCAAACAGCACATACTGTACCTAAATAAAAAAAAAACCACATGATATAGGGACTATTTTTCTACTTCAGCACTTTGAGCCGTACAAGGAATTCACAAATAAAAATAGATCAACAAAAATATTTGTATATGTGTAGCCATAAACTTCATTCATGAGTTCTTGTATCATAATATTCCTAACAGTTTGTTATGAATATGCCATGTTTATCTGAGCAAATTTCCAAAGAAGATAGATAGAATGACATAACATTAAACCCAGAAATAATTCTTCTGTTCAGCACACTTCCACTTAGCCAAAGTTGTGCTGATCCAAATTGCTTCATGGGACACCCATCTAAAGAACTTATCATGATGTCAATAATTACTATACATCTTTATTCTTTCAAGTGGAGCTCATATACTCATCAAAGAAAATTGTTTAAGTACAATACTATTTGAAAGAACTGAAGTTTGAAACCAATTAAAAGTGTCTGTTTATAAAAAAAATAACAATTTTTCATTATGGGCCGTTGTACATGTACATTACTTTTCTTAGTTGTTCACGTCCGGTAATTAGTCACATCCGGTAAATAAATAAATGGCACGTAATACATTTGAAAGACGTAAATCGATTAAAATTATGTTAAAAACGCATATTGTTTGCCGTTTTTTATTGGAATTACAACATTTACTGATAAATTGGTAGTGTGGGTGAAGTATTTGGACCATATTTACAAGTATCTTATGTGAACTATCGGGCGACTTGAGGGAAATGACAGGGCGACTTCGACTTCGCTTTTGAGGCGTCTTAGGGCGACATAAGGTCCTAGTAGGGCGACTTTGTCGCCCACTTCGCCCAGTGTGGTGAGCCCTGTAATATGCCATGTTTATCTAAAGAATATAATACAGTAACATTACATAAAACCAAGACACAATTATTCTATTCTGCACCCCTCCACTTGCACAAAGCTGTTTATATAAATACCTCTTACATATACACACTTTATATTCTTCTATTGATAGTCAATAACTATGTAATACCTGAATCATCTCCCCTGTTTATATTCATACGTCTTCCTCTAGGTCGTATCCTTTGTCGTGCTCCTCTAGGAACATTATCGACTGGTTGTCTGTCAGCAATATTTCTTCTGGGAGCATCCTCATTTTTCTTTTCTGGTATATGAAAAATATTATGGATCAAATAAACTCAAGTATTTATAAGAATATGAAGAAAAAACTCCAGATTAACAATGTTTTATAAAATAGTCCACCACAAAGTAGCAATCCAACATTCAAACAGATTAATACCACTAAAAAGACAAACAAGGCATACAAACATGCAGAGCTATCAAATCCCACAATGTAAAATAGACTATAGAACATAATCATGTTTCCCCACAACAATTAGCAGTAGAATAGTCTGCCTGACCATGTAATCAACGCCCACTCTGAGGACTTTTCAAACTAGCCATTAAAAAACAAAAATAATAATAAATAAATTTTTCATGTTTTCTATCATTGTAAATATCACATCCATTTTTTTTTCTCTTTTTGGTTTTTTTTCATGTATATATGTATTCATATGATCTCTATCCTGCTTGTATGAAACTCCTAATTTGACATTATCTTCAATCTGTTGAAGTTGGTCACTATACGGTAGAAAGATGAAACTTCCATTTTTGAACAGTAGTTTACATTGATAAAAATGTGTCTCCAGTGTTAGAGGCTTTTTGGTGTAGTTGTTGTTAAGTTCATTATGCATAAAAATTTAAATACACACTGACACTTAACAAAATCTATAGAAATATGACTGAAACTTAAGTATAAGAAGAATACAGTTAACAGAAAACCAATATAGTTATACCAATTTGACATATTAATTAATTTTTCTGGTCACTAAACAATATTTTTCAAAATATCTGGAAGACAAATATTAGCACAACAGGCCAGAACTCTAGTTGGCATATTTTCAGCTTTCCTTTCCCCTTTCATATCTATTGTGCTTGTAAAGTTCACAAAGAAATTGTTGGGAACTGTGTGCTGCAATAAATTATAAGATATCTTTTGAAATAAAATATGTCTGTACATGAACATATTTTGAATCAACACTGCATTCCAATTAATTTAGATCACTTGAACTTGGCGACAACAATACTGGTATACAAGTTTTTTTGTTTTTTTTTAATTTAGTCAAATGATGTTTTATTGTTTAATTTTTTGGGAATTTCTTATGAATTATACTTTTTGTGTGTAAAAATAAAATAGTTCAGTTAATATAAAGGTATTCTGACTGTAACTAAGGAATTTTCAATTGTTAAATCAACAATATGTAATGTCAAAATACAAATGTACATGTCAAAACAACATATCAAAACTAAAATTTTACCAATTAATTAGATTTAATATCATTTTTAATACTTTGATATAAGTAAACTAGAAAATTAGAAAAACACAAGCTTTCTTTGTTTGATTTTACTGAACAAAGTCATACTAGTACCCATAATTTGAAAATTAATTAAGTCTACATTAAAGAAATTATGTGCCTTGTTTATTTGTTTTAAACAATTTTTACATGAAAATCAGATTTTAAAAACAGGTATGGTATCAAAAATGCAAGAGCAAACAGAAGGAAAATAAATATCTTTATAATAAGAGATGGTCACAAAAGATATTGATTTTTATTTATTTTAAGATTTAAAATTTTGATGCAAAACTATTTAAACAAGTGTGGACACAGAAAAACGTCTCGCCTGCATTCCGCATCAGTAACGAAAATAAATTTCGTCATAAGCATTACGTAAATAGCATTAAATATCAGCAGCGACCTGTATATGAAATATTGTTACCTACCATGCATAGATACAGGGGAACAGCCTTAACCCAAAAACTTTAACGTAGTCGCTGGACCGTGAAATTGAGGTCAAGGTCAGGTGGAACGTACCAGACAGTCATGTACTATTCATCAGCAACCTATATACCAAATATTGTCATCCTACCATGCGTAGTTACAGAGGAACTATCGTAACCCAAAAACTTTAACATAGTCGCTGGACCGTGAAATTGAGGTCAAGGTCAGGTGACACCTACCAGACGGTCATGTACTAGTCATCAGCAACCTATACACCAAATATTGTCATCCTACCATGTGTAGTTACAGAGGAACTGTCGTAACCCAAAAACTTTAACCTAGTCGCTGGACCGTGAAATTGAGGTCAAGGTCAGGTGGCAGGTGACTGACTGGCAAGTACTCATCATAAGCTATCTCTGGACCAAATTTGATGGACCTAGGGCTTGGGCCTACAAATATATGAAGCAAGATGTCAAGTGTTTACGCCGCCGCCGCCGCATTCCCATACATATGTCTCGCCTCCAGCGACTTTCGTCGCAGGCAAGACACAGGGATCGACATTAACTGTAAAACCTACGTAACAGTCAGGTTTTACTTGTCCGAAAGTACAAAGTACTTGTCCGAATTAAACAACCCATTTTGGTGACTGAAAATTTTATGACAGAAATCGAACTTCTTTCCATTTATTTGTATCAATAAAACGACAATTAATTCATTCATTTCATTATTTTATTGAAATAAATTGTTTTAGTCTAAAACATCCGACAGTTGTATCGTAGTTATTTTAGAACATTTTTCCAGAAAGGCCGATATAAAATTAGCATCAACGATTTCATTGGATGATTATTTATAATAAGTAAGAAACGGGATTTCATTGGTTATTGTTAGTTAAGTGACGCGTGTTTATATTTAGAAAAGGGGAATTTTGGTCGCAATTCAGGGTTTTATTTTTAACACAATTAATGCGAGAATCGCCGCTTAAAGGACTTTTTAAAAATTTACGATTGTTCTAGATAAATTTTATTTTATTTTCACTTGTCCGATCGGGCAACTGAAACAAGCTTTTTACTTGTCCGAATTGTATTTTTACTTGTCCCGGACAATCGGACTACTGTTAATGTCGATCCCTGAGACAAAGATGCAAGTGATATTTAGATACATATAAAATAAAATTAAAGATACCTAGGATCATATATGATGTCCTTAAACTTAACATAATTTTAAAAAGCGAAAGAAAATGTTGACAAATGTAATAATAATACAATAAAAAATAATTCTGTTAAGTTAAAAAATATGACATCAACAGTTAAACTTTATATAGTTTTAAAGAAAATCACAAAAGTTAATAATTTCATAAATTGTTTGCAAAAGTATGGACTCCTTTTCTACAATTGTTTTGTGCGTTTATTTTAAATTCTGAAAATATTAAGCTTTTCACAATGTTTATGCATGTTAGTACTCAGTTTGGAATATGGGTAATTTGCAAATATTTTGAAACAATTGTAATAACTTGTAAAGTAAAAATAATTCAACGGAATTTGTAATTTGTCGCTATTTTTTCTTTGATCTTCCAATGATGATAGACAGAAAGACTGAAAACTGAAATCTTAACCCCACCCCTGCCCACATAACTACATGTACATGACTATGGGATTTCTAAAAGTTCAATACATGTACATACCCAGTTTAAAAATGTATTTAAAATTTGATTATATTTGCTCTCTGATAACTTATGCATGGCATGATTTACAAATATTATCTTTTGTATTTACAAATAAACTGTTATATCATTAATTGCATTTTTAAAATTTGAATGAAATGTTGGTGAAAACATTGTCAAAAAAACCAAATATCAACAAAATAAATTATATCATAGCGAGCTATAGGGTTACGTGCGTGTGTGTAAAAAAGTCATGTGATCCATATGAACAAATCCATTTCAGATGGTAGCTACGCTATCTGAAGAAAATATTGTAGACGAACGAAAAAATATAATATAAAAGTAGACAAAAATAATTTTGACATCAGATAAAATTAAAGTGTTCATTTTTTAAATTACTACAAAAATGCCAGACAATTTTTTTTTCAATCTGAAACGCTGCATTTGAAATTGAGTTTTGTGACGTCATCAACACATTAGATACGACGTCACGTCATCAATGGAATGAAGAGGCACTGTTAGTTGCTCTGAAGTAACGATATAAACAATGTGCGATGCTCGCATTTAAGCTGCGTGTACATAATTTCATATTAATTTATACATTACACAAAACCACTAACATATAAAATACGTGTACGAGTATTGTATATCGTGTACCAGTATTGTTGTCGCCAAGTTCAGGTGTGTCAAATAATTATGACTCCCTACAATACAAAACGTTATAATTATGTTACAGAGAAAACTATGAAAAATGATAAGGATCTAAAAGGTCATGCCTTTTTGGCATTACCTTTCTTGTCTTTACAAAATATTGATACAAGCAGCACCACCACTGTAACGATGGCAAGCATCCATATGTAAATTGTTCCTGGATCAACTGGGGCCATGTTGCAAAATTTACAGAAATTCGTCACCGGAAGTTGCAAAAAATGAGAACCATAAACAAACTCGGACTGATGCGCATCTGATCCGGAAACATTTCTATTTTGACTTAAATCATTAATTACAATGTTCAGTGGTAGATTGTTCCACTTGTCGAGAAATACACAAGTTTTTTATTCAAAGCTATCCAGCTGTGGTCATAATTATTAATAAAAACATAAGGCTTATCTATACCAAGACTTTATAAGAGTTCGTTGTATTTTTTTGGTTTTTGGTTTTCTGTGCATTTGTTTATATCCTTGACTTTTGGCTCTTGTTGTTCGGTCGGGTTAATTTGCTATTTTTCTCATAAAACAATTACGATGGTAGGAAAGACACTCACAGGAAAAAAATAACTGGAAAAAAGTCACGGATAAAATGTCACAGGAAAAAAAGTTACCAGAAGTCCGCTCGGCTGGAAAAGACCACGGTGGAAAAGACAAATATAAAATTTGTTGCCCCGTACAATGAACCCGAACCCAATAAAAACCATATGTGCACTCAGGTGCTCCGGACGAGTAAGGAGTGCCTGCCTCTCATAAGACACCCGTTGAGTTACTCATATTGTCATATCAAGGGAACAGTCAAATCCAGGAATAGGCGTGACACACTACCTATGACACAGCTAAAATGTCTTCTTCTTCTTCCGTTTACTGGTCAGGAGTCTTTTGACTGTAAGGTTTGACCAAGCGTAGACAGAGGGAGCCACACCTCGCAAAGGCTATGTTAAGGTTAAACATGTTAATTGACGACTATTTACATTTAAAACTATCTACAAGACAGGGTGATGGAACTATGATGTAGTGTTCAAGGCTACAGCTGCAAGGCTGGCCTTGAAATCATCCAATAAGGTGGAGTCCGTCACCGACGTCGGAAGTTTGTTCCAGTCCCTGATGGTACGAGAGAAAAATGACTGGTTATATACTTCAGCCTTTGTGTAGGTTTGTCTTAGTCTATTTGAGCCTCTTGTTCGGGTGTCACTCTTCTTCGAGATGTTGTCAGCTTCTGGTATGCAGATCATTCCATTTAATGTTTTGTACCTGATGGTAAGCCTATGGTGTTAACGGCGTTGCTGTAGAGTTTCCCATCCTAGTTCATGGATCATGTTTGTTACGCATCCTGGGTTTCTATCTCTGTAGTTGTTACGTACATATCGAGCACCTCTCCTCTGAACTTTGTCCAGGCGGTTAATATCTTCAGATTTGTAGGGATCCCATGCTGCTGACGCATATTCCAAAGTTGGTCTGACAATGGAGTGGTATGTTGTTTCTCTGAAGCTTTTACTGGAGTCTCTAAAGTTCCGTCGCAGAAAACCTAGAGTTTTGGACGCTTTGCCTGCTGTTGTTTCCACATGCCTTCTCCAGCTAAGGTCTTGGCTGAGTGTTATGCCGAGGTACTTGCTACTGTCTACAACTTCCAGTTGGTGACCATGCAATGTGTAGTTTGACTTCAGTATGTTGTTTCTATTGGTGCTTATACGTAGGACTGTACATTTTGATGGATGAAAACTAATCTGCTGTGTTCCCATTGTTCTAGGGCTGTGAGATCTCGTTGTAGATCATCAGCGTCTGTTTGGTTTCTTGCATGCCTGTACAATAAGCTATCATCAGCAAAAAGACGGACCGTGGATGACTTTACTGATTCTGGTAAGTCATTTATGTATATGAGGAACAACAGTGGCACAAGAACTGTACCTTGGGGGACACCTGACAGCACATCTAATTTTCCTGAGGTACAACCTTCTACCATTACTTGTTGTGAACGTGATGATAAGAATGAAGATATCCACTTAAGCGTCATTCCTCTAACTCCATAGTAATCTAATTTGTATATGAGGCGTTGGTGGGGCACCTTGTCAAACGCCTTAGCGAAGTCCAGAAGAATTATGTCAACTTGGTCTCTTCCAGTTTTTAACTTCTCTGAGATTCCTTGGATGGTAGATATCAACTGCGATTCGCATGATCGCTTGGATCGAAATCCATGTTGGCAGTCAGTCAATATCTTAAAGTTGTCTAGGTGTTTCATGATGGTGGAATGTATTATGTGTTCTAGTATCTTACTAACGACCGATGTAAGGGACACTGGTCTGTAATTAGCTGCTGCAGTTCGATCTCCCTTCTTAAAGAGTGGAGTAACTAGTGCTTCTTTCCAGTCGGATGGTACTGTCCCTGCATTTAAAGATGACAGATACAACAAGGTGAGGGCTGGAGTTATCTCTGATGCGCACATCCTGAGAAAACGGGTTGAAATTTGATCTGGCCCAGACACTTTATATGGGTTCAGGTTCTTCAGCAATTTAAGGACTCCATTTTCACTGATGGTTATGTCATTCATTCATTTGAAAGGGCTCTGTCCCTTGTCTGGCATGTTGTTAGTATCTTCTTTTGTGAAAACAGACCGTGAAATTGGTGGTTTAAAATTTCCGCTTTAGACTGGCTATCACTGTGTAGAAACCCATCTTTGTTCAGTAGTGGAGAGATACCGGATTGATCTTGTCAGATCGTATTTGAGACACTGATCAATCAAGTCATGGTGACGACCATAATACATCTGAAAAGATAACATATCAACATAGGCTTACAACAAACCCTTGTTTTGGTAGTTTAGCAGTAAACAGCTGTGATCGGTCTAGAAAATCGGAATACCGATCGCAGGATCTAGAATGACGTATAAGTTGTGAAATGTACACACCATACCCTGGAGCTGCTGGAATGTTGTTGTCGATGAACGGAAAGCTGACAATCGCAAAGTAGAAGTCACCACGTTCGACGTAAAGTCTAGTTTGTAATTTTCCTGAGTCTATTTCTAGAAGTAGGTCTAAGTAAGAGCCTGACCTTAGTGTATTGGTGGTGTCTTTAATTTCAAGCTAGCTAGGATAAATTGAATGTAAATAGTTACCAAATTTAGCATTGTTGAGGGACAAAACATCATCAATATAGCGGAATGTGAAATTAAAGGTCTGGGCCAATGTGTTCTGTCTTCTTCAGCAGGCCTTCTAAGAACTCAGCCTCATAAGAGTACAAAAAAGGTCGGCGAGGAGAGGAGCACAATTAGTACCAATTGGAATTCAAACAGTCCGTTGAAAAACATGTCCTCCAAACATGACGAATATGTTGTCAATCAGAAAAACTAACATTTGACAGATTTGGTCTTCAGTATATTTTGCATTAGACGTAGAATCATTGATGACGAAGTAAGTTCTTTCATGACGAATTACCAGGTATTTATATAGTCTCTTTCCGTTTGTCTTTAAAAAGCAGCGTTTTAGAAGCCGGACTAGTGTAATAGTACTATAAAGAAGCATCCAATAAAGAAGAATCCATATAATATAATTCTTGATCTTCTTTCAGTCCTTTAAGCTCTCTCTGTAATTTGAAGATTTCTTTCTTTAGCTCTGCTGGCTTCAAACTCGCGCTTGATGAAGACTGACTGAATGTTTTTTCAAATCATCTATTTCCTTGCCCAATCTATTAGACATGGCTAGAAATTAATCTACCGTCTCTTGCAAAAATATGGCTACTCCAACAGATATCGTACTTTTGGTTTTGGCTAGACACCATTCAACTGGTATAACTTCCTCCTAAGATCTGCAACAAAGCTGTTGAGTTTGTTTATGTGTGAATCCATGGTTTCCTACAGGAAATACATCATTAATATTCTAGTTATATTATAGAAACTCTGTACTATTGCTACAGAGAAATAAGAAATAATTTAAGAAGAAAATATAAAAAATTGTAGTATAGTATGCAAGAGATTAAGTTTATGACTTTAATCCACCTCTGGGTGGGATGGAGAATACCATTGTGAGTGAAGAGATGTGCATTAACAATTTGTATTCAGTACATCATTAACCACTATATTTACATATTTACAATAAGCATGATCAGGTTTAGCCAGCCATTCCTATGATAGTATGAACGAACAGAAAGTGATTGTGATCTTTATAAAATGATTGTATGAATTTCTTTGAACATTACAAAAATAAAATAAAAAATAATATGAAGCAGAGATACACCAGATATTACATTACAGCAAAGTTTGAGGCTTTACAATTTAAGGTCTTTTTAATTAGGGTTTTGTATTGTTGAGTTAACAGGAAATTTAACAAAATGTTGTTTGCCAAATCAGAATAAATGTAGATGATCTCTAACTTGGCTTGGCATCTGTTCTAAAAACTGTTAATATGAGCACATGCATTTACCAAAGATTATGATTTTTTTTTTGCAACATTACCTCTTCAGAAATACATTTCTGCTTCATTAAATCATTGCAGATGTCACGTCTTAAAATCCATTATAAGGTTTTCAAGTTATGATCTGGAAACCGCCGAAAATTGTGATTAAAAAAAATTGGCCCAACGCAACTACTATTGTGACTTTGTCAAATTCAACATAATTTGGCAACAGATGTGTTATGTTTAAACAAAATCTGTTGACGTGTTTTAATTTATTCTTTTATTCCATTGGCGCGTCTTCAAGTTATCATCTGGAAACCACCGAGGCAGGAACAGACGGACGGACACTCGTATTCATATAGAGAGTACAAACAAACCATCTTACTGACCCTGTTAACCATCTGAATAATGCGCAATTCAATTATGTCGATTATCCGGCGTAAAAGCTCGTAAAAGTCATAGGTAGTGTTTACTATTACTGGATTCGACTTTTTCTTAGACATGACAATGAGTAACTCGACGGTTGCTTATCAGAGGTAGGCACTGCTTACTCGTCCGAAGCACCTGAATGAACCCATGGATTTATTGGGTTCGGGTTAATCTCTTTCTTTGTTTTTTGTGTTGTGCTGTATGTGTTTGTCTATATACGGACTTGTAAATTATCCCTTGGCTTTCGGCTCTTGTTGTTCGGTCGGTTTTCTTTGCTATTTTTCTTATTAAAAATTTAAAGCACAGAGCAAAAAACAAAACCAAAATTATTACAGAATAATACGTATCGGATAATAATTATACACGCAAGGCAAGTAATGGTTAGGTAATTGCAACATATTCCCCTTACTCGTATTACTTTAAACGAAGAGACATATATAAGTTAATACTACTGAATTGACCGATCAGACGTTCTCAAGTGCATTCATACAATTATTTCGCCTTTGGTAAAGAGCAAACGATTGTCATGGACTCACTATACAACTGATTTCAGCAGACTACAATATAGTTTTCACCATTGGATTTGATATGTCCAAAATCAATTGCATTATGAGTTCTGAAAAAATCCTAGTTACAGTGCATCAAAGAATAAAATGTTCACGGCCCTCGTTTCCCGATAGGTAGAACAGACAGTTTAATCTAACTTCATATTTACCGAATATACTTCGGTTTATGCACCAGTCAGAAAGAATTTCTTTATCGTTCGATCTTCTAATTGACATCAATGTCCATGCTATTAACAGTAAGGTATTATGGAGTAGTCTTATCTTCAACAACAAACAGAACCAACCAACTGAGAGTAAAAAACTCACCAAAGGCAGCATTGATTTAATGTTGTAAATGACTTAGTATGAATCTAATTTCTTGGTACAACAAACTAACTTGGCATAAACGATGACTGGTATTTTCGTGGAATGTAATTGATCTATAAAATTCGTGCATTTCTATTTTGACGGTCATAATTTTATTATGCAAACATGCAAATGAGGTACTGGTATTGTTAAAAAATTTAGCATTGGCTTTCTGGTGCCGCTAAAACTATAATGCTGGTTTGAATTCAGTTTAGCAATGGCACTTTGGGACGTCGTTAATATGGACCATATATAAACAAATTTATAAAAGTAATTAACTATAAACAGTTGAATGACTAGAATCTAAATTTTAATACTATTATGGATGCAGGTATATGCCAGAGAGTGGATTAAGAAAGAAAGGAAACAAGACCCGGAACTAGATGTACGTCTAACTGGGTAAGAAAAATAAGATCTTTGGTATCTAAGAATCTTCGAAAACGCGTTAATGATCGACCTAATACGTATTCAAAGACGTAAATGCTATCGAGGTGTCTCACTTCAATTTATGACAAATATGTTGTTGTCTTAGCAGACAAGGCTTCTAACAACATTGCGTTTGTATGAAAGTCACACTATTATGAATAACTCATTAAAGAAGCATCAACGATAACTCAAGGGTAATTTCACATTAAACGTGCCACATTTGACAAAGATGAAATCCAGACTAACCTTAAGTCCTTCTTGACTTCTTCGAATATTCATTATGGCAAAGTCTGAAGACTTACTATACTAATATTGGATTCCCAAAATTAGAAGGAAAGGTAAAAGGCTGTCTTATCTACGTGCTCTTCCAAAGAGTTGTCAATACGGCTGACTAAGATATTGTCTGCAGTGAAAGAAGGACAGCAAAATACTGTGGTGTAACGTGTTTAAGGGTTCGTACCCGAGTTAACCCCTGGATCTGAGGATGACCTTATAAACTAGTAGCGGTTTTATATAAATCTAAATTGAAGTAACTTGTCTCTTTTGAGTTCTTTAAATTCTCTCACTCTTCTAGCTCTGAACTCTTTTAGCTCTTCTAGGTCTATATAGCTCTACTAGCTCCCTAACTCTCTGTGCTTAGCTTCCGTGTATTAGTATGACGCCTTCGTCTCTTCATACTTGGAGCCAAGCTATTGGTTTCATATAGAAAAACTAAGTGATCTTGATTGATACGGATACTAAAAGACCCTGACTGACTTGACTTGGGGGAGTCTTTTTACGTCCTACACCGACAACTTAATGCCCTTGGTCGGACGGAAGCGGCTGCTTATATACTACCAGTGGATTAGCCTATTCCATTTTTAGACGATACCACATTTCAACATAGGTAAGATACAAGAGTTGTCAGCTTACTTTGGGAAGATTTTATTATTTGTGGATGATGTTTTATGTGAATATTTGTGAAGATTAATTGTTATCTAACATGTTTTTATGTAGTTCCCGTGTTCCGAGGGTAACAAGAAAAGATATGGGTTAAACCCATATCCAGAGATGTTCGATTTATATGTTATAGGTGTTTCCCATTTGGTTAAATAGTTTTTTCAATTTGTTTTATTTAAAATTTCATAATATGCTGTAAAGAGATGCAAATATAGACGATTGTGAAAGGCAAGAAATAATCATCTTGATTATAATATCTCAACTTTAAGAAAAGTACTGTAATAAAAAAAGCAAAGTTTTGGAAGAACAAATATATGTTTACCAATAAAAATACATTGACCATAGTCAAGTGGTTCTGTGGGGAAAATGTGAATGTAAGATCGGCAGTTATCGCGTCCTCGGAAAATCAAAGAAAACATACCGACAAGTTACAATTTTTATTGATTTAATTTTACTGTAATTAAAATTGTTTCAAAAGATTTGCACTTAAATGTATTTAAGAACTTTATAAAAATTTTCAGAATTTAAAATATAAAAAAAACAATTAGAAGAAGAGTCTTATTTTGCAAAACAATTGATGAGATTATTAACTTCTACAATTATTTTCAACAATATAAACTGTTGATGACCTTTATTCGAAAGTAACTGAATGTTTTTTCTCGGTTGTATTATTATATATATATAACTTGCTTCGTTAAAATATCTTAACATCAAAATTTTTAAATCTTGAATTAAATAAAAAAATCTATATCTTTTGTGTTTTTTTTATTATTGGGAAACTTCTTTTCCATACTAATTTCTACTACATTTTTCACTGATTCAGACATCAATTTTTTTAAATAACAAGCCTGTTTGAAAATCTAATTTTGTAAATATAGTTTCTTCTCACACAGCCAATAATGCAATTGGTACAGAGAAAGTAACATATAAACAAACAAAACAACAGGCTATATACAGTATATATTAAAATCATAATCTAATTTAGCAATTTGAGCGTCTTATTATGCGAGTCTGATTAATCTTTCATTTTTACCTTTCATCAAAGTTCAGTGTCAGGTAATAAATAATCAATTAGCAAATAAACAAGACACATCTAATATACAATTACACAACAGAAACACGAATCATCACGAGAGTTTGGGATTTCGAACCGTCAATAAACAAAACCCAGGGAAATTAAATTTAATGTTCAAGATGACTAATTTTCTGCGTAAAAGTTACATTTTCTACCTTATAAATTATGAAATAATTCAGAAATAAGTTTTCTGGATGAGTGGTCACAAGCGCGTTAAACAAAATCTAAAAATGCACTTTTATTGTCAAATTATCTAAGTAACTAATAAAAGAAACCGAAAAATTTACACTTTATCATGTTAAAATAAGAATGCATAAAAAATTACGAAGCTTGACATATAAATCACGAAATAATCCAAGAAATACAATTGAACCGATGAAATACATTACGTAATATAATATAACAAAAGTTTTAAAAGCCTTTTTCTTATCAAATTATATAACTAATTAATAAAAGATAAATCACGAAATTATCCAAGAAATACAATTGAAGCGATGAAATACATTACGTAATATAACAAAATTTTTAAAAGCCTTTTTCTTATCAAATTATGTAACTAATTAATAAAAGAAACTCAAGTATATACATTTTATCATGTCAACAATAGAATGCATTAATAAAAATACTAGGCTTACCCTATAGATAGTAAAATAATCCAAAAATAAAAATTGAAGCGGATCTATTCATACTGGTAAAGCGCGCATTAATATGCAATAATGTACATCTTTACTTCTTCTTATTAGACCAGGACAAAAAAACGTATTTTAAAGCTTGAAGGATTTAACAAATACGAAAAAACTGTAATTGAAATATTTTCTTGAATATTAAATTTGCCATTTTATCACTTAAAACATGAACTATATTGTAGAGTATGGTTTTTACCTTTTTGCTCAATTTACCCGAAAACAATTATATATCATTAAGAGATAACAAGAAGAGATCGAACATATGATAAAAGAGAAGGGGAATGAAACTGACCCAACAATAGATTTCGTCACAATACCCACGCCTCCGGACAATTGCGTTCTAGCATAATCCATATTCTCTTAACATTCTCACTGCATTCCTATTTTAAACAAGGTTTACTCTCTGAGTTTCTTCTGGAATATTTTGGAAACTTTATGTGGCCAAACAAAAAACAACAGATATTCTTTTTAATTTCACAAGGTTTTATACTGTAATAATCTAAGAGTTTTCCCAGAAATTTTCAGAAATCTTTAACTTTTCACCTAACATGACTTTCTCTGATATAACGACCCTACTTAAGACAAGAATTTTTCATTTAGAATTACATCTTGGCAATTTCGGACGTCTCTTTTATACACATCAATTGTTGGTACAAGTGACTATTATGTTTATTGAGTTTAACATTGGTATTGACGGAACCTTTAGTAATAATTTTGATCATAAGACCAATCCATAATCAGAATTTGAAAGGCCAGTTTTGAAGCAATTTAGCCTATGTAGCCGTTCACGCCTACTCTTAGCGAATACAGCCCCAGTGAGACTGCTACTACAAAGGGGGTTTTAACGTGCACTTGGGTGACATCTCCTGCACACGGGGTCGAGATTTAACGTCCCAATCCGACTGGACAACATATTATAAAGATTAACAGTCATGTTGGTTTCGTGATTTTTTTTTATCTCTCAAATCTTAACAACAAAAAAACAACAAATTATGTACATATATAAGCTCCCCCCCCCCTTGAGTTTCAGTTAACGTAATGAACACATAGCTTATAACAAAGATATTCACTATGCTAGATAATAATCTTTCATCCACTTAGGATTGTTCTTTCGCCTCTTTCCTTCGTCACTGGTAATCGCCGAGGGCTGATCCTCAACTTTGACATCCAATTGCAGCTCTTCCTTTCTGAAATCAAACTGCAGCTCATGTGTCTGATTCTCTTCTCTTTTGCATAGTTGTCCTGTGTTCTCGACTTGTGTTCCTACACTTCTAGTTCCTGTCTCATCTCGAAATGATTCTCCTAGTAAAATCGGTCTGTTTCGTTTCCTGATGCGATCTATATGTATAATCTGAGGTCGGTATGTCTACCACAGTTGACCTTATATGTCACATCCGATATTTTTGACAATATCTTGAAAGGTCCTCTCCTTAAGAGTAACTCGCATATAATATCTATAGCTATGCGTTACATTGGAAAACTTGCACAGGAGCTTGCTTCTTTGGTATAGGCGCTTTCCTTTTGGTACACTGGGTACACCCTAGTACATAATTCTTTACATCTGTGTGTTAACCTGGCCAATAGTAGGTAATTTTAATCTTGGCCGTTGTCTTCCGTATCCCCAAATGAGCTGAAGTACGATTGTCATGATAATGACTCAAAATAGTTCTTCTTTCCGTTGAAACAACCTCTTGCAAAATCGGTTTCTGTACATCCTTCTTTCTGTAAAGAATATCATTTTCGATCCTCAATAACTCAAATTGACACCACAAAGATTTTGTTACCATTGATTCAGCTCTGACCTCCCTAAAATCTGACTTCTATCCGCGAGTCACCCGCTCTCTAACGACCCTCAACTCTTTGTCGTCTTCTATAGTTTCAGTTCCTTCCAACTTTCGTGTGAATTCTCTATTTCCTTCCACACTGTCTACATGGCTTTCTACTCAATGAATCCGCATTTTTATGTTTATTTCCCGGTCTATGATTGATTGATTGATTGATTGATTGGATGTCTGCTTTACGTCCAGCGAGCAATATTTTCAGCTATATTCAGGACGGGAACAAGTTAACAAACAATAAATCAACGGAAAATGGGGGTGGGATGCGTCACAGAGAATACAATTTTGACTGCCACTGGAAAAGTATAGAGTTTTGGGTAGAGGCGGTAAATTTAGCCTTTTGTAGCGTCTACAATGAGCCTACTCTTTTTCGAAATCTACAAAAAGGGGTCTTTATCGTGCAAGGAGCGTGGCACTCTCCAAACACGTTACCCACTACGGTCCGTGGTCAGGCTTTCCGTATTATGACATGACAACCCCCCCCCCCCCCCCCAACGAGAGGGACGCGCTGGGCTGCTCTGTGGGTCGAGCTCTGGCCCGGCTTATGTATAATCTTCGTATCGTATGTGCTAAGCACTTGCAACCATTGCGCCATCAGTCCTTCAGGTTCTTTGAAATTAGGAAGCCACGTAAGAGAGCCATGGTCTGTTCGAACAAAAAACTGTTTGCTTTATAAGTAGTGCTTAAAATGTTAGGTGAAATGTACTACTGCGAGCAATTACTTTCGAGTAACTCAATACTTTTTTTCTTGTTTTGTCAATGTCCTGCTTGAAAAAGCAATTGGTCTCTCGCTCCCATCAATCATTTGAGAAATTACCGCTCCAATTGCTTCATTACTTGCATCTGTGTCCAGTATGAATTGTTTTGAAAAGTCAGGATGGGCTAAGATAGGAGGCAAAACGAACTTCAACTCAAATGCCTCTAGACACTCCCTAGTCCATTCAAATGTTCTGGTATTTTCTGTCAGTTTATGGAAAGGTTTCGCAATGGCTGAGAAATACTGAATGAATTTCCTGTTATAACCACAAAAGCTTAAAAATGATCGAAGCTCTTTGACGTTCTTTGGGATTGGCCACATTTCTATCGCTTTAGTTTTCTCTTTATCCTCAGCTATGCCACCTGATGATATCACATGACCTAAGTAAATTACTTGTTTGGAAAAGAGCTCACATTTCTTTGCCTACTTTTTATCCCTGCTTTTGAAAGTCTATCGTACTCTTTACTTAAGTTTAATACCATTTCCTCAAAAGAGCGTCCCAAAACAATAATATCATCCAGATACATGAGACAAATGTCCCATTGCAATCCTTTTACGAAGACTCCATTAAGCGCTCAAAGGTAGCTGGGCTACCTTTAACCCAAAGGGCATTACCTTAAATTCGTAAAGACCCGATCTTGTCACAAAGACAGTCTTTTCCATATCCTCGGCTTCAAATTCCACTTGCCAATACCCAGATGTGAGATCCAATGTTGAATACCAAGTGTAACCTGTTAAATGATCGAAAGAATCGTCGATCCTGGGTAACGGATATGCATCACTCACTGTCACTGCATTCAATATTCGATAATCCACACAAAATCTCATGTTCCCATCCTTTTTTCGAAGTAAAATGACAGGAACCTACTATTGGATGGTGTAATTACATCATTTTAAAGCATTCCTGACACTTGCTTGTCCACTTCTTGGGCTAGCTGGTATGGTAATCTTCTGAGAGCTTGTTTTATAGGGAGTTGCTTCTTTGGTATTGATTTTGTGTTTCAGAACACTCGTTCTCCCTAAATCCATATCTGTAGCGGAAAACAAATTTTCATGCTCTTTGATTAGTGTTTCAACTTTGCTCCGATGTTAAATTTGGCTTCGATCTCTGAAACAAATCTTTCAGGTCAGACCTAAAATCTCCTCTTGTTTCTTTCTTTGATAACACCTTTCCCATATCTAGAACGGAACTGACTTGAGCAATGTTAGTTCTTGGATAAATTATCTGAGGTTCTGAAGATAGATTCATAATTCTAACAAAACTTGTGCTGCAGGTTTAGACAAAGATCGAGCGACTATTTCTTTTCCACTCTGTAAAAACTTTTCTGAAGCTTCCACCAATAAGTTCGTTTCTGGTAAATTCTCATTGGCAGGAATTTTCACAACTCCTAGTACGATAACCTCACTTTGTGCAGGAATTACTACATCTAATTTAAATTATATCTTTCACTTACTCCCCCCTTTTTTGCTAGGGTCGCTGCGTGAAAGATATAATTTTAATTTGATTGGAATTACTACCTTCTCTTCCGCCAATACTCTAAAACATCTAAACTTGCCTGAGTATTTTAAATCTAATTTGCTACCCTCTATTTCTAACCATTTATTTTCCAGGTCTATCTTACCCTGATATTGGCTCAAGAAATCAAGTCCAAGAATGCCATCAACCGAAATGTGACATACCATATATCGTTCTGCCATCTTGAAATCTGAGCTTAAAACTTCCTTTTCCCTCTATTTGTATACTATTTCCTGTTGCACTAAGGATTTTCTGATTTTTCGACATCAACAACGGCCGCTTTCCAACAGAAATTTTCTTGTAAATCCGTCCGGACATGAAGGTCCGTGCGGCTCCAGTATCGACTAAACAATTCATGAGTTGATCACACACTTCTATATCAACATACATTCCGGCTTCAAGTAATGCAATATAAGTGCCTATGTTTCCGTGTTGTTCCTTCGTTTCGGTATTGATACTGTTACTTCCTACTGTATGAGGTTGTTTATTTCCAGGCTGACAGTCGTTGTTAAAATTTCTATTCTGATAGTATCCGCGTCCTCGGCCATTGAAATTGTTATTACCACGATACCCTCTGTTGAACCGACCTCGACCATTAAATTTCCGAGGATTGTGTCCTCCATTATTAGTATTGTTGTTTTGTGTATCTGTGCTGCTCTTTTCTCTCTCAGTTTTTATTTCATCAATATCCGTCTGCAGTTGTTTTAGTTGTTGTTGCATTTCTAATATTAACTGATTAAAAGATTCCCTACCTGGGTCTTCTAATTTTTCATCAACATCTTTCTCATCATTTGCCGATCTAAAATATGATCGGCCTTCTTTCGACTTTATCTCTGTACTGTTGTAGGAAAAATAGCAAAGAAAACCGACCGAACAACAAGAGCCAAAAGTCAAGGGAAAGTTACAAATCCGGATATAGATAAACGCAACACAAAAACCAAAAACACAAAAACAGAAAGAGAGTAACCCGAACCCCCAAAAAACCAAGTTGTAAGTTTCCAGCTCAATTCGTATTGCTTCTTTTAAATCTATGGGACAAGACTGCTTGATTCGTATTCTCATTTCTGAATCAGCTAATGCTTCAATAAAATATTGTTTTGCCAATGTCTTCATGACATCCATTAGCTCTGTAGGGTACGCCTGGTCAGCTGAACTTTATAGAGCTCAGTCTGGTTTGGAGCGCAAATCTTTACTCTTAAGCATTCACCAAAGCTGTGTAATCCTGTTGACATTATATATACAAATCTCCTAACACCCCTTGAACTTGGCCTCTCAATGCCATAGCTAAATAAAGTCCTTTGTCTATATACGTCCAGTTGTTAATTCTTGAACAAGCCTCAAAGTGTGACTTAAAGTCAGGATATAGTTCCATCAAACGTTGAAGGCTTTACTTTTGTATTTGATACCTTGTTCTGCGCTTGACTTCCTGTCTTGCTTTTCAACTGTGCCTTCTTTAGCGTACTGTTACACCAGCGGGTGGCTTTTCATCTTTCATGATTCGCTGATACATTGTATCTAAATTCTCTGTTGGCTCTTCTAATTTAACTTGATGCGAGTCAAGATCCTTTGGCTTTCCCTCTCTTCCCAACTTGCAGCCTTCGAATTCTTCTAACTGCTCCTTTAGTTTCCGAATCTCCCACTCTCTACGAACAGAATTAATAATCTTCTTATGTATAGATCCAGTTCTCTTGTAAAATAAAATTCCGAACGCCTTCTATCTGTCTTAGGCGTAGAGTGGCTCATTCCGCTCTCCGTATTTTGAATGAGCACTTCAGTATCTTCTGCCTCGCTACCGGTACTAATATATTCTGCCATGCCTAAATTGAGCTCTCGCGGCTCTTTAATAAGATCAGATATTAAAAATCAGATCAGGCTAAAAGCTCTTATCCCACCGCTGCCACCAAAAATCTATAACGTTTTTAGGGGTGCGTAGCCGAGTAAACCCCGGGATCTGAGGCTGATCTTATAAATTGGTAGCGTTTTTATATAAATCTAAATAGAAGTCGAATTGTCACTTTGAGCTCTTTAAATTCTCTCACGCTCCTAGCTTTGAACTCTTATAGCTCATCTAGCTCTATAATAGTTCTACTAGCTCCTTAACTTTCTGTGTTTAGCTTCAATGTATTAGAATGACGCTTTCGTCTCTTTAATACTTGGAGCCAAAGCTCTTGGTTTCATATAGAAAAACCAAGTGATCTTTATTGATACGGATATCAAAAGACCCAGACTGACTAAAAACGGCTGCTTATATACTACCAGGGGGATTAGCCCATTCCATTTTTGGACGATACCATCTTTCACCATTGATAAGATACAAGGTAGAGTTTTCAGCTTACCTTGGAAGAGTTTATTATCCATTTCAATGTTTCCCTAGCAATTAGGGGTCTATATTACTATCGCTTTTGTAAACCTTTTTCATACATTAAGGTTTGATGTTTTATGTGAATATTTGTGAAGATTAATTAACATGTTTTAATGTAGTCCCCGTGTTCTGAGGGTAATTAAAGAGAAGGGGAATGAAACTGACCCAATAGATTTTCTCCATTCTGGTTATTTGCGAATTAATATCAATCATATGTGGATTCTTAAAAATTCTAAAGAACTTTTGGACAATTTGAAATCAAGACCGATATCTAAAATTCCATATGTTAAAATCTTTGCCTTTTGACACTTTATACCACATTCCTCATGACAATCTAAAATATCGTCTAGAAGTAACCATCCATAGATCATTTGCTTCCACATATGTCTACAAATGTGTAGTTGTATTTTACGACACGACATATTTTTCTACTTAAGAACAAAAAGCAAATGAAATAAATTAAGTTTGCTAGGATAAAAAAACGATGTCTCCCACCGTTCCCAGGGCATAAAAATTTCCGTGTAATATGCACAACTAAATATGGTGTAATTGCTACACACCAAGTTTCGTAAAATTTGATGCAGTAGTTTCAGAGGAGTTGAGCGGAAACCATGATTTATAAGGAATTGTTGGAAAATTCTAAGTTCGAAGGGCCAGAACTCCCACAAAATTTTGAGGATTAAAATTTCTAGGTAATATGCATAACTACATATGGTGTACTTGTTACATACCAAGTTTCGTAAAATTTGGTTGAGTAGTTTCAGAGGAGTTGAGCGGAATAACTTCGTGACGGTCAGACGTACGAACGGACAGGACAAAAACAATGTCTCCCCACCAAGTGGGGGGAGGGACATAATCATGCTAAAGCGAGGAACAGATTGATTGTATGCTAGATTTTCTGATCGACAAAGATTTGTTCATGTATTCTTATGAAACTGAGTTTCTTCAACGTATTTTTATTACAAGAACATAGCAGACTCAATGTGCTTTAATTTCACGTATAGATATATTGATGATGTCCTTTCAATTAACAACCCTCATTTTGGTTAGCGACTTCAGTTAATATATGATTCAGAACTGGAAATTAAAGAAACAATAAAAACAATTTAGCACTAACGAGACATTTTTAAATTTAAAATTATAAATTTTCCTCACATGTGCAGAAAATCCAGCCTCTCCTAAATACGGTGTCTATATTTCTCCAATTATCAGGTTTACAAGAGCTTGCAATTAGTATACTGATTTTTGCAAACGTCGCCAATTTCTTTTTTTTTTTTTTGACAAAACTTCCAAAGATCAATATAAGAACAAGGAAAAGACAAATTTTTTGGGGAAAAGAGATGGACAAATTCATAGGAAATTGCCTCACACAGAAAAGTAATGGAGAGTTGCAGTTAAGACATTTTCTTTCTTTTTTTTACAATACGCCTCTTATTTTCGAAATCTAAAACAGAGGTCTTAAAAATATGCAAGGAGCGTGTGAATTCATTGCCAAGCTTTTTCCTTTTATAACAAAACAAACCCCTTCTACATAATGAGATGACATCACATATCAAACACCCAAGGATGTTACGCAGCTCCTTCGTGCTGCAAATTTGACAGGTCAAAATGAAAAGGACTTGAAAGTTAAACACAACACACATACTTGCAGATTTCTATATACCCCCTGTGTGTGGGGTATAATATATCAAGTTTAGATGTCGTAAAAGATGATCAAACAAAAAACTCAACAATTTATGTTCTGCAAAAATTTTTAATTGGTAAAATTCTGTGGAAGATCAATAATGTACAGATATCTACAGTGAAGAACAACATCAAAGCTAAAGCAACATTGACTCAGTTCTGTGTAGTTTATTTCCATCTCCTGACAATCCTTTTTATTGCAGTATAATCTCATAAATAATATATAATACATCATCAACTACAAAATGGATGCAATAAATGAATGAATCATTTGCAAAAAAAAATGTAAAATAATGATATTTAACCTTTTTTGCAACTGACATTTCCAAACTGCTTTTTTACATTGAAAAAGTTTTGATTTTTTCAATAATTCCAAGTGATATTTAGACCAAAATTTAGATGAAAAAATTAATATTTTTGCAATATCAATATTCTTTTTTTTCAAATTAAACAACAATATAGCTTAAATAAACGAATAGTTTAGGCAGCAAATAAATCATTTCAGACAAAATTTTTTATTCTAAGGTTGTGATTAACACACAAAGAAAACGTTGTACACAAATCGAAATGACAAATGTAACTAGAGTGACCAAACATAACTGACCAGGCCTCAGTTTAGTAGTAGACAACATCAATAAAAAACTGACAGCATTACAGATGTTCTTTTTCAGCATAAAAGACAGCCATGTAAAAAACACTTTAAACATAAGGTGATGATATACAATATAAAAATTACTACTGCATTTACACTCAGTCCAAATGTTTTTCAACACTTACCCATAGAAGTGATTTGGGTGCCATATACGTTTTAAAGTAACAGTCCTTAACTAAACTACCAGAATAGAATATTGTCAATAGATTGCTTTTAAACTGACCAAGCACTATATCTATAATGTACATGTAAATTTTCCACAGAAATATCTCCCAATTTTGGCTTGATGAGGTTGATCATAATAGAAATGACCCTTTTGTGCACAAAAACTTAAAACAATCGATACCAAACAAATACCTTTAAGATATTTTTATGTAAAAACCAGTCTATGTAAAGCTGTTCTGAAACAAATGCCCATCTTTTTGTCCAGATTTCCTAATGGTAATTACAATACATAGACTAATTATCAATGATGTCAATTTAAAAAATCAATGAACAAAAAAGAAAAACCGAATTTATATGACCAACATGAACATATTAGCACTACAACAATAACTTCTGTACACACTACAGATTACAATTGTACTGGAATCATGGCTTAAATTCAGGAAAAAAGAGTTAACAGAAATTACATTTCAAAATGGGAAAAATATTCCGTACTGTACTCTCCATCTGAGCACCAAAAACATTACTAGTTAGTAGCAGTATCATTACGATTCCAAAGATCAGACAAATATACCAATGACATTTTTGATAAAACAGATGTGGTTCTAAACACTTTGAATAGAAACCCAAAATGTTATAATACTACACAGGGTGCCAAAAGGATGAAAGCGGCATTTGGCAAAAGTTACATCAAACACAAATATATCTTCTACTAAAAATTTGGGTTTTTTTTTCATTTTTTTTTAATAATTACATGCTTTAGAATATCAATATCACTGACCACATATACTTCATGTCACTCTGTCAAAATCTAAAGGACTGATTACAAAGCAAAATATTGTTGAAAGACAAAAAAAACTCAAGATACAGCATCAACAATTTTGTGATATTTTTGCAGGAATGTTTCTATTTCATTATCTAAGCCAACTATACATAGCTGGCATTGTTCATTAAAACTTTAAATTATCTAAAAGTTTAAATCCAACATCAAACGTTTCCATCATCAATTATAATTGTATGTTCTTTTTTACACTCTTTAAGCAAAGCAAACATATATGGTATCTTCTAAGATCAAATAACAATTTTCAATACAAAATAATTAGATGGAATTGTTTATTGGACTTAGTAAGACATGCAAGAATGGTGAAGATATGACCATGACAACTTCAAGCTTTAATTAAAACCTTAATCAACTTATCAACTTGTATTCAAAGTGTTTACAAACACTGCATGTAATATCAATTAATTGGCAAACAATAAGAATAAATTCACATTAACAATAACCTTCACAAAGCAGAAGAGAACAACTCTAAAATTTGAATTTTTATTGTACAGAACAGTACAGCATAAAACTGTAGAACTCTTTAAAACAAATGATAATCTACTTCAATTATATTGTACGGTTCATAAATTGTGTTGTTCTTTACATAAACTGACTGAAAACTGACAGTTATTTTTAAGATATGTTTACCATGACATCTGGAATCCAATACACTAGTCAAATCAGTAAAATACAGTAGACTTTTTATTCCCCACAACAAAAAATATGGAAATTTATTTTTGTTTACTGTATTCACAAGAAGTAGATTTTTCAAGGAGGTTATTTATGAATGAGACACATTCCTACCAACCTGATACAAATGTCTGGGTACTTTTGTCAAACTGTCAACAACAAAAATATCTTTGGTTTCTTTGCAACTATCCCTGATATGCAAAACAATTGGTATACAGATAAATTATTTTTTAATAAAGAAAGATGTGACATCATTTCAAAATTTGTCTCAAGGTTCCCCTTTTGTTTAAATCAACATATCCATTCTTCAGTCTTTTACATGCTGACATCCTGTGGTCCCTGATAATTGAAAGTAACAAGATTTTTCTCCTGTTAACTGCAGTACAACAGACCTAGCCTAATTAAAGCACTATATTTTTACAAGAAAAGTATTCTCTGTTTCTTAAATTCAATTCAAAATATAATTGTTACAATCATATTTTCACATATTTTATTCAGTAACTTTGTAATACCCACTCCATTCTGAAGCATACAAAATTACTACAACATATTTATAAAAAAAATTATGACTGTAAATGAACCTACAATTAATTTTACATATTGAACACAATAAAACAGAAAAAAAATGTGCATGGAGAAAAGTCGCTAATCATTTGTGAGCAACCATATAATAGGTACACAAGATATAAATCTTTCTAACTCAGCATCTTTAAGAAGCCGAAATAAAAAAATATCCTGAATAGATGCTAAAAATGACGGACAGTTCTTTTCAGAGAATACTTTTCACACATTACAATTAGATAATTAACATTAATTTCTGCTTGATTTGATTATCTCTACAAAAATAAATCATGCTGCAATATATCACAAATATTTACCGTATTGTCTAATTAAGAGCTCCTTCGCATTTCTACAAAGGAGTAACTGAAATCTTGATCAAATATGTATATATACCAACAAGACTTTCTGTCTAAGTTAACCTTTTTATTGTAAACATTAATCAGTTTACATGTTTGTAGAAACACTTGGAGCAAATCATAATTATTTTAAATCACTATAATTAAGTTGAATAAAACGTTACAAATTTTATTGTTTACTGAAAACATCTGTACCGTTTATGTATTTACAATTTTCTCACAAATTACTACAAATTCATTGACAAGTAGGTATTAATACATTCAATGAAGGCCAGACTACATGAATAGGACAAAAACAGTTGATAAAAAAGCATCATGTGTTACATAAACAAATCTGATTACTGAAATGTAAATGATGTAATGGCTATGATATTCACACTGAATTCTGGCTGACCTAGCATCAACATTCATACCAATCACTTATAACACATATACATAGATTAAACAGATGTGGACAGAAACTGTCGTGGATGTCTCTAAACGTACTGCATACCCTCCACAATTAACACCATGATTTAATAAATCATAATGCTGATTTTATTTAAGTACAGAGATTCAGCAAGCCAGTAACAAAGTTGGAATGCCACAGATTTCCTCACTCACTGATAGTCTTAGTGAACGTCGGTGCTTTCTGGTTTGACAAGATGTAGGGCTGCTGATTCCGATAATGTACTGTGTGGTTGTTGTGAATGTGGGGTGCTATGTGGTACAGAATGTGCATCCAAGGCTGGTGTATTATGTACACCTAAACCAACACTAGCTGCAGCCGCAGCAGCTGCTGGGTTAGGGAACGGGTATCCAGCACCATTCATCCCTTCAGGATAGCCAACAAAACCATAAGGTGGTCTTACTGAATCTAAATAAAAACAAAAAAACGTTGTTTTAAATTTATCATTGTATGAAAATGAAACAAATGAAAAAAATACATAACATATCAGAAATTTTATGTTACGTGTGCCCCTACTTGTTGTGTCACCCACACCATGAATCTATTTTGTGTGTAACACACAACAAATTTCTGGTAAAGTTTTGTTGCATCACCCACTCTTATTAATCTACTTGTGTCCAACAAACAAATAATTTGAGGTCAGGTATTGTGTCGCAAACACATATCTTATTTGAGGTAAGTTTGTGAATCCATCTTGTGTGCCTCAAAAAACTTACCCAAGTAAAGTTTTGGTTCATCACCCACACAATGAATCTATTTTCTGTGCTACACACTACTAATCTGAGGTAAAGTATTATTGTATATCCCACACAATATGCACCATGCAACATCTAACTCAATTTGTCTTCCACACACAAGATTTAATTGAGGTGAAGTTTATTGTGTTCACAACAACTCTAAGACTTTGTTATGTCTCCCACACACCACAATGACATTTTTTCCACTTCCCCTCCCCTTAATGACTATATTTTGTGTCACTCACATTTAGACTTACTTGAGGTAAAGTATTCTTTGTTAACACAGTTGCGTAGCGTGTCTGGAATGCGGCCAACTACTGCCCTCCTTATTTCCCCTGCTGCCATTTCCCGTAATTCTGTCACACTTTGTTCACTGTAGAATGCTGAATGAGGTGTACAAATGAGATTTGGACAATCCTTCAATGGACCTAAAACGAAACAAAACTTTTATTACGCCCTTCTTCAATAAATCAAGATCAATGTATGTAATTTCCAGAATAAAAGCCTTTGGTACTACAAGTCAGCAGTAACTGTTGGATAGTAAAATAATGTCATCTTTTTCCAAGTGTATGTTAACATTTCCAATTTGAAGTGCGTAAAACACATTGGGTCCACACCAGTAGTAAAAAGGAGTATATACTCTTAGTTAACGTCATAAATGATCAACACTCATTATGTTGACATCATAGCAAGATTGTTCACATATTATGACATCACAGTCGAATTGGGTAATTCAAGGAAAAGCCAGGTAGCTACAATAATGTTACTTCTTTTTTTTTTAAATGGATAGACCTACAAAGAAGTCTGGTTACTCACAATGCAGCAGATGGGACTGATTCACACCCGGGGGTATTATGCATATAATCAACTATTAAACTGTTTCCCTGGTTTGCTACAACCTTTTTTTCTTTGCAGTATAACTGATATTTCTAAAACGCTCTAGTTTTTACACTTTATTTGTAATCATGGCATTGTTGACAAAATTTGAATTCAGGAAGTGCATAATTTCGGAAATGATTTTGGTAAAAAAATACCATTCAGGATCATTTTAGCCAGATTTACTGCATTATCCCTGATACAATATTTACTAACACAATTCCCGAAATTCTAAACTCAACAATTTCAATTTTGTAAACTATGCCATGATAAGTTAAAAGTGTTAAAATTATTTAATTTGACATTGTAGATACAATGTCAGAAATGTCAGCTGAATGGCAAAGAAAGGAACAAATATTTATTAAACCAAGACAGCAGTTTAGTAGCCAAAAAGATGTAAATCCCAAGTGTTATTGCTACATTACATTCTCACATTCACATCCAAATTTTAAATGAAAATTTCGTTGAAATTTTTTTTTTTTTGCAATAAGTAACAAGTGTGGACTGTGAGGACGCTCAGAAAGGGATTCCCCTGCGTCGCTTTTAAGTTAAATTATCTCCCCTGAATAATATCCGACAGCAATGAAAATTCTTCATGCACATCTACATATGATGTACTTCCTTCATGTAAAGTTTCATTAAAATCTGTCAAACAGTTTAAGAGGAGTAGAAAATTACTTGTCCGATTGAAAACATCACTTGTCCAAAAATTTTGACCCAGAACATCCAAAATTTGTATGTTTCAATGATTTGGTTATAAACAATACATATTATGCTTAGCTAACATTACGATTTTTTTCTTGGACATCGTGAAACAAAATATGGTATCTCGATTTTCATTTGAACAAAACAGAAATATGTGAATATTTCTTAAGGCTAATCATTTTCTAGAATATTGTATGATCATTGCTGATCTAGACTTACATGTACTTCAACTTGGAAGTGATTATAATTTTCATTCTACATTAAATACAACTTGCATCATAAATATCACAATCAGAAATCACTCTATAAAGAATAACATTTCAAAAGTAAAGTTAACCAAGATAAGATTTGATGCACAAAAATGGACAAAACTTTTTTTTACCCCTGCATTTACAATGTAATAGATATACAAAATTTATTATAATATATATTTATATCTTGCATTAAATAAAAAAATTGTAACATAATGAAAATGATCTAGCTAGAAACTAGCAAATGCAAATATTTATTAATTTTGAAATGTTATACATACTATTTGATAAATTGAATGGCTCACTTTCATGGACGTCAAGTGCAGCTGCTCGAATTCGAGAATCTTTTAAGGCAGCAGCCAATGCATGTTCATCAACAAGACCACCTCTTGCCGTGTTAATCAGAAATGCACCTTCAATAAACAAAATGCAGCAATGTGTAAAGATTTACCTTGTGAATAATCATGAATTCTATATAAATAAATGTATATGCATTCCTCAAATACTGTACATAAAATTGTAATAAGTACAGCATTAACCTGAAAGTTAGCATATACATACTTGCACATGTTAATAGGCTTATATAAAAAAAATCAATGACATGAACATCCCTAGCCAAGAGTTACTATCAAGACCTTGCTCCTAAAACATGTTTTTTCACTACTGTGAAATATTTTTCTAGAATATGTAAATGAGATTACAAATATCACAATTCAATAAATCACAAAAAGATACATGTATAACAACAACGTACAACAAAAAATTATAAAAAAAAACCCCAAAAATTATGAAAAAAAAACCCAAAAACAAAAGTACGGGCATAAACTACTATCATGGAACAGTCACATAAATGTTATATTTTACTTGGTCTTTTTTGTACAAATAAATTGTTACAAGCACTATAAGGTTGTTTAAGTTAACTACATAAAGCAGCAATTTAATAAGGTTGTTTAAAAAACTAAACTTGAAGAAGTAATTTTGTCCAAACAAGTTTGTATCAAGTAAACTGTACACAGAGCAGTAATTTTAGTACCTGGTCTCATTTGCTTTATTGTGAAGTCATTTATCAGATGGTGGTTGTGTTCATTTAGATTACAATGTAAGCTCACACAATCACTTTGAAATAACAAGTCTTGGAGGGTGTACACTCTTGTGATTCCTAAAAAAACAAAAAACAAAAAATAAGTTAAGGCTATTACAATTAAACAGGCTTGGTAACAATCCAAAAAAGCAAATATATTTGTTCTGCTACATCATATTTTAGTATAAAAAATTTTAACAGTCAAACATGAAGCAAACCGTTAAGTTTATTCACTGTGACAAACTGCCACTATGTGTTTCACTGCAAAAATATGCAAAGACTTGAAAAGAACAAGTTGTGTCCAAACATCGTCTAATCTGCTACTAAAAACTAAAGGCTGTTGCCCCAGTTCTGATAATTTTGAGTGATTATTTACTGTACAATACTTTAAGAAGTTTACCTAGATTGTTTAGTACATCCCATTATCAATTAATTTTTTTTTTTTTTTTTACAGCTTAACTGACAACGTCTTACCTAATGACTTTTCAACACCATCTTGAAGATATGGATCATAAAAAATAACATTAAAGCCAAATGCCTTAGCTCGCAAGGCTACAGCTGATCCTACTCGACCTTAAAAAGATTAATAACTTACTAAATAATTATATTTTTACTGAATCATCATACGAAAACAGACATCAGAGTGTAATGTAGTTCAACATATTTTCAATAGACTGTATAGCTGGTAATATTTGACGTTTAATATTTTCATAAGGACATACATACTTCACTCTTCCCTTTCAAAACCATTTACATATTTTCAAATACACTGAATTATGTTTTTTACTCCTCCTGCAAATCAATTTCTATGGAAAAAAGTTTACCTACAATTCTAGAATACTCTACTCACAGTAAAACCAATTCATGAAGGAAAAGACATTTTAAAAGAATGGTTCAAAATATGTCCAAAAATGATTCAATTCTAGCAATGAAGGTTTTTTCTTGTGATAATGTAGTTTCTAATGATAGAATTATTTGTTTTTTTGTTTTATGGTATTTAACGTCACTTTCAGTAATTTTTCAGCTATATCATGGCGTCCAGTTTTTATTGGGGGAGGAAGCCGGAGAACCCGGAGAAAACCCCCGACCTGCGGTAGGAAAACTGGCAATCCTTGTCAATTAAGATTGGAGTCGAGTACACCCTGCCTGCAGTGAGAATCGAACCCACAATCTCAGGGTTGACAGACCACGTGATCAATAGTAGACAAACTACCTTGACCACTCGGCCACCGAGGCCCCATGATAGAATTAATAAATCCAATCAGTAAATACAAAGGTAAAATTATTTCTTCAATATTTTTTTAATGATTCTATGCAGATCAATTTTTAATAATTAATCATACTTCAAGTAAATAATTACATCTCAAAACTTCAGTTATACTGCATCAGTAAAATAAAACAATGGCTGCAGAAACAACAAGTGTGGGATACCCCCCGCTTCGCTTCAAGTCAAATTATCTCCCCTGAATAATATCCGACAGCGACAAAATTCTTCATGCACATCTACATATGATGTACTTCCTTCATGTAAAGTTTCATCAAAATCTGTCAAGCGGTTAAGGAGGAGAAGCGCTTACAAGGGATGTGGACAGACGTACAGACAGACAGACAGACAGACAGACAGGGTGATTCCTATATACCTCCCTAAACTAGTTTGCGGGGGGTATAATGACAAAAAAACCAATTCTATACTATAAGTGAACGTATTTTGTTGAGGTTTTTTTGTGTGAAAAATGAAAACACTGCTTCCTGCATACTTTCAGATTATGCTCCTTTTGTAGATCAAGAAAGGTACGTCTTGAAATCAACACCTATTTCCTGGAGATATTCAGCGTTTTGAAATATGGCATTTTTCATTTTGATAGGGCAATTTTCCAAAGTACAATTTGACTCAAATTAGGAACATTCCATTGTTGTCTATTCAAAATCCTTCGGGCAATGTCGCCTGCAGTTAAGGTGGAAAAGTCTTACGCTTTGTCAGAATACAATTGATGTCACGAAAGAAGACAAACTTTTTTAAACAACTAAAGGTCTCTTTAGAAACAAAAAATGGCTGACTTATTATGTAAAGTTCCCGTGGCAAAAGTCAAGGACAATATGTAACAAGTAAACAACATAGGCATAGTATAAAACACGGACAGGTTATTGTATAATTTTTTTCTACTACATTTTTGTAGTAAAAGGTAAAATATGGAATAATAAAATATGCAAGCCAAAAATTTTTTCCAAGCGGCTGTGGCATTAAGTATACATCAACACACAATATTGTTTTGTTGCATACTTACCTAAACCTACAATGCCAAGAGTATCTCCACGAATTCTTGCTGATCCTTGTGCTGCTTCTCTTAAATGTTCAGGACCGTTAATTTTTTTACCTTCCCGAACCATATTAGCTAACCAATATGTCCTTCTGTATAAATTTAAAATCAAGCAAATAGTAGAATCAGCTACCTCTTCCACTCCATAACCTGGGACATTACATACTGCTATACCTAAAACAATAACTTCGCTTAATTAATGAGAACTAAATTCATGAAATATTTCCATATTTCCAGTTATAACCAATCCTTAATTACAAGTTTTGACCACTTCGACTACAAAGAAATTGCAAGCAAAAGAATTAACAAGAATGAACAATGTGTAACTGTAGTATAAGATGTCAAATGTCAAAAAGCAGTAGTGCTCAAATGGGGTTGTAATTCATATTATCTGTTCACTTGTCATTATATGGGCTAAAAGTGAAATGTTTATCAATTTTTCCTTATCTTTTGTAATGCTGACACTTGACTTTAATTTCTTTTATGTAAATGTTGATCCTAGATCAGCTGAGTGCATACTTTTTCAGTCTCTTATTTGTAGCATAATAAAACCAGAGGCTCTTAAGAGCCTGTATCGCTCACCTGATTTTATAGGAAATGAAGATGGCATTTCCCTGATGTTAAAGTTAGTCCTGTAATTTTCAATAAACTTTAATTAGGACCATCCAAACAATATTACTAGAAAGCTTTTGTTTCATTGGTTAACCGGTTGTATAGAGAAGATTTTTTTTATTTGCCCATAGGGTCCAATGTTAAACTAAGTCCTGCGGCGGTGGTGGCCATTTTGAATTTCCAATTGCCATAAAAAACATAAACTTTATAAAGGACCATCCAAACAATAATGCTAGTAAGTTTTTGTTTCAATTGATTAACCGGTTTCAGAGAAGAAGCCTTTAAAAACTTTTTCCCATAGGGTCCTATGTTAAACTAAGTCCTGCGGTAGCGGCCATTTTGAATTTCCAATTGCCATAAAAAACATAAACTTTATAGAGGACCATCCAAACAATATTGCTAGTAAGTTTTTGTTTCCATTGATTAACCGGTTTAAGAGAAGAAGCCTTTAAAAACTTTTTCCCATAGGGTCCTATGTTAAACTAAGTCCTGCGGTAGCGACCATTTTGAATTTCCAATTGCCATAAAAAACATAAACTTTATAGAGGACCATCCAAACAATATTGCTAGTAAGTTTTGTTATGATTGGTTAAACGGTTTCAGAGAAGAAGCCCTTTTAAACTTTTTTCTCATAGGGTTGAATGTTAAACCAAGTCCTGCGGTGGCGGCCATTTTGAATTTCCGATTGGGATAAAAAAAAATTAACTTTATAGAGGACCATCCAAACAATATTGCTAGTAAGTTTTGTTTCCATTGGTTGACCGGTTTCAGAAAAGAAGCCTTTCAAACTTTTTCCCATAGGGTCCTATGTTAAATTAAGTCCTGCGGTGGCAGCCATTTTGAATTTCCAATTGCCATAAAAAACACAAACTTTATAGAGGACCATCTAAACAATATTGCTAGTAAGTTTTTGTTTCCATTGATTAACTGGTTTCAGAGAAGAAGCCTTTTAAAACTTTTTCCCATAGGGTTCTATGTTAAACTAAGTCCTGCGGTGGCGGCCATTTTGAATTTCCAATTCCCATCAAAAACACAAACTTTATAGAGGACCATCCAAACAATATTGCTAGTAAGTTTTGTTTTGATTGGTTAAACGGTTTCAGAGAAGAAGCCCTTTTAAACTTTTTTCCCATAGGGTCCTATGTTAAACTAAGTCTTGAGGTGGCGGCCATATTGGTTTACCAATCAAAATAAAAAACACAAACTTTGTAAAGGTCCATCCAATGAACATTATGGCCAAGTTTGGTTTCAATTGGCCAAGTGGTTTCAGAGAAGAAGATTAAAATGTAAAAAGTTTACAGACGCCGCCGACGACAAGTGATAACAATAGCTCACATGACCCTTTGGGTCAGGTGAGCTAATAAAAGGCCATAAAAATATACTATTATATTCATCAAATTATGTAAATATTTTTGTGTGTTGTGCATTTTGTGCATCTGACTAAACAATTATAGAATTTTAACTACATAAACACGTATCACATCCTGTCCTGGGATGAATCTTTATAATCTAAATAATATAGATTACAAACCAAGTTCCCCTGCTGCTTTGACATCCACATTGTCATATCCACTTCCAATACGAACAATGACACGTAAATTTTTAAACTTTTCTAAATCTTCCTTCGCCAGGGTAATGGTATGCCACATCAAAGCGCCGACAGCCTCATTTAATACCTAGAAAACAGTAATCCTCCAGTTGTTATCTTCATGCAAATATGAAGGTAAATACTATTTCATGTTGATAAATACAATTTGTTGTACATACTGTTTATTTTCTTTAAATAATATAATAATATTTGTACATTATCCCTCATAGAATTAACAGACTGATTTTTTTTATAGCTCAACAGCAATGTTTGGCATCAGATTTAATGAAGAATAACTAAATGCAGATCTTACTTAACTTCACTATCTTACTTTTTCATGTATTTCCTGTGTAGACTGAGCATCACAAAATGCCACTGTTGCCACATCTTTGAGAATCGGCATTTCAATTGAACAGTCCCGTCCATCAAGTAAAGCGATCAATGGCCGTGGATGCATGGGTCCATTTGGGATAGGTCCACGGATAGACACTAAAAAAAAAGGTGTTATAACTATACATTTCCTTTGAAATTATTAACCCAAAAAATGCATTTTTACTCTGGCGGGTACTTTAATTTTTCCATCTTTTTTCTGTTCACTGAAGTTTGAATTATTGGGCACAATCCACAGAGTTTTGTGCACTTTTACAATTTTTAGGTAAAACAGCTAAAACAAGTGTGGATTGTGAGCACGCTCCCCCCCCCCCCTTATCTTCCAAAGGGGTGGGTTTGGGGTGGGGTGGTTTAATAACAGTAAAATGGCTAAAATTCGGGCACAAAGCTAAAAACAAAAGGTGTGTAATTAATCTTGTAGTCAAATGGTTCCAAAACTAATTTTTAGCCTTTTAACCCTAACTAGATATCAGTGAGATGTTACCCATCTCTGTGGGCACTGCGGACCTTAAGGTCTAGGTCAAAGGTCATCAACCATGGTAAAAAAGATACAACCTGGACATGAATTTGTCTTTCAGAAACCAATAATGTGACTCAAGGTCAAGTTTAAGGTCAGCAACCATGGTATGTGACACATCGCCTTGATATTATCTACTCACATTTCAAATATCAGTAGCCTACCCCAAAAGATAAAAAAGTTACAGCCTGAACATGAATTTGTCATGCACAAAGCAATAATGTGACCTTAAGGTCAAAGGTGATCAACCACGATATGCGACACATTGTCTTGATATTATCTACCCACATTCCAAATATCAAAAGCCTACATCAAAAAGATAAAAAAAGTTACAGCATGGACAGGATTAGATTTGGACGGACGGACGGACAGACTGATCACTATAGGGCGTCTGCCACAAAGTGGCGGGCCCTAATAAAAACCAAAAAGCAGGCACTTCAGTTGATTAGGTTTACCAGTTAATATACCCACTGCTTTTCAAGCAGGGTTTAACAGCACTACCTTAGAAATCACATTGTGTCTGAGAGACACAATGATGCCTGCACTCTGATTGATAGTGAAGATGCTGTAAGACACAAATGATGCATCCCCAGGTGACCGAATGAGTATCGATTGGTATAGACTTAACATGGGTGTACTAGAAACAAAAGTCTACCTTGGTCAATTATTAATCAGTGTCAAATTTTTGCCTTAATGTACAATAATAACTATTATTTTGATGAAATTTCCAAAGTCTGTAATTTCGGAACCAAAGGTAAACCTGATCTGTAACATCACTGTATATTTGCATACCAAATATCAGCTTAACATCTTTTTGTGTCTACAAAAATACTTATATTTTCATTAAATTTACTATGTCCAAAGACTGTAGTTTCAGTAAAACATAAAATTTATCAATAACTGCTCACTTTAGAATCACATTGCAAAGCTCATTATCTTCAAAAGCTTAACCAAAAAGAGCATTTTAAACTATTATTTTGATGAAATTTTCAAAGTTTGGTAAATCTGCCCAGCAGACCAAATGGAAATAATCACTGTAGATAAATCAGCTATATATCTAGAAGCGTTAACAAGAAAGAAAGGAAAATATATGGGACAGACAGAAGGACAGAATTGCAGATGACCGGGGTAAAAAACAATTTCCCCTTTAACTGTTAGTTGTGGGGCCTGCTTTTTAATTTCTGACACTTGTTCAGAGGTGCAGGTTATGATGTGCATAGTCTTAGATTCTAAAAAGCTCCACTTAATGAGTAACTGATGTAATTAATGACAGTCACTTACTGGTTGGTGCGTCAAGTCTTGGTCTCTTTACTGGCTGAAGTGTTTTCTTTTTGTCCATAGGATGCATGTGGAGATTCAACTCCACACAGGGTTTTCTTCTGCTACAAAGGTACTTGACCTTAGAGCCTGAAAATATTTCATTGGATAAAAATAAATTAAAAAATGTTCCAGTTAAAATATTTGCAGTGACTTTTTTAGTGCTAGTAACATTTTAAATAGTCAAGGAGCTTTGTCATATACAGAGGGAACAACATGTTTTTTATAAAAAACACTAACCCACCATGGAAGTTAATCCTTTCCACTATCACCCACCATGGTATATCCACGCCTACCATCGTGTTTAAGAATCTTCTCAGGTAATCTTACCACGGTGGATGCATAGAGGGAGTTCAGTCTACCCTGGCATGTCGCCACAGGGGTCCGGCCACGATAAAATCTCCGCGGTGGTACATGACAACATAAACGTTGTCATTTAATTGATTGCAGGTCTAAACATCGTTACCCGAATGAAAAGAGAACATTTTTAAGCAGTGCTTATGAATAATCTGCACATGCATTTTATTTATTGATGATCAATAATGATTTAATGTGCGGGTAGACTTGAAGATCAAATATTTGTTCAGGCATAACAGTAGTAAATGTGTACCAGTAACAAGTTACCAGATTGTGTACCCTACATTAAGTACAGTACTGAATACTTCGTTATGTTCTGATTTGGTCAATAGTGGTTAGATGTGTACAATTTTTTAGCTGTAAGCTCCTGCATAAATTAAGTTTTAAAAAGTGGCAAAATTTTTCTCAGATCTTGCAAGATAAAATTTTGGTAATTTTTTAAACAATGTAGTATTTTTACATTCACTGCATTAGAAATTGCATGTAAAAGTGGGAGCGTCTCAAAATGTTCTAACTAGCGAAAAAAGGAATTGGTCACGGATATATATGGCATATATTTTTTAAATGGAAAATGAAAGTTTATTAATTTCCTAGTCCAGGTAAATGCTGAGGAATGTTAGAAAGGTATGCAAATCACAGAAATGTTAGTGTTGTCGACTATAGCCAAAACATTTACTACTGTGCTACCTATATGTCAGATGATGTTTTGTGGATTTTTATTTCTGAGAGTACATCAAGGTTATTTTTTGCATAGATTGTGGTATCTTTTGTTGAAACTAACTGAAGGCAGTACTCAAAAAGAAAGTATTGTCTAATGGACACTATAAAAACTGCTTAGTCAGCACTTTTTGCATCTTTTCTATATACACATATAAAAAAACCACACACAATCACAAGAGAGTGTTCTCCTGTCTTTATTCCATTTTAACTTTCTTTCTTTATGGTCATCTTTACTTTTCGCAATGAATTGGGCATATTCATGGGCATAAAATTAAATTTCGAAAAAAAAAAATTAGGCCAAAAATAAGGTAAATTTTAAACCGTACTGATCAGTTTGAACTTTGGATCAATTTCTCCCAAAGTTTTGATATGACAATGAAAACCTTTGGCTAAAAACTAGATTTTGTCCCTAATTGCTGAATTTAGGGCCACAATTAAGCAAATTAATAGGAATAAGTTCAAATTTTTTTATATAAAAGTGATTATTGTGCACATGATTTAACAAAACCTGTTCAACAGATGGTTTGTAAAGGCATAATTAGGGTCAAAATATCCAACTTAAAAGAGAAAACAGATTTCCTTTACTTAAGTAGAATTTTTTGTGGAATTTAGTGTTATCAACAGCCTTTGACTGAAATATCGGTACTTTTATTTCGCACTAATTGAAGGTATAAAACAGGTTAAATTGAAATTTGTTCATTTATTTGTACTTGTTTAATAGGTTTCTTGTCTAAAAGCACCTTCTTGTTAATTTGAAGCCACATTGAAACAATTTAGGGGACAATATGGCATAGTTTAAAAGATGGAGTGGTCAGCTATTTGAAAGCCACAAGATCTTAGTGTGCCAGCATAGATTGGGCTGGCCAATAGTATAATATAAGGCTAAGTGCATTTAAAAGGTATCTGTTATAGAACTTTGATAATATTTTCTTATTTAAAAGTGCAGGGGCAGTGACAGATATGCACATTTTTATTCTGAAGATGTCTTCAAACACATGTTATATACATATGCAATTTTTCTCCTTGGGTAGGGCTAAAGAATAGAAGAATTTTTCAAGAACACTTTGAATACCAATATATCTTTTATTGATTTTAATTCAAGTATGACCTATGTACTTGATGTAGAAATATTGGCTAAATTGGTTCTCTTGCAAACTTGGTATAGGCATAACAGTAGTAAATGTGTACCAGTAACAAGTTACCAGATTGTGTACCCTACATTAAGTACAGTACTGAATACTTCGTTATGTTCTGATTTGGTCAATAGTGGTTAGATGTGTACAATTTTTTAGCTGTAAGCTCCTGCATAAATTAAGTTTTAAAAAGTGGCAAAATTTTTCTCAGATCTTGCAAGATAAAATTTTGGTAATTTTTTAAACAATGTAGTATTTTTACATTCACTGCATTAGAAATTGCATGTAAAAGTGGGAGCGTCTCAAAATGTTCTAACTAGCGAAAAAAGGAATTGGTCACGGATATATATGGCATATATTTTTTAAATGGAAAATGAAAGTTTATTAATTTCCTAGTCCAGGTAAATGCTGAGGAATGTTAGAAAGGTATGCAAATCACAGAAATGTTAGTGTTGTCGACTATAGCCAAAACATTTACTACTGTGCTACCTTCAACCGGATGCATGTGTTATGCATTAAATATCACCCTGAACAAGTTCGGAAAATTATCCGGATTTGAATTGTCACATTACGTTTTTAGTGTATTACAACGTATAACGAAATGTCCTGAAGTTGTACGCGAACTCTCTTTAATCAATTATAAATCCTTTTCGACAGAAAACAGGCAGTTGAGCAGCGATCTTTTTCTTTATTTGGTATTTAAAACCAGTGTTATTTTAACAAACGCAGACAAAAGTTTACATCACGTATCGTTATATAAAATTCGTTAACATGCTGGGATATAACAAATAAATTACTAAAATGAAGCCAACATGCAGCAAGAATAATAAATATGTGAAAAGTTTATAAACGAGAATCGCCACATACAATATAGTTTAACTACGATATGGTATACAGGTGCCTGTTTCACAAGATTGAATGAAGTCTTACGTACACACAATTCTAAATACACATTTATCTTGGACAATGGCGTTTTAAACTATAACAATTAATATAACATGTTTATATAAAAAAAGTAGTGATGTGCTTCTGAGCTAGTTATACCCTACGCTAAACTGACAATTTTTCAAATGGACGCAGATGTGTTATATGTATAAAGTTCCCGTTAAAATTAACTCGCAGTTTCGGTGTTTTTGCATGACATAGTATGTTCTCGATATCAGACCCCTTTAAGACTTGCCTTAGTTCTCTAAATACAAATACTAATTCTTGATATTTTGTTGTATTGTGGTACATTGATCAAACAATAAAATATGCATAGTTACTTACGTCCGTTATAACATTAACAAAACAAATCGGAATAAAATTATTTTTGAAGACGAAAGAACTGATTTGTCAACACTCATATAAATATAAAATAATTTGCCCCGAATTTACACAACATCGTGTTTGTTTGTTTTTTTGTTTTTTTTTTTTGCGCGACATAATAGAAATTATAAGGATGCTACTAAAGTCTTTTCTACAACAAAAGTTGATGATGTGTCAGGCTTTTAACACTGAAACGACTATTAAGGTTGATTCTATATCACGATTGTATTTTTTCAACACAAGTGGTTCAACACCGAATACGAATCTAGTATAAAATCATTCGTGGAACGATATATTCTGCGACATTAATATTAAGTGATAATTTCCAAAATTTGTCAAAAATCAAAATGTAGCATTGTAAGTCGTATTGATTTTAAAGTTTTTAAAACGAATTTCTTTACAAGTCTCGCATTTATTGTGTATTTCTTTACAAGTCTCGTATTTATTGTGTAATGTGCTATTTACCGTTAAAAATGTGAAGCCGCGTGTTCACCTGTTAATTATAAAATTATACAATACACAAGTTTATTGAAATGTTTGACAGCACGTGCTTGATTAAATGATGACTGGACAATACTTAGGTAATCGATCGATTTTAGGTGTGACACAATTTACATCCGGTAAAAGTTCAAACGGTTGAAACATTAATCAGAGGCGCTGACAGGGAAATTTTGACGATAGAATCAAAGATGTAAATATTTGACAATTTTAAGGGCAAAATGCGGTGTTCTAACCTTTTAGAACACTTTAAGGGAATAATTGTCAATCTAAATCAGTGACAATAAAATATAAGGTATTCTCATATTCTGAATAGATTAACAAGCAGATTAATTTCGTTTTCAAACAAACGTATTAAAACGCATATTTTAACACAAATCTCTAAATTAAATCGCAACATTTTAATTTTTTCATTGTGTAAGGAAATTGAAAATCCACCGTGGTCAACACGGTGGGTCACGATATGTAGTGGACAGAACACGATGTACCGCAGAATACCACCGTGGCCTATGGTGGTGAATTTCTGAATGAAAAAACCACGACCACGGTATATAGTGGGCAATATAAAAAACACGTTGTCACGTCTGTAAATATAGGAAAAAGAGATACAAACTGAATTTTTAAAACTGTTAGGTTCATACAGATTTTTACAGTATAGAGTTATTATAAACATTTGTTTTTTTGTTCATTGTAAACAAAACGCTTCTTTTATTATGATAATATGATCCTATGATTAGGAAGAATAGTTGTATTAGCTACATTAATGTAGCTTCTTTATTTAATGGACAGTAGAACAATATCTCGTACCTTTTTTTTTGGGCAAGGGCACGAATTAAGTCCCATTAGCAGAGCGGAGTGAATCACTCACGGCACTCTGATGATTAAAAGAAGTTGCATATACAATCAGACATGGTCTATCTTGATATCTTATTACAGTGTCACCCTTTTTTTTCGGTTTTGTGTTTAAAATCGATTATTATTGTGCGTGATGATAGTTATTGCCCTTTTTAATAACCCGCTGTGTGCTGTGTATTAGTTGACATTTGTTTCTCGTTTTAATTACGTTAAATACAGTCAACCCTCTTTACAACGACCATGTTAGTTTCCGGCCATTATTGACGTTATAATGAATTAGTATTTTTGTACTTTGATTATCTCCCTTTTTTATTTGCGTCTATTGAAAATCGTTCAAGTCTGCTCAATATCCAAGCTTAATAAGAAAAAAATAATAAAATGCTTGTTTTCTTGCCGATATTTAATTGAAAACCTTTCTTTTTCTTTTTTTTAAAGAAAATTAATTGTAACATATGATTATTTACATTAGACCGATTTTCGGTAATTATCCTATTTCAGATGTGCTACTTCAATCTTAACACACTTGTAATTAAGCCAATAATTTTCTGAAATATGAAGATTTAAATATTAAATAGCCTTTGACACCTTTTTAATGAAGCCATATCCCTATCATCGTTTAGTTTTGTAACGGAAATGTCACACAAGGTTAATTACGAAATAGCAACAGGTGTTCACCTGTGCAATTAACCGTTAAAAAAAATAAATTCTCCGGACAAAGATAATCTTTCACAGGTAAATCTTGATAATTTGTCGTTGTAAAGAATTATTTTATGCTAGCTTTGGTATATTTGTTACCGACAGACGCAGTCGGAGTCGGAAACCAAATATGTTGTTGTATCGAGCATAAACAACACGTGGACACGTTTGTTCCCACTGAAATCCTGTCCGATGTCGAATATTCCGTTAAATCGAATGTCATTGTAACGAGGGTTCACTGTACATGAAAAACATTGAAAAACCAGAAAACTAAATGGCATGTTGCATCTTGGATAATACACATGTAAATTACTGGATTTTTACTACGGAATGGTTGTTATAGTATGTAAATTACCATGTTTATCATAAAATTAGGTCACGTTATCCATATACCGAAAAATGATCAACACAGCATTTTCTAGGTGCATCTTTCAAGACAAAAAAGAGAAATTTCTTCAATAAAGATCGTTTACGATTAGTTCCGCAATGTCTAAAGCTTTAATAACGTAAAGAAGATGAATATTCTCATGTTTGAATTTTGTATAAATAGACCGAAGTTAGAATGTTTTATTTGCTACATTATGAGCAATAGGACTGAATTGTGCCCTTAATCTGACAAATTACAAAACAATAGTATAACGGCAGTTAAATTCTGCCTAAATTGTCGGAGCTACAAAGAGGTTTACCTGGTTTGCTACATACTTTTATATGTCCTTGCAGTTTAACGGATATTTCTACAACACCTTATTCGATAGTTAGAACACTTTAGTGCATTATTTTGGAATGGATTAGGTAAAAAAATATCCTTTATTATTTTAGCTATATTAATTGCATAATCCAAATTACAATTTTGACAGGCAAGATTCTGAATGTGTTTTTTCTCAATTACGAGTAATGGGACCTGTTTGTAGCTCTGTCCATAAAAAAAAAGCAACAAGTGTGGACACAGAAAGATGTCTCGCCTGAATTCTGCATCAGTAAGGCCACACTTAAAAATATTTCAGTTTGGACTTACCCTACCCATTGTTTTCAGGTTGGGTAGGTAGGTAGGTAAACTTTTTTTTTTTTGCTCAGCTATGTCGTCAAACACATCATTCCAGGTTGCCTCGACGGGAAACCTGTACAGCCGATTTTGAATCAATGGTTTCGTTTTGTTCGATTCGCTGTATTTCAACCTGACAGACGAAGACAGAGTGAATCTGTCCATGATTTTGCAGAATTTACAAACCGGAAATATGTCGTTAATTGTAAAGATGGAACAATGACGGAAACTTTCGTTTTTTGGGCTAATAAAAAACTTCCGGGTCGGCGGGTTTTTTCCCGGTCGCTCGCGTTAGTGCAAACAAACATATTTTTAATTATGGCCTAACGAAAAAAAATTCTGTCATAAGCATTACGTATATAGCATTAAATTGTTATCATTTAAAATATACAATGCATGGTAACAGAGAAACAGACCTAATCGTAAAACTTTAACTTAGTCAATGGACCATAAAATTGAGGTCATGGTCAGTTGAAACCTACGAGACAGTCATGTACTAATCATTTGCAATTTATATACCAAATACTTTCATCCTACCATGCATGGTTACAGAGGAAGTGCCCCAATTCAAAACATAGTCCCTGGACCGTGAAATTGACAGTCATGTACTATTCATCATCAACCTATATACCAAATATTATCATCCTACCATGCGTGGTTACAGAGGAACAGCCGTAATCAAAAAAACCTTTAATATAGTCACTGGACCATGAAATTGAGGTCGTCAGGTGGCACCTACCAGACAGTCATGTACTAGTCATCAGCAACCTATATACCAAAAATTGTCATCCTACCATGCGTGGTTACAGAGAAACTGTTGTAACCCAAAAACTTTAACGTAGTCGCTGGACCGTGAAATTGAGGTCAAGGTCAGGTGACACCTACCAGACAGTCATGTACTAGTCATCAGCAACCTATATACCAAATATTGTCATCCTACCATGCGTGGTTACAGAGGAACTGTCGTAACCCAAAAACTTTAACGTAGTCATTGGACCGTGAAATTGAGGTCAAGGTCAGCTGACACCTACCAGACAGTCATGTACTAGTCATCAGCAACCTAAATACCAAATATAGTCATCCTACCATGGGTGGTTACAGAGGAACTGTCGTAACCCAAAAACTTAACGTAGTCGCTGGACTGTGAAATTGAGGTCAAGGTCAGGTGACAGGTGACTGACTGGCGAGTACTCATCATAAGCTACCTCTGGACCAAATTTGATGGACCTAGCACTTGGGCTTACAAAGATATGAAGCAAGATGACCAAGTGTTAACGCCGCCGCCTGATTCCCATACATGTCTCGCCTCCAGGGACTATCGTTGCAGGCGAGACAAAAAGGAGCTACATTTTTGTAGCTATTGTCGTATATCCTTTAATCATTCCAAAGGAATATTCATATAAGAATGGAATTCCATGACTCTGGTAGCATTGCAAGGTAAAAAATCATTGATAACTATCTATGGTCTAGTGTTGTTTTCCCCAAAAGATAAATCGATTTTTATGCAAAGACCACTTTCAAATTAACTTACCTTTTATTAAATTTAAATTCCAATGACCTGAAAACTGTGTTTACAATGTAATCAGAAAAGGCCACTTTTTAGAAAGCCATCCTTCATGGCTGTTTAGGTTTCTTTTGTCTCTTTCTGAATACAACTCTGAAAAACAATGACAACTACAGATAATGGCTATTTACGAGGTTCTGAAACATGACTATCAGACAGACCATTTTTATTTTTGTCTGTTCCTATGGCAACTTGCTGCACAAATTTGACTAAAACATATGAAATAGTAGCATAATAAACTAATGATGACCTTTTCAATCTTTTTACATTGTTTGTCAGTATTTACATGTAAGTGCTAAATATCTGACCCAATAAATTAAAGTAACTAGGAAGTAAGATGATACTGAGGTACATATATTTAAAAAAGCAATTCTGCAATGCCCACTTTCCACTGGTCACCATTTTAATGGCTTACATCTTACCCTCACTTTTTTTTTTGGTTAGACATATCACAAAACTAACTTCGGATTATAACGGCAGTAAATTTCGGCCTAGGAATTATCCCATTCAGTCACAAATGCAAGTTTTATATATTTTAAAATTTTAAAAGCACATTGGGTTTTCTATGTGCAAGTATTCAGTGTGCCAGTGTTCAAAATTTCCTGTTGTTTGATCCTATATTGAGCACGGAAGTCCAAAAGTGGTATCCCACTTGTCTCATGGGTGACAGCTGCTTATTTGATAAACAGTCCTCGTTGCGTATCACCTTATCCAAAATTATAGTTACAACAATACAAGTATCTTTTTCATAATGTATCACCACTGTCCACAAAAACTACCACATAGTGCAGTTTAAATATGTCAGTTCCAATTTCACCTTCAAATTCTTGACTTGTTAAATGCCTGTCACCTACCAATAACATGTTCTTTAACACTAGTTTACATGCAAGACTGTAGCTGGTATACAAGCCATAACTAAGCAATAAATTAGCACCTATGTCAGAGCTGTTTACCTCCATAGGACTGACATCAGTTTTCCATCAATAACTTGTACTGATATGTATTTTGAGGACATGATCAGTACTACACATGCATGTATTTGAAATTGCTATCCAAGCATTGGTTATGACTCTATTTACGAATTTTACCATATATTTAAATCTGTCGATTTTAATATGAACCTGATGGCATTAAAGGGAGACTAGGGCAAATAAGTCGCCTTATCGTGTTCCCACTTCACCCTCGATCATTTTCAAGAGTCAAGTTTATTATGTTACATGCCCAACAGTGTAAGCTAGTGCCTGGATAACATATATTTTGTAAATCAAGCATAGCTTGAAAATATGACCGAAAAACGAGTTTCATAGAAAAAGCTATTTGTGCGTTTCCTATAGGGTCCCATGTTAAGATGTGTTCCAATGTGGTGGCCATTTTTGATTTGGATTGTAACAAAAAACTCGACCTTTGAAGAGGACCATCAAAGAAACATTTCAGCAATACTAGTATTTCAAATCAATCTGCCAAGTGGTTTATGGAAAGAATATTTTTGAAATTCAGCCAATCAGAACGCATTAATGGCCCTGGCAGCCATGTTTGATTTCTGATCAAATGCAAATACTTTTTTAAGAACCACCCAATAAACATTTATGTCAAGTTTGGTTCCCATTGGCCAAGTGGTTTTGGAGAAGAAGATTGAAATGTGAAAAATTCATGATTGACAACAACGACAAACACAAAGCGATGAGAATAGTTCACACCGACCCTTTGAGTCAGGTGAGCTAAAAAAAGTGTCCAACTGGCAGGGTATTTTTTAGGATTTTGAGGGCTTTAGTCACTTTAGAGGATGAGCCGTATAAGCATCTGCTCAGAAGCATGCATTCATTGTACTGGTGAAATATCATAGTAAAAAAAACTGTATTCTTTCAATTGCAGTGTATAAATTGTTTTAAAAAATGATTATAACAAAATGTTCATAAATTTTCAAAGAGTTTTAATTTTAAAACTTATTTAAAAAGTGTTTGTATATCAATCGGTTACAATTTTTCATTAAGGGCCGTTGAACTCTTCGTTTTCTAAGTGGCAGCCAACGGTAATTAGACGTATCTTAGATGTACACAAATGGCGCGTAATCCATTTGAAACCAGCAAAAAATACGAACAAGTGTGGACACAGAAAAACGTCTCGCCTGCATTCCGCATCAGTAACGAAAATAAATTTCGTCATAAGCATTATGTAAATAGCATTAAATATCAGCAGCAGCCTGTATACAAAATATTGTCACCATACCCTGCATAGTTACAGGGGAACAGCCGTAACCCAAACACTTTAACGTAGTCGCTGGACCGTGAAATTGAGGTCAAGGTCAGGTGGAACCTACCAGACAGTCATGTACTATTCATCAGCAACCTATACACCAAATATTGTCATCCTACCATGTGTAGTTACAGAGGAACTGTCCTAACCCAAAAACTTTATAACGTAGTCGCTGGACGGTGAAATTGAGGTCAAGGTCAGGTGACACTTACCAGACAGTCATGTAATAGTCATCAGCAACCTATACACCAAATATTGTCATCCTACCATGCATAGTTACAGAGGAACTGTCGTAACCCAAAAACTTTAACGTAGTCGCTGGACCGTGAAATTGAGGTCAAGGTCAGGTGACACCTACCAGACAGTCATGTACTAGTCATCAGCAACCTATACACCAAATATTGTCACCCTACCATGCGTAGTTACAGAGGAACTGTCGTAACCCAAAAACTTTAACGTAGTCGCTGGACCGTGAAATTGAGGTCAAGGTCAGGTGACACCTACCAGACAGTCATGTACTAGTCATCAGCAACCTATACACCAAATATTGTCATCCTACCATGCGTAGTTACAGAGGAACTGTCGTAACCCAAAAACTTTAACGTAGTCACTGGACCGTGAAATTGAGGTCAAGGTCAGGTGACACCTACCAGACAGTCATGTACTAGTCATCAGCAACCTATACACCAAATATTGTCATCCTACCATTCGTAGTTACAGAGGAACTGTCGTAACCCAAAAACTTTAACGTAGTCGCTGGACCGTGAAATTGAGGTCAAGGTCAGGTGACACCTACCAGACAGTCATGTACTAGTCATCAGCAACCTATACACCAAATATTGTCATCCTACCATTCGTAGTTACAGAGGAACAGCCGTAACCCAAACACTTTAACGTAGTCGCTGGACCGTGAAATTGAGGTCAAGGTCAGGTGGAACCTACCAGACAGTCATGTACTATTCATCAGCAACCTATACACCAAATATTGTCATCCTACCATGTGTAGTTACAGAGGAACTGTCCTAACCCAAAAACTTTATAACGTAGTCGCTGGACGGTGAAATTGAGGTCAAGGTCAGGTGACACTTACCAGACAGTCATGTAATAGTCATCAGCAACCTATACACCAAATATTGTCATCCTACCATGCATAGTTACAGAGGAACTGTCGTAACCCAAAAACTTTAACGTAGTCGCTGGACCGTGAAATTGAGGTCAAGGTCAGGTGACACCTACCAGACAGTCATGTACTAGTCATCAGCAACCTATACACCAAATATTGTCACCCTACCATGCGTAGTTACAGAGGAACTGTCGTAACCCAAAAACTTTAACGTAGTCGCTGGACCGTGAAATTGAGGTCAAGGTCAGGTGACACCTACCAGACAGTCATGTACTAGTCATCAGCAACCTATACACCAAATATTGTCATCCTACCATGCGTAGTTACAGAGGAACTGTCGTAACCCAAAAACTTTAACGTAGTCACTGGACCGTGAAATTGAGGTCAAGGTCAGGTGACACCTACCAGACAGTCATGTACTAGTCATCAGCAACCTATACACCAAATATTGTCATCCTACCATTCGTAGTTACAGAGGAACTGTCGTAACCCAAAAACTTTAACGTAGTCGCTGGACCGTGAAATTGAGGTCAAGGTCAGGTGACACCTACCAGACAGTCATGTACTAGTCATCAGCAACCTATACACCAAATATTGTCATCCTACCATTCGTAGTTACAGAGGAACTGTCGTAACCCAAAAACTTTAACGTAGTCACTGGACCGTGAAATTGAGGTCAAGGTCAGGTGACACCTACCAGACAGTCATGTACTAGTCATCAGCAACCTATACACCAAATATTGTCATCCTACCATTCGTAGTTACAGAGGAACTGTCGTAACCCAAAAACTTTAACGTAGTCACTGGACCGTGAAATTGAGGTCAAGGTCAGGTGACACCTACCAGACAGTCATGTACTAGTCATCAGCAACCTATACACCAAATATTGTCATCCTACCATGCGCAGTTACCGAGGAACTGTCGTAACCCAAAAACTTTAACGTAGTCACTGGACCGTGAAATTGAGGTCAAGGTCAGGTGACAGGTGACTGACTGGCAAGTACTCATCATAAGCTACCTCTGGACCAAATTTGATGGACCTAGGGCTTGGGCTTACAAAGATATGAAGCAAGATGTCAAGTGTTTACGCCACCGCCGCCGCCGCCGGATTCCCATACATATGTCTCGCCTCCAGCGACTTTCGTCGCAGGCGAGACAAAAATGAGTGAAATACACAAAATCTTTGCAATTTTTATTTGCATTACATATTCTATCAAAAGGTGGAAATCTGTGCGCATCAGTACGATCTACGACACTTTTGTTTGCGTATATTGACCAGGAGCACCCCTTTATCATGTAAATCGGATTACCTGTAAAAACATCGGCGATTGACACCTGCTGTTTAAAACTATCGAGGTGAAATTATTAAATTTCCTGTTAATTGGCTTCGGGGTCATAAATATGTTGTTTTACAATTGGTAGAATGAATTTGTAACGAAAAATTTTAGTACTTGTTAGAAAATCAGGTGACGAAATTGATTTAGAAATCTATTGTCAATTTTCAAATGATGTCGTCAATGACGAAAGTGGCGAGCACTAAAAAATTCCCTGCAACTGGGACGCTTCCTGTACAGGTGATTGGTGTTAAATTGATGAAGGTAACCAACTACTGCAATTTGTAACATACTGAAACATAATTATAAATTAAAAAGACTGCAAATAAATTTGTTGCTTGTTACAAATACGACATTGAAGCAATAATTTTCTCTTTTTTTTTTAAATTCAATCTTGTCTTTGGCAGTCATAGGTTTAGTGAAAAATATTGAGAACTCAAAATAAGATAACATTATTTTCCTTTTTTTTAAAGCGATTATTGAAAAAATGAAAGCTGCATAGTTTGTATCATATTAATGTAACATGTGTAAGGCAACAGCAAAATGTTCCTCCCATCACTAAGTTTTTCTCTGCAAGACATAATGATTGGATGGTCATAAATGTGATGCTGGAGACACACAGGCCACCCACAAGTCAATAAATTCAATTTAATCAGGTCTTCAAAGTGACCAACAATTTAGACATGAATCCTCACTATGAGCACATCTGATTGTTCTTGAATTTACCATCAGTAATTTTATCTGTTAAATTAACAATTGAGTGAAATAATAAGGTCAAAAAATTGTGTTTTCAAAATTCTCAATGAAAGTTACTGAAAAGCATATACTGCATTTGCAAGTGATACATATAAACTGTGGTTATCTGCCCTTGAAAGTGAGGTACTGCAACACCACTATATTTGCAATCTGTAAATTCCAACACTTCTTTTAGTTCAGTTAGGACAACTGGAAATTTTGTCCACTTATATGGACATGTCAAGCAATTGTACATGTGTGCTCTGTAGACTGTGTTATTTTTCTTTGCCTGTGGTGCTATTGTTTTTTGCTGGAGTCATTGGTCATTTTATCAAGCCAGTATAATAAAGATACAATTTAATACTATGTGATCAATTAAACTGTTTTTAATAATTTAATCCATGAATAAAAACAAAAGTCATGTTGACTTTCAGCAATGTTTCAATAGCTTTGAGCTTTTGTTACGGAGTCAAAATTGTTTAGGACTCCCCATTACATGATGAATTAACTCACATTTCAGGAACCGACTTTAAATTATGCCATGAAATGGACCTACCTTTACTTTCTAATTAATAGTAGTTACGGTTACGAGTTTAAGCTAACGAACATTTGTAATTATTTTAGAGGCCTGATGCACCTTGCTCAAGCTTATTGTTACCATAAATATCAGATTGTGTAAATGAAATCTAATACTACCAACCCACCCTTTAACACTAACAGTATATTATGCTATTGTTGAACATGATGGTAGTACAGGTCTTAAGTAAATTTCTTGAATTAAAGGAAACAAATGTCTGGCATAGTAAATTCTATAAACCTTAGTATCTTTGATGAGATTTTATTATTAATATTGAGAGAGCAGTCATTGTCTAAATTTTCTACATTAAAATTTTTAGAGTAATGTTATTTTATCATTCTTGAATTATTTTAATGTATATGTATAAAATAACATTATCGTCTTTATTCAATTTTTGGGGTTTTTATTTAATAAATTTAATAAAAAATAAATAAAAAATTGAAGAATGTGTCCATGGGACACGGATGCCCCCGCTAAATGAAGTCCCAAACAGGAAGTAGTTGACCGATAGGTCTGAAAGTCGCTTAGGACGTACAACTTGTGATACTGAACCACCCTGCCAATATCAAATTGTTCTGATGTACGGTTTCTGAGAAAAGCTTGATGGAAATTTTCATACTCATGTTAACACATTTTCATATCGGCACATTCGCAAACAGGAAGTAGTTGTCCGACAGGTCTGAAAGTCGCTTAGGACGTACAACTTGTGATACTGAACCACCTTGCCAAATTTCAAATTGTTCTGATGTACGGTTTCTGAGAAAAGCTTGACGGAAATTTTCATACTCGTGTTAACACATTTTCATATCGGCCCAGTCGCAAACAGGAAGTAGTTGTCCGACATGTCTGAAAGTCGCTTAGGACGTACAACTTGTGATACTGAACCACCCTGCCAAATTTCAAATTGTTCTGATGTACGGTTTCTGAGAAAAGCTTGACGGAAATTTTCATACTCATGTTAACACATTTTCATATCGGCCCAGTCGCAAACAGGAAGTAGTTGTCCGACAGGTCTGAAAGTCGCTTAGGACGTACAACTTGTGATACTGAACCACCCTGCCAAATTTCAAATTGTTCGGTTTCTGAGAAAAGCTTGACGGAAATTTTCATACTCGTGTTAACACATTTTCATATCGGCCCAGTCGCAAACAGGAAGTAGTTGTCCGACATGTCTTAAAGTCGCTTAGGACGTACAACTTGTGATACTGAACCACCCTGCCAAATTTCAAATTGTTCTGATGTACGGTTTCTGAGAAAAGCTTGACGGAAATTTTCATACTCATGTTAACACATTTTCATATCGGCCCAGTCGCAAACAGGAAGTAGTCCGACAGGTCTGAAAGTCGCTTAGGACGTACAACTTGTGATACTGAACCACCCTGCCAAATTTCAAATTGTTCTGATGTACGGTTTCTGAGAAAAGCTTGACGGAAATTTTCATACTCGTGTTAACACATTTTCATATTGGCCTTGTCGCAAACAGGAAGTAGTTGTCCGACAGGTCTGAAAGTCGCTAAGGACGTATAACTTGTGATACTGAACCACCCTGCCAAATTTCAAATTGTTCTGATGTACGGTTTCTGAGAAAAGCTTGACGGAAATTCGTACGGACGTACAGACGGACGGACGGACATGAGTAAAACTTAATGCCCCCCGACATGTCGTCGCGGGGGCATAAAAATTGAAGAATGTGTCCATGGGACACGGATGCCCCCGCTAAAGTCCCAAACAGGAAGTAGTTGTCCAACAGGTCTGAAAGTCGCTTAGGACGTACAACTTGTGATACTGAACCATCCTGCCAAATTTCAAATTGTTATAATGTACGGTTTCTGAGAAAAGCTTGACGGAAATTTTCATACTGGTGTTAACACATTTTCATATCCGCCCAGTTGAAAACAGGAACTAGTTGTCCGACAGGTCTGAAAGTTGCTTAGGACGTACAACTTGTGATACTGAACCACCCTGCCAAATTTCAAATTGTTCTTGTGTACGGTTTCTGAGAAAAGCTTGACGGAAATTTTCATACTCAAGTTAACACATTTTCATATCGGCCCAGTCACAAACAGGAAGTAGTTTTCCGACAGGTCTGAAAGTCGCTAAGGACGTACAACTTGTGATACTGAACCACCCTGCCAAATTTCAAATTGTTCTAATGTACAGTTTCTGAGAAAAGCTTGACGGAAATTTTCATACTCATGTTAACACATTTTCATATTGGCCCAGTTGCCAACAGGAAGTAGTTGTCCGACAGGTCTGAAAGTCGCTTAGGACATACAACTTGTGATACTGAACCACCCTGCTAAATTTCAAATTGTTCTCATGTACGGTTACTGAGAAAAGCTTGACGGAAATTTTCATACTTGTGTTAACACATTTTCATATCGGCCCAGTCCCAAACAGGAAGTAGTTGTCTGACAGGTCTGAAAGTCGCTTAGGACATACAACTTGTGATACTGAACAACCCTGCCAAATTTCAAATTGTTCTCATGTATGGTTTCTGAGAAAAGCTTGACGGAAATTTGTACATACAGACGGACGTATTTACGTACAAATGAAGTCCCAAACAGGAAGTAGTTGTCTGACAGGTCTGAAATTCGCTTAGGATGTACAACTTGTGATACTGAACCACTCTGCCAAATTTAAAATTGTTCTCATGTACGGTTTCTGAGAAAAGCTTGACGGAAATTTGTTCGGACGTACGGACATTAGTAAAACTTAATGCCCCCCCGACATGTCGTCGCGGGGGCATAAAAATAACAAATTTAAAACCAAATAATTGGGTCAACTCAACCTTGTACTGTACATACTTGGTTAAATACAGTGTTACATGAATTTGCATTAAATAAAACAAAGATATTATACCTATTTACAGTCTTCACGAAATGCGTCGGTCCGATGGACAAAACCGATATAATAACACTTGGACCTGTAAAAAATCGTGTTTCGTCAGTCTTAAAGTCCGACATTGTTATTATCAAAGTTCAAGTTGCCCTGATGGTTCGTTCACAGAAAATACTTATATATCTGGTAGTACTGATTCACATAGACTTCCAACTTTTGAGTAAATATGTAAAACCATTAAAAATTGAAAGATCCTGCGTATTTAACTCATTTTTGAAAAATTTTAATTTGGCAAATGGATTACGTGCCATTTGTTTATTTCCGGGATATGTCGAATTACCAACAGCAAGAAATGAGAAAAAAGTAGACCACAGGCATAACGGCCTTTAATGAAAAATCATAACTTTTTTATAAACAAACACTTTAAAATGGGGTTGAACCTCAAAAGTTTGTTTAAAACATATTTTATTTTAGTCATTGGCTTGATAATATATAAAATATATACTAGTAAGCTTAAATTGAAGGAATAAAAACAAATGGTTGTCAATTACCTCATGATTATATCTGTAGATGGGTTTATGGAGCAGTTGCTTTCAATTTTGTGAATTATTTCTGTGTATAATAAAACGTTATTTTATTTATATTCTTTTGACACTTTTGTCCAGATATACACAGCTTGTTTATAACAGTTTGAATAGTATGATGTTTACAATTACTTTTATTTATGATATATATATATGTCTGTATCTACATGCATATAAGGTATCTAGTTAAATGTAAACAATGGCAACATCGACAAATTTGGTCCAGCAAAAGCTGCTTCGGTCCAGCATTTCTGGGGAAGTTGGACCGAATGTCCACCATTCTTTGGAAAGATTTCGTGAAGACTGCATTAATTTCAATTACATGTAGTTTATGGAACAAAACTGCCTTTCATTAGAAAATAACAAACAAAACAATGGGTGTGATGCACGAGATGGATGAAGTGATACAAGATGGGACCACAACAAATTATTCCCCAGGAGAAACCTTATATAAGACCAATTTTTTTAAGACAGCAATGTTTGTTGCAGTAGTGTACTACATGTATTTATGTTCTGTTTATTCCAACACCAACAAAAAAAAATGTCTGTGAAACATCATGTTAAAATGATTATTGAGAACTGTAAAAGTAAAAGTACTAAGACCAACAATTTACCCCAGGTGCAACTGACATTGTCATGAAGGCACATATGTACATGTCATTCAGTCTAGGTAATAGTACTATTATGTACAGTAACCAAAAAGCCAATGTAAATTAAGGAATAATCAACATTTTGAAAAGTTATTAAATCCACAATTTTATAAAGAAAACTTTATATTGACATATATATCGAAAAATATTCTTTCTAAAAATGTATATGAATTCATTACAAATGGTACACAAAACTTTATGTGTATTTACTCCATATAAATTGATATACAAGGAAATGAACACTTCAACTGTCAATCTGAATGTACCTAACTGTAAATAAAGGGAAGTTGTTTAAATGATTCAAAGAAGCATGCTTTAAGAGTAACTGTATCATGTGACAGTGTTTCAAACTATTGTAAACAGGTGTTATCGTCTTTTATTAATCTTTAAAATGTAATGATATTTAAGTTTAACACTACCCTATCCCCTAGTACATGCAATGATTTGCTTCATCTTTGTACATGCAAAATAAAAAATGTTGTAGCCCTAGAAATGTAGGAGTAATCTGGACAAGCTAATCCAGACGGACGGACAAGGGTAAATTAATATGCCCTGATTCATTGTCTCGGGGGCATAAAACTATTCTTGAACATTACATTTTGTATCTTTGCATTTTTAAAGAAAATTGTTTACTGTTCATCAACAAGAATTCTCAACAATAATGTAGTTCTGAAATGAATAATACATTGAGTACTAGTTTATTATAAACTTACTACTAATTTAAAGTTAAAATGCTATTACATGTACTAAAAATAACCATCTAAAAATAACATATGATGCTAAAAACACACAAATAACAGTACTCTATGTCAATACACTTTTCAAACATCTTAGTTGGGGTCAGTCTCATTTTGCAGATAAAATTTAATGTCAAATCTTTATGGTTGCACCCCAAAAGGGTCTTGAATGTACTTTGACAAGAGCCTTCCTCGGTTCGATAAAAGGGTCAATCTCGAAGATACATTTCTGGCATCTTAAAACAACAACATAAAATATTGGCAATATTTTTTTTCCTATACCTTTTGGACAAAAAGTGCAATGCATTAGTAGCAATTATATACATTATTATTTATGTTACCTGTGACATTTTGGGAGGAAATTTTTAGAAAACTTGTACTTATTTACCCTGCACCAATGTCATGATTGCCAGGTAAGTTGTGTGGAAAAATTGTGTTAGGTTCAATTTTTTCATTCATGGAAAAAAGTTATATAAAATAACACCAGACTGGCTGAAATAATTGAATATACATAGTGTTTACCCTTAAGTGCTGCTTACCCCTGTTTATTGCAGTAAATTCCTAAAAATAATTTTCCTTGAGAAAGTTTGTGAACTAATAATATCCTATTTTAAATGCTTTACTAATAGACCATAAAGTTTAGTATTTAATAATCAATGCAATGGATTTTTTTTTTTATTAAACTATTTACACTATGCAGGCAATTATTCATTTATCAAACTTAATATCTACCCACAAGCAATATATAAAATTATCTAAAACAACTACCAAGGAATTATTGATTAATCACAAGATACACACGTACACATACAGTACACATATCTTACTACTTCCAATCAAGAAAAGTACACTATTGTTAGATAATATCTGGTTCAAAAATAAACCACACAAAACATCAATATAACTACAGCCGATAATCAATAGCAATAAAATTTACACGTTTTCTCGTTTACTAACGATCAAATTACTTCATCTTATGATAAAACTATGATGTTGTGCCACTGTGTAATACACAACAACTAAACAATGACAGGAAATAGTTCATAAAACCATGTCGGCGTGTAATGGACACCCTTCTACTTTGCTGGGGGTCATTTGCATAAACTGCACCGAAACGAAATGCCAACTTGTCCTTCCATTGAAATTTAAAACGACTTGCAATATCGAATTGTATGACAAGAATACATTAACTTGTGTTAAAAAGTTTATGTTATTAGAGGTAGAAATAAATGAATTATTTACTGATGTCATACTAATGATTAAATATTGTGATTATGAACTATAAATGTGCATATCCGTTACAATGTAAGCATGCCTTTGATGTAAAATGGATGACCCAGATTTTTCATCCTTTTTGAAACGTGAAATATTTTCAAATACTTGATGTTGTACGAATAACACCATCTACAACACAAAACCAGCAAAAAAGGAACACTTTGAATGAAAAGTGAAATTTTAGAAACTGTGTCACATTTGATAAATGTAATCAAAATTAGCTCACCTATCCATTAGTACTTCAGACAAAGAATAAGGTGATAATCCTACGTCAATCGGGCAGCACAAATAACATAAATCTCTCGTAATAGCTCACCTTGTTAGGTGTCAGTAAGTGCAGAAATCGTTACTAGAAAAACATGTGCACATGTGGATAAATACTCCCCCTTTAAAAGTGATTTAAAACGAGTATTTTGGAGGCCGTAACAAACCGGCAATCTCCGATAGGCTAAACCAAGCCGAGTGAAATCTCGTACTATCTCGCGTATGTGTTTTAGAATAAAAATATTAATTATTTTTTAATCTCAACATAGTATAAGCAATTTTCTCGTAAATAAGACAAATGGCTAATATTTTAATGAAAAATGTTTTATTTTTATCTCATTCTGCGTTCGATTTCTACTTAATTTTGCGGTTATTAATTTTCCCGCCATGTCACAAAAATGTGTACTTCCTGTATTCGTTTTCTTGTTAATGTTACTTTGCATGGTCAAAACGCCCCAAAGGAAAATTGCGCCTCCAAGAACCAAATCTGAGGAAAAAAAGACAAACGTTTACAAATAATTTTTTGTTAATATTTTTGTCTTTGTCTCTGTTGATTCCTCTATATATGAATAATATTTTTTTCAATGACCGAACTTCTGAAGTATACAAAATTTGAAACACTTTTTGTTTTGTTTTGTTTTTTTAATTTCTTTTGAGGTTTACGTCACTTTCCAACGATGGGGAATGTCGTTAAAGATAAAGGACCTGCTAAAACCCCCATCTCCCTTACAGGAAAATTTTTAATTCTTGTCAATTATACAATTATATATGGGAATCCGGGTCGTTTCGCCCTGATTCCCGTTCGTCCTGGGTCGTTTCGCCCATAATTTTATAATATATATAATGATAGATAATTGTCTATTACGTTTGCTTGTGTTATGGTTTTGTTTAACAATTTACTTTTTTTGTTGAAGTACATGTTTTTACTCTTTCCATCTTTGACATATCATGGATCTAAATTATTATAGATGTACAGAAAAAAAAAGAAATTTTAAATATATTTATTTTATTGTCAGTTTAACAAATCTGTACTGCTCTACAGTTATACCCGTCTGGCATTTACGGTGCTGCCAACGATCACATGTGAGCTGCTTTGGTCGTACAGGATCATTACAATAAATTCAAAGACATCGTGAAGGTTGAGTGTGAAATGATTGCCACTTGTGTGGCTCATATTTATATATTAGGTGAGCTTTATAGCTTATGTTTTGGCTAATCAAACATTTCACAAATTACTTTGAACTTTTAATCAACTGACACGATGGCACAAGCTGTAAAGCTCTAGATCAAAGGTGTTTCTTAATTTGATTGAAATTTTATTTAATCATAACATAATTAATTTCTTTTAATCATCACATTAAAAAATGATAACTGGTATGTGACAGTTATTAACATATTAATTGAATTATTTACATGAAGTAATTAACAAATGAAATTATAATTGTTACATTTTTTAAACACAAAGTTCGAACATAATTTTGCGAAAATAAATACGCTTTATTAATTAAAGTTCATCAGCTCCAACACACAAAATACGCTTTTTTGTTTAAAGATACACATTGTTTTTATTAAGAAGAGCGAAACGACTCACTTTATAGGTGCGAAACGACCCGAGCGAATCGACTCAAGGCGAACAGGTAGTCGGGGCGAAACAACCCGACACCTATATATGGAGTCGAGCACAATATGGGACTAGAAAACAACAAATATAATACAATTCCCCATTGAAATGTATATAACTGAGTTACTTTTCTATTTTCAAATTCAAATTAATCATGTAAGGCCATAGTAATGTATATATACATGTAAAAAAAATTTTTCTCGTCTGTCAGATGAGACGTAAAACTGGTGCCTCGTGTACAGTATTCCATCAAATGGCACGTTAAAGACCCCATGGGCAGTATTCGATAAGAGAAGGCGCACGCGCCGCTGCCATGGCACGTCCCGTACTTGCTGCTAGTGTCTCGGTTCTCTAACTGGATTTGCAGCTTGATAGAAAAATCTACTTCCACTAAGTCTTTTTGGTTGCGGCATTTCTGACTAATTTTGTCATTCCAATCATAGTATTTATGGCCTATAAATCCCCAAAAATACAAATAAATAGTTAAAAAACAAATTCAATAAAAGCCATTAGGCAATAAGTCCGTGCGAGACCGTTTTACGGTAGTCAAGGACGTTAAAAACCCCCAAAAGTAAGTTTGTTTGTTTGTTTGTTTGTATGGTGTTTTAACGCCACTTTCAGCAATTTTTCAGCTATTTCATGGCGTCCAGTTTTTATTGGGGGAGGAAGCCGGAGTACCCGGAGAGAACCCCCGACCTGCGGTAGGAAAACTGGCAATCCTTGTCAATTAAGATTGGAGTCGAGTACACCCTGCCTGCAGTGAGAATCGAACCCGCAATCTCAGTGTTGACAGACCACGTGATCAATAGTAGACGAACTACCTTGACCACTCGGCCACCAAAAGTAAGTAAGTACTGGGACTAGTATAACTTGATTTATAGGTTACTGAACACAAACTGCCCTCAGTAAGATTCAAGCCTGCAAACTGGGCGTTGACAGGCATATAGGACTGAGATAACTAATAGACTTACAACCTTAATCACTTCAAAACATTAATTAAACATGCATAATCCGGCAATTTGAAATAAAAAAATAAAAATAAGAAAACAAACATCAAACACTCAATAAACAACGTTTGCATAGCTATATTGCTTTAAAATTATGTTTAATTTATTTCAATTTTATACCGTCTTGGGCGATATTGGTACAAGTGGGTGCGATTTCAGTAAATAGGTAAGATGTAATAGAAAATTTACAAACGTAGGAGAGTTTTTGCTTGACTAGGCGACTTTTCCGCGGAGAAATTTAGACATGTGCGTTACATTACTTCTTCATCTATGCCGAAAAATAACCCTTTTTGTATTCAAATTTACGCGCAATGTGCATAATTAAGTATTAATCAGAATTCAAGATGGCGGAATAAACAAGGTACGTTGAAAATCAGAGCGAGAAGAAAATGGTCTCCAGATAATTCTACAACATCTTCGCAAAATATTCTCAGTAAATAACAACAGCTTATCACTATAAAATGGTTATATAAACTTTGAGAACCATATACCGTCTAACAACTATGCAGACTTATTTGTTTATAATCCACCCGTGAACACCCGTGAACACTATTATTATGCACTGTTTACACTAAGTCAATTTAAATACTTCAGTCTACCAGTTGTGTACGAACATTCTCTAATTAATCACTTATGGGTGGAAACAATAATAAGAGAGGTAGAGGAGGATATAGACAACAGGGGACACGTCAACAACAAAAATCGTCCACTGTCTCGGGCCCAAGCTTTCATCGCCCACGCTCTCTATCCGCTAAACGTCCAAGGACGGATGATTCTGCTTCAGATATAAGTGACTTCATATCTCATGTTTCCAAAGATGAAACCAAAATTAAAACTTTTGTAGCAGAAATATTAAAAAATCAAGCAATAAAAGATGTGTTATTGTCCTCTTTTCAAACTCAAATTATTGAAACATTTAAAAATCGTATTGAAGATTTAGAAACCCGACTAGAGGAAATGGAGCAATACTCCAGACGCACATGTCTCAAATTTAGCGGCATTCCGGAGGCAAAAGAGAACGAAACTGAAGATACCGATCAATTGGTACTACAAGTCATAAACGAAAGCATACTAAAAAATATAGATGAAAAACTCTCCCTTAAACACATCGGTAGATCACATCGCTTGGGCAAAAGGAACCCGGATGTACCTCGCAACATCATAGTTAGATTCTCCACCTATAGGTACCGGGCATTAGTCTATCGTAACAAACGTAACTTGAAAGAGAGAAATGACAACCCCAACAATAAATCAAAAATCTATGTCAACGAGGCATTAACAGCTAGACGAGTAAACTTATTCAAGAAAGCTCGTAAATTGTATAACGACAAACTGATCAAAAATTGTTGGACATCTGATGGGAGGATCTTTGTACGCAACAAAAGCGATACACAAACTGTGTTAATCAGTACAGAGGCCGACCTTTCACAGTTTCTCAATATTCGCATCCAAAACACCGATGGGAACTTGTCGATCATACCACCAGCCTCTCATTTACTTGATTATGCGGGTGCTCTCAATATTAGTGCTCCACCCTTTAGACCTGGCAGCTTCTCCTCAACGCCAGCAGCCAGTGAACATCCAGCCCGAAGTAGATCGATGTCAGGGGATTCAATTAAAAGTAACTTGTAGTTTATGGTCTGCAAAATTATGACTATTAGGCTGTTTCAACTATTCATATGTAACGTTATGTTTAATCTTTTCATTGTACATGTATATAATTGTATCTGTATCTCATGTTCTTTTTTTTTGCAGTGGTATGACATGTAAATCTTGCTCACAAAATAGAACAATCATTTAAATTTGAATATTTATGTTCAATCAAATCAGTTGATTATATTACCAGAGTTATCCCGCTTTCCCCATTTTTAATTTTTAGTTCCTCTACCAAACCAATTCATAATAAAAAAAATTTTTTTTAATTAATTTTCAACCATTTGTGTTCATCTTCGCTCATAATCAGTTGACAGAATTCAAAACTGATGACCAGCTTATTACCACTTATCGTGTTTACTGTTTTTAATCTTTTTTTCACCATTGTACTTACAGTTTTATACTATGTAGGAGCAAGCAGGCTTTATAATTTGATGGCTAGTTACATCATATTGCATCATTTGTATACACCTAATTATTGTACTGAATGGGGTAAACCATTAGGAGAATATTTTGTATATGATAATGGATAGCCTATTTACTTGTCGCTCTTCACCCCTGAGTACATATTTACTTAAAAATCTTACATTTTTATTGTATGTGGCATTCACTGTATTACTTCTTGGCAATGATATCCATAAAAATCCCGGACATGATACCTCAAGGATTCTGAACTCCAATCTTTCTATCGTCAACCTGAATGTCAACTCAGTGAGAAACAAAACTGACTTGATCCAGGCTGAGCTTAGCAAGTATGATATTATATGCATTACCGAATCTAAGTTAGATAACTCTATCAACAGTGATGACATATGTATTGATAACTTTTTAAACCCTGAGCCATTTCGCAAGGATAGAGATTATGATAGAGGGGGTGGTATCATTTTGTATGTGAAGAGCAACCTTCTAGTAAATCGTCGTTCTGACCTAGAATTGCCAGATATTGAAAGTGTATGCATTGAGTGCCATGCTGGTAATAGAAAATTTTTACTCGTATGTTTCTATAGGCCTCCAAATGCAAGATCATCATCTTGGGACCATTTGGATACTTTATTTTCGAATTGTATTGACTCAGGTTACGATAATGTTATATTACTTGGTGATATTAATTTTGATTTACTTAGTATGAGTAATAGCCATAGACTATCGAGAATTTGTGAACGTCTTGGTCTATCAAATGTAGTTGAAGAACCAACGAGAGTCACTCCTACATCTTCTAATCTTATTGATCCAATATTTGTTAATAATAGAAGCATTGTCAGAGATAGTTATGTACTTACAAATTTTTGTAGTGATCATTGTCCTACTGTTATAGAATTAAATTTTACTACTCCTCATGAAAAATCATATACTAAAGTTGTATATGATTACATAAATGGTGACTATGAAGCCATTAAACAGCACTTGCAAGATATTGATTGGGAGGGTAGATATGGTGACACAGAGGATATTAATTTTATTAATGATGATATTAATGGGGAGATCAGGTTTGCCCTAAATTTACATGTCCCACAAAAGACGATTCGCATACGCCCCAATGACAAACCATGGATCAATAAAGAAATTAAATGTAAAATGAGAAAAAGGAATCGTCTCCATAAAAAAGCCAAAAATAGAAATCTTGCAAGTGACTGGGTTAATTTTAGAAATACGAGAAATGAAGTAATTGATATGATTAGAGTTGCTAAGAAAGATTATATTGTAAATTTACAGAATTCACTTGTTGACAAATCCATTCCTCCAGGGAAATGGTGGCGCATTGCCAAAAGTGTAACAAAATTTAAGAATGTTAATAATGTCAAGAGTCCTATTAAGGTTAATGGTGATATTTATTACCATCCAATAGATAAAGCATGTGCTATAAATGATTATTTTGCTTCTGTGTCTACCCTGGAGACAGAACCTGAATTGCCAGATATTCCTCCACTGTCGCCATGTGAGCTCTCTGATATAGCTGTCACTGAACAAGAGGTCATAGACCAATTTGAGATACTCAACACCTCTAAACCAGGTGGTCCAGATAATTTACCCCCGAAGCTATTGAAGAGTATTTTTCAGCCACTGGTAAAGCCCCTTACTATTCTGTTCAATAAAAGTTTATACTATGGTGTTGTGCCAAGTGGCTGGAAAATGGCAAATGTTACAGCTATATATAAGGGTAAGGGGGGTAGTGAAAGTGCTTGTAATTATAGACCGATATCTGTTACCAACGTCTTCGGTAAGATGTTGGAAAAGATAATTTTCAAGCATCTTCATAATTATATCCATCAGCATAATATTCTGACAGACGAGCAGTCAGGGTTTCGCCATAAAGATTCAACCGTGAATCAACTGCTTATTATATACGACGAGATTATTAAGAATTTAGATATTGGAAAAGATGTCCGTTTTATATTTTGCGATGTATCTAAGGCATTTGACCGAGTATGGCATTCTGGTCTTCTATATAAACTTCGAAAATATGGTATTAAGGATAATTTACTGAACTGGTTTCATAGCTATCTTTCTGAAAGAAAACAGCGTGTATGTATGGATGGATACAGCTCAACATGGAAATCCATTAATGCTGGAGTCCCTCAGGGATCTATATTGGGACCTTATCTATTTCTGGTGTTTGTCAATGACATAGTAGATCAGGTCACTAATAAAATAAAGTTATTTGCAGATGATACTTCGCTCTATTGTGTTGTTGATAACCAAGAAATTGCTTCAGAGTCTCTTAATTCTGATCTTGATAGCTTATATTCATGGTCCACTGACTGGGGAATTACTTTTAATTCCAGCAAGACAAAATCTATGCTATTTACAAGAAAAAGACATGTAGATATACCTACGTTATACCTAAACAACATTGCACTTGAAAATACGGTGACGCATAAGCATTTAGGTTTAAACTTTAATTCGAAAGGTACGTGGAAGGACCATGTGAATGATATATATTCAAAAGCCTGCTCTCGGTTGAATGTCTTACGATTACTTAAGCATAGCCTCGATAGGACTTCCCTTGAGAAGCTCTACTTTGGATTTATTAGACCTATTTTAGAATATGGTAACTTGATATGGGATAATTGTACTAACGAAGAATCTGACCTAATTGAGTCTGTCCAATATGAGGCCGCAAGGATAGTGACTGGTATGCGTAGAGGCACTTCTAGACTTAAACTATATAATGAACTTGGATGGGATTCGCTCAGGGAGAGGCGCAAAAAACAAAAGCTTATTTTTGTGTACAAATCCCTGAATGGATACCTACCAAGCTATATTTCTGAGCATATCATATCATGTATTAATACTGATGATAATTATAATATCAGAAATCCGAGATTTTTTAATATTCCGAGGTCCAATACAGAATCATATAAGAATAGTTTTTTCCCGAGCGCCTTACATTTATGGAACAACTTGGACCAAACTATGCAAAATGTGACGTCTCTTGCATTATTCAAGAAAAAACTCAATGAAAATATAGTGAAGCCTCCTGGTCACTTTTCCTTAGGCCCACGAAAGCTCAATGTTATTCTCTGTCAACTGCGTAACGAAACAAGTAATCTAAATCACCATCTTTTTCGGTCTCACTTGTCTGAGAGCTCTCAATGTGCATGTGGATATGACATTGAAGACAATTATCACTACTTCTATATTTGTCCACTATTTGCTCAAGAGCGTGCAACTCTTTTTCATGAACTCCGTGGTTACCACCAGCTGCCCATTTTAGAGTTTCTTCTTAGTGGTTCGACTGATCTGTCTCCAGGGGAAAATACAGATGTTGTTAACTCTGTCTTACAATATATACATGATACTAAGAGATTTGAATAATACATGTATGTTTCATTATAATAAAAAAAAAATGCTCAAGTATTTTATGGTGAGTGTTCATGCTAGTAATATTGTATTTTGTAAGTGAATTAAACTTATCTTGTATATTTCATGATCAATATATGCTGTTGCTGGTCCACCGTTCCATCATGCTAGCCGTACTGCTCCTAACCGTGTATTCCTTTCTTTGTATCCTACTTTTTTTTTTTTTTGTCTTATTTAATAACTTCCCACATTAAATCTAATTTCACAATTAGATATTTTAAAATAAGAACTGCTAAGATATATATATATATTTATTTATTTACTTATTTTTTTACATCTTTAATTTTTGATCTTTTCATCTGTTAAACACCATATTTCCTTCAAAAAGTAACTTTATATATTATGTCTGTATCCACAGAGAATAATTTAATATGCCTGGTGGAATCGATGATCATACTAAATGCAACACATAAAGAGTATAAATATTCACGATAATTAAACATTCCTCTTAACCTACAGTACACTCATTTTGTAAATAATTACTCTTAACTATATAGAAAGATATCTTCGATCTAGCAATTGTTGAATACATTTCATTTTCATAGAATTAAATGAGTGTAGTGTGGGTTGACTGGCATGTTGTCCAACGATATTTGTAATATATGTTATGTTCTTGTTTGTATTTCCATCTTGTTTGGGAGAAGATGTATATAGGCCTAGCCTGTTATCTAATCCCTTTGATTTAATCAATAAAATATTTGAAATTTGAAGTATTAATTTACATTTTTATGGCTCATCTGTAGCGAGACTACGTTCGTTACGCAACGTTGGCAAAACAGTCAATACGCTTTCTATCTGTTTTTTTCCCTAGTCCTAGAATCCTCTGTCGTCAAACGCTTTTTTCACTATGATGGGAGCAGAGGATTCTCTGAATATCTTTATCCCTGTGTTTGTTCGCTATTTGCATGTTATAATATTTGAACAGTTCTATTTTTTACATGTTTACAGCCCTATTGTTTCAAAGTCTGACTTTTAGTATATTTGTTATTTATCATAAATATTGTTATTTAATATTGTATGCTAGAGATTGTCCATAAATATTCGACATCACACTTCTCGTTTTCCTTCGTAATATTTCTGAACGCATTTGTTTACGACTTTTGTGACTGGTTCCATTCTTATTTCTCATTTAAGTAGCTCAAATAACAAATGAACTTAGATACCAGTAGAAACAAATAATCAGAATGGCAGACATAAAGGCACTGGAACATCCAACTTTAAAAGTGGGTTAATAAATCACTCCACAAAAATAATTAGTAATTTAGATAATTTTACTTTTAAATAAAGATGATATCTTTAGGAAATTTCCACAAAATTAATATAGGAATCTTGGGACTGTCAAATGGTAATGGCAATGTCGCATATAAAATTAAAATAGTGGACGGTGAAAACACTTAATAAAACAAAACAATTTTGTAAACAAAACCTTGATGCTGACATAAATGTCACGAGAACTTCTATTGGTAAATAATTACTAATATATGTTGTAGAATCATTTCACACAATTGTGTCTTTTTTAACACTTATATGTAACTTTAAAGTTTCAGCCCAACTTGATGTACAGATGTGACAATGTATTTTTTAATATTGCCCACTATATACCATGGTTGTGGTTTTTTTCACATAAGCCACGTCAGGGCTCGACTTTGGTACTCTGACATTATCGTTATCTTTTCTCGAAATGCGAGTTTGGTCAATAATTTTTCTGAATTTATTATCCTTTACAATTTGTCATTGCCGATAACATGTCAACAAATTTATGCAAATTACTTAGCACTGGTTCGAAACTACTTATGCATAGCCCTAACTATAAGCTGCAATGGGACCAGCAGGGGCTGCTCTGGCTTCTAAAAAGCTGGCGCCAAAAAAATCGCCAACTGCAATTTTCCGTCGCCAGTTTTGTAAAAGTGTCGCCATATTAGAAATCGCTATATAGATCACTATATGACATGGCGAAATTGTTTAACATTATGTGTGACATATTCTGTAACGTCGGACGAAATCCAAGTTTGCCGGACTCTTAATTCAATTTTTCAAAAGTTTTATCTCGAGCAGCCCGTACACTAATTGTATTTTAATCATGAAAAGATGTGTGAGTGATTTCTTGTTGGCAGAAAACCAAAATTTATTAGAAACATCTATTCCCGTGAATGAACATAAAACCGGAAATACTAAAAATAGAACTACGCATGTGTAACAGTTTTCTAATTACGAAAATTAGGACCGACATCCGGTCCGGAAATCACTCAACAACGACGTCAGTTTTCATACCTGTATTTTATTAATTACATTATAAAAAAAATATTACTACAAAAATATGTTTGTTTTGTTATTTTTATAAATTAATTAACAGCATCAATTGTTTTATTACACGTCTACTAAAATGTGATGCAGGTAAAGCTGCTTTTCATCAGACAACTTTGTTGATTCATTTATTGCCGATTTCCCTTTAATAACTCCAAATAACACACATGTCACTGGATACTACACAATACACGTGTATTTAGGACCATAGAAGCCGACAAAGGATCTTTAATGATGCAATCGCCGATTACGGATAAATTTAAAACGTGCATGCATCGTTTAACACTATAAAACTTGGCGCCAAAAAAATCGCCAGATGCAATATTTTGTCGCCAAATGGAAAAAAAATCGCAATTGGCGACATTGGCGAAGCCCAGCGCAGCCCCTAGACCAGTATGCAACTTATTCGTAATCAAGAAAACGCTTGAAGGAACTGAGCTTGCCGATAATAGTTGAAAAACTCGAAACATCAACACACACATGGATCTGACGAAATTCGATTTCAATCTATCATACATATTAGCTAAGCATAATATGTATTGTTTTAACCAAATCATTGAAACATACAAATTTTGAATGTTCTGGGTCAAAATTTTCGGACAAGTGATGTTTTAATTCGGACAAGTCAATTTTGAAAGTTACTTGTCCAAAGGGACAAGTTTAAAAAAAGTTATTGTAGAGGCCCGTATGTCATGTACTAGTATGTATTCTGCTGTATATCCTGTCCTGTCCACTACATACCATAACCCACCGTGATCATGTACAGTGCATTTTCAATTTCCTTTCATGCTTACACAATGAAATGTTTCGATTTAATTAAGAGTTTTTTTTACAACTATGCCATTTTAATACTAGTTAGTACAGTACGCCCAGAGTGTGTGGTCACTCAAACACTCAAATAAGAGAAATTTCTCTGTGTTACACGGTGTTTCACCAAAATTTTTTCGGATAATCAGTGTTTCAGATTGTTGTTATCTATCTCTGCTTTAAAATAAATTCGGGTGTAACACGGTGTGACACTGTTTTCGAATTTTCAGGGTGTAGAAAATATATTTTATGGATTGTTTATTGCAAGTAAAGAACCAACTAATGTCTTGCTTTCCTCATTACAAAAAATTAAAATGTGTTCAATCTTTGAACTTTACGATTTTTCTTTTGTTTTGCGCATGCAGAAATAACTTGTCTGTCTTTATCTATATGTCTATCGATATTTAAAAATTAAATATAAATAATTAGTGTCTTTAGCCGTTTCAACAACGTTAACAATTGCAATCCTGGAAGTCTGAGAGTGAGCTGTGCTAGTACAATTCACAGTTCAGCTTCTTTCACTTTGCGAATTTATGCAATAGTGCGCATGCCTGGAAACCTATTTTTTTATTTATTATACCCCCCGCTTGAAAAGTGGGGGGTATATAGTGTTCATGGTGTCCGTCCGTCCGTTACACTTTCTATTATTTGCAACTCCTCCTACACCACTGAAAGGAATTTGATGAAACTTACACAGAATCTTTGTCTCATAGTGCCATTGTGCAGGAGATATTTAACATTTTGATCGGAATGATATTTGGGGTTTCCCGTAGAAAAACATGGACTTTGTCATTGACCTAAGGGGGTCCCTATCTCTTATGTGCAACTCCTCCTACACCACTGAATGGAATTTAATGAAACTTACACAGAATGCTTGTCACATAGTGCCATTGTGCAGGAGATATTAAACATTTTGATCGGATCGATATTTGGGGTTTCCCATAGAAAAACATGGACATTGTCATTGACCTAAGGGGGTCCTCATCTCTTATGTGCAACTCCTACACCACTGAATGGAATTTAAAGAAAGTTACACAGCATCCTTGTCACATAGTGCCATTGTGCAGGAGATATTAAACATTTTGATCGGATCAATATTTGGGGTTTCCCATAGAAAAACATGGATATTGTCATTGACCTAAGGGGGTCCTCATGTCTTATGTGCAACTCCTCCTACACCACTGAATGGAATTTGTTGAAACTTACACAGAATCCTTGTCACATAGTGCCATTGTGCAGGAGATATTTATTATTTTGATCGGAATGATATTTGGGGTTTCCCATAGAACAACACGGACTGTCATTGACATAAGGGGATACCCATTTCTTATGTGCGACTCCTCCTACACCACTAAATGGAATTTGATGAAACTTACACAGAATGTTGTCACATATTGCCATTGTGCACTAGATATATAACATTTCGATTGGAATGATATTTGGGGTTTCCCATAGAAAAACATGGACTTTGTTATGGACATAAGGGATACCCATCTCTTATGTGCAACTCATTCCTACACCACTGAATGGAATTTGTTGAAACTTACACAGAATCCATGTCACATAGTGCCATTGTGCAGGAGATATTTAACATTTTGATCGGAATGATATTTGGGGTTTCCCATAGAAAAACATGGACTTTGTTATGGACATAAGGGATACCCATCTCTTATGTGCAACTCATTCCTACACCACTGAATGGAATTTGTTGAAACTTACACAGAATCCATGTCACATAGTGCCATTGTGCAGGAGATATTTAACATTTTGATCGGATCGATATTTGGGGTTTCCCATAGAAAAACATGGACATTGTCATTGACCTAAGGGGGTCCTCATCTCTTATGTGCAACTCCTACACCACTGAATGGAATTTAAAGAAAGTTACACAGCATCCTTGTCACATAGTGCCATTGTGCAGGAGATATTAAACATTTTGATTGGATCGATATTTGGGGTTTCCCATAGAAAAACATGGATATTGTCATTGACCTAAGGGGGTCCTCATGTCTTATGTGCAACTCCTCCTACACCACTGAATGGAATTTGTTGAAACTTACACAGAATCCTTGTCACATAGTGCCATTGTGCAGGAGATATTTATTATTTTGATCAGAATGATATTTGGGGTTTCCCATAGAACAACACGGACTGTCATTGACATAAGGGGATACCCATTTCTTATGTGCGACTCCTCCTACACCACTAAATGGAATTTGATGAAACTTACACAGAATGTTGTCACATATTGCCATTGTGCACTAGATGTATAACATTTCGATTGGAATGATATTTGGGGTTTCCCATAGAAAAACATGGACTTTGTTATGGACATAAGGGATACCCATCTTTTATTTGCAATTCCTCCTACACCACTGAATGGAATTTGTTGAAACTTATACAGAATCTTGGTCACATATTGCCATTGTGCATTGGATATTAAACATTTTGATCAGAATATTATTGGAGGTTTGCCATAGAAAAACATGGACTTTGTCATTGACATAGGGGATGCCATTCTTTGGGGGATTGGGGAGGGTTACATGTATTATCTGCAATTTCGCCTTCATGTTTAACTAGATAAAGTCGGTACATCGAAAGTGTAAAAACCCCCCGAAAAGTGTAAAAACCCCGTGGAATAGTGTAAAAACCCCCATGTCTGTGGTGAAAACCCCTCAGAAATGGTAGATATTACCATATATTATGATAATAATCCAATATTTGTGAAAAAATAATTACGCTTTATCCCAAAGAATCGATTTTTGTAACTGCACAATAGGTATCAATGTACTATTGCATAACGGTATGGGCGCGGCCATTTTATGAGCACAAAGTAAAGCGTGAAAAAACTGTCAGGTTAAACGCGATTGGTCAATAATGATTGTTAAAGTAAATATATTTTGGAAAGAAATGCAATCTTTGGTATGAAAATACACAAAAAACGAGTTTTATACACATTTAGGAGGAAGAAATCAAATTTCGAATACGTAGGGGCACCTCGAGGAAATTTGAAAAAAATGAGACTCCCGCTTTTTGACCTTCATTTTTCAGCCAGAAAAGCAATGCGAACCTATATTTTTAATAACACCAAATAAACCCCCTATTCTTTAACATAAATAATCTCTCTTAATTTAACATTAAATTAACTTTGTCTTTCAAGGAAATAATAATCGAAAAGGGGTACCCCATATGGAAAATAACATAGAAAGGCCATTGGTCCATTGTATTCTATACATGTTTCTTTTGGCATTTGAATTCGGCAAATTTTACTTTAAGCGCATAAATTCAGCATAAAATCATAGATTATTACAAAATTCATTGTTGATATTCACGTTTTAATTAGCTATAGTCTATTTCATGAAACATGCTATTTTCAATGCACGTTAGGGGTGGGAATGATGAAACAATGAGTGAAAGGCTCGTGGTCAATGTGTACACTACATTTGGAGTTTGTATGTTACAGGACGCATAAAACAGCAAATTTAGTCTAATTCAGTGATTCAAATTGAACTTTTGACAATATAAAAGAACTATGATCTTTACGTTTTTTTCGGCCCTAATCTGACTTTCTGGTTGTGTTATAATAATGGGCGATAATTTCACAAATGTTAAACGATTTCGAAACGCTGTTTACAAATCACCGAAGTAAGGTCCAACATTCAACCATAATGTTGTACTATGAAATTTAGGTCAGTTTTGAACAAGTTATAGTCTGTTTCAAAAACCGTTAATTTTCGGAAGATCATTTAGACCGCATTTCGTTCGTTCAATTGTGGATCCTGAATGAAAATTTAAAGATAGAACAATCGTCGAACATAGGCATCTACACATGCTATGTGAAAAACACCAACAGTAAAGATAAAAAAACATCAATTTTGAAGCGCAGCACAAACTGAGGAGAAAAAAACTACTTGCAAAAACGCGCCTTTTTTTCTAGGGGTGGCCTTGAAAAAACGGCACTTAAAGCATAAAGGAACATCGATGTATATGCCCAACTACATGAAAGTTTTGTAATTGAATCAACAGTACTAAAGGTATGCAATTTGCTTAATTCTGCATCCATTTAATATCTCTATAGGTATCAATGTACTATTGCATAACGGTATGGGCGCGGCCATTTTATGAGCACAAAGTAAAGCGTGAAAAAACTGTCAGGTTAAACGCGATTGGTCAATAATGATTGTTAAAGTAAATATATTTTGGAAAGAAATGCAATCTTTGGTATGAAAATACACAAAAAACGAGTTTTATACACATTTAGGAGGAAGAAATCAAATTTCGAATACGTAGGGGCACCTCGAGGAAATTTGAAAAAAATGAGACTCCCGCTTTTTGACCTTCATTTTTCAGCCAGAAAAGCAATGCGAACCTATATTTTTAATAACACCAAATAAACCCCCTATTCTTTAACATAAATAATCTCTCTTAATTTAACATTAAATTAACTTTGTCTTTCAAGGAAATAATAATCGAAAAGGGGTACCCCATATGGAAAATAACATAGAAAGGCCATTGGTCCATTGTATTCTATACATGTTTCTTTTGGCATTTGAATTCGGCAAATTTTACTTTAAGCGCATAAATTCAGCATAAAATCATAGATTATTACAAAATTCATTGTTGATATTCACGTTTTAATTAGCTATAGTCTATTTCATGAAACATGCTATTTTCAATGCACGTTAGGGGTGGGAATGATGAAACAATGAGTGAAAGGCTCGTGGTCAATGTGTACACTACATTTGGAGTTTGTATGTTACAGGACGCATAAAACAGCAAATTTAGTCTAATTCAGTGATTCAAATTGAACTTTTGACAATATAAAAGAACTATGATCTTTACGTTTTTTTCGGCCCTAATCTGACTTTCTGGTTGTGTTATAATAATGGGCGATAATTTCACAAATGTTAAACGATTTCGAAACGCTGTTTACAAATCACCGAAGTAAGGTCCAACATTCAACCATAATGTTGTACTATGAAATTTAGGTCAGTTTTGAACAAGTTATAGTCTGTTTCAAAAACCGTTAATTTTCGGAAGATCATTTAGACCGCATTTCGTTCGTTCAATTGTGGATCCTGAATGAAAATTTAAAGATAGAACAATCGTCGAACATAGGCATCTACACATGCTATGTGAAAAACACCAACAGTAAAGATAAAAAAACATCAATTTTGAAGCGCAGCACAAACTGAGGAGAAAAAAACTACTTGCAAAAACGCGCCTTTTTTTCTAGGGGTGGCCTTGAAAAAACGGCACTTAAAGCATAAAGGAACATCGATGTATATGCCCAACTACATGAAAGTTTTGTAATTGAATCAACAGTACTAAAGGTATGCAATTTGCTTAATTCTGCATCCATTTAATATCTCTATAGGTATCAATGTACTATTGCATAACGGTATGGGCGCGGCCATTTTATGAGCACAAAGTAAAGCGTGAAAAAACTGTCAGGTTAAACGCGATTGGTCAATAATGATTGTTAAAGTAAATATATTTTGGAAAGAAATGCAATCTTTGGTATGAAAATACACAAAAAACGAGTTTTATACACATTTAGGAGGAAGAAATCAAATTTCGAATACGTAGGGGCACCTCGAGGAAATTTGAAAAAAATGAGACTCCCGCTTTTTGACCTTCATTTTTCAGCCAGAAAAGCAATGCGAACCTATATTTTTAATAACACCAAATAAACCCCCTATTCTTTAACATAAATAATCTCTCTTAATTTAACATTAAATTAACTTTGTCTTTCAAGGAAATAATAATCGAAAAGGGGTACCCCATATGGAAAATAACATAGAAAGGCCATTGGTCCATTGTATTCTATACATGTTTCTTTTGGCATTTGAATTCGGCAAATTTTACTTTAAGCGCATAAATTCAGCATAAAATCATAGATTATTACAAAATTCATTGTTGATATTCACGTTTTAATTAGCTATAGTCTATTTCATGAAACATGCTATTTTCAATGCACGTTAGGGGTGGGAATGATGAAACAATGAGTGAAAGGCTCGTGGTCAATGTGTACACTACATTTGGAGTTTGTATGTTACAGGACGCATAAAACAGCAAATTTAGTCTAATTCAGTGATTCAAATTGAACTTTTGACAATATAAAAGAACTATGATCTTTACGTTTTTTTCGGCCCTAATCTGACTTTCTGGTTGTGTTATAATAATGGGCGATAATTTCACAAATGTTAAACGATTTCGAAACGCTGTTTACAAATCACCGAAGTAAGGTCCAACATTCAACCATAATGTTGTACTATGAAATTTAGGTCAGTTTTGAACAAGTTATAGTCTGTTTCAAAAACCGTTAATTTTCGGAAGATCATTTAGACCGCATTTCGTTCGTTCAATTGTGGATCCTGAATGAAAATTTAAAGATAGAACAATCGTCGAACATAGGCATCTACACATGCTATGTGAAAAACACCAACAGTAAAGATAAAAAAACATCAATTTTGAAGCGCAGCACAAACTGAGGAGAAAAAAACTACTTGCAAAAACGCGCCTTTTTTTCTAGGGGTGGCCTTGAAAAAACGGCACTTAAAGCATAAAGGAACATCGATGTATATGCCCAACTACATGAAAGTTTTGTAATTGAATCAACAGTACTAAAGGTATGCAATTTGCTTAATTCTGCATCCATTTAATATCTCTATAGGTATCAATGTACTATTGCATAACGGTATGGGCGCGGCCATTTTATGAGCACAAAGTAAAGCGTGAAAAAACTGTCAGGTTAAACGCGATTGGTCAATAATGATTGTTAAAGTAAATATATTTTGGAAAGAAATGCAATCTTTGGTATGAAAATACACAAAAAACGAGTTTTATACACATTTAGGAGGAAGAAATCAAATTTCGAATACGTAGGGGCACCTCGAGGAAATTTGAAAAAAATGAGACTCCCGCTTTTTGACCTTCATTTTTCAGCCAGAAAAGCAATGCGAACCTATATTTTTAATAACACCAAATAAACCCCCTATTCTTTAACATAAATAATCTCTCTTAATTTAACATTAAATTAACTTTGTCTTTCAAGGAAATAATAATCGAAAAGGGGTACCCCATATGGAAAATAACATAGAAAGGCCATTGGTCCATTGTATTCTATACATGTTTCTTTTGGCATTTGAATTCGGCAAATTTTACTTTAAGCGCATAAATTCAGCATAAAATCATAGATTATTACAAAATTCATTGTTGATATTCACGTTTTAATTAGCTATAGTCTATTTCATGAAACATGCTATTTTCAATGCACGTTAGGGGTGGGAATGATGAAACAATGAGTGAAAGGCTCGTGGTCAATGTGTACACTACATTTGGAGTTTGTATGTTACAGGACGCATAAAACAGCAAATTTAGTCTAATTCAGTGATTCAAATTGAACTTTTGACAATATAAAAGAACTATGATCTTTACGTTTTTTTCGGCCCTAATCTGACTTTCTGGTTGTGTTATAATAATGGGCGATAATTTCACAAATGTTAAACGATTTCGAAACGCTGTTTACAAATCACCGAAGTAAGGTCCAACATTCAACCATAATGTTGTACTATGAAATTTAGGTCAGTTTTGAACAAGTTATAGTCTGTTTCAAAAACCGTTAATTTTCGGAAGATCATTTAGACCGCATTTCGTTCGTTCAATTGTGGATCCTGAATGAAAATTTAAAGATAGAACAATCGTCGAACATAGGCATCTACACATGCTATGTGAAAAACACCAACAGTAAAGATAAAAAAACATCAATTTTGAAGCGCAGCACAAACTGAGGAGAAAAAAACTACTTGCAAAAACGCGCCTTTTTTTCTAGGGGTGGCCTTGAAAAAACGGCACTTAAAGCATAAAGGAACATCGATGTATATGCCCAACTACATGAAAGTTTTGTAATTGAATCAACAGTACTAAAGGTATGCAATTTGCTTAATTCTGCATCCATTTAATATCTCTATAGGTATCAATGTACTATTGCATAACGGTATGGGCGCGGCCATTTTATGAGCACAAAGTAAAGCGTGAAAAAACTGTCAGGTTAAACGCGATTGGTCAATAATGATTGTTAAAGTAAATATATTTTGGAAAGAAATGCAATCTTTGGTATGAAAATACACAAAAAACGAGTTTTATACACATTTAGGAGGAAGAAATCAAATTTCGAATACGTAGGGGCACCTCGAGGAAATTTGAAAAAAATGAGACTCCCGCTTTTTGACCTTCATTTTTCAGCCAGAAAAGCAATGCGAACCTATATTTTTAATAACACCAAATAAACCCCCTATTCTTTAACATAAATAATCTCTCTTAATTTAACATTAAATTAACTTTGTCTTTCAAGGAAATAATAATCGAAAAGGGGTACCCCATATGGAAAATAACATAGAAAGGCCATTGGTCCATTGTATTCAATACGTTCTATGTTAGGTCAAATAGCTAGGGGAGAGCACTCCAATTCATTGCAATAAAAGTACTTAAGTACTGTAGGTAAAAATACTGTAGGTAGGAATAAAATATATTTTAAAATTGATCCTATAATACACAATTTGTTACATAAAAAAATGATTTTGAATAAGAATAAATTAATTAAATTAATATATAATGTAATTTATATCTTTAGAATATTAGTATTATTTGATTTAAAAAATAGTCGAAACATATGAATTGCTAATATTGGACTACATTTTAATAGGAGATTATTAATACAGTAAGTTTGTTTGTTTGTTTATTTTTGTTTCATTTAATTTTTTTCAACTTAACAAAGTTTCATCAATTTCAACAAGAAACTGCCTATTATCATGAGCAGACAAAACAGAAGACTGCAGAGACATATATCTTATTGTCAAACAAATTTTTTATACAATTCAGTCTATGTAGATTGAAAGAGTTGTAATTTTGTGTTTATGAATATATGTAAACAGAGACCAATAAAATTCAACTACCTGTTGTTTTTGTTGGGATCTCTATGTATACTGTGTTATGAAATAAAAATGGTCTGGGGTGTTCTAAATAAGGAACAATAGAAAAATCTGCATGGAGATAATAAATGCTAGAACAAAACACAAGACACAATTTATACATATATTTGTCTTGAAAAAAGTAACAAACATAACAAAACGTAAACAAAATTCATTCTGTCCATTACCGCAATGTCCATTGCCCCAAAACTCGTAGCTTACATTATGGCATACGTAGCCCGAGCTGTTGTAGAGTGTATCTAAACTGTTGGCACTGGACATATTTTAAGATTTCTGCCACAATTGTGGGCTTTACGTCTTCCCAAGACTGACTTGTCCGAATTATCTTGCCTATTGCTTTCGCCGTCTTGGCATCCTTCGCTTGTATTATTACAGCTGCAAGGACTGCTTGCTTGTGGTAGAGTGGTATTATCCCAGATTGCCGATTCCAGTTAGCCGATTCCCAAACTGCCGACAATCAAAAGGTATATGTAATAAATGGCTTTAGAAAAAGAATGTTTTATTGTATTTATGTTGTTTTTGACATTTTTCTTACGTGTTTAACACTATATATCAACTCAATGCCAAGGAAACGAGATTATTTGTGTTGTTGTCTCTTTGACATGCACGTGGCGCTTACTCCAGACACAGTGACTCCATGCCGGGTGCCGTTTCATAAAGCTATCGATAACTAACGTGCTCCTTATACCATGCAATTTAAATGAAACGGCAACCTGATTTGTATTGTTTCGTGTATACGTTATTTTTTACTTTGTTCATAACTTTAAATAATAAAATAAACATTTAGATAGAAATATAATTTATTTCATCAATTTAACATTTTAAGCCCCAGATTTATAACAAAGCAACTATTAAATTTGCACAAAAACACTTAAAATTTTTTACAAATCGACTATTTCCTCTGTAGATTCCGTGTCAATTAAACACTTTTTTCTGATAAGTTGTAAGTAATTCATAAAAGAAATTTTTTTAGGATAGATTTGTTTTATTCGGCAATTTGGGAATCGGCCAATTGGATTCGGCAAGTTGGGAGTCGGCAAATTGGGATTCGGCAATCTGGCATGGATTCGGTGTAGAATGCTTTAATATTTTGATACAAGTTTTCCGCGCTGCGGTAGATCTCACCATTAAATTGTAATTGGCATGGAAAAAGGTTGGACATGACATAACATGCTCCTTTTACATATATGATCATGGTTGTAAAAAAATGTGCCCTCATCCAAGCATCTATGATGGGAAGGATGAGGAGCATTCTATGAGGGAGCCAAAGGCTCCGAGGGTTAAGGTGAACTTTAACTATTTTCCCGCCGCACGTGCCTTTTTCACAGCTGATTGATTCACTATGTATACCATGGTATATAAACCGATGCGCCCAACAATACGGCCTCTTTTTACAGCCCGAGCACCAGATATCAAGTGGAAAATAAGAAGAAAAAAATTTCTGATACACATGATATAGAAAATGGTTTTTAACCAGAAGTAATCATGTAGGGTGGGTTAAATGGGGGGGACCTTAACCCTCGGAGCCTTTGGCTCCCTCATAGAATGCTCCTCATCCTTCCCATCATAGATGCTTGGATGAGGGCACATTCTATATCGGTAGCCTACGGCTATCCTTGGGTTAAGGTGAACTCTTTAAAGCATCAGAAAATTTTTTTTTTTTTTTTTTTTTTTTTTTTTTTTTTGATACACAGACCACCAAGCAAACTTATAATTAGTATTATGTAAAAATCAAAGACTAGAATAGTAAGGTGACACTGTAAACCAGTTGCTGTCTGAATAAAAAGTTCCTCCAATGAAATCTGCACAAGTTTCACTGTGTAAAAACATTAAGCCTTTAAATTAGGAACACTAGTAGAAGTGACTATGTTAAGCACGTTGGTTATATTTCTTGATAACCTGATGGACATTTTCTTACACAAGTATTTATGCTATAAAGTAGATAAACAGAGAAATAAATATATGTAATTTTTATTATCTCAAAAATGAACAGATTAAGAGACAATGAAATGAATTAGAATAATGTTCATATTACACATTCAAAGTCCAACATATCACACCAAATCTGAATCATCAAAGTCCAACTATTCATACATGTCTGTACACAAACACATGACCAACAGATCCGTTACAACAAATCCAATGAGAATCCTATAAAAATAAAACACAAGTCTAAGTAAATAAAGTTTCTGTATAGTTAACATCATTCTTGTAAATCTTCTTGTTGTAAAACTTTTGAAAAGTTTTCGCAGATGACCAATTGGCAGTTTTGAGAATAACATCCACAGAAATGCCTGCTTTATTTGCTGACGAAACGGAAGCACTTCGAAAAGAGTGAGCCTTAAACTTTCCAATGTCAATTCCTGATAAAGACAGGACTTCACGAAGCCATCTAGCGATAGAACATGTAGAAATATGATTAAATGTTTTATAGGAGATGAATAATTTGTTTGACTTCCTTAGATGTTTAGTTTTGTGAATGTAAACTCTTAAAGTGTAAACGGGACATAGCTTTTCCAAGTGAAAAGCAGCAATATTTATTTCTGATAGAGACCGATTCGGCCTTGAGGTTTTTGTTAGTTCTGATAAACTAAATGTTACTCCTTTATCAGAAAACTTCATGTGACTAATATCTAATGCCACAAGTGTCTGAACTCTTTGTGCTGTGCACAAGGCAATTAAAGCTACACACTTTAGAGTAAGTTGTTTTAAAGACAAATCAGAAAGTGGGTACCACTTCTCTAAAAAATTCAAAACAGTTTTAACATCCCATATAAATGTATATCTGGGTAAAGGAGGTTTTAAATTAAATACTCCTTTCATAAATTTACATACATCAGAATTTCTTTCAAATGTTTGTTTTCCTAAAGCTACCAGAGTCTGGCATAAAGCACTTTTATGCGTGTTGATACAACTATAAGATTTGTTAGCCAAAAACATTTCTGATAAATAATTGATAAGATCTACAACAGATGGTGAAGTGGGATTAACTTGTTTCGTACCACACCAAACACACCACTTTCTCCAGCAAAGATTGTATTGTTTGTTTGTTGATTGTCTCCAAGAATTAGATATGAGTTTTGTAGCTTGCTTTGAAAAGCCTTTTGACAAGAGACCTGTCCTGATACATGACATGCGGTCAAAAACAACCTGCGTTTGTTCATTGGGTGTAGTCTTTGACTGTGAGGCAAAGACAGAAGATCTTTGCAGAATGGCAGAGCTACAGGAATGTCTATTAAAATTTCCAAAATTTTTGGAAACCAACTTTGAGTTGGCCAGAAAGGTACTATTAGAATAGCATTCCTTACCTTGTCGTCTTCTATTTTTTGACAGATTCTGTTCAAAACACTGAAAGGAGGAAAAATATATGGTTTAAACAAATACCAAGAAAATGAAAAAGCATCCGATGCAAATGCATCAGGGTCAGGAAACCATGACACATACACATTCAATTGCTTGTTGATTCTTGAGGCAAAAAGATCAATAGTAGGAATGAAAAAATGTAAACAGACTTTTTCAAAAACATCAGGTTTTAATTTCCATTCTGATGAATCATTAAAAATGCGTGACAAATTGTCAGGCTCTATATTTTCATCACCAGGAATATGTACTGCAGATATAAATATATTTCTATTAAAGCACCATAACCAAATGTCTTTGACTACTTCAAGAAGGGTTTTCACAGAACCACCCATATTATTGATATATGAAACTGCTGTAGAACTGTCAGTTTTGACCAAAATTTGTACATTTAGTAACTTCCGACAAAGAGATTTTAATGCAAAATAAATGGCTTTCAGTTCTAACACATTAATATGCAACAAGCATTCTTCTGCTGTCCAACGGCCTTGAGTTTGGCCTAAATTATCTGAGCAGACAGCTCCCCAACCAAAAGATGAGGAATCAGTTTCAAGTGTGACAGATTTTTCCTCATGACGAATTGGTTTCCCATTTACTATTTTAATATTTACTAGCCACCAAGTAATTTCATTTTTACTTTCCTGAGATAAAACAATTTTAGCCTGATAATCATTGTTTGAGGCAAAAAGAGCCTTAGTTTTATCAATATCCAAATATCTATGAAATAGAGGAGCCAAAAGGACTCCATACCTAGCTGAGTTATATAACCCTACTAATTGGGCAATAACTTGAATAGACAAACTATCACAGTCTAGACAGCTTCTAGACAAATCCAGGATTTTTTCAATCTTATCATCAGGTAAGTAAACCTTAAATTCTACAGAGTCAATGATATATCCTAAAAAGGATATTCTCTGAGTTGGTACCATTATTGATTTCTCTGTATTAATAAAAAAACCTAGTGATTCAATAAAATTACACACCTCTCTAGTGTTGACTAAACAAGTACTGTAGCTCTGATCTTGGAATAGAGAATCATCTATGTAAAAGAAAGATAATATTCCTAATCTCCTGATTTGTGAAAAAATCACTTTTACCACTTTTGTAAAGACCCTCGGTGCAGAAGAAATCCCAAATGGGAGGGCACAAAATTCATACAACACTCCTCTCCAAATAAACTTTAAATATTTCCTACATTTTTTCTCAATAGGAATAGAAAAATATGCCTCGGACAGATCGAGGGAGGTAAAATAATAATTTTTACCAATATTACAGAGAACTGTATCTAAATTTTCCTGCTTAAAGTGATGATATTGAATGAATTTATTAAGACCCTTTAGATTAATAACAGGTCTAAATCTGCCATTTTTCTTCTTCACTAAAAATAAGTCTGAAATAAACTGCCCTGTTTCAAAGGGAGAAGTAGATATTGCTTTCTTTTTCAACATCACATTTACTTCCTTATCAATTAATTCAATTTCCTTAGAAGAAAATTTGCTAAGTCTATGATTAGGAACATGTTTTTGAATGGGAGTTCTAATAAATTCAATTCTATAACCTCTAATTGTTTGTAAAACCCAAGGATCACTAGTGATTTTTCTCCACTGTGCTAAATGTAATTTTAAAGAACCTGCTACAAAATCGTTATTTTTAGACAAAATAGGTTTACTAACCTCTAAGGTTTTTTCTTGTTCAATCCTTGGAAGGCCTGCAGTCTGCAGTTCCTTGGATACTGCCCTCTTGCAGTCCATGGGGGTCTTGTACTTCCCCTGCTGGTACCCCTGTTGAAGGTATACCTTCCTCTGTAATAATTTTGAGCAGCAGGGCGCCTGAAGTTTTTTGAGTTGGATAAACTCCTATTCAGTTTGTGTGCCTCGTTAATGTCTCTTAATCGTTTTGAAACTTCATCTCCAAATAAACATTCAATACCCACTGGTTCATTTCTATTTATCAACTGTTGAAAGCGTCTATCAATTTGGGGACGCAATAACATTCGTCTTCTCACAGAAAGTTCAAAAAACGTGTTGCATAAAATAATAATTGCCCTACTGGTAAGATCTTTAAATAATTTGTGATCAACCTTTTTCTCTTTAAGCAAATTTGCCATTCTTAGAATAGGAACTATCCCTTGTCCCAACAACTTTTGCACAATTTGAAACATGAGGTCTTGGCCTCTCGCCCTTCTATCAAGGTTTTGCCAGATCTCTGGGTTAATAACAGCAGGATTTAAACCCTTACAATTACTGGGGATTTTGTTATCCTCCATTTTAATAAAAGTAGTAACGTCCGACTTTTTCCTAATTACTGCATCTACTATTTTAGCTATGGAGTCATGAACTTCAGACCCAAACTTCTCAGAATCTTCAAAAATATTGGGCATAATAAAATCTTCCTCATCGGCAATCTCATCATGATTAACGTGAACATCGTCGTCTGAATCAGAGCCAAACAGATCGTTCATATTCAGAGAAGCATTATTCTTTTGAGAATCATCATTTTGAGCAACATTACAAGGAGGTACGTTTTCAGAATCCTGATTATCGTGAAGATTTTCTTCATTATAATTTGATTGGTTTAGATTTATTGCCGCAAATAAATTGTCGGTGAATTTGGAAAACATATTCTGCATTACAACAGAGAAATCGTCAAGACTTGACGGTTTGTCATCTTTTTTAGAAGACTTGGCCTTTTTAGAATTATCTGAAATCGAAGATTTCCTTTTCATTGGCGCTTTCCCTTTATTGTTTTTCCCCGGACCTTTGCCCTTGGGGACTGACTTTGACCTTCTGGTTTCAACTACGCCATCTTTGTTTACGTTCACTGAACATGACTCCATATTTTCGGAGATAATTTTCTTGGCAGTATTACTTGCTGATTTAGGGGAAGAAAAACCAGAAAAACTATCGATTTCATCTTCGGAAGCAAAGATTTTCATTGCTTCAGTATCTGAAGGAATAGAACCGTCTGATTCAGACTCGGTCATAATGGGTCACAATCTAGAACGACATAAGAAAACGAAAATATATTAATGTCGTATTGAAAGTAAAATGTACTTACATTGAAAAATACGAATTCCGATTCGAAAATCCGTAGAAAAGGTAAAACACAAACTGATTCAGTTTGAAATGCTCTTAACTAACCTATGCGTGCGGCCTTAATAGTTAAAGAGGCCGTATTGTTGGGCGCATCGGTTTATATACCATGGTATACATAGTGAATCAATCAGCTGTGAAAAAGGCACGTGCGGCGGGAAAATAGTTAAAGTTCACCTTAACCCAAGGATAGCCGTAGGCTACCGATATAGAATGTATTACTTTATTCTATATTTGGTAACATATAAAGACGACAAGCAGGAACATTAGAATTTATTAAAATATCCAGTAAAATTTCATTTTTAACGCTATTTTATAGATTTAGCCTTGATTTCGAAGGTTTCATTTTAATTAGCAAAATACAAGATGAAATAACTTTACTCTGTAATGAATACTTAATTTTTTTTTAATAAAGTAACCCTCGCTGCAGCAAAAATTGTAGATATTTAATTGTTAATGTTGATTACACTTGTTATTTGCCTTGTCAATTAACACCTAGTAGCCAAACTTTTGGCACGTGCCGACAAATCATCGATAAAAAAAAACATTAAAAATAACGAATGTAAATGATCAAGCATTTAAGTAGTTATCTAGCTGAGGATCAGGCAGTTGTCGGCACATAACAAATTTTTTGTTTTTATTTTTTTTTTTGGTTTAGATACATTCATTATGATATAAAACCAAATTCTAACAAGATTTTACATTTGAAAAAGTGTCAATTCCCTAGATAATTTTTGACTGGTTATATATAGAGAAAAATTTGGCGGGAAAATTTCCCGGCATTTTCCACTGTACAATTCAACCAAAATTTAAATGATTATATTTAAAAGGCAAAATAATTCGGAACTTAAATAAATTAGAATGTTGTTTTATTTTATTTTTCCTTCATGTGCATGCCATCACATGTATGCATTTTTCCGGATTCTTACGTGGACTTATACTTAGATATATAATCTGCATCATTTGCCTGATGTGGTGATCTGACAGATAGGCGGCAACGACTGCAGCAGTAAACTATTTGACATCTTAAAAGTTCTAAGCGGCGTCATTGTACGGCCGATGTATATAGTAAACGGCGAGACGAAGTACACTAAATTAATAAGAGGAAAAGCTCTCAGTATTATTTTGTTTACTTTTTCAAACCTGTTAATGTATACAGGCCAGCCATGAGGCGGAAGACGTTGTTCGTTTCACGGAAAATGGATATCTTGCTATTCTCGTTACTTTGAGAAAGGCACTTTGTTGGTTTGTAAACAAAATTGAATACCGCGGAAATTTCCCAGGCTTGACGCCACATTGTAATTTCAAGCAAGCAAAAGAATACATGCGAACACCCGCCTCTGTAATGACAGAAATGTCCGATTTACTCCAGACAGACAATCCTTTAATTGTATACAGAAGAAAAAATACTACATTCCTTTTTTCTTCTGTAACTACAATCTGGATGCTAGTTTTATAGTGGTTGAAACGGCGATGAAACTTACTTTTATTTATTTATTTATTTATTTATTTATTTATTTATTTATTTATTTATTTATTTATTTATTTATTTATTTATTTATTTATTTATTTATTTATTTATTTATTTATTTATTTATTTATTTATTTATTTATTTATTTACCAGGACTTTGACGTAAACTGATATACGTCTTTCATTATCAGGAGACAGATTTATATAAGCTTTCTATCTTGTTTCTGAATAGAAAAAAAAATATGTTTAAACCAAATGTATACAAAAGGCTGACAGTGAAAAATGACGAATTGAGCGGAAATGTCAGCAGAAAACAGGTATATGACAAAAAGTATAATGTCAAAATGGAAGCGTAAAAACGAAATGGGACATATATATTTAGACGACGAAATATTGCCGACTTTGCAGGAAATAGACAGAATGATTGCAGACAAAGATTCCATAAGGAAATCGATAATACGCGACAATGAAAAAGCGCTTGTTTAATTCGTTACAAAGACGACCAGTTAATAGACATCAAGACTTTATGTTGTTCAGGACACAGTATTTTAAGAATTGACAAAACCTTCAACTTGTGTGACTTGCGCGTTACTGCATCAAGTCACAAGCAGATATAAATCGTTATGGACACCACACAAGAACCGCCCAAATTTCGTCCCACTAACTCTGAATCCGTCCCTGGATACTGATACACAAAACTTAGGGTTTGGATCAGACAAGAAAAATGGCTATAGTCAACGCCATTACATCAGCTTTACCGACGTCTAAGAATGCAAAACAGAAACTAGTGGACGACATACTAGTAATTGACAAGGCCGACAGAGACTCAATACTGAACGACATCTCTGGTAGAGACGGATTTATCCATGCCGATGACCCGATATGTTTCGACGTCAAGTGCGACACTATGGGACCAAGGACATAGACAAAATTTCACGGGTATTTTATTAACAAATTAAAACCAACTTTGATTTAACATCGGAAACCAGTTGATCATATTGGTTACTTTGACAAAAGTTGGACAAATAATAATAGCGAATCCCCCGAGCGAGCCATCGACTGGAAATCAAACCGTTATTGAATTTAGTACAGGTTACAAGAGATATTGTGGACACCTAATATATAAGGATTTACTAAGATTATTGATTTCAATTGGACAGTACCGACTAGCGGACAGCCCTAAACAGTTTCAGGTGTCGAAATCGCTGTGGATGACCAAGACCGTTGAAAAGAGAACGTTTTTTTTAGAGATTCCGTAACCACTTGCCGCCAGACCAAAAGACCCTTACTTCGACAGACGGACTAAGGACTCATTAAACCTTGGAAGGAATAAAGGTCAACTGAAGAGGAAAATCAACGAACTGTCGACGACTAAACGGAAATGCGATTTAGATTCTGAGTGATATTTTAATGTTTTGTTCAATGTATTCATTTCTCTTTTTTTTCAAGGGCGAGACACTTAGTAAGTTTGCGGACAGCGATACATAAAAGAGAGATGTGTGCAAGTATCTTAGTAGTTTTAAATTTGAAAAAAATATTTAACTAATTGCTACGCTGACTACGACAGATGTCCGAAGCCTTGTGCATGATGTCATAGTAGTTTTAATTTGAAAAAAAATAAAAAATTTACTTATTGTTACGCGGACTACGACAGATGTCCGAAGCCTTGGGCAGGATATCTTAGTAGTTTAACTTCAAAAACAAAAAACTATCCCTTGGTCTAGTTCAAACTTTTTTTGCTATATCAAAGACAATACCAAGCTAATAATAATAATAATTTGTACTTTTCTAGAAAAAAATTATTACTCCTATAGTTATAAAACAAAACGAATTAAATAAATAAATATATAAAATCCCTGTACCCTGCCCCAGATATTCATAGCCTGACTTGGCGTGGGGGCTCTTAATTTTATATAATTATAATTACAAATGTGTTGATTGACTAAAATGTCAATTAATCAATTCATTGTAATTGTAACTAATTTTGTCTAATATGTGCTACTAAAATGGATGACATATTTAAAATCTTTTAATAACAACAGACATATAATTACATGTACATATAATACAAAGAATGCAAAGCTTATAATGAAAAAGATATCTATTAAAAAAATTCATTATAAAATTATAGACATTATTTTAATTTCACACATTAAATCATTTGTCAGTATTAACATTGTATCAACATAATCCCAACTTACAGTACTTGTAGTACTTTTATTGCAAAGAATTAGAGTGCTCTCCCCTAGCTATTTGACCTCATATAGGACTTATCGTGCGGTTACAAAAATCGATTCTGTGCGATAAAGTATAACTATTTTTTCACAAATATTGCATTATTATCATAATATATAGTAATATCTATCATTTCTGAGGGGTTTTCACCATATATATAGGGGTTTTTACACTATTCCACGGGGTTTTTACACTTTTCAGGGGGTTTTTACACTTTCGATGTACCCAGATAAAGTTTCAATTTCATAATTAAGAACACCTGAATTTTCAAAGTAATTGTGAAGCGGGGGGTATCAATGGTGAGCATTGCTCACAGGTGTTTTTACTCTAGTTTCAATTTCGGGCCAGCATTGTATTTTCAAAACTATTTTACATGAATAAGAATTTTTTATTCAAAAAAGAACTTACAAGAACTTGCATGAACTTGCATTTTTTTTAAATTTTGGTAATACTGAAGTTAAATGTAAAGCTTTTATCCCGAATTATACTTTATGCAAAGTACGCGGTTTTTAGCTCACCTGACCCAAAGGGTCATGTGAGCTATTGTTATCACTTTGCGTCTGTCGGCGGCGGCGGCGGCGGCGTCTGTAAACTTTTTACATTTTAATCTTCTTCTCTGAAACCACTTGGCCAATTGAAACCAAACTTGGCCATAATGTTCATTGGATGGACCTTTACAAAGTTTGTGTTTTTTATTTTGATTGGTAAACCAATATGGCCACCACCTCAAGACTTAGTTTAACATAGGACCCTATGGGAAAAAAGTTTAAAAGGGCTTCTTCTCTGAAACCGTTTAACCAATCAAAACAAAACTTACTAGCAATATTGTTGAGATGGTCCTCTATAAAGTTTGCGTTTTAGATGGGAATTGGAAATTCAAAATGGCCACCACTGCAGGACTTAGTTTAACATAGAACCCTATGGGAAAAAGTTTTAAAAGGCTTCTTCTCTGAAACCGGTTAATCAATGGAAACAAAAACTTACTAGCAATATTGTTTGGATGGTCCTCTATAAAGTTTGTGTTTTTTATGGCAATTGGAAATTCAAAATGGCTGCCACCGCAGGACTTAATTTAACATAGGACCCTATGGGAAAAAGTTTGAAAGGCTTCTTTTCTGAAACCAGCCAACTAATGGAAACAAAACTTACTAGCAATATTGTTTGGATGGCCCTCTATAAAGTTTATGTTTTTTATCCCAATCTGATATTCAAAATGGCCGCCACCGCAGGACTTAGTTTAACATTGGACCCTATGGGAAAAAGGTTAAAAAGGGCTTCTTCTCTGAAACCGGTTAACCAATCAAAACAAAACTTACTAGCAATATTGTTTGGATGGTCCTTTATAAAGTTTATGATTTTTATGCCAACTGGAAATTCAAAATGGCCGCTACCGCAGGACTTAGTTTAATATAGGACCCTATGGGAAAAAGTTTTTAAAGGCTTCTTCTCTGAAACCGGTTAATCAATGGAAACAAAAACTTACTAGCAATATTGTTTGAATGGTCCTCTATAAAGTTTATGTTTTTTATGGCAATTGGAAATTCAAAATGGCCGCTACCGCAGGACTTAGTTTAACATACGACCCTATGGGAAAAAGTTTTTAAAGGCTTCTTCTCTGAAACCGGTTAATCAATGGAAACAAAAACTTACTAGCAATATTGTTTGGATGGTCCTTTATAAAGTTTATGTTTTTTATGGCAATTGGAAATTCAAAATGGCCACCTCCCCCGCAGGACTTAGTTTAACATAGGACCCTATGGGCAAATAAAAAAATCTTCTCTATACAACTGGTTAACCAATGAAACAAAGCTTTCTAGTAATATTGTTTGGATGGTCCTATTTAAAGTTTATTGAAAATTACAGGACTTACTTTAACATCAGGGAAATGCCATCTTCATTGCCTATAAAATCAGGTGAGCGATACAGGCTCTTAAGAGCCTCTGGTTCAGGTCAGTTGTGTATTTATGTATACATGTTACATGTGGCTTTAGGGGAGAAAAATATAGTGTATGCCTATTGTCAATTTATTAGACAAACGAAACTAAATTAGCATATTATTTCAGTGAAAACATTATGCAATCAGAAAGATAAAAATAACAATCATCGTAATACAGGCACATAAACCAATTGATCTATTTTTATCTCTAATATGAGTCAATTTCGGTGTTAAAAAAATTGACATTTTTAAAAATGTGTATACGGATAATGTTTTTTAAATGAAACATCTATTTTTATTTCATGGTTTTGGTACATTAAAGAAAGATGTAAATGTATATTTGACCTTGATTACTTTCTGCTGACCGCGTGGTTCAACAGTTGTGTATTTATTTATGTCACGTGCACCTTGTCTTGAGAAAACGTTAACATTTGTGTATTGCCGGCAAAAAACGAATTGATATAGTGTATATGAAATAATAAGGACAAATCACATCATCACTGGTATACCGTTTGTTGTTACTTGAACTACGGACTGTATATTGTCTTTTTCTTTAATTACCGTATATAAAGTTGTTCTTTAAAAAATCTGTTCTAGTGCAAGTTCCGATTTATTTATGAAAATTATTAAAAATTTTCAAGTTCTAAATTTCCCCGTATTGACATGACTTTACCAGTGTATAGCAACATACATTGGAAATGCAAGAGTGACTAACAACAAATTGAATAAACAATTAATTTTTGCAATTTTGGGTAGAGATAATTTGTGGGTGATTTTGAGTGTCTACACTGAAAATTTTCTGTGTAACACCGTGAAACACTCTACACCATGTAGAGTGTTTGAGTGACCATACACTCTGGGCGTACTGTAGGTTTGTTTGAAAACAAAATTAAATCTGAGTTCTTGCTAATCTATTCATAATATGAGAATACTAGTACCTTAGTTTATTGTGACTAATTTAGATTGACAATATTCCATTAAAGTGTTCTAAAAGGTTAGAACACCACATTTTGCTCTTAAAATTGTTAAAATATGTACATCTATGCTATTTTATCCTCCAAATTTCTTGTCAATGCCTATGATTATTGTTGCAACCATGTGAACTCTTACAGATGCAAATTGTGGCACACAATAAATCGATCGATTACCTAAGTATTGCCATCATTTAATCCAGCTCTAGCTCTCAAATATTACAATAAACTTGTGTATTGTATATTTTAAAAACCAGTGAACACGTAATGGTTATAGCACATTACACAATAAATGCAAGACTTGTAATGAAATTCCTTTTAAACTTTAAAATCAATATGACTTACAAACAAAGTTAATCTTCATATTTATTTTTCAAATTTTCGAAATTTACACTGAATGTTATCATTCCATGAAAGATTTTCTACCAGATTCGTATTTGGTTTTGAACCATGAGTGTTGAAAAAATACAATCGGGATATAGATTTAACCATAATAGTCCTTTCGGCATTGAACACCTGTCACATCATCAACTTTATTTTGTAGAAAAGTCTTTAGTGGCATACTTATATTTTCTATTATATTACGACACTATCTGATTATGTCCACAAACAAACGTTTGTATTGGTGTGCAAAAAACACAAAACAAAAAACCAATAAAAAGAACACAAACAAATAAAAAAACACATGTTGTTGTAAATTCGGCAAGTATTTTTGTACATAAAAGTGTATGTGGACAAATCAGTTCTTTCGCCTTCAAAAATAATTTTATTCTGACTTGTTTTGTTAATGTTATAACATGTAAGTACCGGAAAGATGCATATATATATATATATATATATTGTTAGATCAATGTACAACAATACAACAAAATGTCAAGAATTAGTATTTATATTTAGAGAACTTAAGAAAGTGAGGTTGTGGGTTCAAGTCTCACTGCAGGCAGGGTGTACTTGACTCCAATCTTAATTGATAAGGATTGCCAGTTTTCCTACCACAAGTCTGGAGTTTTCTCTGGGGAAATCAGGGTTCCTCCTGGACGCCAAACTAGACAACCAACCAACCCATAAATTGTTAAAGTTATCATATAACATTTAGTCCACCCCAGTTAAGAGAATTTAAACAATAAAACGTACTGTTTCATCTTAAAACTGACAGTAGTCTTTGTGATTCTCCTGTCTTGCAGTCGAACCATTAAATTAAAAGGAACTCTTTAATCTTTAAACCATCAGTTGTGTGTGTGCGATTCTCCTGTCTTGCAAGCATAACAAGGTAAAGTTCCTTTGTTATTAAAATTTTCGTATTAAAAAACTATACCTTACGTTTTTTATTTGGAGCAGTAACTGTCTTGCAGTTTTTACTCTGTTTTCGTAAACATAATCGTATGATTGATTCAATTTTAAAAATATTTTATATAATTACAAAATATATAAGAAACTGTGTCATGCCTTACTTTAAAAGTTCCACCCCCGAAATCACCTGGATTTTACTGCTTAGTTTTTTCAAATGCCATATTGAATTAACATCAAAAAAATTTTGATGAAATAAATGCAGTTATTATAAATTAAAGTTCATTTAAGGTTAAAAAATATTAAACAGTATATACACTAACTTAATTGATACATCAATTTATGAAAAATAAATCATTATTTATGTTTCTCTTGTACTTCTCTCTACATTTGGCCTCTATTCCCTATTTTCGGAATACAAGAGTTACTTCCCATTTTCAAGAGTTGTCTTTCATAACAGCAGGTATCTAGTATTAAACAGATGGGGAAAAATCACGTTTTTATTTTTTAAAAATAATGTCTGTGGACTGACTCTTCCAGTACAACTAAAAAAATCGCAGAATTAGTTTGCACATCATAATAAATTTTACCGGATGCTTTGTTATATGTGAATAAAAAAATATTGAAGAAAAACAACTTTTTAGCCACAGTAGGTACTATAAAGTACCTGCTCTAAAGAACAGATAACTCTGCAAATGGGAGATAAATCTTGTTTACCGCAAGTAGGGAATAGCCTATGTAAACATTGTCAAACTGCCCAAAATCATCCACTGAAAGAGATACTGTATTACATGTATGTAAAAATATGGTTGTATTTATGATAATTTCTACAAAATAAAATAAATATAATATTTAATTTTTTGTTTTTTGCGAAGTTTCTCTTTAATGTATTGGATCCGCACAGTGGTTGAGAATACTGAACAGCTACCAAGATGTCAAATAATCTTTAAATACCTCTGAAAATGTTTATGAATAGTTTAATCATATTGCTTTATAGGTTCCTTATGAGATACTGAACAAAAAATTCCGTGCAGCACAAAAGACAATAGATAGAGAAATATCACATGTACACACTGCCAGTAGTGACATCGAATCTTGCCTAGAGGAAAAGAAAAAGATCAAAGATGTGTCTAAAGTTATTGATAATATGGTTGAGAAACTTTGTCTGTTGAAAAGAAAAGTATGTACATGTACTAGTATTTTTCACAGTATAAAATCAAAATTTTAATGGACATGTATTTTTCTGCTACAAACCAAGCTATTAATTGGTTTTTCATAAGTCCAGTGGAAGTTAAATCCAACTTGATCACTCTCCCTTTTTAGCTCACCTGACCCGAAGGGTCATGTGAGCTATTGCCATCACTTGGCGTCCGTCATCGTCCGTCGTCGTCCGTCGTCGTCCGTTGTCGTTAACTTTTCTTCAAAAATCTTCTCCTCCAAAACCACTGAAGGGATTGCTTTGAAACTTTGCACACATCATCAGTAAAATGCCCTCTACCAAGTTTGCCCAAATCATGGCCTCAGACCAACCAACATGGCTGCCATGGCTAAAAATAGAACAGAGGGATCAAAATACAGTTTTTTGCTTACAGTTCAAAAAGTATAACAGATACAGGAAAACCAAAGAGACCTTCCTTCTTCAGCATCTCAAGCTCTACAAAACACTCCATTGGGTCAAAGTTGTATGATGACTCCTTGTAGGAGTTATTGCCCTTTATTTATCAAAATTGATGATTTTTGCCATTTTTGCCTCAAAATCTTGAAAATTATTAGAACTACAGAAAAAGTTAGCATTGCTTAATTGTTCTGCTCTATGAGGGCTACAAAAATGACTAATGGTCAAGATTGTCTGATTAACCGTTTAAGAGTTATTCCACTTGATCTTTTTTTTTAATCGGTTTTAATTGATTTTTTAAAATCTTCTCCTCTGAAACAACTGAAAGTACTGCTTTGAAACTTCGTACACATCATCCTTCAAATGTCCTCAACCAAGTTTGCACCAACCATGGCTGCAGATTAACCAACATGGCCACCACGGCTAAAAATAGGACGGTGGGGGGGGGTGGTAAAATACAGTTTTTGGCTTATATTTAAAAAAGTGTAACAGATACAGGAAAACCGAAGAGACATGCCTTCATCTGCATCAAAAGCCCTACGAAACACTCCATTGGGTTGAAGTTGTATGATGACTCCTTATATGAGTTATTGCCCTTTAATTGTCGAAATTGATTATTTTTGACATTTTTGCCTCAAAATCTTGAAAATTATTAGAACTAAAGAAAAAGTTAGCATTGCTTAATTGTTCTGCTATATGAGGGCTACAAAAATGATTTTAGGGTCAAGATTGTCTGATGAATTATTCTCCTGTTTAGGAATTATTCTCCTTGAACATTTTTTAATCAATTTTACATGTACTTGATTTTAAAAAATCTTCTCCTCTTTAACCAATAAAAGGACTGCTTTGAAACATTGCACACATCATCTTTAGGAATTCCTCTACCAAAATTGTGCAAATCATTACACCTGACTACCTACACATCTACGTTGGTTTAAAATGGATAAAATGAAAAAAAGGGGGGGGGGGGGGGGGGGAGTCGAGAGTTTTCGACTGATAGTTAAAAAAGTATAACAGGTACAGCAAATTTAAAGTGAACCTCCCTTCTCCCTCTAAGCATCAAAAGCTCCTCCTTATAGGAGTTATTTCCCTTAAAAGGTCAAATGAATGATTTTTGCAGAAGTGTTGGGCAATTCCTTATAGCAAAGAAAAGCTGGATAAAAAAGGGTTGTTTGATTTCAGGTTCAGGTGAGCGATACAGGCTCCTGGGAGCCTCTAGTTTAGCTTACCTGACCCAAAGGGTCATGTGAGCTATTGTTATCACTTTGCGTCCGTCGTCGTTGTTGTTGTCGTTATCGGCGTCTGTAAACTTTTTACATTTTAATCTTCTTCTCTGAAACCACTTAGCCAATTGAAACCAAACTTGGCCAAAATGTTCATTGGATGGACCTTTACAAAGTTTGTGTTTTTTATTTGGATTGGAAAACCAATATGGCCGCCACCGCAGGACTTAGTTTAACATTGGACCCTATGGGAAAACAGTTTAAAAGGGCTTCTTCTCTGAAACCAGTTAACCAATCAAAACAAAACTTAGTAGCAATATTGTTTGGATGGGCCTTTATAAAGTTTATGTTTTTTATGCCAACTGGAAATTCAAAATGGCCACCACCGCAGGACTTAGTTTAACATAGGACCCTATGCGAAAAAATGTTAAAAGGCTTCTTCTCTAAGACTGGTTAACCAATGGAAACAAAAACTTACTAGCAATATTGTTTGGATGGTCCTCTATAAAGTTTGTGTTTTTTATGACGATTGGAAATTCAAAATGGCCACCAACACAGGACTTAGTTTAACATAGGACCCTATGGGAAAAAGTTTAAAAGGCTTCTTCTCTGAAACCAGTTAACCAATGGAAACAGAAACTTACTAGCAATATTGTTTGGATGGTCCTCTATAAAGTTTGTGTTTTTTATGACTTTGGAAATTCAAAATGGCCGCCAACACAGGACCCTATGGGAAAAAAGTTAAAAAGGGCTTCTTCTCTGAAACGGTTAACCAATCGAATAAAAACTTACTCACAATATTGTTTGGATGGTCCTTTATAAAGTTTATGTTTTTTATGCCAATTGGAAAATCAAAATAGCCGCCACCGCAGGACTTAGTTTAACATAGGACCCTATGGGGAAAAGTTAAAAAAGGTGTCTTCTCCGAAACTGGTTAACCAATGTAAACAAAGCTTACTAGCAATATTGTTTGGATGGTCCTCTATAAAATTTATGTTTTTTATGACAATTGGAAATTCAAAATGGCCAACAATTCAGGACGTAGTTTAACATAGGACCCTATGGGAAAAAAGTTTAAAAGGCTTCTTGGATGGTCCTATATAAAGTTCATGTTTTTTATCCCAATCGGAAATTCAAAATGTTCGCCACTGCAGGACTTGGTTTAACGTTGGACCCTATGGGAAAAAAGTTAAAAAAGGTTTCTTCTCTGAAACCAATTGGAAAATCAAAATGGCCACCACCACAAGACTTAGTTTGACATAAGACCATAAGGGAATATGTGAAAAAATTTTCAAAGGCTTCTTATCTAAAACTGGTTAACCAATGGTAACAAAACTTACTAGCAATATTGTTTGGATGTGATTGTCCTCTGTGAAGTTTGTGTTTTTAGGCAAATAGGAAAATCAAAAAGGCCACCACAGCATTATTTAGATTACTTAGTTTAATATAGGACCCTATGCCGAGTATGGGCATTTAAAAAAAATATCTTCTTCTCTATAAAACCTGTTAACCAATGGAAACAAAACATTTTAGCAATATTGTTTGGATGGTCCTCTTTAAAGATTATTGAAAATTACAGGACTTTGTTTAACATCAGGGAAATGCAACCTTTATTGCCTATAAAATCAGGTGAGCGATACAGGCTCTTAAGAGCCTCTGGTTTGTTGTTCATGCAGCAGCAATAGAAAAAAAGAAGAAGAAAGTGAACATTTTGTTTAAATTAGAATAGTTTATTCATTTATGGGTAAATTATCATCAGTTTTCATGGACCACTTGAGGTCACAATGTTACAAAACAGGGATAAACAGATTACTGTTGTTGTTTTTCTTTGATCTCATACATCTGGGTGCAAGCGGGCCGCTCAATGGATAAATTTGATCTTGAAAATAAAATCAACAATTATCTATATGTTACTTAAATACTGGTAAATAGAGATTCCTTTTTAGGCACACTTTTTAATTAATGGTCTTTCTTCTTTTCTTTATATTGTGCTTTACATTTTGAGTTTCACATTTTGGAGAGAACAATATGATAATACTAAATAACATAGATAGTTTACTAGTACATATTATTTTTAGAAAATAGGGTTTCTACACATGTCCATGAACAGAAACCCTTACATGGAGTGTATGATGTAGTCACATGCAGTAACATTTATTTAATATCTACAAAAGAGTGTTGTACTAGGTAGTCGTAATACATGTAGCTGATCATGAGGTCTGAAACATCGATCTATATTGCTGTTCCCAGTCAGTAGTTGATTTTCTTTTACCACTATTTATATTATACAGTTATATATTTCCTTTGACCACCCTGTTAATTACGACATGTATCTTTATAGAATGTGTTTCTCTTATGATTTAATTAAAATTGACAAAGTCCATGGCCAGGTGTCTGATGGTATTACATACGACAATTGTATAATTGTGTTCTATATCAAAATTGTTCAAATTATTTCCTAATTATTAATATAATGTTAGCTGGTTCTAAATGCTGTATTTTATGTGTAGGCAGACGAAAGCATAAATGAAGAACTTGAAGCGGCTCGAGTAATAAAGAGACGTGTGGACCATCTCAAAGAGGCAGATTTGCTTCATCCCCATACAAAACCTTTATGGCAGAAAAAGAGATTAGATAGAATGCTTGTAGAATATTTCCTGAGAGCTGGATTTTATAGCACTGCTATTAAGTTAGCTCAACAGTCAGAGATAGAGGTATAATTAGTATTATTATATGTGGTGGATTCCGGGTTGGGGGGTTAGGGTGGGGGAGAATTTTTATATTTTAGTGGTTATGTATACTGAACTAACTTGTAGGGTCATATTCTGACATCATCTTGGTTGCACATTAAAAGTAACTTTCAATTATGGTGTAATTATACCCCCAGCAAACTTGTTTGGGGGTATATAGGAATCACCCTGTCTGTCTGTCCTCACTTGTTGTTCTAAATTTGATTAATATGACAACAAGTAAACTATGTCAATAAAATTCTTTTTGTTATTATTTACATGTACACAAGTTATGGTTATCATTGTTATAATAAAGATTGAGAAGGTGACAGTATAAAAAGTTCACTTGTCAGTTGCACTCTTCTAGTAAGGCAATGAAGGGAAATATAGCATTCTTGTAAATAAATAAAATTTACATTAAAAATCAAGAAATTTACAAGAAGTTCAATATAATAATAATGACTGAACTAACCAGTGTATTTGCTGCCAAATAAGCAGAGAAGTTACGTTTCAATTTTAAAGCAAAGGAATCTCCGGTTGTACACTATCCATGTGTGATGAAAATTATGAGGGTTTGTTATTGAGAAACATGATTGTAAAGAGGTTTGGTTTATTGTATCTGGCTTTTACTTACTGCACATTAAACTGAATGAAAAACAGTTTAAAAGTCGATACTAACAAGATTTGTATGCTTGTTCATTGTTCATTATACCCCCCGCTTGAAAAGCGGGGGGTATATAGTGATCATGGTGTCCGTCCGTCCTTCAGTCCGTCTGTCCGTCCGTTACACTTTCTCTTATTTGCAACTCCTCTTACACCACTGAATGGAATTTGATGAAACTTACACAGGATCTTTGTCACATAGTGCCATTGTGCAGGAGATATTAAACATTTTGATCGGAATGATATTTGGGGTTTCCCATAGAAAAACATGGACTTTGTCATTGGGGTCCCTATCTCCTATGTGCAACTCCTCCTACACCACTGAATGGAATTTAATGAAACTTACCCAGAATCCTTGTCACAAAGTGCCATTGTGCAGGAGATATTAAACATTTTGATCGGAATGATATTTGGGGTTTCCCATAAAAAAACATGGACTTTGTCATTGACCTAAGGGGGTCCTCATCTCTTATGTGCAACTCCTCCTACACCACTGAATGGAATTTGATGACACACAGAATCCATGTCACATAGTGCCATTGTGCAGGAGATATTTAACATTTTGATCCGAAGGATATTTGGGGTTTCCCATAAAAAAACATGGACTTTGTCATGGACATAAGATCTCTTATGTGCAACTCCTCCTACACCACTGAATGGAATTTGTTGAAACTTACACAGAATCCTTGTCACATAGTGCCATTGTGCAGGAGATATTTATCATTTTGATCGGAATGATATTTGGGGTTTCCCATAGAAAAACATGGACTTTGTCATGGACATAAGGGATACCCATCTTGTATTTGCAACTCCTCCTACACCACTGATAGGAATTTGTTGAAACTTACACAGAATCCTTGTCACATAGTGCCATTGTGCAGGAGATATTTATCATTTTGATCGGAATGATATTTGAGGTTTCCCATAGAAAAACATGGACTTTGTCATGGACATAAGGGGATACCCATCTTTTATTTGCAACTCCTCCTACACCCCTGAATGGAATTTGTTGAAACTTACACAGAATCTTGGTTACATATTGCCATTGTGCACCGGATATTAAACATTTTGATAAGAACATTATTGGAGGTTTCCCATAGAAAAACATGGACTTTGTCATTGACATAGGGGATGCCATTCTTTGGGGGATTGGGGAGGGTTACATGTTTTATCTGCAACTCCACCTTCACGTTAAAAAAAGATAAAGTTCATAATTAAGAACACCTGAATTTTCAAAGTAATTGTGAGCGGGTATCAATGGTGAGCATTGCTCATAGGTTTTTTTACTCTAGTTTTTGTTTTAAGTTTATCCTAGAATCAGCTATATCATTACATCCAATATTTAATGGGAAAGGAAACCAGAGAACTTAGTGAGGTCCCAGACCTTAGCCTCAGTCATTGTTAATGTTGAAATCATGTACACCATGACTCAAGTCAGGTTCAGCTTACAACCTGTGAAGTAAACTACCCAGACCACTTTGCCAGGGTTGCTTCAGTTTCTCTTGTCACTTGAATACATCATGTAATGGTTATAAAAGACCAGTTACAATAGTTATAATTGGCCAAATCAATCATATGGTTATAAAAAGACTTACTAAACTACATGGTTATAATAGGCCAACTCTATGTCATGGTTATAAAAAGGCTAACTAAAGTACATGATTATAAAAAGGCTAACTAAACTACATGGTTATAATAGGCAAACTCTTTGTCATGGTTAATATGGAGTAGGCATTGCAAAAATGCGAGCACCGACAATATAGTCTTTTATTATCAATATATAATGTGCATTTCATAATTGACGTTACTTCCGAACACCCTAAATGTTCCTCTAAATTCCAGTGGTCACGTGACGTCGTTCTGTTATAGGTGACGTCACATGAAATGTAATTTGATTGTCAGTTTTTAAAGATCGATTTAGAGATTGCAAAAAATAGTATGAAATTTTTGGTTGTCATTTTTAAATATAACATTAACTTTTTATCGTTGTCAAATTTATTTTTAGGTCGTTCTTTAAAAATTAAATTTAGTGCTTCTTCATTCACTTTGTTCCAGTTTTTTGACGATATCAGCTTCCGGACGAAAAAAAATCAATATCAGCATTAAGCAGATTTTGATCACGTGATTTCATTTTGATCACATGACACGTAACTGCTGTAGAGCTCACCGCTCTTCGCGGGCAGCTTTGCTGCCCGCTGCGAACTCTGCTCGCTATTAAAGAGCTAGCTAAACTACATGGTTATAATAGGCACTCTATGTCATGGTTATAAAAAAGCTAACTAAACTACATGGGTATAATATGCCAACTCTATGTCATGGTTATTAAAAGGCTAACTAAACTACATGGTTATAATATGCCAACTCTATGTCATGGTTATAAAAAGGCTAACTAAACTACATGGTTATAATATGCCAACTCTATGTCTTGGTTATAAAAAAAGCTTACTAAACTACATGGTTATAATATGTCAACTCTATGTCATGGTTATATAAAGGCTAACTAAACTACATGGTTATAATATGCCAACTCTATGTCATTGTTATAAAAAAGCTTTATAAACTACATGGTTATAATATGCCAACTCTATGTCATGGTTATTAAAAGGCTGACTAAACTACATGGTTATAATAGGCAAACTCTATGTCATGGTTATAAAAAGGCTAAGTAAACTACGTGGTTATAATATGCCAACTCTATGTCATGGTTATTAAAAGGCTGACTAAACTACATGGTTATAATAGGCAAACTCTATGTCATGGTTATAAAAAGGCTAAGTAAACTACGTGGTTATAATATGCAAACTCTATGTCATGGTTATAAAAAGGCTAACTAATAAACTACATGGTTATAATATGCAAACTCTATGTCATGGTTATAAAAAGGCTAACTAAACTACATGGTTATAAAAGGCAAACTCAATGACTGATAGTAATTAGGCATTTAGCTGACTTGATGTTTCATGGTTATAATAGTCTTACACAATCAAATGGTTGTTAAAAGTCATATCGATCTCATGGTTGCTGTAAGCAATGTCAACATAATATCAAGGTTATTATAGGCTGACTCAGTAACATGGATATAATAGGCTAACTCAGTCACATGGTTATAGTAGACTGACTCATTGTCATGGTTATAATAGGCTGACTCATTGTCATGGTTATAATAGGCGAACTCAGTCACATGATTAACATAGGCTGACTCATTGTCATGGTTATAATAGGCTGACTCATTGTCATGGTTATAATAGGCTGACTCATTGTCATGGTTATAATAGGCTGACTCATTGTCATGATTATAATAGGCTGACTCATTGTCATGGTTATAATAGGCTGACTCATTGTCATGGTTATAATAGGCTGACTCATTGTCATGGTTATAATAGGCTGACTCATTGTCATGGTTATAATAGGCTGACTCATTGTCATGGTTATAATAGGCTGACTCATTGTCATAATTAAAATAGGCTGACTCATTGTCATGGTTATAATAGAATGACTCATTGTCATGGTTATAATAGACTGACTCATTGCCATGGTTATAATAGGCTGACTCATTGTCATGGTTATAATAGGCTGACTCATTGTCATGGTTTTAATAGGCTAACAAGGTCACATGGTTATAATAGGCAAACACTGTCACATATTTATAATATGCTGACTCATTGTCATGGTTGTAATACGCTGACTTATTGTCATGGTTTTTATGTAGGCTAACTCAGTCCCATGGTTATAATAAGCTCAGTCAAATGATTATAATAGGCTGACTCATTGTCATGGCTATAATAGGTGAACTCAGTCACATGGTTATAATAGGTGAACTCAGTCACATGATTAAAACAGACTGACTCAGTCACATGGTTATAATAGGCTAACTCAGTCACAGGGTTATAATAGGTGAACTCAGTCACATGATTATAAGAGGGTGACTGGTCATGGTTATAATAAGCGAACTCAGTCACATGGTTATAATACGTGAACTCAGTCACATGATTATAATAGGCTGACTGGTCATGGCTATAATAGGCAAACTCAGTCACATGGTTATAAGAGGGCTTACTCAGTCACATGATTAAAATAGACTGACTCATTTTCGTGGCTATAATAGCAGAATTCAGTCAAATTTTTATAATAGGCTGACTTATTGTCATGGCTATAGTAGGCTAACTCAGTCACATGGTAATAATGCTGACTTATTGTCATTGTTATAATAGGCTGACTCAATGTCTTTGTTATAAAAGGCTAACTTGATCACATTGTTATAATAGGCGAACTCAGTCACATGGTTATAATAGGCTGACTCATTGTCATGGCTATAATTGGCTAACTTGATAACATTGTTATAATATGCGAACTCAGTCACATTATTATAATAATTGGCTGACTCATTGTCATGGTTAAAGTAGGCTAACTCGATCACATTGTTATAATAGGCTGACTTATTGTCACGGTTATAATAGGCTGACTCATTGTCATGGTTACTATAGGCTAACTGGGTCACATGCTTATAATAGGCGAACTCAGTCATATGATTATAATAGGCTGACTCATTGTCATGGTTATAATAGGCTGACTCATTGTCATGGCTATAATAGGCGAACTCAGTCACATGGTTATAATAGGCGAACTCAGTCACATGATTTTAATATGCTGACTCGTTGTTATGGTTATAATACGCTGACTCATTGTCATGGTTTTTATATAGGCTAACTCAGTCCCATTGTTATAATAAGCTCAGTCATATGATTATAATAGGCTGACTCATTGTCATGGCTATAATAGGTGAACTCAGTCACATGGTTATAATAGGCTGACTTATTGTCATGGTTATAATAGGCTGACTCATTGTCATGGTTATAATAGGCTTACTGGGTCACATGGTTATGATAGGCGAACTCAGTCAGATGATTTTAATATGCTGACTCGTTATGGTTATAATACGCTGACTCATTGTCATGGTTTTTATATAGGCTTACTCAGTCCCATGGTTATAATAAGCTCAGTCATATGATTATAATAGGCTGACTCATTGTCATGGCTATAATAGGTGAACTCAGTCACATGGTTATAATAGGCTGACTTATTGTCATGGTTATAATAGGCTGACTCATTGTCATGGCTATAATAGGTGAACTCAGTCACATGGTTATAATAGGCGAACTCAGTCACATGATTTTAATATGCTGACACGTTGTTATGGTTATAATACGCTGACTCATTGTCATGGTTTTTATATAGGCTTACTCAGTCCCATGGTTATAATAAGCTCAGTCATATGATTATAATATGCTGACTCATTGTTATGGTTATAATATGCTGACTCATCGTCATGGTTTTTATATCGGCTAAATCATTCCCATGGTTATAATAAGCTCAGTCATATGATTATAATATGCTGACTCATTGTTATGGTTATAATACGCTGACTTATTGTCATGGTTTTTATGTAGGCTAAATCAGTCCCATGGTTATAATAAGCTCAGTCACATGGCTATAATAGGCTAACTCAGTCTTATGGTTATAATAGGTGAACTCGGTCACATAGTTATAATAGGTGAACTCAGTCCCATGATTATAATAGACTGACTCAGTCACATGGTTATAATAGGCTAACTCAGTCACATGGTAATAAGAGGGCTAACTTAGTCACATGATTATAATAGACTGATTTATTGTCATGACTATAATAGGCTAACTTAGTCACATGGTTATAATGCTGACTTATTGTCATGGTTATGATAGTCTGACTCATTGTCATGGTTATAAAAGGCTCTTGTTGACATGGTTATTTTCAATCACATGTTTATAATAGTCTAACTCACTCACATGGTAATAATAGGCTAACTCTATCACATGGTAATAGTAGGCTAAGTGTCATGATTATAATGAGTCAGCTCAACGACATGGGTTAAATACATGCAAACTCCATGATAATAAGCTTAATTGATGATTTTGTTTTACATTGTAATTACCCTATTCAATGCTTCAGTTATAAAAAGGTCAACAGAATGTCATGGTTATAATAGGCCAATTCAGTGTTATGGTTATAATATGCAGGGATGTCCTTAGAAGCCAGCATCCTGTGAAAATCTCTGGCAATCTTTGACTAGCTCATCTGTCCCTGCCTACTTGCAAGTTAAAAATATATGTATTTTCAGTAATTCCATGCATTCTCTGTAAATTATAAAAATAGGCCAAATACATCTGTTATGTCAGACAGCAGATTTCATAATTGATCTATAGACAAATTTATATGAATCTGCCAATCATCTCAGCTTTCAAAATTTTCCTGTTAGTGGGAGAAGTTAGGTTTATTACGGTACATGGTTTAAAAAAGACCTACTCAATGTTATGGTTATAATAGTCTAACTTGATGTCATAGTTACTATAGGTCACCTTGATGACATGGTTATAATGGACCAACTGGAAGTAATGGTTAGGCCAACTCAACATAATTATAATTGGCCAACTTAATGATGTGGTTATCTTACTGTAAACCAATTATAATGGATATAAAGGCTCCCACTTACACATGTGTCTGCCCTGAACTAATTGTGTCTTGGATATAACTTTTTCTATTTTGAGGTAGGTTTAGATATTTGGTATGATGTAGAAAGTTTCAAGGTGATGTGTTGCATATCATGGTTGATGACCTTCGACCTCAAACATGTGTCGGGGCTGTTACTTTTTATGCCCCCGTGACAACATGTCGGGGGAGGGGGGGGGCATTAAGTTTTACAAATGTCCGTCTGTCCATACGTACGAATTTGAAATGTGGCAGAGTGGTTTGGTAGCACAAATTGTACATCCTAAGCGACTTTTATACCTGTCGGACAACTACTTCCTGTTTGGGACTTTGTTTTAGCAGGGGCATCTATGTCCCATAAACACATTCTTCAATTTTTTTCTCTCTTGAGGTAGTCTTTGATATTATGCTTGTTAGGAGATCACTTCAAGGCGATTTGTTGTGTACCTTGTTTGGTGACCTAAGACCTTGAACTTTGACCTTGGAATTGCATTATTGCTTTCTGAATCAGGATGTTTTCTTTATTGTAGCTTGTGGGTAGATCATTTCAAGCTACATTTCACGTACCATGGTTGGTGAACTTTGACCTCAACTTCAAGGTCCCATTACTTTCTGAATGACCAATTAGTGTCTATTTTTGATTTTGGCTTTTGATATTTGACATGTGGTTAAATCTGTTCAAAGCAGTGTTTTTTGCATACCATTTGGTGACCATTGACCTTGAACTTTGATCTCAAGGTCACACTAATTTCTGAATGAAAATTCATGTCTAAGCTTTAACTTTTTTTCAGTTTTAAGCTAGGCTTTTAATATTTAGCATGTGGGTAGATCATTTCAAAGGGGTGTGTTACATACTATGGTTGTTGACCTTTTCATAGTCCCATTATTGTTTTTTGAATAACACATTTGTGTATAGGCACAAGTTCATACAATTTTCTCACAACAACCTATTGAAAGCAGGGCCCACATCACACTGGTATCTACATTAAATATGATTACTGTGTATTAGCAATAAATTTGATATAAACAGATTTCCAAATTTGTTTATATTTTTCAGGATCTAACAAATATTGAACTCTTTCTCACCTCCAAAAAGATTGAAGAATCTTTACAGAGAAAAGAAACAAGTCCCTGTCTGGCATGGTGCTACGAAAACAAGAACAAATTACGGAAGTTTAAAGTAAGTTTTAACTGATAACTTTAGACTATAGAAATAAGTGAAGTAAAAACAATCATTTTTTACCTCTTTTTTATAAAATTTACTCAACTCAATGTGGCCAGGTACTTATATTATGGGAATAAAACCAAAATAAATGTCAGCTTTATAATAATGCAAAGGTTTATTGTTTTTAGTTCTATAACCGTAGAACTTAGGTAGCCTGAATTCAATTCTCAAACTGGTTTTAAAGTCCTGTAATTTTACTATATATCATTATTCAATTAATCCTATTTTTTTAAACACCAATTTAAAAAAAATTCATACTGTTGTGAAGGTCTAGACATGTATGATATAAAAAATTCATATAAATTACTATCATTAACTCAAACATATAAAGTTAACAGGCCTTAGTGTGAAACAACTAACTTGCAGAACGAAAATTCAGAAAATTAATTGTTCTATGCAGATTATAAAATCAAATAGAAAACACAAATTGGAAATCATTTGCAGTTTGAAGTTTGTTGACAGTTTTGATCTTGTTGAAATTAAAAAAATTTTGCACAAGCAGATAATGATTTATTTACAGCAAATTTACTACAAAAACAATCATACACAGTGCATGAATTTATTACCACATCTAAAAGAAAACTCATTTATGGTATGATACTGATAAATTTCTATCTGTGTAGAACTTTTATAACATAGTAGTAATGTACTTCTTAAATTAATGTGAAAGGGTTTATTTTGTGTCACATGAATTTTCATAGGTACACAGTCTGCCTTGAAGAGTTTTTAAAATATAATTCAGCTATCTATGAACAGAAATCTCACTTTATAACACAGGCAGGTGTTTTCTTTGGCATCACATGCTACTCCATTTTCCACTGTATTATGGCGAGGATCAATCTTAGCATGAGTCTTGTCATCATTGTTGTTGATATACATATAACAATGTACTGCAATTTTTTGCAAAGAGGTTTTCCAATATCTTTCCAAATATAACATACTCAACTCTTGTATCTCGGATTATCAGTGGTCAGCACAAAATTTAGAACCAATAATATTTCTCAATATTATTTCCTGAAATGGTTAAGTATAAGGAGTTTTATTGGATGCATCCTGGGTATAGAACCAATCAAAGAAAGTGTTTTGTTTTAATCACGTATGTAATCAACCATGATGAATTTTTCAGATGTTGGTGTACCTATTACACCAACAAATGTGAAACAGGAACCTACAAAAATGGATGACAATAAAAATGATATCACTTTTACCACAAAAACCAGAAGTATTGGAAGAATTACCTGTAACAAAGAATGCTTAAACAAGTTTTTCATAAGTCAATTAATGAACAAGACTAACTGTTTTAACTTTAACCAGTAATAACTTATACCCTAAATAAAATTGACAAGGGTTCTTTTCTACCCCCAAAATATTCTCTGTACCACCAAACATAGGTTGGCAGAGGCTAGGGTACATGTACAAAAATTGAGTGGGCATGCTGGTATTCAGATTGCTTTATTTTTTGTTGAAGGATAATTTGTTGCACTGCTTTATAGAATATCAACACCATCATTTTCAGAGTTTCAGAATTTTGCAGTGGTTATGGGATTAATTATAAACATTCAAGAAATAATGACATTTGCATACCAACTTCTTTACTTTTTAAAAAACATTACAGAAGAAACTGGTAAATAATTAGTCAATCCATTTTCAGATGGGTACATGCATATGATGCTGATTTCATGCCTTTTCTCTGCTAACTTCAAGATTTCATTTTAATATACTATATTTTCATTGTTAAATTTACACTTTGTTGTTGTTAAAATCTTGAGATCCACGAAATTAAGAACCAATGTATATGTCTCAAACCACAAAAATTGAGATCAACAAAAACAACCACTTTTGCAGTACTGGTATATTTTTGAAAACCTTTGACTTTAAGCCTTACTTATGAAACATCAATTGTTGAATATGGTGTTGAATTCATTTATTTACAGAGTACACTAGAATTCAAACTTAGAAAGCAAGAATTTATTGAACTGGTAAAACACAACAGATGTTTAGATGCAGTAAAGTATGTATTCTATTACTTGTACATTTAAATTATCTTTTTTAGCACTTATACTATGTACAAAACAAGTTGTAAACTTTTGGACCAGTAGAATGAGATTAATAATTCTTATCTTACTTTCATTTACATTTTGCGATAAAAATATCTTGAGATGTGTATCCTTTATTACGCTGCATATTATTATTGAAGAATCCTTTGTTTAGAGAAATACAAAAGAAAAGATATTTTAACTGTACACTTGGCTTCGGATTCATTTATTGTAAGCATTGCTGAATGACGGGGAAAAACCCGAAATTCGATTGTGGACGGAATGTGTGTGACACGGCATATATAAATAATGCTATTAAATTTGCGTTTCTATTGATTTCAATTTTAAAAATCATTTCATATAAACAATATAGTCGCTAAACTATCTTCTGTTTTCTCAGTCACAACAGTTCAACTAGGTGAGCAAGATGAAGGGCTTTGCCACCAACTCCATGTTCAGCACTGCTTCTACCATTTTAACTGAAAAATCCATCTAATCATGACAATGTTAAGTTTTTTCCTGTTTGTATTAAAGAAAAACCGCCTAGCAAGGTTTACGTTTCATTTATAAAACTATGATGTTACATTTGACGTTACATATAAACCCCAGAACAATGAGTAACATAAGTATGAATGATTCACAAAATTGTTGTTTGTTGTTCTGTCTTCTTCTGTTTTCAGTCAACTTCTCTGCAAATCGTAAAGTATATCTGTTGTCAATGCTATCTATTCCCTCCAAACTAACCTGGTCTTCATTTCGTTGTGTATTTTCGGTCACACATTTATAATGGATTTTTTATATGAAGAGAGTCTGGATGGGAAAGTAAATATTTAAATGAAATTCTGAAAGAATTATAAGGTTAAATTTTTGGTAAACCATTGATGTATGAACGAGGTCGACTTTCTCACAAACTTATTATAAACGCCTTTGTGAGAAGACGTTGTTCATACATCGATGAATTACTGAAAATAAGTCTTTAATTCGTTATGAAATTATTGGTTCCTAAATAACAAAGTGTAGTTATTGTTTTTGTTGCTTATTTATTATGATTTGGTAATATATTTAAAGCAAAACCAAACGAATCTGTTATCATAATTATTGGCTTTGCATTTGTTTTAGACATGCTAAGAAACATTTCTCTAGTATAGATGATGACTACAAATTAGCAGAGGTACAAAGAGTTATGGGACTTTTAGCCTATCCGGGATATTCACCCAAATCACCATATAAGGTATATAACCTATTGGTTTGAAGCTTTACATTTAGGACCATTCTACAGAACAGGTTTTTTAGCCGAGTTGCAACGAAGTTGAACTCGGCTATTGTTATGATGATGGCGGGCGGCCTGGAGTCAACAATTGGTTTCCGGACCATAACTCGGAAAGTTGTGAACCGATTCTAATAAAACTTTAGGATATTGTTACATACCATAAGAGGAGGAACCCTATTGATTTTGGGGTAAATCCGTTCAAGGTCAATGTCACAGCAACAGAAAAACGTTAGAAAATTTCTTGAATTAGTGGTTTCCGCACCATAACTTGAAAAGTTCTCAACCAATTTTTGTCTCGCCTGCGACGAAAGTCGGCGAGACATATGTATGGGAATCCGGCGGCAGCGGCGGCGTAAACACTTGACATCTTGCTTCATATCTTTGTAAGCCCAAGCCCTAGGTCCATCAAATTTGGTCTAGAGGTAGCTTATGATGAGTACTTGCCAGTCAGTCACCTGTCACCTGACCTTGACCTCAATTTCACGGTCCAGCGACTACGTTAAAGTTTTTGGGTTACGACAGTTCCTCTGTAACTACGCATGGTAGGATGACAATATTTGGTGTATAGGTTGCTGATGACTAGTACATGACTGTCTGGTAGGTGTCACCTGACCTTGACCTCAATTTCACGGTCCAGCGACTACGTTAAAGTTTTTGGGTTACGACAGTTCCTCTGTAACCACACATGGTAGGATGACAATATTTGGTATATAGGTTGCTGATGACTAGTACATGACTGTCTGGTAGGTGTCACCTGACCTTGACCTCAATTTCACGGTCCAGTGACTACGTTAAAGTTTTTGGGTTACGACAGTTCCTCTGTAACTACGCATGGTAGGATGACAATATTTGGTGTATAGGTTGCTGATGACTAGTACATGACAGTCTGGTAGGTGTCACCTGACCTTGACCTCAATTTCACGGTCCAGCGACTACGTTAAAGTTTTTGGGTTACGACAGTTCCTCTGTAACTATGCATGGTAGGATGACAATATTTGGTGTATAGGTTGCTGATGACTAGTACATGACTGTCTGGTAGGTGTCACCTGACCTTGACCTCAATTTCACGGTCCAGCAACTACGTTAAAGTTTTTGGGTTACGACAGTTCCTCTGTAACTACACATGGTAGGATGACAATATTTGGTATATAGGTTGCTGATGAATAGTACATGACTGTCTGGTAGGTGCCATTTGACCTTGACCTCAATTTCATGGTCCAGTGACTACGTTAAAGTTTTTAGGTTACTGCTGTTCCCCTGTAACCAAGCATGGTAGGATGACAATATTTGGTATATAGGTTGCTGATGAATAGTAAATGATTGTCTGGTAGGTGTCACCTGACCTTGACCTCAATTTAAAGGTTCAGCGACTTCGTTAAAGTTTTTGTATTAGGACAGTTCCTCTGTAACTATGCATAGTATGGTGACAATAATTGGTATACAGGCCGCTGCTCATAATTAATGCTATTTACGTAATGCTTATGACGAAATTTATTTTCGTTACTGATGCGGAATTCAGGCGAGACGTTTTTCTGTGTCCACACTTGTATTGAAACTTTGGGATATTGTTACATACCATAAGAGGAGGAACCCTATTGATTTTGGGGTAAATCCGTTCAATGTCACAGTGACAGAAAAACGTTAGAAAATTTCTTGAATTAGTGGTTTCCAGACCATAACTCGAAAAGTTCTTAACATTGAAACTTTAAGATATTGTTACATACCATAAGAAGAGGAACCCTATTGATTTTGGGGTAAATCCGTTCAAGGTCAATGTCACAGCAACAGAAAAACGTTAGAAAATTTCTTGAATTAGTGGTTTCCGCACCATAACTTGAAAAGTTCTCAACCAATTTTATTGAAACTTTGGGATATTGTTACATACCATAAGAGGAGGAACCCTATTGATTTTGGGGTAAATCCGTTCAATGTCACAGTGACAGAAAAACGTTAGAAAATTTCTTGAATTAGTGGTTTCCAGACCATAACTCGAAAAGTTCTTAACCAATTTTATTGAAACTTTAAGATATTGTTACATACCATAAGAAGAGGAACCCTATTGATTTTGGGGTAAATCCGTTCAAGGTCAAGGTTACAGCGACAGAAAAACGTTAGAAAATTTGTTGAATTAGTGGTTTCCTGACCATAACTAAAAAAGTTCTCACCAGATTTTAATAAAACTTTGTTATATTGTTACATACCATAAGAAGAGGAACCTTATTGATTTTGGGGTAAATCCACTCAAGGTCAAGGTCACAGTGACAGAAAAACGTTAGAAAATTTCTTGAATTAGTGGTTTCCGGACCATAACTCAAAAAGTTCTCAACCGATTTTAATGAAAGTTTTGGTAAATAAAATACGGCAACTTGGCTTTTGCACCCCTGTTCATATCGATTTTTTATTTGTCATTGTGAATTTTACAGGAATATTTATCTTACATTTGTTTAAAACAGACATCTTTTAAAAAAATGGAATAATATGCATATTTATGTATTTAGTAATTTAAAATACGTGCAAATTATGTATTGTACTGTAAGCTATTTCTGATCATTGTTTAAAAGTAATAACGGAATATATTGTTCCAGTCACATATAAGGGATAAAATATTGGTAGACATTTGTTGTTGGTTTTTGTCTCGGTTGAGATAATAGTTGCTGGAGGTGACACATATATATATATATGAGAATCTGGCAGCGTCAATAATGGGAGATTTTGCTTTATATCATTGTAAGCTTAAGCCCTAGGTCCATCAAATTTGGTCTAGTTGTAGCTTACGATGAGTGCTTGCCTATCAGTCACCTGTCATCTGACCTTGACCTCAATTCCAATGTCCAGCAACTACGTTAAAGTTTTGGGATGGGGCAGTTTCTCTGTAACCATTCATGGTAGAATGACAATCTTTAATATAAAGGTTGCTGATGAATAGTACATGACTGTCTGGTAGGTGTCATCTGACCTTGACCTCAATTTCATAGTCCAATGACTATGTTAAAGTTTTGTTCTGAATGGGTCAGTTTCTTTGTAACCATGCATTGTATATTTTAAATGATGACAATTTAATGCTATTTACATGTTGTTCATGATTTACTTATTTTCATTACTGATGTGGAATGCAAGCAAGACAGTGTTATTATATATATCCACTAGAAATAGTTACACTTTCAAAGTTTAAACATGTTACTGAACATTAAAAAAAATCAACATTTAATTATCACATACATGTGATTCTTATGGCACAAGGTCCAAAACTTTCTTTTTTTGTCTCTTCTTCAACCCTTTAAAATTGTAAATCTTTGGCCTAATAAAACAAAACTTATTATAAAAACTTAACAGTATGTCTATCGGACAACATACTGAAAAATGTCAGAGGATCCACTGCCAGGTGTTACAATCATGGTTGTATAGTGTCTTATGATTAATGAAAAATAGGAATGGATTTGGTTAATTTAAGCAACATTTGGTTTATTGAAATGTAACAAAATGGCCAGGACCACTTTAGAGGAACACACAGATGTGGAGAAAATATTTTTTTTACAGCATGAAAATTACTGAAATAAAGTGTACAAAAGTATTTGTACATGTAACAAAGAATGTGTGTTGTAAAATGTCTGTTTTTCAGGACTTACTGGATGAAAATACATGGACAGATCTAGTGAAGCAATTCAGATTTGAAAATTTCAAGCTCCACCAGCTAAACACAGATTCAGTGTTTACTATAACATTACAAGCAGGATTATCAGCATTAAAAACACCGTATCCTTTGAATCTATATTTTTGTCCACTTTGGCAACACACATCAGAAATGCTGTCCATCCATCTGGGTTCTCTTCGGTTATCATTGGGGGGCCTTAGTGGCCGAGTGGTTGAGGTAGTTCGTCTACTATTAATCACCTGGTCTGTCAACACTTAGGTTGTGGGTTGGAGTCTCACTGCGGGCAAGGTGTACTCAACTCCAATCTTAATTGACTAGGATTGCCAGTTTCCCTTCTGCAGGTCTGGGGTTTTCTCCGGGTACTCTGGCTTCCCTCCCCAATAAAAACTCGACAGGTATGATATAGCTGAAAAATTGATGAAAGTGGCGGTAAACACCAAACAAACAACCAACCAACCATTATCATTGGTCACAAATATGAAAATAAGTTCCGCAACAGCAGAAAACTGCCTTTGTAAGTTCTTTATTTCACACATTTCTTTGTCTTAATCAAATTTACCGTATACATAAATTTGTCAATAATTATTTGAAGTTAAAATATGCAAATGATTAAAACTGTTTATGTGGAGTTATGCCCCTAGAAAATGACTGTCAAAAATCAAGAAATTTACAAAGACTGACATTTGCTTTGTAGATTTTGATCCTCATCTACACTAAGGGTTCAGCCATCTATTTGATTAAAAAATATTAGCAGGTGTTATGACCCTTGATATTTTTTTTTATATTTTGATCGAATTCCTTTACAATGAATGCAGCGGTTTAATTTTTGGAAAAACTATTCTGAATAAATCTTCTTTTAATTTGTGCAAAAATAATATTTATTGTACATAATAACTGACCTTAACCCTCTTTCAGCATGTGTTATAAAAAACATACTGACAAAAAGAGTACAGACTGTCCTGTGTGTAACTGTCAGCTCAATGAACTTGGAAAAACTTTACCATATTCTCATTGTGCCAACTCCAAACTAATTTGTGCCATTTCTGGACAGCCCCTAAATGAACACAACCCTCCTATGGCATTACCCAATGGACACGTTTATGGTTATAATGTAAGTATATTTGTCTTTCTTAAAGTTAAAAGCTTTTGCCAGACCTGATATTCTTTAGTGGTAGTGTATGGAAGTACATATCTGCAATTAGATTACCCAATAAGACAAGCCACAATTTTTTTTTTGATAGTTTGCTAAATCTACTTTAATAGTTAAAATTACTATCAAGACCAGAATGTGGAGCCTGTAAGCAAAAAGATTGAAATAAGATTTAATGTGTCATGGCAATGACAATAGTTGCTTCTTTATAATACCTACCTACATAAGAAATGATTGGTCAATTGCCACTTTTCCTGCTGAAGGTCTTGGGTTTTCCCCAGGGAATCTATCTTTCTTCCCCATTAAAAACTAGATTGTATGATGCTTAATAATAGTTAAAAGTAGCATGATATCCCATTCAAACAAACAAACTTAACATACCGTATACAATAAGTTGATAGGTTGAAAGGTATGCATGTTTACATTTTTTTGGATAAAGTAAAACTCATGAAATAATCAAGGCTTAATTTGGGAGAACATGTAGAGACAGGAAAAAAATACAAGTATTTATTACATGTAGCACTGCAGAGGTACGACAGCTGATATAAGTTTAACTATATACCTGAAAGCTGGTGTAGAGTTATCCAAAACACTTAAGTGTTCAGCTAAATTATAACAAGAAATATTAAGGTTTGCTGGAAATAAAGCATACATATGGTAAAGTGTTTGTTACTATTTTCTAGTTTTTACTAGTACATGTATACCTATACTCATAAGTAAAATACTTCCTTAATAAGCTGTAATTTGCTGATAATTCATATTCAGAATACAAGAGTAATCTCCCTTTTGTTGTTGTTGGACAGGGTATTTACAGTTATTATTTCGTAGAACAAGTACTAATTCCAGTATTGATTATAGTTTAAGATGAAAAAGCCTGATATTTTGCATTTTGCTTTATTCTATAGTACCATGTGGTGTACAGCTTTTTTATGCTCCTTGGTCATCTACTTCTTGTTTAGCGAATACTTAGTACACATAGTTGACATACATGCAACATGCAAAATTTTTGTGAAAGCAGGGTATCATTAGTGAACATTAGCTCACAGTCCACACTTATTTATTCTAAATATCTTCTTTTGAATAAATTTAGTCCAGTTTATAGTTACTGTTTATTTTCAGTCCCAATAGAGATGGCAGTATATCTTTGTATTCCAGTTTAATGTTACTGTTTATTTTCAGTCCCTGACAGAGATGGCAGTATATCTTTATATTCCAGTTTAATGTTACTGTTTATTTTCAGTCCCTGACAGAGATGGCAGTATATCTAATGTTACTGTTTATTTTCAGCCCCTGACAGAGATGGCAGTATATGACGTATATCTTTATATTCCAGTTTAATGCTACTGTTTATTTTCAGTCTCTGACAGAGATGGCAGTATATCTTTATATTTCAGTTTAAAGTTACTGTTTATTTTTAGTCCCTGACATAGATGGCAGTATATCTAATGTTACTGTTTATTTCCAGTCCCTAACAGAGATGGCTGTGACCAATGATGGAAGAATAGTCTGTCCAAGAACAAAAGAGATTTTCCATATTGATGAAACTGAGAAAGTTTTTGTCATGTAATATATACATTGCTTTGATGAGGTAAAACAGCAGAAAATGTATGATAATAGACATTAAGGAAGTGTCTGCATTGTCTAGTAAAGACAACTATTACAATTTCATTTATAAGTTATTTATAATATCATTATTTAACATATAATTAATCTTTTTTGACTACAGATCAAGACTTTTTTACTTAAAAATTTATGCATTTTTCTTTATAAGTCTATTGGTTAAGAATCAGTTAGACCTTAAGTATCAGCACACTTATTCTCCTTAAAATAAGGTAAATATTTGAATGGTTATAAATGGACTGTCATCATGCTAATGAATCAACCAGTGCATTATATGCTGTATATAAATTTATGATGGCCTCAATGTTTATTATTAGCAGTTGCATAAGTGTTGCAAGTTATTCAATACAGTGGCATAACAAAACTGGTAGCACAAAAGCATGGGCCAACACAATTTTTAGCTCAGTCCTGGACCTTTGGGGACCCCTTGCCAATCAGGGCTTACACATTTCACTATATGTATTGTTATGCTGCTGCAACAGTATTCATGCAATAAAATCATTTCCCGTTGAATGATTTGAGAGTTGTTTTATAGGAGAATGATTTAGCAAGAGTTGGTATAATAAATAGTAAAATGATTTGAGAGTTGTTTTATAGGAGAATGATTTAATAAAAGTGGTATAAATAGTAAAATGATTAGAGAGTTTTTTGTGCAATATGAAATATAGTGTTCCCTTGTTAGTGTGCTGTCACTCAGACATACATGTATAAGAGTTTTATATAGACGTTGGTTTGCTAAAGTCTTAGTGATGTCATTAAGAGCAGATTTTCAGTGATTTACTTAGTGTTAAATACAACACAAAAAGTTCTCCAGCTAGTGTCTGCAGTGTTACTGCAGTTGTGTATGTCAATATGAAAGATTTTGTCGACCAATATTGAATAAACAATTAAAACAATGAGGGAATGCATAAAACAATAATAATGTAGCCATTCCTATGGAATATATAATGTTTTATCCATATATGCAGTATTCTTGTATAAAACAAAACAAATTCTGATTGCATTTTATATTTGTATTACATTGTCAGATTTGCAAGGTGAAGCATTAGTTAATAGACAACATTTTATTGTGCAACAGTCTGTGCTGAAAGGTTCATGGTGGCAAGTGATATTTGTTAGTGTGTTGAATGTATAGATAAATCTCTTCCATTTCATGTACTGTGAGTTGATCAGTTTTGTTTGTTGATCAACAGTTAGTAAAAGAAACCTACGCTTGCTAAAGTCTTGGCATTGAACTGTGTTCCTGTAACAAATTTTTTATAAGGTGTAAGACCACCATTGATTTTGTCTTTTTTAGCTCACCTGACCCGAAGGGTCATGTGAGCTATTGTTGTCACTTTGCGTCCGTCGGCGTCGTCGGCGTCTGTAAACTTTTTACATTTTAATCTTCTTCTCTGAAACCACTTGGCCAATTGAAACCAAACTTGGCCATAATGTTCATTGGATGGACCTTTACAAAGTTTGTGTTTTTTATTTTGATTGGTAAACCAATATGGCCGCCACCTCAAGACTTAGTTTAACATAGGACCCTATGGGAAAAAAGTTTAAAAGGGCTTCTTCTCTGAAACCGTTTAACCAATCAAAACAAAACTTACCAGCAATATTGTTTGGATGGTCCTCTATAAAGTTTGTGTTTTTGATGGGAATTGGAAATTCAAAATGGCCGCCACCGCAGGACTTAGTTTAACATAGAACCCTATGGGAAAAAGTTTTAAAAGGCTTCTTCTCTGAAACCGGTTAACCAATCAAAACAAAAACCTACTAGCAATATTGTTTAGATGGTCCTCTATAAAGTTTGTGTTTTTTATGGCAATTGGAAATTCAAAATGGCTGCCACCGCAGGACTTAATTTAACATAGGACCCTATGGGAAAAGTTTGAAAGGCTTCTTTTCTGAAACCGGTCAACCAATGGAAACAAAACTTACTAGCAATATTGTTTGGATGGTCCTCTATAAAGTTAATGTTTTTTATCCCAATCAGAAATTCAAAATGGCCACCACCTCAGGACTTTGTTTAACATTCAACCCTATGAGAAAAAAGTTTAAAAGGGCTTCTTCTCTGAAACCGTTTAACCAATCAAAACAAAACTTACTAGCAATATTGTTTGGATGGTCCTCTATAAAGTTTATGTTTTTTATGGCAATTGGAAATTCAAAATGGCCGCTACCGCAGGACTTAGTTTAACATAGGACCCTATGGGAAAAAGTTTTTAAAGGCTTCTTCTCTGAAACCGGTTAATCAATGGAAACAAAAACTTACTAGCAATATTGTTTGGATGGTCCTCTATAAAGTTTATGTTTTTTATGGCAATTGGAAATTCAAAATGGCCGCTACCGCAGGACTTAGTTTAACATAGGACCCTATGGGAAAAAGTTTTTAAAGGCTTCTTCTCTGAAACCGGTTAATCAATGGAAACAAAAACTTACTAGCAATATTGTTTGGATGGTCCTTTATAAAGTTTATGTTTTTTATGGCAATTGGAAATTCAAAATGGCTGCCACCGCAGGACTTAATTTAACATAGGACCCTATGGGAAAAGTTTGAAAGGCTTCTTTTCTGAAACCGGTCAACCAATGGAAACAAAACTTACTAGCAATATTGTTTGGATGGTCCTCTATAAAGTTAATGTTTTTTATCCCAATCAGAAATTCAAAATGGCCACCACCTCAGGACTTTGTTTAACATTCAACCCTATGAGAAAAAAGTTTAAAAGGGCTTCTTCTCTGAAACCGTTTAACCAATCAAAACAAAACTTACTAGCAATATTGTTTGGATGGTCCTCTATAAAGTTTATGTTTTTTATGGCAATTGGAAATTCAAAATGGCCGCTACCGCAGGACTTAGTTTAACATAGGACCCTATGGGAAAAAGTTTTTAAAGGCTTCTTCTCTGAAACCGGTTAATCAATGGAAACAAAAACTTACTAGCAATATTGTTTGGATGGTCCTCTATAAAGTTTATGTTTTTTATGGCAATTGGAAATTCAAAATGGCCGCTACCGCAGGACTTAGTTTAACATAGGACCCTATGGGAAAAAGTTTTTAAAGGCTTCTTCTCTGAAACCGGTTAATCAATGGAAACAAAAACTTACTAGCAATATTGTTTGGATGGTCCTTTATAAAGTTTATGTTTTTTATGGCAATTGGAAATTCAAAATGGCCGCCACCGCCGCAGGACTTAGTTTAACATAGGACCCTATGGGCAAATAAAAAAAATCTTCTCTATACAACCGGTTAACCAATGAAACAAAGCTTTCTAGTAATATTGTTTGGATGGTCCTAATTAAAGTTTATTGAAAATTACAGGACTTACTTTAACATCAGGGAAATGCCATCTTCATTTCCTATAAAATCAGGTGAGCGATACAGGCTCTTAAGAGCCTCTGGTTTTTATACTGGTATTAATTTGATGTTTTTGCCTGTCCCTTGATAATTTATCTTGTGTCTTTCAAAATATGCACTGGGTCAGCATTCTTTTAAAACTACACCCTTTCATTGCACATATTTGCAAAACTCTAGACTGGAAGTTTATCGTTACTACAAATGTAACTTTTATTTCAATTTAAAATGTCCTTAATTGGCTCGACATCTGTTTCTTCAGTTATAATCTGTAAAACTTTGTCTTCATTTTTACTGAAATATTTGGCTTTCAAAAAATACAAAATTTATACTTTTAAAATGTATAGTTCAAATTCTGGAGTCTGCAACCGTGCACAGATTTGTTGAATAGTACATGTACATCCTCAGGACAAGTTCCTTGTACATGTATTTTATGGTCTTACACCTTGGTACCTTGATTACCTGACATACTGTCATTTTGAATTGATATATCATTTGTCACTTTACCAGCAGTTTTGCCTATATTAAGGGTTTATAATCTTTAATTATACATTAATAAATATTTTTTTATCCATGAAATGAAGGTCAAGGATTTTTACCTGGCTTCCAACCCTAACTGGTAGCAATGATATTGCTGAAAATTTCATGATAGTGGCTTTGAACCCCAAACAATCATGGTCAATGATGCATCAAAGACAACGGAAATTGGTGTTTACTGCATGTTGACATTGGTTGTACATGTAGATGAAATAATTTTGGTTCATTAATCAAGAAATTGTAAATGTAAATTGTGGCAAAGCAGTAGTAATTGTTTTACTTAACTAGCAGTCAATATCTGTTTATCCCAAGTGCTAGTTGATCTTTTTTTTATGTATCACTTACAGTAGACTGGAATGTCTTCTGTGAAGTCGAAATCAAGTGTTTTGATTATTTCTTTTTCTTTTTGCATGTTTTCAGTTGAAGATCCTGAAAATTTGCTACATAGTACATTTATAAATTGTTATATTGTTAAATTGTTACTAATTTTTAAACAATTGTATATGATTGCAATGTAAATGTTTGGTGTGACAGTGAAATTGTATTAAAGCTGTTAATTTTCATTTACTGCATGTGATTTAAACATAAGCACATGTGATTTACTATGTAATTATATACTACATATATATTCATCAAAATCTTAATGTTCATAAACATTAAATCTGGGACTAGTATAACTAACTTGATTTATAGGTTCCTGATTAAATGTTTTTACTAATTGTTTTCCATCTGAGAAGTTATTGCTGATTTCTTTGCAACATTTACATTATACAAAATTAGCCAGAAAATAAAAGCAGAAGATACACAGACCATACAAAATATAAATCAATATGACCCCAAAAACAAAACTCAAAACACTGGAACTTACGGATGAGCAACATGAGCCACACTGGTATAGATCCTCATACCACGATACACTGGAGGTGGACTACATGTGTTTATCTTCATGCCATTAGATACTTCGGCGGATTACAGGTGTTTATCGTCATGCCACTAGATACTTTTGGTGGATTGCAGGTGTTTATCCTCATTTCCACTAGATACTTTTGGTGGACTACAGGTGTTTATCCTCATGCCACTAGATATTTTGGCGGATTACAGGTGTTTATCGTCATGCCACTAGATACTTTTGGTGGATTACATGTGTTTATCTTCATGCCACTAGATACTTTTGGTGGACTACAGGTGTTTATCCTCGTACCACTAGATAATTTTGGTGACCTTCAGCTTCTGACATATATCTAAATTTATCATGGTTTTACGACTTTCTAAGCTTGAAATTAAGAATACCACCTCTTTATACCTTGCAATTTGTGATGATTAAGTACTAGTAGCTTATTTAATCCAAAAATTTGTGACAACATTCCACAAGGACGCGCATACTATTGTAACGGTAGAGCATGAAATAACATCATGTCACCTCCGGGGATCGAACCCGCGATCTCGGTATTGCCAGCCAGCCCTCTAACCAAGTGAGCTCCGTTAGAAGTCAAGAGTCGATTTTGACTGGCTATATACCTACCTGATACAACGCAGATAGGCCTCCTGTTACACTCTTCCCCCCTTACGAAGAATCATCATGCTCATTATTCACAACAAACCGACAAATCCTCCATGTGGGTTTTTCGGTTGTAACGGTAGAGCATGAAATAACATCATGTCACCTCCAGGTATCGAACCCGGGATCTCGGTATTGCCAGCCAGTCCTCTAACCAAGTGAGCTAATGAAGTACTCCGTTAGCTCAGTCGATTTTGACTGGCTATATACCTACTACCTGCTACAACGCAGATAGGCCTCCTCTTAAACAATACTCTCCGGGTACTCCGGCTTCCTCCACCAATAAAAACTGGACGCCATGAAATAGCTGAAAAATTGCTGAAAGTGGCGTTAAAACACCATTCAAACAAACAAACAAACAAATCTTAAACTATATAAATGAATGCACCTTGATTTCGTTGCTGACAAGGAAACTGCTATACATGATCACGACTTTGCAGCTTATATTTATTGATGTATTTCATATCCTAGTGTCTTCTCTTTCCATCTAAAGTTCTGGGTTCTAATAGAAAGTAAAACGGTGTGGTAAGTCATTTCTGATCTCTGGTCAAAACAAAGTCTATAGAGTCCAAGCTGTCACTAAAGTTATGTGTACACGTTCACCCACACGTCTCTGGCAACAAAAACTAATAGTACCGAGTATGGAGTTGCACGTTCAACAATGTTTTGGTTATTTGTTCCTCATACTGATGAATGTCCAGCATCCTTCCCAAATGAAAACTAGATATTGCTGAAGGTGGGTTAATTACCTCGATCGAACAAACGAACATTATTTGATAAAATCTTCTAAAAATTCGAGGCCCTTTTCTTTTACAAACCCGTAAGTGTACTGGACTTTGTAAAAACTGGATTATATTCGACCTCCTACCTTTACAAAAACATAGATGTAGTTGACTAAACTGAATACGATGTAATAACTGATAGGTTTTATAACGTTTAATGAGCAGTGGTAACAACAAAAACTCGGAAACGTTAAAGACATAAGGACAGAACAGTCCTCTAACCAAGTGACCAGTCACTACCCATATAACTAGATATATATTGGACATATAATTATATGTCTCCGATATATTTTAGCAGCTAAGATGCGCCGACTGATTTTTTACAACTACAAAATTGGTCTAGGATTCGGACACCATTAAAACATCGTCGTAGTGACTTTTTTCTATACATTTTCTTATATTTGTTGTTGTGTTAGTTGCTGCAAGTTTTCGAGCTTGTCAGTGATTCATTGCACTTTTTTATACTTGTATGTAAAATATGCGTGCTTTTAACTGATAGTTGCAAAATAACTTTAGTTTTATGATTAATAATATAAGAAAGTACATGCATCTCGACAGAAAACACTACGTTTTGGGTTTCAAATCTCCCATTTCTAAGACGGTCAAACGACCTTCAGAAAACCCAAATACATTGAATTTTAGGGTTTTATTTTCTCTGTTGTCGGAATATCTTTTTTATATAAAGTTTTCTGCTTGGTGTATCGCTGACATTAGATATTGATTAGTAAATATGTTATTCCATCTACTAATGATCACATGTGTTTCAACTTGGGGATTGTGAGTTCGTGCTTGACTTCGTGCAAGCTGTCTTCAACAAAGGAGATAACATATACCAGAACTTGTATTGTAAAAAACACATGATATATTCCCGATGTTGACTTTTACAAGCCGAGGAAACAGCATATACCTAAGCTTGTCTGGTAGAATGGAGACAACATATACAGTACCCTAGCTTGACTGGCACTAGGTGCTGAATCTTAGCTCTATGTCCTTACGATATTTGTTTATTTGGCGGACCGATGGCAGAGTGACAAGTATTGACAGTTTTGTTGTCGAATGTACAGGGTTTGGTCTGGTACTTCGACTCCCTGTCCCAGAAAAACTTGGACGCCAAGTTAAAGCTGATAATTCATTACTTAATTCACTCAACTGTCAAAACATGCGACGATTTTTTATATTTTTTTAGGATATTCCTGTTACCGCGTGGCAAGGGATTCCTTCTGTGTGGCAATGTTTTTCGTCGCCTCTTATATCACGTAGCATGTGGTCTTAATGTAGTTTCTACCGCGTGGCAAATGGTCTTGCCAAACACAAAACTCGTAATAAGATAAATTAAAAACAGAACAACAAATCGGCAAAAAATCACGCAGCACTGATAACAGATAAAAAAAAACCATATTACCGGGTAAGCATTAAATAAACAATTGTGTTGTGAAATATGTTTTTATGTCCTGATCATGATGGTTTGAAAGTTTTTTCTTACTATTTGTACTGTTCAAAGAGTAGTTCTCGCCATTAAAATGACAGAAGCGATTCTCGCCATTTTGGTGACTGTGCCGTTATTTTTCCATTAAAATCGACGGCAAAGGCTTCATTTGATAGATTTCACTTTCTTCCATCCAAAACTAGTTACATTTATCATTTTTTAAATGAACATTTTTCAACAAAAAACGGGTGGCGAGAATTACTTGCCGGGGAGAACTACTGTGACCAGTAGTCAATTTGCAGGGAGTAATATGAGTGCAAGTACATTTTCTTATTCTTCTAGGATTTACTTGTTACTTTAGCTGTATATAAATGTCACTTTTTCTGTTTCCATAGCTGGTCTCACAAGAGTGGTATGTATATATTTATACTGTAGTACAAATCTGAGGCACATTGGTTTCGTATTTCAGGCTAAACATGTGGTAGTTTCTTAACACTAAAAGGTACTTTTTGGGATAGTCATTCCTAATTCGCTATTAATAAAACATTTGTGCTCTAAACTATGTTGATGTTGCAGTAAGTTCAGTTACAACTTTTTGTTTTTGTCAAAAACGTGTATGTCCACGGAGTTTCAAACTTGCTATTATGATTTCCAATGTCGTTAATTTTAATTTCATAGTGTCAAGTATATTTTGTATACAAGCCGATCTATTTTGTACGTGGCTTATATGCATGATCAATCCAGTCATTTTTTCAACACATTAAAGTATTCAAAATCATCAAATACATACAAACATCATGTATATTTAATATACCATATACATTTAAATGTATTTACTTTCATTTATGTACATGTTGTTAGGTATTTTACTTGGTTCAGCACACATTCAGGTATTTATGACAGCAATTATGCAGAATACATGATCAGATATTAATACCATCTTTATGCTTTTATGAGCACCAATAGAAGGATCATAACACTGGTAAAATATATTATTTAATAGTAAAATTTAATACTGGATTGTCAACATTCACCTCATATATTTAGAATAAAATTGCATTAAAATAAAGAAAGAAAGTGTAAAAAAAAGTTAACTCGCATATGATAGTGCATGTTAATTTGAAAGTACGTATAACAGAGGAAGCGAACGATTGTTTAACTTCCGGTAACAAAAGCAGCTCCATATTTGTTAAATTCGTTCTGAACTAATGGTTTATTATTCCTATCGTAAGGAGGATAAATATGACGCATTCCATGATAGGAATATTTCCATGGATTATGCTTCAAAAATGGTTCTTGGCTAGTTGCCAAGACCTGTGTAGCAGTTTTAAACGGCACATCCGGTGGTTGGTGCCAGTCGGTAGTCTTTGTTTCTAGTTTCGCTGGACCACTACTAGGTGGCTTATATCGTTTTGGAAACCTTCTGTATATCGGAGGTTGGTCTGTTGGTTTTCCTTGATATGTTAAACCGTATGATGTGTTAAGATCAAAGTTCACAGGGTTACGGTCATTGTGTTTTAAGAAAACATTGTCCGTATGATGAAGCCTTAGATCCGGCAAAATCAAACGCCTTCCAAGTGTACGATCGCTTCTCCCCTGCAAAATACAGAACAAGAAATAATTGGATTATAGTCAGACAAAAAGGGCATTAATAAAAGTTCCAATCATCCACAAAAGAACCGAACGGTGGGCACAAGTTTATACTAGACGCTGACAGGAAAAACTGCTCATTGTCAGTGCCCACTACATTTGCCAAAACATGAGTTTAGGTGAAATATATAACATTCTCGGATTTCCAAGAACACCAGAGCTCTAATGCCGCCGGACCTAGTCTCTTTATCACCTTGGATTCGCCCCATATACAGAATTTGGGATAAGACAAATGAACAGTCAATATCTACCGCCGATGACTTCTTACATATTTTGTATATCTCTTTTTCGTTAATTTCTAGACTATCTTTACACGATTTCTCGAATGCTTTTCCTTCAGCTTTTTACACACCCAAGCTATACAGCTGATGGTCCGCTGGCCTTTGTAGTTGTATAACGTGATAACTGAGATTAATCACCATGTCAACGGGATGAAAATGCAACTTACTGCAAACATTTTTATTGGCACCGTTCACATCGACTTTCCATCCAGCAAAAAAGATTCATTGAAATTTTCCCATGGATGACAAAAATTTACCAAACCAATGAATCAATTTAACATGAAAGGATTCTGTGTTTTCTAGACCATATACAGATAACATTTGGAATGGTAATTCATATGAATCAATACAATTACAAGACAAACATAAAACGCTTTACTCTATAATCAATACACAACATATTGTTTGAAATTTCAAACTTGTTTTAATCGTGTAAACCGCATTCTTCTCCGGTATTTTCTAGTCAATAGAGTTTTCTACAACAACAATTTACAGTTTTACAGTTGTTATACTTGTATTTCAAGCTTGTGAACAACTAATTTATCGTGTAAACAAAGGATATTTATGTTTTTAGTATCGGTCAGATCAGTTCATAACAATAAACAAAAACCCAACATCGAAACATTTAAAATGACATGTATATTCTTTCTTTCAAGTCAATGAGGGTTTGTTTAACTGCTTAACCACCTGTTTATTACTAGAAACATGATATCATAAACATTTCTGACAGTTTCCGTCCGGGGTTCTCGTTTCCCAGCTTTTTCGGCTATCAATAAAATTTGTCTCCGTGAATTTGGTGGAAAAATGCTAGAGGTGGCAACAGCTGCTCACTCAATTATACATGTACAATCTGTTATAAATACTAGGTACACCACACTTTGACGTCAGAAGTGTTTATTAACGATATCTATGGTACCGCGTACAATGACAGTTGAACCCTAATACATGTTACACTATAAAAAATAAACAAATATTGTCCCAGACATAATATAGATACATTTGCTAAGTAATTAACTTTCAAGCATTCTTGATCTTTAAAGATCATTTCATTTCACTGAATGTTAATAAATTCACTCTTGTTGTGTATTGGTATAAATGAGATTTTAAAAGGACTTGTTTCAATATCAAATTACTTTAATGAACCGTTCAAATTAAACATGTTGACACACTCTCTTTGTCAATATGAATACATGTAAAAATCATTTAACTGTTAATTTGAAATCGATAGCATACTATATACTGCAGTGTATACTGGAATTCATGTTTGTTAGTAAATTTGTACTCGTATGTAAAGTAAATTTCGACCAAATTAAAAGAATGTCACCAGCCTTAATTTATTACTCAAATGAATGTCCCCCGCCTTAGTATATTACTCTAATGAATGTCACCAGCCGTAATCTATTACTCAGAGTACTATTACTCAAATGAATGTCACCAGACTTAATCTATAAAAACCGCACTGCTCAACTGTATAGATGTGAATTTGAGTACTGTCATGTTTTAATTGATGGGGAAAAAACGGGAGATTTATTCAATTATTAGAGATGTATACCAGACAATTCTCAAACAGCTCTACTGACTTGATTTAAATGTGATTTCACTGAATATGCCGATAACACAAAAAATGTAACATTATAGGATCATTATTTAGATTAAATAATTGACTTTACTTTCATTTCAACTGCTTATGAATATGTAAGTGTGTGTGTGAGGGGAAGGGGGTCCTTAACAACTTTACACATAGGTCATAATCGACAAAAGAGTGCTTCTGTTGTCATATTGTACGCGTTAAAATGTTATATTTAAAAGTTGGCCCTTTCTACCCAATATTTAAAATGTGAGCATAAAGGGGACACCAATGCATGGTAAAATCAGTATATATATCCTTGCCCCAATAAATCATTTTGATTTTAATAGGACATGTATATAACTTTCCTTAACAACGTAACTTTTGCAGGACTTGTTGGCCATTTAAGACACAAATTTGATTGTGACGTCGTTAAAATATGTGAAAACCTTACTATGAAGTCGCCATATCAGAGTGTGATTACGAATATATACTCGTTTTACACATGGTAAGGAAGAAGCGTTTAGGCACGTCATATTACAATCAATCGTAAGGTACATGTATTGTGAAGTCTGCACTTACGATGTATTTTACTACTTGTGACATTTTGTAATACCTACTTATGTGCTGACTATATACAACGACCACACAGCCAAACCAGATTACTTTGGCACCATTATTAGAAGGAAGCAATGCAAATATTAATTTTAAATCGTTTTTTTTATTTGTCATAGTCATTTTTCCCTTCAGAACTATTAAAATTAGCTTTTACTTACATCACCGAAATATACTCCATGGTCCTGGAATGAGTGTCTGTTGTCGTGTTCGGAAAACACATTAGAAATTTTGTAATTAATCTGCAAAACAAAATAAATAATTAGACCAAGTACAAAGACTCAAATTCAAGTAGGTACAAAACCAAACTGCATGAAAATTACCTCATGAATTCCTGGTCGTTTTCTGTGGTGGACTACATTGGACCGCTCCCGTATGAAATACGACATAGCCGGTGATCGGTCAAGTAATTCCATCAGGGAAACATATATATGGTCAATATTTAATATTTCAGAATATTAATTTTTTGGCTCGGTAATGACCGTCAATAATTCTACCCAGTAACTACATAGTGTAGTTTATCTGATCCTGGAGTTATTCAGTATTTATATAAGTTGTTTAAACCTACAAAAGGATATCTCAGTCGTGAATCTCTTATGAATTGAGTAGGTAATTAATGTAATTAGATTTAATATCTTTGATTGGAATCTAACTTAACATGGATCACTGTTTAGGATATTGTGCAACATATTACTGTCAGCAAATACCCGAAAAGTCCAAGACGAACGAATATATTGCTCATCGTATTTTAGCTGAATAAATAAATTATGTAATCTAATCTTTGCTATACAGAAGAAAAGTTTGTGAAATCAATTATTCTGCGTGAAAACAGAAAACCCTCATCGCAAGGCTCCTAATAAACATTGAGACACGATATGTTTTTTAAAAGGATGAATAATTATAGCCGCTATGTCCTTTAACATATATCTCATAAAGATTATAAGATATCAGAAAGGAGGGTGAGTGTTCAATGTTATTTCGATTTTCGATTTTAGAATAAAGCGTATAAAGGTTTTAAGATATCTTATAAACTTTTATCAAATGTCTTAGAAACTTTATGTGATAATTTTATACAGTTATCTTATATACTGATGAGATATCTTATCAAGAAAATTGTACAAGATATATAATAAATAACAGAACATCCCTATGAGATATATGGCCGTACATAATTTATTTGATATCGTACATATTGTATTAGATATGTTATAAACTGTGAATAATATGCGATAAGTTATAAAGTTAATAAGATAAAGTATAAAAAATATCTAGTAATGTATATTTACGAGATATCTTAAACGTTGAATAAAAATAGATGTGGCGCGCCTGTCCTATGGATGTTACTAAATGTGTAAGATAGTAACGGGTTGACAAGTATATTGATAATGTCTATTAATAGTGCACAATAAACAAATAAAGTCAACGACTGCTTAATTTATTTACCTTATTTCAATATTCAGTTTGATTTATATTCTTTATACAAACTTTTACAAGTGATATGTTATCGTTATACAGTTATGGATATCTGTAATACGGGTACAATTCACGCGAATTCACGACAATTTTACTGATTAAAAGCATGTAAAAACAAGTACAGAAACTTTTTCAAAGAAATCTGTATCAAGAAAAATATATACGAGCAGCAGGATATCTTGGCCTTATATGTTTAGAAGAATACTAAACGTAGCTGGACCATATATATGTTTAGAAGAATACTAAACGTAGCTTGACCATATAAATGTTTAGAAGAATAATAAACGATTCTCCCAACTTCAGATTTTATTAATTCACACAATATTCATAGTATATGCAAGTACTAAATAATAATGGTTACCATGGTTTTTGACCGGAATGGTTCCGGTGGTGGGGCAGGTTTTGCCGAATCCGAAAAGGGAGCCAGTAGCATAGATCCTGTACTTGTATCAGAGGTTCTGGAGAATCCAGCGCTTTCGCATCCTCTATGGACGAACTGCAACGATAAACAATGTTAAATTTATCACACCTATTTCATTGTGATGGTTGCTCAGGATTGAAGTTTATCCCTTATTTCTTCTGTTTTTGTTGTATTTTTGTAATTATTTGTGTTAAAATACATGTATATAGGCAGAATTTAAGAATCCGGTATCCTAAAAAAATATTGGATACGTCGTGTTTTTGTTTACAGTGTATCTTTTATCCTTAGAAATCATCATCATCATACTTTATTTCCTCTATACAGAGATTTCAAAAGTAAACAAAATATGCATAACAACATAAATACATTAATAAACAAAAGGGAATAATACAAATACACATTGTTGAAAATAAGAATATTAATTTCTGTTGATCATGCGTGTCTTTAAAGAAAATCATACAGTTTATGGAGATTTATATTGAGAAAAATTAAGCGTTAATCACTGTGCCGTTAATCTGCCAAAAAGTATACATTCATAGATTTTAAGTAATAGAAAGATGTTCGCAAAAAGTCATCTTGAGTGGATTCATCAAATTTATCATCTGGGAGTTTTTTTTACCAAACATTGTTGCTAAGAGTTGTCAGGTTGTTCGCCTTCTAATTTACTAGGTAAAAGTACAGCTGAACACCGAAGTAATTGATGATTGCATCCAAGAATTGATCACGAAATGTTGATGTATAGTTACAGGCTATTATGCGGTGGTAGACATATCCTGATACGTTTTATTGCATTTACCACACAGTTTGACAGACTGTTGAGGTGGACATGTGCATGACTGTTTATATATATAAAAGTAATTATATTTGGACATTGTCTATTATAAGAAATTTTCTGAATAGTTAATATATTGATAATCTGAAAATACAGAATACAGAATATTAGATGCGTTCTAAATTATGTAATAAAAGAAACAAATGACAGTGTTTTGATAAGGAAACACTAACCAAGCATATTTTCATAAAAAAAGATTTTTAAGTATCCGTATTTAGGCAAGCTATTTAAAATATATGTAAAAGCTGATTTTCTGGTATTCCAAAAGCTTATCTCGGATTAAAATTTATTGAATAAAATGTCACAGTGAAATTGAATTAAAATCAATAGTATAGTACTTAAAATTTAAACCAATCGTAAGCAGATGAAAAGAACATTGTCCTATTTAAAACAAATAAAATAGTAGGGCTAACAGGTAGGGTTTGTATTTTACAGCTTAGTATATATCGTAAGAGAAATCTATTTGCATTTCAATTAATCAATCTCGAGAAACTGCTTTGACACGAGCTGTATTTTATATATGCACAGATAATTTTGAAGTTAAAGGGTCTGCGAAATAAACCGGCTACATAAGTTTGTATGGGGAAACTCCTCTTTATCATTACGCGTTTTGTGTAATTAAGCACAGGTTAATTGAATACTTAAATTATATAAATTCACGTCTGTCATCTACGTGCCAATTTCAATCATTTAAAAATTTATAATCCTGTTTGAAAAACGAGAATTTTAATAGCTTAACAACTTTAAAATATTGATCAGGACGAATTAAATTAAAATTAGCACATGGGGCGACATTTAATAATTAATGCAAGCAACTGAAGGGATTTAAACAGGCAGTCATAATGGGATTGGACAATAGACGGATCCACTATATGTATTATTCCGTCATTTAAATATTTTAAAATGATAAACAAAGTTTAATATTCCCTCTTTCTTTTGCGACAGAACAATATAGCAAACTTATGTACGTGTCACACTTAAAATGGCAAACAAAACGAATGACTTGGATGTTCTAAGGATCATAACAATGTCCCGCCGAGTTTAAAGTGAGTGTCAAATGATATGACTATTGTGTAAGATTGAATTATTAATTTTAAGACATATTCTTCGCCTTTTCTTACCTTTAAATTGAAATAATAATCACTTATTGATAAAACGTAACTGACCCTGGGAAAAATTGTAATTAAAAAGTAGAATAAAAACAGACAAGAAATAACAACCACAGCATGAAAACAAACCTATATAAATACGAATGAAGCGACCTTCCTGGCAATTGTGCCCGAAACAGATTAACTCTTAATCAGACTATAAGTTGCAGCATGACATTAAATTATATATTATATATTAGATTTTTTATCAATCTGATTACATCAAAGTACTTTATTTTCATTTTAAAAATAGAAAATAAATAATTACGTTATTCTTTTAGAAACACAACCCTAATTTAAAAGTAAAAATTAAATAAGTTTAATAAAATAATAGGAGAATAAAGCAAACTTACCCACGATCCATCAGGCGACACTGAGGGAACACACTTTCTACCCCTTCCCATCTTGTTAGCAAGTGTATGTTTGTTACAAATCTTTCTATTTCCTCCTCATATTTTTCAATTATTAGTCACTATTTCTTATTACATTACACAGTACTAAGATCGCTAACTGAAACTACTTTCATATTTTAAACTATTAGATTCACTTTAGTAAAAATCTGATCTCGGTAAATCAATCGTACTTATCAACGATCGTACATTTAACAGTGACGTATCTTTGGCAGAACGACTCCTTAGTTACCACCGATTTGGGGGGATATAGTACCGTCGTCGCAGTAGCCATTAGTGAAATCAAACTCTGGTTGACCTTCATGTGATGATATTCATATTTTACATAAGCAACATAGTAAAAAAATATCTCGTTACTCAATTAATTACAATATTTTTTTGTAATTTAATTTGTGGAGGTTTAAAGGGAGATAAAACGTATATATTACTTGAGAAGCTTTTTGTCGCCGTAACGCTCACGTACACTATCCTATACGATAAATACGGACGTTATAGACAATAATCAGACATAAAAGCTGTTTTGGATTGGAGCAGTATGAACGACACAAACTAAATGAAGCCAGAAGGGCTGTGTGAGCAGGACCACAAAATTCTCCAGGACGACCTGAACAAACTTGCCAACTGGGAACAAAAGTGGGGAATGGATTTTCATCCTGAAAAATGCAGCACTGTACATGTCCATCGATCTCGATAGAAAGTAGACAGGCACTACATACTGAAAGGCCACACTTTATCAGCTGATTTTACATCAAAATATCTGGGAGTTGAACTACAATCAGACATGTCCTTCAGAGCTGGGTTTACTCAGTAACCAGGACACAAAAACTGCAGCATACGTATCTCTTGTCAGAGCACAATTGAGTACTGTATGGAGCCCATACACCAAAGAGTCCATTCTTAAGATTGAAATGGTACAACGACGAGGAGCGAGATATGTCACCAACCGCTATAGAAATACCAGCAGTGTAACATCTATGCTAGAAAAACTGGAATGGGAGAGCCTGGAAAGTAGAAGGAAGAAATGTAGACTCATCATGTTGTACATCATTAACAACCCCATTGACATCAGAGCTGATGAGTATCTTAAGAAACCAACACGTCAGACAAGAGCGAACCACTCCCAGAAGTACCAACTGTTCTCTGCTACCACCAACTACTTCAAACAGTTTTTCCCAGAAACAACGACAGCATGGAACTCACTGCCCGTATAAGTTGCCGAGGCTCCCTGTTTGGTATCCTTCAAACGGGAGCTTTCTACTTTATCTATTTAAGTTAGGGCCGTCAAGCTGTAAGTAGTACCTAGTGAGGCTGATAGTGCAGTGCTGGTTGGGCCGCTACGGTAGCCAGATTGGACTATTGCTGAAGGAATGAACACGCAGCTCGACAAATCCTTCTCTTATACACTGCCTTTCCTATGTACTATCTTTCTGTCTTTTCTAGGTTCATTTTCTTTTTTCTATTCTAATCAAGCTTACGATTGCATTATATTTATTATTTATTTATTTATTTAAAATTCAAAATTTTGTGCGCACCCCCGTGCAGTAATAGTCAACGATGACGGCAGCACGTATCATATATATGTAGTTGTAGATAGAACAGTAAATTCGTTTGTTTGCGAGTTGACTTAATTCGTGAAAATTTAATTCCTGTAGTATAATCGCGTCTATAGCTGGTATTACAAAAGGACATGATACAAAAATGGGGTATATTAGAATTAATATTCCAAATTAAAATATAAGGTGCTACGGTAACATCTGGGTTAAGCACATACAACGGATTGTTGACATGACTACATACTTTGCTAAAAATTTTATTAAAGCTATGTATTTAAACCGTTAATATAGTTACTAGTATAGTACTGGACCGTTTTTGTAATAGAAAAACATGCTACATGTAGTAAAATTTAAAAAAAAAATATAGCTAAACTAGATCATAATGTAGATTATGGAAACTCTACAAGCGATGCCCACATACTAATTTTACACTACAACTAAAAAGATTGCATACTTGTATAAAACAAATCTTGGAAGCTAGTGATCCAGTAATATACTGGAAAGAATGGTCCTCTTTTCACAAACCAAGAGGGGTTCCATCTTTGAAACTATATAATCAAATGAAAACAATACAAGACTTATATGGTCAAAATAAAAAATTGAATCACTACCAAACAGAATAGACACCAAATGCTCTAGATGTATTGCTCAACCAATATATTAAAATGAAACTTTATATTTTAATTCATAGCTGAACACTCCCAAAAACAGTCATTTTACAGAACATTTGCAGAAGATGGTACCTTTTTGTGTAATAAACTCCTCTTAGATTTTTTACACATATCTAAAACCTTCTTCTAATAAATTGTAAACCATTCCCATTTACTAAAGGACATGCTTTGCAACCTGGCTATTTCAAAATTTTGCCATTTTTGAAATTTCAGCCAATCAAAAAGCATTTCCTGCTCAATGTTTGATGGGCACCCAAATCTCAAAATAATTAGAACAGCCTATGATCCATGTTGGTAGCTATCTTGCATTTAGAATTACCATTAAAACCCAAAAATAAATAGAGAACCGTTTGACAAACATGTTAGCATTATGCCAAGGCACTGCAATGTTGTTTCTAGTATGATATTGCATATTTCAGTCAATCAGAAGGCACAAATACCCCTTGCAGCCATGTAAAATTTCCAATTAGCATCACTAACTCAAAATTAGTAGAGGACGACCCTGGTTTATTTGAACACACATTGGTCAGTAGAATCTGTATATATGAGTTTCTGTTATTAAAAGCCATGTGACATATATAGGCTGCCATAGACGGACAAACGAACGGACAAGGGTAAAATGTAGTATATTCCCCTCTTCTTCCAAGCGAGGGTATAAAAAGTTAACATGATAACTAATGCAGTGATAAGAGCAGCCCATTAGCCGATCTTAAAAAAGATTTCAAAAATCATTGGTTACCTAGTTTATACCTTGTATAAATGAATTGATTATTCTTTTTAAGTACCATTGATTAAGGTTGTTGAATACTGTCACAATTACACAGCTGTACAAAATTGAAATAAATCTCAGAGAATACTTTCAAATATAATACTTTGAAAACAATAACAAAATCTTAAAAACGAAAAAAAAAACAATTGAGATCAGCATTTTAATAAGGAAATCAGTTTCTTTTTTCTGTTTAAATTTCCTTTAGTGCAGTTTGCAAACAGAAGATTTTGAACTTCCATAACTTTAAAATTGAGTCGTTCTATTGAGCAAGACAACAAGGAAGCACAGATTCTAAGTAGCCACAGATATGATTTACTTTGACAGATCAAATCATTATATTGTTTTTGATCATCAATCACTGCACTACATTCATGCATAGAACATAATTGATTAATCAGTTGTAACAATTCTTCTTTATCACATGGTTCTTGGATTGTAGCTGCACCTAATTTTGCTCTTCTTTTCCCTAAATTTTGCTTCCTCCTTTTCTTAGGAGACTCAAATAAGTCTATGTCAGATAAATTATCAATTTCATCACAATCTGAAGAATGCTGTAAAGATAAATTCAACAATCTATCCTTTTCAAGTGAGTCCTGAAAACTTCTTGGTTGAGTAATATATTTAAAACTAGATAATCTGAATTTGTTGGATGTTTGTAATTTATTCTGTAAAGGCTGGATTTTTTCTGAAGCCAGGAAATGATTAACAAGACTATCTTCTAGAGTAGGTTCTAATGCAGGGTTGTATTCTTCATCATCATTCATGTCAATGTTAGTTGTTTGTCCACTGGAGGATGACTGAAAAATCTTCTCCAGTTTTTGCAGTGGGCGTAACAGTGCATCTTGCATTTCTTTTCTGACTGTTTTATCTAAAATATAAAATAATGCAGAGGTCAAGTTTTATACAGAATTAAACAGATATATGTGTATATTAAGTGTTAACATTTACTCCTGATCCCCAGAAGTTAAAATTAAATTTATGTCATTTTGGGGTCAAAATAATGATCCTGAAAGAGCTAGCTCATCTGGATTGTCTGATGAAAAAAGTCTTGATAAACTATAACAGAGAATTTAAATTGAGAATGTTGTGAGCAATTGTCAAGATTATAAAAATAGAACAGTAGATTTTAACAGAGAATAGTGTGAAAAGTTGTTAAGATTATAAAAATAAAACAATAGATCTCAACAGAGAATAGATAACAATTGTTAAGATTATAAAAATAGAACAGTGGATCTCAACAGAGAATGGCATGAACAATTGTTAAGATTATAAAAATAGAACAGTGGATCTAAACAGAGAATTGTGTGAACAATTGTTAAGATTATAAAAATAGAACAGTAGATCTCAACAGAGAATGGCGTGAACAATTGTTAAGATTATAACAAAAATGTCCACCGGAGCCGGAGGTGTTGTAACAGCTCTCCTACTTTTTTCTATATTTTATCAGGTTAAACCTGTTCTTTATCGCAAAAAATTTTCAGAGAGGATAATATATCATCCAGGATTTAGATGTTTTGATTTAGAAATAACATGTTTTGGAAAGGAAATTATTCGTCAAAATTTATTTGGATATTTAACAGTGAAGACAAACTCACACCTGAACACTATGAACAATCAAAGTAAGTTAAATATTAATCAAGCATACTTGACGATATTACACTTGTTACTGTCGAACGATATGTTCCGTTAATTCTGAAATGACAAACAGTTCCTTTTGTATTGGTTGTAGATCTGGAAACTCAAAAAATGGAGAATGGCTTTGCGATTATTGTCTAACTAACCTTTAAGAAAATTATGACTTGCAAAAATCTGTTGATGAAACGTTAAATGATCTACCTGAAGGAATTAGATTTGCGCACATTAATATTTGTGGAATACTTAATACAGTCAAACCTGTCTTAAGCGATAACACAATCAATGATTCTGAAGTGTCAGTGTCGGGCTATCAGGTATTTAGAAAAGATAGAAACCGTCATGGAAGAGGTGTCTTACTGTTTGTTAATAAAAAAAATGGTCTACTACTAATATATCAGTCAGTGAAAATCTGGAAACCATCAGTTTGGATATCAAGCAACTAAACTCAACAAAAATTACTGTAGGGGTTGTTTACAGACCACCGAGTGCGTCCGTCGAATGGTATAGTGAATTCGAAACATATCTTGAAAATATCACCACCGAAAAAGACCATGTCGTACTATTAGGCGATTTTAATGTTGATCAGATTAAAGATTCTAGAATGGAAAAACTCATAGAGGTATACAATTTCAAACAATTAATCAAGGAACCAACAAGGGTAACAATCAACTCAAGTACACTCATTGATCATATATATGTTAACAACGACGAGTATTATAAAACTTCAGGCGTAATACCATTCGGAATAAGTGATCATCATCTTATTTATGCGGTCTGAAAGAAAACGAAACAAAAGTCAGGTCAACATACAACGATTTGATATCGAGATTTTAAACATCTTAATGAAGAGGAGATGGTGAATGACATGCACAATGTAAACTGGAATGAAATTATGCAGTTAAACAGTGTCGAAGAAATGTGGAGCACTTTTAAAACAAACTTTACACGCATTGTTGATAAACATCTGCCGTACAAAGATAGACGTATAAAGATTGACTCCGAAAAATGGATTACAGACGAGATCCTTACCGAGATGAGTCCATTCAGTAGCGCTAAAATCGGGCATGGAATCTGATTGGAAGATATACAGGGCATCGAGAAATCGAGTGGTTATAAAATTCAGGGAGGCAAAGAGATGTTTTATTGAAGAGGCCATTCCTGAAGCTGACAGAAAGCCCAAAGATATGTGGAAAAAACTGAAGCAATTCCTTCCATCAAAAATATCAAGCACTAACGCATCATACATACAAGATAAAGAAGAAGTAATAACATCAAACATTGAAATTGCAAAATGTTTCAACGACTTCTTCTGCAATATTGGTCATGAGTATGGCAAGAAATTTGATAAAACTTTACCTAAAGTTGTACAACTGATGCCAGCAGCATCATTTACGATACCAAAAATTTCGTCTGAATTTGTGAGAAAGGAAATACAAGGGATGTCAAATGGGAAGGCAACCGGCTTGGATGGAATATCAGTGAGGCTATTAAAACTATCCTTAAATGCAGTTTTAGATGTTTTGACAGCAATTTTTAATTCTTCAATACAAAACAATACAGTTGAAAGTGACTGGAAGAAAGCTCGAGTGTCACCAATCTTTAAATCTAGGGACGAACACTTAGTAAATAATTATAGACCCGTATCTGTATTACCCATCCTAAGCAAAGTTATTGAAAGACATGTATTTAACTCATTTTATGAATACCTATCTGAAAATAATTTGATTACAAAATGTGAGTCAGGGTTCCAACCAAAACACTCATGCGAAACTGCACTACATGGACTTGTTGATAGATGGTTAAAAAATATTGACAATGGTAAATTAACAGGAGTTTTATTTATAGACTTAAGTAAAGCTTGCAACACTTTTAACCATAGAGTTCTTTTACATAAGTTATTGTCTTTTGGAAGTTGTAATAACACATATGAATGGTTCAAATCATATCTTGCTAATCGTGTACAATGTGTAGGCTGGAAGGGTTAATATCCAGTTACAATAGGAGTACCACAGGGCTCTATTCTAGGTCCTTTGTTTTTCATTCTTTTTGTCAATGACTATCCTAAATGTCTTAAATATTGTAATACTACTATATATGCAGATGACATGTCAACTGATGTTTGTGATAAATCAATTGATGTTATTGAATTTAAATTAACGCAAGATTTGTATAACTCAATACAGTGGATGAACCAAAACAAATTAACAATGAACCTAAAGAAAACTCAGTGTATGGTTATAGGTACTAGTCAGAGATTATCAAAAGTTAATAATATATGTATAAAAATTGATGATGTAACTTTAGAAAATGTCAAGATGCAAAATTACTTGGTGTTACTATTGACCAATCGTTAACATGGTCAACCCATTTAAATTTACTTGGTAAAAAAATATCAAAGAAACTTGGTGGGCTTAGGAGATTACGATGTTTTATGTCTAATGACGCTTTATTAAAAGTTTATAATAGTATTATTTTTCCACATTTTAATTACTGTTGCACTGTATGGTGTAGTTCAAAAAACAAGTCAAATATAGATTGTATTTTTAAATTGCAAAAATCGGCAGCACGTATAATAATTTTAAATGTGCATGATTTTAGAACGCCGAGCAATGAAATGTTCTCCTCACTCAGATGGCTGCCAATATCCGATTATTTTATTTTTAGAAAACTTATTTTGATTTTTAAAGTTCTACATAACTTAACACCTAGTTATATGAATGTATTTAGATATATTTCCACTGTAAGCACTCGAAAGATCAGGGGTAGTAGCGACAATTTACTGTATTTTCCACCATGTCATACAGAATATTATAAAAGATCTTTTACTTTTTCTGGAACTAGATTGTGGAATGAGTTGCTTAAAGAAATAAGAGAATGCTCAACTTTGTTATCTTTTAAAACATCTTATTTAAATAGATATTTTAACAGTCAAAATTGAAAACTGCTATTGAAATTATTGTATGTGTTGCATGCGTATTATTAAATATTATTATTATTTGTTGTTTTTTTTTCTTCTTCTTTTTGTATTGTAAATATGTAATTACAACAGGACCATAATGTAAACTAGCAAATGTGCTAAATTATGTAATTCTGTATAAATAAAGGCAATTATTATTATTATAAAAATAGAACAGTGGATCTCAACAGAGAATCGCGTGAACAATTGTTAAGATTATAAAAATAGAACAGTAGATCTCAACAGAGAATGGCGTGAACAATTGTTAAGATTATAAAAATAGAACAGTGGATCTCAACAGAGAATGGCATGAACAATATTTAAGATTATAAAAATAGAACAGTAGATCTAAACAGAGAATGGCATGAACAATTGTTAGGATTATAAAAAAAGAACAGTGGATCTCAACAGAGAATGGCGTGAACAATTGTTCAGATTGTAAAAATAAAACAGTGGATCTCAACAGAGAATGGTGTGAACAATTGTTAAGATTATAAAAACAGAACAGTGGATCTTAACAGAGAATGGTGTGAAAAGTTGTTAAGATTGTAAAAATATAAAATTTCTACAAATCTGTGTTAAAGATAAATAATATTTATTCCCATAGAAACATCAAAATTAAAGAACAAACAAAAAAAGTAAAAGTATTAAGACGAAATGAAACCAGGTATTCTCAAAGGGTAATTTCTTATCTTAAACATATGTTTTGTATTTTGAAACAAGACACAATACATCGTTTTTAAGATATAATCCCACTTGTTAAAATAGGTGGAAATTGTAATGCTGATTATACGATTTTATAAAAATTTAGGGAACTTTTAGTGGAAAACTGTAACATTTCATACAAAATGGGACAGCATAGGAAAGATGATGCAAAACAAAACCTGTGCTGTGTTATGCCAGGATGCAAAGCCAACACTAAACATTAATTTACCGATGGGGGTCAAGTTTAATTCCCTTTTATGCCGTTCATTAAAATACAGTGTGTTGAGGAAAGTGCCCTATACAAAATCATGTGACAGGATATATCTAACTACCTATCTTGAAAAAGGCATATTTCAATGAATAAAAGTTTGTATGCAAAATGAATCCATTATTGTGTATTAAGCAAATTTATAAGACTTATGTGTAAGGAATAATAAAGTTATTTATTCTCATTGCATTTGTCTACTGATAATTGAAAAATATAATAAGTAGGTAACTTTGCCACTGTCAGTTATAGATTTTATTGTTTCAAATTGAGTTAGAAAAACCTTACCATTAGCTTGGAATAACTTAAAGTTCAAAATACAAACTACTATTCTAAACAAGAAAAAGTTCAGAGTACATGTACAACTTTTTTCTTGCAGAAATCGAATTAAAATCATTTGGCAGAATTAATATTCAACAATCAACAGAGCACTTATAACACCTGTCTAAAAGGAATTGGTTAACCTCTAGAGTCACTATTTAATGTATGCAAACAATGCAGAATAGCTGAACCACAAAATACTTACCCTTCCTGCTTCTGCTGCCAATGTAGAATAGATGAACCACAAAATACTAACCCTTCCTGCTTCTGCTGCCAAAAAAGAATAGCTGAACCACAAAATACTTACCCTTCCTGCTTCTGCTGCCAAAAAAGAATAGCTGAATCACAAAATACTAACCCTTCCTGCTTCTGCTGCCAATGTAGAATAACTGAACCACAAAATACTAACCCCTCCTGCTTCTGCTGCCAAAAAAGAATAGCTGAACCACATAATACTAACCCCTCCTGCTTCTGCTGCCAATGTAGAATAGCTGAACCACAAAATACTTACCCTTCCTGCTTCTGCTGCCAAAAAAGAATAGCTGAACCATGAAATACTAACCCTTCCTGCTTCTGCTGCCAATGTAGAATAACTGAACCACAAAATACTAACCCCTCCTGCTTCTGCTGCCAAAAAAGAATAGCTGAACCACAAAATACTAACCCCTCCTGCCAATGTAGAATCGATGACCCACAAAATACTAACCCTTCCTGCTTCTGCTGCCAATGTACAATAGCTGAACCACAAAATACTTACCCTTCCTGCTTCTGTTGCCAATGTAGAATAGCTGAACCACAAAATACTTACCCTTCTTGCTTTTGTTGCCAATGTAGAATAGCTGAATCATAAAATACTTACCCTTCCTCCTTCTGCTGCCGATGTAGAATAGCTGAACCACAAAATACTAACCCTTCCTGCTTCTGTTGCCAATGTAGAATAGCTGACCCACAAAATACTAACCCTTCCTGCTTCTGCTACCAATGTAGAATAGCTGAACCACAAAATACTTACCCTTCCTGCTTCGGCTACCAAAGTAGAATAGCTGAATCACAAAGTACTTACCCTTCCTGCTTCTGCTGCTGATGTAGAATAGCTGAATCACAAAATACTTACCCTTCCTGCTTCTGCTGCCAATGTAGAATAGCTGAACCACAAAATACTTACCCTTCCTGCTTCTGCTGCCAATGTAGAATAGCTGAACCACAAAATACTAACCCTTCCTACTTCTGCTGCCAATGTAGAATAGCTGAACCACAAAATACCCTTCCTGCTTCTGCTGCCAATGTAGAACAGCTGAACCACAAAATACTTACCCTTCCTGCTTCTGCTGCCAATGTAGAATAGCTGAACCACAAAATACTAACCCTTCCTGCTTCTGCTGCCAATGTAGAATAGCTGAACCACAAAATACTAACCCTTCCTGATACTGCTGCCAATGTAGAACAGCTGAACAACAAAATACTTACCCTTCCTGCTTCTTCTGCCAATGTAGAATAGCTGAACCACAAAATACTTACCCTTCCTGCTTCTGCTGCCAATTTAGAATAGCTGAACCACAAAATACTTACCCTTCCTGCTTCTGCTGCCTATTTAGAATATACTTACCATTCCTGCTTCTGCTGCCACTTTTCTTCTTATCTTTATCAAACAGTATAAAGTTCTCCATAAAGTCTTTGTGTCTTTCACATTTCTTGGATCACTTACCCTGCCTGCTTCTGCTGCTGATGTAGAATAGCTGAATCACAAAATACTTACCCTTCCTGCTTCTGCTGCCAATGTAGAATAGCTGAACCACAAAATACTTACCCTTCCTGCTTCTGCTGCCAATGTAGAATAGCTGAACCACAAAATACTAACCCTTCCTACTTCTGCTGCCAATGTAGAATAGCTGAACCACAAAATACCCTTCCTGCTTCTGCTGCCAATGTTGAATAGCTGAACCACAAAATACTTACCCTTCCTGCTTCTGCTGCCAATGTAGAATAGCTGAACCACAAAATACTAACCCTTCCTGCTTCTGCTGCCAATGTAGAATAGCTGAACCACAAAATACTAACCCTTCCTGATACTGCTGCCAATGTAGAACAGCTGAACAACAAAATACTTACCCTTCCTGCTTCTTCTGCCAATGTAGAATAGCTGAACCACAAAATACTTACCCTTCCTGCTTCTGCTGCCAATTTAGAATAGCTGAACCACAAAATACTTACCCTTCCTGCTTCTGCTGCCACTTTTCTTCTTATCTTTATCAAACAGTATAAAGTTCTCCATAAAAGTCTTTGTGTCTTTCACATTTCTTGGATCACTAAATACAGAAAAAACATATATTAATATTATGTGCAAGTGTCATGGGCCTCTGAGTCATCTAGGTAGTTAATAGTACACTCAACCTTAGTTTACTAGAGCTGGTAATTTTCTTGATGGAATCCTAGTCATTTCTGTACCTGAAAACTTCAGTAATTGGTACTGGACAGTTTGGTGCTAGGCGTTTGTGACTTCTGTATGGAAATGTAATACTTCAATTAATAAATTATTTGTGAAAATTTTGTCTATTTCAGAAATGTGTTAAAATGAATTAAAATGTGACAGAGATCAGGTTGCATTCTCATTTTGGTAAGATCTCGGATGTATATCTTGTTTCTATTGTAATGTTGAATGATGTTGCATTTTGGAAATGTTCTAGTTTTTATGAACAAACGCTTAATAACTATTATTTTTTACTACTAAGTACCAATAATTAATCAGCTACTGATATGACTAGAATTAAGTACCAAATTTACATGTACCAAGTACCGAAATGTCCAATTAGTTCAGTACCAAAATAAACAGGTAAAGAAGTGACCTGATACCTCCGGTGTAGGCCCAAATTAGCTACTCTGGCTTCCTCCCAAAATAAAAACTAGATGCCATAATAATGCTGAAAAAGGGGTGAAATATTCAAACAAACAATAAAATATCATGTAAATAATTAACAGTCAACTGTCATTGTCTTATTCTAGAAATAACCACTCATTGATTTAAAACATTATGACATGTACTCAGCTAATTAAACTCCATTTATCAAATTTTAAATTAAAATTATCCACTTAAACAATGCATCAGAGTTGCTGATAATACTAATCAACATTTTTTAAAATAAACCAATATAGATAGGAAGTAACATAATAATTGTTGCAATATGTGAATGTTTGTCAACCCAAAGGTTCTCATGAACGTGTATTGCTCACCTTATTTATGTATGCAATGAAGACAACATTTTCCCCATGTTGAAATAAGTTCTGTTATTTTTGCCATTTTGATTTATGATTCATATAAACAACAGAAACTTGGCCGAGAACCATCCAATTAGTATAGCTGTTTAATTTCAGATAAGGGGCCTCCTTTTTAGACATATTTCCAATAGGTTTGGGTGAAAAATTATTAAAGTTACGGTAACAAAACAAAAAAAGTAAGTTATCTCCAATTAACACACTAAATGTGTTCACCAAATGGTCAAATAACTTTTAAACAGGATAAGTGTGTAAGGCCAATGTATAAGAAGCAGGGAAAAAACACTTCTGGTTGTCTCTGATGATCCTTTGAATGGTTAAAATTCTTGGTCTCCCTTGTCTTACAAGAAGATGGGAAAGAACTAGCTAATTCTTGTCAAATGTTGACCTACATTTTAGCAAAGAGGACATAACTCACTCGTCAAAGTGATTATCTTTTTCGGCTAGGCAAAAAGTCACATTGCAGGGTACTATTCTGTACTATCCTTTTGTTTTTAAAACATTTTGCATTTGTGAACAAAAATAATCTTACTCAAAACTTTCTGCAAAACCAACTGTTATTTTTTTATTTATATGTGTAGTCCAGTCTGACCAAACAAACATAGAATATCCTGAAAATAGACTAAAACAATTTCAACAACAGCATTGGTAAAAACAGGATTAAACAATTTAATACAAAATCTAAATGTAATTCTAAAGCTCATTTAAAGAGATGTACACTGGGTAATAAAGTCATATACCAAATGGATTTAACATGAACTACAGCTCCTTTAAAGAGATGTCAACTAGGTTATAAAATCATTCCAAATGGATGTGACATGAAATCTAATCAGATGTATTGATTGATTAAATGTTTGCTTAAAACCAGACAGCAATATTTTAACTTCATTCATATGAGAACATGTGAACAAAAAAATGTGTTAAAGGGATGGACCAATAGAAACAACATTGTTAGTATGTAGTAATGGGTAAGAATGGAGAATTTAGCATTTTGTAGTGGCTACAATGAACTTAATCTTTTTCAACCAATACGTTGTTGAAAAGTTACAGAAATATTGTTTTGATTGTTCTTACATGTTGATTTTTGCTAGCGATGTTGTTATGAAATGCATTGTGAGGTCATGTCCAAAGAGTGAAAAATTGACCATGAAATAAATCTACCACATAAAACTTTAATCACCTAGGAAATAAACTATTTTTAATAACTTGGTCAGGCATTATGAAAATTAGATAAAATTGGGAGAAACTGCAGTTCTCTGAGGAACATTACTGTTTATTTGTTATTGGAACATACACTGATAATTTTGCACTTTTATTTTACTTGGACACATAGATATGAATACTTACTACCATCAAAAACTGTATTCAGTTTTACTGCAATGCTGGACAGCTCTCTAAATTAATTAAACAGTTTTTACATATAATGATGAATTGTGCAAAATTATATTCTGATAAGGGCAATATTCAACCTATGATTCTGTCTAAGACATGTTCAATTAAACCATATATATATGTGAGGTAAGAAAAGATATTAATTTAATATCGTTAGTTCTGAGTGTATAGGTCGCCAGGCTCCAATAATAATTCTATATTGTATGAATTGGTCATTCGGTGGATTGTGAAATATATAATTTACATTATTGTCGTTGTTTATTCCCCCACCTTTCAGTGAAATCCTCTAATCTCATTTTTTACCAGTCAGTGAATAATCGAATCCCACTGTTTACCTTTCAATGGAATCAACAACTCCCACTATTTACCTTTCAATTGAATCATTTAAACCCAATATTTACCTTTCGGTGGAATCATCCAATCCCAACAATAACTGCATTGTAGTTATAATATATCCCATTGCCTCTAAATCAGAAAATGTTATCAACTGTTCTTCCTTTAAATTTTCTGCTTGAATTAAGTTAGCTACAAATCCATGCAATTCACCTAGTATAGCAAGGAATAATTGAATTATATGAGTAAATTAAATGGTTAATTCAATATCCACAATATATTCAACTCCTGATAATGCTACAGCTAAAACTCTAATACATTCATGCTTTTAACAGAGAAAGCTTCATTTTGGAGAACAGTACCTGAATGTTCTGGTATATTAATAGAGTGGAATTGTAAGTGTTTATATCAAGCATGATGCTGGTGTATTGACACAATCCACCAATATAATATCAACTAAATACAGACCATAACCTGACAATCATTCTACAAACTGTCCTATATAGTAAGTCTATGTTATCTGGGTATGCCTCTTAAAATAATATATTTTTATATACTGTATTTAGCTTGTATTGTGTGTGGTCTTTTTGCATTTTTTCTGCTTTTTAAGGAAAAGGGGTGCTGATTATACATAAATAAAGGATAAGAAGGTTTTTTTTGCAACCCATTACATGTTGGCAAATATGGTCGCCATTTTGTCATGTTTCAACATTTCTGCTGTATTTTAGTATTCATTATTATGGCACAATACCTTTATAAACGTGTATACTGGTTAATTATAATGTTTATGGATTTTTACTTTTCAGTTTTACTGCATTTGTTTAGTATCTGATCAAAATAAGTACGAATACAATCTGTTGTTTACCTGTTTGTGTAAAATGCAAATGATGGGCGTTAATGGCCAGTGAACCTAAACTTGTTGAAGATCAATGTTTTGATTGAAATTGTTCAGGAATTAAAAATAAATAATGTGATTCCTTTTTTCTTTGCTTTTGTTGATAAATGACAGATGACAAATAGGTTTGCTTTAAGATAAGTTTACTGCTCAGTTTTTGTTGTAACAATGCACTGTTTATTATTTTATTTATTACCAGCATACTTTTGTAGCAGCTACAATGAGCCTACTCTTTTTCGAAATCTACAATAGGGGTTTTTATAGTGACAGGATCGTGGCACTCCCAAAACATGTTACCCACTATGTTCCATGGCCAGGCTTTTCGTATTATGACCTGACCACCCTCCATCAAGAGGGTCTCCTCTCATTCCACCCGGGGACGTGCTGGGCTGCTCTGTTGGTCAACCACTGGGAACCCTCCCAGTATGGCCCCCGAAATAAAATATTGCAATTAAACTTTTGAAAAAGCCCTGCAAAGTTGGACTCGGATGTCTTCATGTTAGGACTTTTGGTGAAAGCTTTTTTCCACAATTTTCTGGTCCAAGAAAGGGGTGCAGAAAATACAAGGCAAATTACGGTAATGTTCAAGACCTCTATATACCTGAAAGATGCTCAGTTTGTAAGGTCACACTTCTGATAATGTGGTTTCTCAATGGTAAGATCTCTAAAAGGCTTTCAGTCTTATTAACAAGTTTGGTCCTTATAAGGAGGTTTAGATCATATTAAGGGGTTCGGTCCTTATTATAGCATTTGGTCCTTTTTAGGAGGTTTAGACTATTATATGTAGTGTTTGGTCCTAATTAGGGGGCTAGGTTGGTTCTATTAAGGGTTTGCACCTTACTATAGGGTTTAGTCTTTATTAGGGCTTTGGACCTAATAGTGGGGTTTAAAAAAAGATTTTGTCTTTTATTAACAGGTTTGGACTTTAGCAGATTTAATGCTTTTTAGCAGATTTTGGTTTTTATAAACAGATCTTTTTAAGCTGGTTCAATCTATTTGCAGATTTGTTATTTATTAGTAGATTCTTGAATGACATATTTTACTGTACTTGTACATACCCGGTAGATCTAACATCACTATATATTTAGAGATGACAGCAGTAATGGGAACATCTGGTACATCTAATAGCCCCATATATTTCACTAGTTTTTTAGTTTCTGTTTCAAGCATATCATATTTAAGTAATGTCTAAAAATAGTATGTAACAGGCATTTAAATAAACCATAAAGAAATCACATCTCGATGAATAAACTATCATTTAATACAGACGATTTAAGATAATTGTATTGTATTTAAAGATTTGCCAGCATCATTAGGTAATTTATGGTTGCAAATACATGTACCTGTTTACTGCAAGACTCCACTAACACGTCACCAATGAACTCAATATGCTCAAATCAACAAATGATCCTGGCAAATACTCAAATATTTTCTGGTTATCTTCATTCTAATATAATGGCAATGAAAAAACTCTGACAGATTACTAAGAATAAACATTTTTTGATATACTGGAAATAACATCTGCACTAATTGTTATTTTCAGTATTTATTGTTCATTTCAATAATTTCTGAGTCATCTACAAGAAAGTTGACCAAAGAACACAAGAAATGTCCATACTGCTGTTTTATTTAAAATTCAGCTGTATAAGTGGTTTTTTTGCATGTGGGGTAAGATTTAAGCATTTGTGTTAAAAAACTGTGTGAGTTTATTTTTGCATAATGTAATTTTCGTTGTCCCTAATCAGAATAAATAACTATATTATTTTTCCTAATATTTTGCGTGTTTTTATTTTTGTGTTTCAACTTGTACTGCGAATATATCGAATATTAAGTAACCGTGAAAATAAAACCACTTATACAGTTTCTTAATTTACTAAATAACTTACAGTCATAAATGTTGAGGAGTCATATGCATTCACAAACTTCATGTCCTCTGGTATTAGTTTTGTAGCTCTATAATAAGGAACTTTATTTTGACCAGTCCATCTACAGAACACAATTAAAACAAATATAAAGCATGCCATAAAAAAAAACCAGGAAAAATATACATTTACTCCATTGTATGTTGATTGTTTGTAAAAATGCTATTGTGATAAAAAAATATGTGATGCCAACACAGAAGTTGCCCAAAATCCCCATGAATAGTATTGCATTCCACTCAGGACATTAAAATGTACCTACACATCAAATTTCATTAAATTATGACAACATTGAAAATTTCATGCAATTTTGGTGGCCATTTTGAAATTAACGGCCGAAAAAAATTCTGAATGTAGAGTTCAACTCTGGACACTTAAATCTACCTCCACACCAAATTTTGTTAAAACCGGAGCACAAAAAAATTTGTTGAGATCGGATAACGTTGAAAATTATACAAGTTTTACGCCGCCACTTTGAAAGGCGACGTCATAAAAAAATGTCAAACGTAGCGTTTCACTCGAAATACTTAATTCTACCTCCATACCAAATTGTGTTGAAATCGGACCACGGGAAAATTGTTGACATTTTTGGGTGGCTGTAGTCAAGTGGCAGCCATTTTTAAATGGCTGCCATTATCAAAACTTTGGCTATTGACTGCAGCTCTCCATATGTTGATCTACAACTTTGTTTACATTTCATTCTATTAAAGTGTCTCTGAGAAATGTGTCGGACAAGTTCACGAACTAGAAAAATTGAAAACCGAAATATGTGTAAAACAATCAGTAAGTCGTTTTGGGCGACTTAAATATAAAAGGTCAAGTTGTGTAAATTATTTGTAAACAATTCCAACATAGATACAGGTAAAATAAACATCCATGCCTTGATATGTATCATTTCAGACTTTCTTGTTTATGCTCGTCTCCTACAGACTCACCTTATAAGGTCAGAGATTGACACTAAGTTATCTGTATACAACATTCCAATATAACAAAAACATAAGGTCTTTACCATTGACATCCATCCTGGTTGGCATCTCATATTTTTCAGTCTGTTTGGGTCTACCTAAATACCAGTAACATACAGTACTCAGTAGAATTAAAGAAATCGAAGAATGTGTCCATGGGACACAGATGCCCCCGCTAAATGAAGTCCCAAACAAGAAGTAGTTGTCCGACAGGTCTGAAAGTCAATTAGGACTTACAACTTGTGATACTGAACCACCCTGCCAAATTTCAAATTGTTCTCATGTAAGGTTTCTGAGAAAAGCTTGATGGAAATTCATACGAACGGACAAATGAAACTGATACGAGTACAACTTAAAGACCCCCTCCCCCCCCCCCCTTGAAAAGTTTATATTGAAGATATCTGAATATGAAAAAATAAACATGTAATAAACTGCTGCTCCATGATATGTCCATCTGAAGATATAATGACAACAGCTATACACTTCATGGATGCATTATTCTATCTGAACTGATGAGACATAATAAAATCTATACATATCAACAAGGCCATGAAATTTCAAGAAAATCAATCAAAGGCAGAAATGGCCGGATTTCATTAACCAGGAAGTAGGTGAGCGACAGACCTGAAATCGAATCCCACGTTATGGGAGGCCCTGGATTAATGCAAAACTATTATGTAAAACTAAAGCATGCTTTCAATGTCCGCTGATATTAAATATACACAAATTAAAATTTTTTTAAATTGTAGGCAGTAAGTTCTACCTAAATGTTTGAAAAAATGTTTTTTTTTTATGCTGCCCTTAATGTTTGGTATTCCAAAACACATGGCTCCACTTTTGCATTTTCCTTTCCACAATGTCATTGTCTATGAAATTAAATATTTAACAAGTACTGTAAATCAAGAAATTTGTGGGATAATTTGATTATTGCACATAATTTTATCTATCTAAAATCACAATATTAACTTTCAATACTACTATTGTTACTTTATTGACAAAAACTTTGATGGATAATATAATTGAGATACCTAAAGGATTTTTTATACAGTTATTTTCTGTCTAACGTGACATTTATTACAGTATTGATTGATTATTTTTAACAGCAATGTCAACCCTAATTATGTCAAAATTTGTGATTGATTGATTCATTAATGGTGTTTAATGCCCGAGCAGCAATATTTCAGCTATATTCAGGCGATGAACATGAAATGGATGATAAAATGAACATGAAATGATGATGAATGAAAATGGGATGGGACACAAGGAAAAATAGGGGTAACGGATTTTAGATTGCCACTGGCAAATGGGAAGATGGATAGGGTCGGGCAATTTAGCCTCCTCTAGCGGGATCGAAATCCCTACTCATAGCGAATACTACAGCAGCGTTCTTTAACGTGCGAGGAACGTAACACTTTTCCCAAAACGGTGCACTAATATGGTTTGCGGTCAGGTTTTCCGTATTATGGCCTGACAACCCCAGCTTGCCAGGGGTACCTATTCAACCACCTGGGGCACACATCCCAGTCGGTCTTTAGGCAAACCGACCTGACATGCCGCTCAGGGTACTGGGCGCTATTTAGTCGCCTTTTACGACAAGCTAGTGAGACTGCGGTCTATTCTTTTAGCCACCCGGATCCCGCACGGGGCTCAAAATTTGTGTGTTTTGATTGAATTTAATTTAAAACAACAATACCACCTCAATCATTTATAAATAAAATTTCTCTGCTTGCATAAATTACAACATCCGTTAAGCCTTACCAATATATCTTCAAAACAAAATACATATGACAAATGTGTCCAACAGTACCTTGATTCTCAAGGCAAGAGTGTACCGAGACAATAAAATGAGTTTTTTTGTGTACGAACCTCTTCTTTTTCTTCTTCTTCTTCCTCAATAATATCTTCCTGTTCTTGTTCTGCAGGATTGTCACCTTCATAAAATTCCTCTTCCTGTAGAGTTGTAGCCAGATTGAGGCTTTCCTACAATCAGTATTGGAAGTCATGATTTATGGATGAACAGTTTGTTTAATAATTTCAAACATTCAGAAGACTAACTATGAACTAAATTTGGGGATTGGTTTTTACAAGATTTAGGGATTGTAATGTATTCGGGAATTAGTTAACACACGACTCTGATTTTACATGTATAAAGTGATTAGTTCACACATGAATCTGATTTATTCTGTGATTACTTTAAACAAGATTCTGATCAATCAGGGATTACCGGTAGTTTACACACAATTCTAATTTATTCAGCGATTAGTTTTCACAAGATTCTAGATGAAGTACTCGGACTAATTCTGCTCCTTGACATTAAAATTATAAGCTGTATCACAACAATTTTTGTTTCAAAACAAATGATAAATCATATTTGTTGTTTGATAAGCAACAGAAGGCCATACTTTTTGATGAGGCCCTTAAGAAATTTTTAATGAAATTAAAAAATGGAAGAATTAAATTAAGAGCAGAAGAGGATAGAGTTAAACAATACTTACCATATGTTTTTCATTTTTTGCTTTGGATAACCCATATCTCTTTCTATGTGTTCCTCTAATCTGAACTGGCAGAATTTCTGGATTTTGGAGCGAGCCTGGATATCTCTCTCTGTGTAGTAAGTATTTTTTTTTTAAATATAATAAAAAATATTCACACAAAAACAAGAACAAGTACAGAAATAAATCTCAAAGAACAGCTTTCAATTAAGTCAACTGTTTGTGTAGGATTTAAAGCCACTTTCATCAATTTTTTAACTATCTCTTGGCATCCAATTTTTATTGTTGAAGGTAGCCAGATTACTAGCTGAGAACCCCTGACCATGGCAGAAAACCATCAATCAAGTCAAAGAAAAATACTTAAATGTAGTCTTAAATGTAAATGTCCATACAACTGTCATGCCACAATTGGTAAAATGTAAAATAAAATCAATATTTCTTATACTTCTAATATAATTGTGTTTGGTTTTTTTTGGTTTCAATAGTGTTTAATGTCACTATCAGCAATTTTTGACTGTGATGCAGGGCCCATTTTAAGTAAATTGGTAAGCAGTTGTTAACACTCAGTTGTGTAACAGATTTTGTCTGGAATATCTGTCAAAAAATGACAGAAATTGACTGGCATTCTTTCTGGATCCCTGATGCAGGCATGACATAAAACAACTTATAGGCACCTTAAATAAGTTTTACTATCCATTACATTGTTGATAAATATTCGTGTGAAAATGTGATTACAGATACCAACAGTTTATAGTGATTATGTTCCAATGATCATTGGATACACCTATTACTGACTAGTGATGTAGGATCATCAACACACCAAGTCACACGCCACAGTAAAAGAAGTAATAGGAGGTTTCAGAAGCCATAAAACCTTGTTTAACTCACAATTTTTTTTTAATGCCTGTATAAAGTCAGTAATATTGCTGCAGTTGCTACATTTTTGGTTGATGGTTCTCAAGTTTGACGGCTTCTTGGATTTATTTTGTGGATTGTCTTTTTTTGACAGTTACCTTGGTGTTCAGTATTTTGTTATAAAATCTTAGACAAACAATAAAGATAACTATGCTAACAATATACAGGTCAAAATTAGATTCAAAGAGGGATCAACAGATGAAAGAAGAATCTGGATTTACTAATCATTTTAACATGTTAAACATTGCCACAAAATGTTTCCGGTGACCAAGGCAGAAGTTTATGCTTTACTATTTGGCCTTTTTGTCATTTGTTTTTCAGTCTTTTTGATAGCATCAACTGTCCCCCTGCAACCTCCCCCAATAAAAACTTAATGCCATGATATATAGATGGAAGAAAAATTGCTATAAGCTAAAAGGTTTTAACCCTTACAAACAAACACACACTATATTGTATATTTCATAAAAATAAATCATATGCTACTCCTCATACGGTATATCTGAAATACATGCAATAATGTCACTTTTTTAAAAAACCCCTTGGCACACTGTGACAGTCTTAGCTAAGATGCTATTAATGGAAAAAAAAATATCAGTGGCATATACCTATGTCTCTGGTGATCTCGCATAAAGTGGTCCATTTTACTTTCATCCTCTGGGAAGGCTATTCCTGTCTGTGACAAATAATTGCACCATAGTTGAAACACAACATCCTTAAAATTAAAACATGCTCCTATCATTATGAGGCATACAATTAAGTTATATTAACTGGTGTTTTGTATATTGAAGATGTATTGTTTGTGATGAGGTTTGATGCCAGCTATATATCATGTGTCAAGTTTTTACTGGTGAAAGAAGCCCGAGTACCAGGTGTTAACCCCTACCTACTGCAGAAAAACTGATAATCCTCGTCAATCAAGCACACCTAAATTGAAGACAGGACCACACCCAAGTGTTGACATGCCTATGATAAATAGGCCAAAGAAATCCAAGTAGCAAATATTAGCAATACCATGTTGCTAACATGATGGAATGGTCAATCTAATATGTATTAACAAATTATGTTAGAAACTAACCACCGCTGGTACATATGTTACTATTCTGCAAGCTCATATTTAAATCATAATATTCTTATAATTTTAAAATTTTTACCTAATAATAATTTGTTTTTATACTTGATTTGAAAAAAAATACACCAGAGAAGTTTTCAAAGGGTATTCAAGCTTGATGAACTGTAACCAGTATAATAACAAAGAAATGTCTAAAGTCAAAATTAACAGCTTTTGATAAGTATTTCCTATGAAGCAACAGCCTATATAAGAAACCCCATTTGCAACAAAATTTAAGTCATTCTGGTCACATATTTCAGTAACAGTGGCTCTTTTGTCCAAGAAAGATAAAATGTCACAGATTTCTAAGCAACTGTAGGATGCAGAAGCCTGATATTTTGCATATTGCTTTATCCTATAGTACCATATGGTGTATAGTGATTTATGCTCTTTGGTCATCACTTCCTGTATACTAAATACTTTTTAAAATTTTTACACATAGATGTGAAAGCCGGGGTATCACTAGTGAGCATTAGCTCACAGTCCACACTTGTTATTTTTTTTAAATATCAAGGTGATTTTAAAGCTATCAATAATTCAATCAGGTTAGCAAAAAATTATACTTCAAAATTAAACTCCTAAAATGGCCTCATGTAGATGACCTATATGCATCAGAAATAAACAAAAAAGAATAATTTTTTTTAATTGATTTGTTGTAAATAATATGTTTTCTTAATGAACAAAAAAAATGATTTCCAGTAAGCTTCCAAAGCTATAGTACTAACCATTAGAGTTGCTGATGCCCCTAACTTGATCAAAGCTTTAACTTGTTCTCTGATAATAATGGTAAAGCCTTCAAATGAATGCCATGGTCTTCCTTGGTCTTCTAAAAAGGAGAAACTTGAGTGTGGTGAAAACAGTTGTTTTGCACTGAACACTTTTTATCAAATAAATTTTAGTGTTCTCTTCAAATTAATTCACTTAACTCAAAAACTGAAAAAAAGAAGAACAATGATTTTTAGTGTTCAAAGTTGGACTTGAAATAATTCTGCTTAAGATGTTCATTCACATCATCCCTCTGATATTGTTGATAAAACCTTGACATAAAATTTCAAAACAGGTAGAAATTAAAGCTATTTATATAATTTATGTTTTCAAGGGGCTTAACTTCCATAAAAATAATTAATTAGTGCTGAATTTGTAAATGACAATGTGTAAATGGTGATTTTACATATACTGTAATTAAAGTCATGAGGGCAATAATGCCAAAAAAATTGATCAGTGTTATTTTTTTTTTATTAATATAAACATTTGATTGAAATCTCATAAAAAATCCAAAAAATAAATGTATGTGTAGACAATTTCCATATACATTACAATTTTCTAAGGGCCTTATATTCTTGACATAAGTATTTGATTTAAATTTAATTTAAATTTAATAAATAACCACATGGGGCCTCTGTGGCTGAGTGGTTAAGGGAGTTAGTCATCTTATATTGATCATGTGCCTGTCAACAGCAAGTATGCGGGTTTCAGTGTTTGGATTGCCAGTTTTCCTGCCGAAGTTCTTGGTTTTTTTAAGGGTACTCTCGCTTCTTCCCCCAATAAAAACTGGACCAATGATATACAAGTAGCTGAACATTGCTTTAAATGGCATTAAACAAAATTCAGACATACAAACATAATATCTAACAAGCCTGGTTGACTGAAGTCTGGATGGACACATTGAATTTATATTTCCTATGCTCTGCATTGTGGCAGGACAAAAAAGGTATAATCCTTGACAAGGCTATGTATTATAGCATCCTTACAAAGCACAGGGCTGGTGATGGAGGGTGACTCTGGCGAAGAAGTGGCCTTATTGTGATCCCAATTTGCCCTCTACATCTTCAAAAGTGACGTGAAGTCGCCCTGTCATTTTCAACAATCGCCTTATGTTGCGTTTCAATTTAAGCATGGTGTCATACACTGTAGATTGTTTGTTTGTTTTAATGCTGTTAACCAAAATTAATAACATGCATTAATTTTTACCCTTTTTAATTTTTTCTCTGGTCTTTTTTTTAACCAACATTGATGTGATGTTACATTGTGTAATTTCATTTTCTTCTTCTTCTCTTCGATAGTCCTGAAATATAACATACGTTTATTTAATTTTAAGAAGGCATTGTCTTTTTCAACTTGACTGCAGCAAGTCTCCCATGAAGGTAAATTGTCATCAGTGTGTAGCAATGATAGTCAATAAGCTATATTCTAATTGTTTGTCAAACATGACAAAAAACCATTTTGATCCTTTTTTATGATTGCAAAATACATTAACTAAAAAATTTCATATTGAAGTAAAAATACAACAATTTGCAGATTTGAAGCTTTTCATGTAAAAGATAAAGAAAATTGAATGACTTCTTATACAGAAACATGTGTTCTAATAAACATTTAAATAAACTGCTAATAACTGGATAACAGTAAAATATTAGCTATAAATATAAAAACATGCTTGGTTCCATTACTATCATTGTTTTGTTACACCAACCATACTGTCCAATACTATGTCTTACTAGAAAGGGACCACTAGATCAAATGTAGATCCAACCATGTATATAGACAGACCTACATAATAATGGACTAAGTATGCTGGATCAAAATCACATTCACTAACCAACGGTTACAAAATCTTACTACTTTGGTACACGATTGCGACTCATTTTGTGTGGAATGCACAAATCATGATATTTTTGTATTATCAAATTGCTTTGTAAGCTGAAGTCTAATAGAGCAACCGGGGTTATACAATATAACTTTCGTCAAATGACCTGTTTTAAAATATGAAATATTCAAAGCATAATAGATATGCTTACATAGTATAACTATTATACTGTGTACATCGTAAAATCTTAACCTGAGATTGTGTCATACAAGTTTGACAATATAACAATCCATCTCGTTCATCAAAATCCTCACTTTCACATACTGCACAGACAACCATTACTACTATTCCTACAATGAAAAATAATTATTTTAATTTTATGGATTAATCATAGAAACAGGAACAGTTTAAAGACCACTAGATCAAATGTGTTAACCCATTTTTTACTTCAAACTGACAAGTAAAATGTTAACTACACCAGTATTGAACAAATATCACTTATACCTAGTAAATCATAATACCTAAATGAGTAATGTGGTAAAGAATGATGTCAATATTTCTGCTGAAAATAATAATTAGAAAAATCATATTTTAGTAAAGGACACTCTGATCCTAACAAAAAGTTCTCTGCTACTGAAATCATCTTGACTTATTTCTAGATAAGATGTTAGGTGGACATGTTTTTCAACAGACCATCTGCATTCTAATGGGAACCAACTGTGCTCCCCTTATGGGTGACTTTTTTCTTGATACGTACAAGGCAGATCGATGAATAATTCAAACTTCAGTAACTTATATGATTGCATCTGCTCAATTGTACTTCAATCGAGGAGACCACTTAGATTAAGCTACATCAGCCTCATAACTTGACCTACATCTAGAATTTAAGACAAAAGGGATGATTTTAATTCTCCTGATGAATTTTACATTTTTGAGTGACAACATTCCAGCAGCACCTGAATATGGAATACACAACTTTCCATTCATCTTACTGGATTATGACTAATGACAAATTTAACCTTAGAGATACTAGTACAATTGGTTTCATATCTGAAGTAGGAGTTGCCTACTTCTGAAGCATTCTGGAATCACCTCCTGTTTTTAGTGGGGTTCATGTCACACTATGTTTTTGTTTTTTTGTTTTGTTGTTGTCCACTCATGGTTTATCCATGGTTTTTCTGTTCTTCACTTATCTTTCCCTGATTACTTCTCAGTATTCTTTAATCCTCATATAACAGTTTCCTTTCTCTAACAATCTGATATTTAAGAACAATTCACCTCACATATGTTAAATATTTAAGGATTGTTTTAAATTGCTGGTTAGATTTATATTGGATATAATTGGTCTGTTTACAGCAATAAAACGTGAAGCTGTTTATGTAAAGTGTAAACCCACCCAAAGTTGTCTATATCTACCATAATAATCTAACCAACTATTGAAAACAATTCTCATATTTCAAATTCAATATTATAAAAATAAATAATAAAAACAATATTTAACCAGTAGTCAAATACATGTAATATTTGCAATTCACATATAGTGTTGTCACTTGTTTGCAGAAAAATTCATGTTTAGTCAACGTCATCGATACTTATAATTATGACGTCAACAATCAGTCACATGCTGAAATACCAAGTTAAGTTATACGAAATGGACAATGTTGCTCATCTATTGAATATTTTAAGGAAAATAAAATATATTAATTTACAATATAAATTTATAAATTTGCATATTTTATATTGCCAGCTAAGTGTTTAATTGGCGGTATAATGCTTACATTGATTAAAGGTTATCTGATGTAGTTATCATATTTAATTATTTGTCTTAAAATTTAATGTTTGCATGTTTATGTATAAACATATTTGCAGAATTATTTTTTTTAGTTTACAGATATGCAAGCCCCTCCCCCATTTGTACGTATACCTTTAATGTTTTAGAAAGACCATTTGATAAATAATTTTGTAAGACTTTACCGTTGTCTTTAAGTTTTAAATTTATAAGTTTTAAAATCGAAAACTTAATTTCTTAAGCGCACATATATACGAAAACAAGCACTTGATTTTCTCTTCTTTATTTCCCAGAAGGCCCATCCAGACGCTTAATTACATTTGTGCGTCTGGTATTCTGGTACCCTGACGATGATATCCTCATGAGCCTAAGCGGCCTTCGGATATAACGGTGTTATATTTGAAGTGAAGCTTGCGTCAATGAAAAATATTGCACCAGGAGACCAGGTTAGTGCGTCTGGATTCAGCTCTATATTGAACTCGTTACCATTACGCCCAAAACTGGGCGTAATTTTTGATTGGATGATATTTTTACTATCTAAAAAATTACTTCCGTTCATATCAAGAAGTGTATAACAAATTGTGCCAAAGTTTACATTTGAATGTTTTTATATAATATAACTTTATCAATTAATTAAACAAATATTATAATTGTGCACAATCAAGAGTGAATCTTAATGTGACGTCATATTATAAGTATTCATGGTTTTCCTGGTTTAAAAATAGGGCCCTAAAAATAGGATCATTGTTTTGTCTCCACCTATTGGTAGCGAAATTACAACAAGGTGATCCCAGACGCTATTATATATGCGTCTGGGTGATCGAGACTAATTTTACGCTACAGGGTCTTAAAATGGTTGATGATCGGTACTTCCGGTATAAGAAAGCACGATTTTAAATACGAAAATGGACAGATTATGTGACATTAGCAGGTTCTAATGATAATTGTTTAAAAAATAATTGAAATACGTAGAAGTACATCTAAAATGTTGTCTGTCATTGTACATGCAAATCAGTTATATTAATGTAAACGATTGCTCCAGAACCATACTGTATGATATTTATACAGTAGGGTTCTGGAGCAACTGTTTAGTATATACTGTCACTGATAATATGTAAATAGGTGTGACCTGTCAGGCGAGCGATATCCCTTCAATAATGATCCTAGGCAGTGACAGTCTATAGAACATAGTCTTAGTGTATAGACTGTCCCCGTTTTTAAGTGCTTTAGGGACACCTCGTAAATAATATGACTTCGGCCATGGACACTTCGGGGGACAACTCGGCCCTAGTATAGATCGGCCATACTGTAATAGTAGCTGAAGGGGTCATTGTCGATCTGGGTACTATATCAGCGTACCCAGGGTACTTAAAATTTGAGAAATGGTACCCAGGGTACTGTCGCTTACCATAAACGTACCCAGACCAATATTGTTGAATCAAATCTATTATTTTTCAACAGTGTTCATAAACATGCACATAATCAAAACAAACTTAACTGTAAACTGTAACCAACCGCAGTTCTTCTATTTATAATTGTGGACCAAATACGGGAAGGAAATGAACGTAATCTCGCCATACTTAACCACACCGGGTACATTTATATTAAGCGACAGTACCCTGGGTTGTATTCCCAACTTTATATATGTGTAGGTTCTGCAAGCAAGTGACTATAATTCCAGGATTGATACTTCTGTGTCTTGCTTCTGAAAAATATACAATTAAGATTTAACAATAAAATCATAACATTATTAACAAAATGTACAAGCTGAACAAGAGCTACTAGTATTTCTTAAAAGAACACAATTTGTCATTTTAATTATCAATCAATCAATTTATTGGATAAAAGCACATTAATCAACAATGCAATGTAATCAATAAGACATGCAAGACATAAGTAGAATTATATTAAAATACAATTCGAACAAAATAATGTGTGAAAATTATTAAGGTCAGGGGCAGATATAGGATTTTCGAAAAGGGTGGGGGGTGGGGGGGGGGGGGTGGGGGGTGGGGCGTTAAAAGGGGATATCGGAAAAGGAAGGCCATGAACAAGATTTTTTTAGTGTTCAGTAACCTTTATTTGGTACAGTGTATACAACAGAGATATCATAATAAACGAATTAGTACCGTTAATGCATTAATTAATGGCATAATGGCAAGGACAAGCAGGGATTACGTTTTTGCCTTTAGCGCTGGTTGTTACCCTCCCTGTTCTCTTTTTTTTTTGTTTCCTTTTTTTTAAGGGGGCGTACACCCCTATGCCCCCCCCCCCCCCCCACCCCCCCTGGATCTGCCACTGAAGGTACAGTATTACTAGCCTCTTGTGGAAACAGGGACGGGTACTAAGGTCAAAATATTGGTTGTCTCCATGATATAAGCTAAAGCTAAATGGCAGGAACTACTTGCTTACTATAGTAGACTGGTTATAAGACTTACAATTCAATTTTTCAATCTATTTATATATTAAAATTAAATCTTACACTTTCTACCCCCTTTTGTTAGCTCACCTGACCCGAAGGGTCATGTGAGCTATTGCCATCACTTGGCGTCCGTCGTCGTCCGTGGTCGCCGTCGTCGTCGTTAACTTTTCTTAAAAAATCTTCTCCTCCAAAACCACTGAAGGGATTGCTTTGAAACTTTGCATACATCATCAGTAAAATGCCCTCTACCACGTTTGCACAAATCATGGCCTCAGACCAACCAACATGGCCGTTTTGATGACTGGCAAGTTAGTTTTCCAATAAAATTGTTGGCAAAGTTTTCATTTGATATATTTCACTATCTCTCATCCAAAAAAGTTATATTTATATCTTTTAAAATATGCTATTTTTTCACAAAAACTGTCTAGACATAAAACATCAACAAACAAACAATCAATAAAAAACTCCATAATTACTTGCCGGCAAGAACTACATATCCTCTGTGACCAGGGGCCTCGGTGGCCGAGTGGTCAAGGTAGTTCGTTTACTATTGATCACGTGGTCTGTCAACACTGAGATTGCGGGTTCGATTCTCACTGCAGGTACGGTGTACTCGACTCCAATCTTAATTGACAAGGATTGCCAGTTTTCCTACCGCAGGTCAGGGGTTCTCTCTGGGTACTCCGGCTTCCTCCCCCAATAAAAACTGGACGCCATGAAATAGCTGAGAAATTGCTGAAAGTGGCGTTAAAACACCAATCAAACAAACAATCCTCTGTGACCAGTAGTACCACTTTCAACAGTTATATTAACGAAATATACAAAACATTACAAATTTAGTATTTCTTCTTAGTACTAAAATGACCAACTACTATTACAGAACTGTGTAGTACCACGATTTATTAACTGTCCAAATACTGAAATGACTAGGATTCCATTTTACTTAGGAGTAATAAGTTCATCCATAGCTGTTGGAGTTATTTGAAACAAGTCGCTCTTAGATTGTATTTTGTACACAAGTCTGCAACTTTCTTTTTATAAACAACAATAGATTTTCTATTATATCTGGGCTTGGTGCAGGCCAATTTTTAAGAAAGATTCCATTCTTGTGAATAAACTCATGTTTCGAATGCACAGGAACATTGTCATATTAGAAAATGTAATTTCTGTCAGGAAAATGACAAACAAAATAAAGGTTTCAGTTATATAATTAGTGGAAATTTGAGGGGTGCTCCCATGTCCCCTGATCAGCACCCCTTATCACTTAAGTGTTCCAATTCATTTTTTCTTATCTAAAGTTAAAAGTATTTATTGTATTTTTATACCTAATACTTAATTTCATTAATTAGACTATTTGTCACTTCATGACAGTTTTGATTACATAATTAGTTGTTCACCAGGTCACAGTAGGGACTTGTGCACAAGTAACATGGTCAGGTTACTTTTAATAATCAAATATTAAGGTTTCTAATTACATTTGACCTTTTGCAGTCAAAATTACACTTAACATTCAAAAACACAAGCCTATAGATCTTGAAACAGTTTTACATAAATGGCCACTCCAGATTATTTATGGACGTTGAGACCCATGTTGCATGTACATTACATTTCAAGTTTTGGCCTTTCAAAATGTTACTTAGTACATGTATAAAACAATTAACACGTGTTTTGTCATGATTATTATCTAGATCAGGAATAGCTAACTCAATTTTTATTGTAATTTGCATGAAAAATCTTCACATATTTGTTTCAAATTTTACCAAAATAATTTCTGGATTTCCAGGATCTAACATAGTCTTTAGGTATTATTTCTGTTCAGTGCACATCAATTAGTCTATTATGCTTCCTTGCATACTATGTATTGATTAGTGTAGAATTTTATTTATCTTGTTAACGTCTGATTGCATTGCACTCTAAAAGTAATCATGTGAAAGATGGCCTAAATTAATGTTTAAACTACTAGTATGGATGTTTTTGACGACTTCTACTAGTAAAAAGATCTAAACTGACCTGGTTTAATGCATTGGAAAGGTACAAACAAATAATGCTAAATATCAAGTTTTTAGACCAATAAATAAAAAAATTAACATGAAAAGAAAAATCCAACCCAAAAAAACAAAAAGTGAGTAACCAGAACCCAATTAAAACCATGTGTATTGCTCCAAGTTAGTAAGATGTGCCTACCTTTAATTGGATGATCATATTTGAGAGATGGATTAATCATAATAAACAATTAAACTGTTTTACATCCATGCTTAAAATTGAAGCATATAAAATATAAAAGATGCATCATAAGTCTGTTTTATCTTCCAGATTTCCAGATCCTGGATCTGTAGTATTGACAGTGTTTTACTTCCCATTTGGACTAATTCTAGTTGTCATCAGATTATTTATAGCTCTTCATGCATTATTAGTATCATGTTTATTGCCAAAATCAGCTGCTACAAGGTTTGTACACATTAGGGTTTCACTTAATATAGGTATTCATTGGCCAAAAAAAAATATTTGTTGAAAGGAAACTCCACACACAAAATAATCTTTTTTGATATGATGTTTATTGCATAAAAATATTAACCTTATTATATCGTCAGCTATTATTCCTCTAGTGGATTAAAGATGGTAAAATTTAGAATATGGGTGCCACCAGGCCATATTGACAATATTTACCTTGAGATGATGGAAGATACACTTTGCATGGTTTTGGTCTTGCCTGCGATGATAGTCACTGGAAGTGAGACACTTGTATAGGAATACGGCGGAGTAAACACTTGGACATCTTGCTTCAGATATTATTAATATGCCCAAGCCCTAGGTCCATCAAATTTGGTCCAGTGGTAGCTTATAATGACCTGTCACCTGACATTGACCTCAATTTCACGGTCCAGCGACTATGTTAAAGTTTTTGGGTTATGGCAGTTCTTTGTAACCATGCATGGTAAGATGACAATATATGGTATATAGGTTGCTGATAAATAGTACATGACACTCTGGTAGGTGTCACCTGACCATGACCTCAATTTCACAGTTCAGTGAATAAGTTAAAGTTTTTTTATTAGGTCCGTTTTGTCTGTAACCATGTGCATTGTGTATTTTAAATGATAACAATTTAATGCTATTTACGTAATGCTTATGACATAATTTTTTTTCCAATACTGATGTGGAATGCAGGTGAGACATTTTTCTGTGTCCATGCTTGTGTAGTATAAAATGTTCAATAATCCCGTTTAATAGATGCTTTTCTGCATGTTTTCTTTGAAGAATATAACAGATTTCAAGAAAAAATCTGAAATGTCTGAAATGGCCAGGTTGAGAGGCAAGTGCCTCAATAACTAGGGAATAGCTTACAATTTGTTGAAAGTAGGTTTTGGGTTTGTGTAAAAAAATGTAGGAGTTGATTACACAAAATGTTCTCTGAAATGGCCAGGTTGCAAGTGCCTCAATAACTAGGGAATTGCTTACAATTTGTTGAAAGTAGGTTTTGGGTTTGTGTAAAAAAATGTAGGAGTTGATTACACAAAATGTTCTCAAAAATGACTTAGTTCCAAAGTCTTGAATATCAGGAAAAAAAATCAACAAACAATTCCAGAATAGCAAGTGCACAACTTCAATACATGTTCAATCTTTCTGTGAAGTTTCAGATATCTGGGTTGAAATTTGTAGGTCCCTACAGTAGTAGGAGCTGATTACACAATATAGGTACCATCTTCTGCAAATTTTCTGAAAAATGACTAAGTTCCAAGTCTGGAAAATTAGGAAAAAAATTCTGGAACACTTCCATAATAGCAGGTGCACAACTTTAATACATGTGCAATCTTTCTGTGAAGTTTTAGAGATCTAGGTTGAAAACTGTAGGAGGAGTTGATACCCTTTTTTCCCTGCCCATCCGCCCATCTGCCTGACTTCCCCATACTATAACCCGGGTTAGCACTTCATGCAACCCGGCCACAAATAATTTTGATATGCCAATATGAATGATTGGCCATTTTAAGTTATTATCGTGTGACAACATTTAGGTACTTGGCTTCAGATGGTTCTTTTTATTAAATATGGATAATAAAAATTTGTTTGTTTTGTGCTTTTTGCATACAGATTAATCAGTTAATAATAATGCCAATTAGAATTACATATCCATTATATATATTTATAGCTATGTAATTTAACTGAGCCTTTCTTTTTTCAGCTTTATATTAAAATCTATCTTTGCAATTGTTGGAATACACATAATGGTACAAGAAGACAAAAGAGATGAAAAAAAGAAGGCCAAAATACTTGTAGCTAATTATATTTCACATCTGGATCACATGATCATTGACTTTGTTCAACCCTGTCACACAGTAAGTTTAAAAATTGTATTATAAATAAAATTTTGATGTTTAATTAAGTTTGTGAAATAATTCCTTTACAAATTTTCAAAATAAAAATGTCCACTCCTTTAAATGTGTGACATATTATTGAGTGGAATTTTAGTTAATAAATACACCATTCTAATGTTCTGTGAAGTGGCCTTTGTTATGGGGGATATTTTAGTATAATATACAATTACGGCCCTTGGAAGAGGTGAATATCTAAAATTGTCAACCAGAGGTGGTGTTATTTCCCTGAGGGCTTTAGCCCGAGGGAAATAACCCCAGCGAGGTTGACAATTTTGATATTCACTGATTTCAAGGGCCGTAACTGTTTTATTATACCGAACAAACAGTGGACTGGAATATCATATGCTGTGTATTTGTGTTTTTATCATGTTTATGTTGAAACTTGTTATGTACATTGTATTTCAAGGGTTATTCACCGGTGAATAATAGGGTTATTCAATGGACATGGGTTTTTGAAATTTCAAGGGTTATTCACCGGTGAATAATAGGGTTATTCAATGGACATGGGTTTTTGAAAAGGTTTTTCAACTTTTGTACGAATTTGAAGAAAAATACCCAGATTATTTCACGTCACGTGACCTTATTTCATCCAATTAAATCAATTACTAATTCAGTAAGGTATAATAAATACAAATATTGCCTTTGAGGAGAATATCTCTGGTGAGTGAAGCCTTAACGATGGAACTAGTAAAATGTTTCCCTCCAAAACTACTGTTCTATACTGCAAGTATTACCAGTAAACTTAATGTAATGGAATACAATGTACATCTGAACTTTCAAATAACATTGAAATCATTGTGGAAAATCTACAGCTGCTTCCATTACGTGAAGGAAACTTAATCACTAGTGAGTTTATTCAAACAAAAACTGTTTATGTATAAAGCTGATTCTATAGACAAAGTTGGACATTCATTAAGAGTAAAATTTTGTTATTAATAATGAACCTACAGGTGTTGACATGAACAACATAGTTAAATCAGGTGTAGGTTATTGTCAATGCATAAACATTTTAGTAGCAATTTTGTTTAAATAATGTTAAGTGATTGTGATAGAAGAGATTCAGATGTCGTCCTTCAGTTGTATCATGTATCTTGTCTTTATGTTATGGTATAATTGAACAGCGAAACAACTATTTTCTCATGGTGTTACAGTTATATCAAAGTTCCTATCTTGGGACCTATTAAGAAGTTAAAAGAAAGATAACCTTATTTTGCTTGCACATATTTATATAATGAAGACTGTTTATATAAGTTAACCAACTATTTGTATTGCAGCCAGATTATCAAGGACTTTCTGGTTTTGAACAGTGGATCTTTGCATACAAAAACTTTGGCATTACCAAGGGTAAAGATGTATTTGAAAATAACATAAAGACATATGTAACAGGTAAATACATGTATAGACATGTGAACAGTTAAATATTGTATAGGGTAAATTAATTGTTTACATCTTTAGAATATTTCTAGTTATGTCTAATTAAAGGCTTACTCTACCAGAGAACCTATGTTTGTTTCTTGGGTTCATATTACTCACTTTCTATTCTTGGGGACTGTCTGATTATGAATTTGTAATTGCCCCATGACTATTGGCTCTTGTTTGTAGATCAGTGCTATTTTTCTGTGAATAATTATTTTAGTTGTAAAAGCTATAGATTTGTTTTTTTAATGGTGTTTAATGCCATTATTCAGCAATTATTCAGCTATATTTTGGCATCCAAGTTTTATTGGGGGAGGAAGCTGGAATACCCTTCAGTAGGAAAACTGGCAATCCTTGTCAATTAAGATTTGATTCGAGTACACCCTACCCACATTGAGACTCGAACCTACAACCTCAGCATTGACAGACCACATGATTATAGAAGATTAACTACATTAACCACTCTGCCACCGAGGCCCCTATAAGTGATAGAACAATCTGCACATTACAAGTGGTGTCCTTTTTCTGTTGCGTACTAGACCAGCATGTGTATTGATTTTTATGGTCCAGCTTACTGAAATAAAAGTCTACAATTAGACATGTAACCCCACATAAAGATCTTATTTTGATTCATAGCCATCCAGACTTGCTATGCCTTATTACTGCTGTGTTCTTAATAGAGTAGTAGCAAGCACTGATTTTGATGCCCTAGGAATAATCTATCTAGGGATTAAACCCACAATCTACACATCTCAAGGCAAGCATGCTACTTGCTTCATAGATGTGGTCCCAGTAGAACTTCGAATAAACTTTAAAAACTTTTGATATGATTTTTTTTTTGCCAACTTTTTGTCAACATTAGCTTTACATATATTTAGTACTAAAGTTGCAGATTATATTTCTTTACAGAAGACAATAAATTTCCTGTCCTTCTTTGGCCTGAGAAGACCACTACAAATGGTAGAAAAGCATTATTAAAGTTTGAGTAAGTGTCTTCATATACATGTACTTCTAGTCCTTATTCAGTCTTCAGATGTGTTGAAAAGGTCCTTGAAAACATGGTAACTTATAAACCATTTAAAAAAAATATTTTTTATACTGCTACACAATATATTATAAAGTTGTGCAAGCAAATTCTATGGGCACTACATGTACAATAGAATTTGATAAATCCTTTGGGAAGACACAAAACTGGGGTATCATAGTAAAATTTTTAAATACTTTTGTTGGTATTGGAGCATTTTCTGACAGCAATCTTGGATTTTAAAATATAATTTGCAATTAAGGTAGTGTTATTACATTCATACATGTCTAACAGTTAAAAAGCATACAGTATCACAATCGACAGACATTTTCACTATGTAAAAATTTGACTTTTCCTTTTCTCACTACCTATAAAGTCTAAACAATTTTTTTCTCCTTCCTCTTTTCTATGATACTAAATTTCATATTTTACACCACAAAGAATTATGTTGACTGTAACATATTTATATTTTAAAAAAACATTTATAACAGTTCAATGTACAGTTATTTTCAGTTTAATTGTGAAAGTAATGTACATATAACTTAATCTGTATTTTATTAGTAATTTTTTATTCATTTGTGACAGTATGATAAAAAGCAAGCTTATTTTAGGGAAATTTTCTTTTTAGTTGTGACAGTATTGTGCTTTATATTACAGTAGTTTTCTTGTTGTGACAGTATTGTGTTTTATTTTAGAGTAATTTTCTGTTTTGTAGTGATCGTATTATGCTTTTTTTACAGTAATTTTCCGTTTAGTTGTGACAGTATTTGTGATTTATTTTACAGTAATTTTCCATTTAGTTGTGACAGTATTGTACAGCCTATAACAATACAAGCCACCAGATGGCCTCTGGATGTTAAAGTGGTAAGATAGTGTCCATAATATTTCTACTTGCCCAATTTAAGGACTTTTATACATCTAAAGTTTTAAGTTTTGGTATAATCAGTATGAAATAAAAATTTGTCTGTCTTATGTTATATTTATATTTTTAGGTAGTATGCTACTTTTAATGTTTATTTGTTAAAGATAATGAATAAAATTAGATAAGATTATTAGGTGTTTAACAGGTGAAAGTAAACAGTAACTATAATTTAACACATGTAACTTTTTTGTGTTGTCTGTGTCTGCATAATCATCATACTTTTCTATGCAACTTCCCTAAAATTTGAAGTTAACCAAGTTGATTGAAGTGCATCATAATCATGCTTTGTGTTTATAAGCAACTTCTACAAAACATAGAAATTCAAGCAAGTATACTCATGTAACAGGGGCTGCTCTGGCTTCTAAAAAGCTGGCGCCAAAAAAAATCCCCAACTGCAATTTTCCATCACCAGTTTTGTAAAAGTGTCGCCATATTAGAAATCACAAGATCACTATATGACATGGCGAAATTGTTTAACATAATATGACATATTCTGAAACGTCGGACGAAATCCAAGTTTGCCGGACTCTTAATTCAATTTTTAAGTTTGGTCTCGAGCAGCCCGTACACTAATTGTATTTTAGTCATGAAAAGATGTGAGTGAGTGATTTCTTGTTGGCAGAAAACCAAAATTTTACAGTAATTTATTGGAAACATCTATTCCTGTGAATGAACATAAAACCGGAAATACTGAAAATAGAAATACGCATGTGTAAGAGATTTTGTAATTACGAAATTAAGACGGACATCTGATCCGGAAATCACTCATCAGGTGTCAAGACACTAAAGGGGACCAATCAAATTTAGAACATATAAGAAAATAGTACTTACAAACAAAATAGTCCTGTTTATCTTTGTGTATATTAAAAACTACTGTATGGATTTTAATAAATGAAAGTTTTTCTGAAAGGTAAATATATTGGAAAAATTTTAAGTCCTAGCATGGTCTGTTCTAATGTTAAGTATATTTTATGTCACATTTACTACATGACCTATAAAACAAGATTTTCTGAAAAGAAAGTGCTATTTTTAGAGTGGGGTTTACCCTGGAAGTAGGTTTTCTCTTGGAAAGTTTTAAAGTGGTTATGAAATTTTGAGAGAACATAGGCCTGTCATGTACGATTCTGGATATATATGGTGTCGGTCAAGCTACGCTTAAGGTAAAAGAGCTGTGCTAATTCCAAAAATAACAAATTTAGTAGAAAATCTTAAAGAATTGGATTAGTGTTTTCACACCTGTAATACAAAAGCACCATTTTTTGATATTCCCTCCCTTTGCCTGAAAATGTTTGAGAATGAAAGATTATAACCCATTAACTCATTTTAAATGCATATTCGGGGGAAAACCATGCGAGTGTCAAATTTCAGCTTAAAAATGATATTATGTAACATTTTAGATTTTTTTTTCAATAAAAATTGTATTCTCTGCATAGAACAGTGTGCTTGGAGTTAAAAAAATAATATAATGTATGTGTTTATTAGTATTCGGTATGTTATACCATAGTGTTAATGTGTGATATATATTGAAATTTACATCTGAACTAAGGAAATTGAATATATTGCAAATAATGAATTACTTGATCTGTAAACACAGTTTGTGCTGATTAAGTATGTGCACAGTCATTAAATTTTTTTCTGCTATTCTCCAAAACTGTTTTATAGAATGCAAAGAAATTTTAGGGCATTGGTCAGATATATTTAGGCTACAAATAGGCAAAATTTTGTACAATTTGATGGACAAATACATGCTCTTTATGTAATACAAAAGCACCATTTTTTTATATTCCCTCCCTTTGCCTGAAAATGTTTGAGAATGAAAGATTATAACCCATTAACTCATTTTAAATGCATATTTGGGGGAAAACCATGCGAGTGTCAAATTTCAGCCTAAAAATGATATTATGTATCATTTTAGATTTTTTTTCAATAAAAACTGTATTCTCTGCATAGAACAGTGTGCTTGGAGTTAAAAAAATATATTGTTTTAGTGTTTCTCAGAAGTAGTTAAGGCAGACAGTCTAAATATTAGGATGCAAAGACATCTTTGTTGCCACAAATATTCAATATGGTGCCTATTTTTTTTATTTTTTAGATGCGGAATTTGTCAGTTGATACTATAGGACAGAGGCATGCTAAAATTGTTCTTTTTTGGAATTTTATTGTTTGTTGAGGTGCAATTCTATCTTTTTGAGCAACAAGAAATATGAAATGGTTTAGTAGGAATTTTACAGATATTAAAAGTTTATCAGAGATCTAATATGCCCTCTAAAAAAAGGGGGGGGGGGGCTGGTCCCCCAACCTGAAACTTCATATTTTTATTTGTGAGATATAAATATAATGTGTGTTTTTATTAGTATTCGGTATGTTATACTATAGTGTTAATGTGTGATATATATATTGAAATTTACATCTGAACTAAGGAAATTGATTATATTGCAAATAATGCATTACTTGATATGTAAACACAGTTTGTGCTGATTAAGTATGTGCGCAGTCATTAAATTTTTTTCTGCTATTCCCCAAAACTGTTTTATAGAATGCAAAGAAATTTTAGGGTGTTGGTCAGATATATTAGGCTACAAATAGGCAAAATTTTGTACAATTTGATGGACAAATACATGCTCTGTAATCATCAACGACGTCAGTTTTCATACCTGTATTTTGTTAATTACATTATACAAAAAATATTACTATTACTGTATGTTTTGTTAGTTTTATAAATTAATTAACAGCATCAATTGTTTTATTACACGTCTATTCAAATCTGATGCAGGTAAAGCTGCTTTTCAGACAACTTTGTTGATTCATTTATTGCCGATTTCCGTTTAATAACTCCAAATAACACACATGTCACTGGATACTACACAATACACGTGTATTTACGACCATAGAAGCCGACAAAGGATCTTTAATGATGCAATCACAGATAAATTTAACACGCACAGGCATCGTTCAACACTATAAAACCTTGGTGCCAAAAAAATCGCCAGACAAAATATTTTGTTGCCAAATGAAAAAAAAATCGCAATTGGCGACATTGGCGAATCCCATGACTTTATGATGATGACTAAACTCCTCTTAGAAAAATTAGTGTAACTGAAAATAGATGCATATTTCTAAGCTGTATTGAACTGGGGAGGGAGGTTGGGTTGGACGGCCACTCAAACACAATTCTTATGTTTTTTCAGACAACTCTGACCAGTAATAGATGGACAGATTTCTTTTGGTCAATGTTTTATCCCTATACTATATTTAAAATAAGGTAAGATTTCTATACCTGAATACAACTACTTCAATAAAACATAATGGTCATGCAGCACAGACTTCCCTGTTAATCACATGTATTCTCCCCATGTGTTTTTAGCGGTATGAGATTATACAACATACCTTATGGCCTCCATGCTTTTCATGTCAACTTATAATTTTGTACAAGAGAGCACCAATGTTATCAGAATGTTGTGTATCCATTTCTTCCCACAACAGTTTGGAACTGCAATTAATGTTCTTACAGATAATTTTTTGTAACAACTGTACATCTCCATAGTGAATCATGTTTGAATGTTGTAATTGCTATTTATGGAGTGTTTGGAGTCACTTTTTATTGATCCAAGGCACCTGTTGAATAAATTTATCCCTTCTTTTAGGCACCAAAATATAAAGTACCGGTAACTAAACTCCTTCAGCATGCGCCGGAAAGTAATCCTCACATTGTGATGGTTTTCTTTGTCCAAAGAAGAAGAAGAAGAGCACTCACAAATGTATTCATAGGAATAGTGAAAAAAGTGGCAGTGGTTGCAAGTGTGAACCTGACATGGGCCATGGTGTGCTTTGTGTAATTGACATAAATTGTCAAGTTTCCTTCTGAAGTTTGGGGTTCTCACACGGTATCTAGCTTCCTCCTCCAAAAAAGCTGGATACCATGATTTTGCTGAAAAATTGTGTGAGATGTAAAACACCAAACAAAAAAACAATTCGATTTCAGGTGTCAAAATATTGGCAAACTGAAAATTTCAACATTTCATATAAAAGCCTATTGTGGATGTCTCTCAACAAAAATTACTCTGCTGTTATCCAGTTTTTTTGACTTAGTAAAAAGATTGATGTGGAACATGTTTTAGCTACTCTGGTTATATGTTTTGTTTTCAGAGTTCTGCCTGCCATGGAGAAAGATCCAAAAGAATCAGTGGAGGATTTTTCAGACAGGGTACGCCAAAAGTTGGCATCCTCTTTAAATATCAGATTATCAGACTTAAGTTATGAAGATAAAGAAAGATTTATTAAACGCTTAGAAAACGAAAGCAGACAAAAAAGAGGTAATTATATAAGATATTGATTGTAATAAATTTAATAATTTTCAGCAGTATTGATTGTTTTGTTTGTTTGTTTGAATGGTGTTTTAACGCCACTTTCAGCAATTTTTCAGCTATTTCATGGCGTCCAGTTTTTATTGGGGGAGGAAGCCGGAGTACCCGGAGAGAACCCCCGCAGCAGTATTGAAAGTCTTTCATTAATGGAACATACCGTAATTAATATCGTATTGTCAGTGGTCTCGTTCTTTTAATCTAAGTTGGAAAGGAATGGTGCGGATTATACATACATACAGACTCGATAGAGTTTTTTTTTCAAACCGTTGATTATAGTCAATGCCGCACCATTTTGTTGTTTTGTTATACTCGGTATTATTGTACTATTCTAACATGATTCTTTTACAAACATGTAAAAGACAAACTTTTACAACTTCCATATGTATACGTAGTAATGATATTAATTTTTACTATAATTATTTTTAGTAATATTATATAAATTATATAGGACGAAAAATGTGTAATCTTTTTGTTTTCTTGATTTTGAAATGTGTGATTATCTGTTTTAACAACAATCAAAATAGATGATATGGGAATGCTCTATTTTTTATTTAATTTATTAGAATCACTAGAAATGAATTTAATTTAAGAATTTGATTGGTAATATAAAACGATGCAGAACTGGGACCCAGCTGATCAGCTAATCTGATTTCAATATGAAACAGTTAGATCATGTGTACAAAGCACTGCCTCTGTAAACCAACAGGTTGATAAAGTAAACCAATTACGTGAATTTCATGGTTAAATTAAAAGCAACATGTAATATGAAATAAAACTTTAATAAGTAATATTTACATTAGAAATTAATGAATGTGTGGAGGAATGGCCGCAGCAAGTAACTGGACTGGACTCTAGCATTTTAACTATAAAGTGGCATTCTTGGGAAACCAATAGCAATGCTTTAACGAACGACAGTCTTCAAGGGATAAAACCAAGACAAAGTGTCTTAAGCTGACCTAACCTTAGAGGTCCTTAGCGCAAATTTATATTTAGCAAGCCTACCCTAGAGGCTATGACAAAGCATTTTTGCAGGTCTACCTTAGAGACCAAGATAAAGCATTTTGCAGGCCTACCCTAGAGGCCAAGATAAAGCATTTTACAGGCCTACCCTAGAGGCCACGAAAAGCAATTTTGCAGGCCTACCTTGGAGGCCAAATAGCATAACAGCGGGCCCACCTTAGGAGCCAAAGCTAATGAAATGTCTACCCTAGAGACCAAAATAAGCAAATTCACCTTCCAGGGAAGCTACCAGGCAAGGTGTAATAACCTGTTAATAGGTTGGGCGTGCCAGAATCCAGCCACTAAAATTTGTATTAACAAATTTACAAAACAGCCCAACATCTGATATCAATTCTGCGACCATTCCTCTTAAAAGAACCAGACATCTGAAGATATAAAACATTCCAATGCCCCTTGTAATTCATGTAAAAATATATAATTTCCTAAATCGTTCATGTGTACTCCATCTTCCCAATAAAGATTTGGTGTAGTGTGATCTACTGTATGTTTTATAAACCTTCCCCCCATTTTTAAACATACATTTCTACCTTCCCTATTTACCCTTTTTCTCTTAAGTTCAATTTTTTTAATATTCTTTGCCCCTTTCCAAAATAATCTTGGCAATAAGTCTGACCAAATAAAAACACAGTTTGGTAAACATTGGGTCAACTCTGTTATATCCTTCCTTATTGCATTATATAATATCGAGGTCTTTTGTTGGCATAAATCATTTGAACCTAAATGTATTATAACAACAGAAGGTGCAGCTTTTGATTCCAGTTCAGAATAAAAAATTGTTTTTAAATCCCCCCATTTCATACCCCTTCGCCCCATCCAAGTAATATGTACATTATTACTTTGCAAGCCAATATGCCTGTCTAATACCTTTAAAGCCCTTTGTTTGGCCCAATGAATAATGGATGAACCAATGATCCAAGTATCTACAAAATAAGTATGAAAGTAAAAATGCAAGATTACTTAAATAATGAATTTGATGAGATTCTAATGTACTTTTTATATGATTGGGACTTCCACCTACACATAGCTTTTATTGATTCGTCATCGACTGCATTTAATGATGCTTGTGTAGCTGCTCCAATCCGAAATGAATGGGACTTGTAGCTGTTTGCATTAAGCCCTAAAAACTTTATACAATGTCTTAGCACTGCACAGAACTGATATCGAGTTAAAGGGGTACCATTGCTGTGACAAAATAAATAATCAGTTGAAGTTGGTCGAACTTTCATATACTTACTCAAAGCTTTAACTGGGCACATTTCAGAGTTAGTGAGTTGTGTTATTATTAAAGTAGAATTATAGCCCTTTTGATCAGTTTTTGAATATCTAATGTTGACATGGAGACACTGTCCAACAAAAGATATATCTTGAAATCTCAATGTCTTATCTGGGCTATCCTGGTTAAATACAAATTCGCTTATTCTCAAAAACCCCAAAAAGGCTAAAATGAAAGCTGTCTTAAACAAAATTTTTTCATAAACTTGCTTACATACATTTGATAATGCATGGGGTAGTTTTGATAGAATGGGGAAAGTAATAGGCAGTCTTGAATCTTGTTTATTTCTCAAATTTTTATATCCTGAAATTAATTTTGTGATTACAAATTTGTTGCCTGGTTGGATGTTATACGAGTTTATTTTCTCACTGAATGACAAAGCAGACAAATAGGTTGCAATTGTGCTTGCTGCTGAACCCTGTTCGTAGTGGTGGGATATAAAGAAGACAATATGTTCTAATGGGGGTGGCCAAACATTAGGAAGTTTTACAAAGGAACGAAACTTATTAAAAGAGTTCAATGCTATCCTGTTCACTTTGTGTGTGTTTGTTGACAAGCTTGCATTTAGAAGGCACTTGGTGTTAATATATCTGGTGATAGAGGCGTTGGCTTGGGATCTGCCTGGTTCCCTGTTAGTCTGCGAAAACGTACCAGCTGTTGGCGAGAAAGGCTATCAGTTATACTATTCTTTACACCACTCACATGTTCTGCTTTTACCATTATATTGAATTGTAAACAAACCAGAGTAAATTTCCGCAACAGGACCATTACCGAGTTTGATTTGGAAGTCTGTTTATTAATTATATGAACAACTGCTTCATTATCTGACCTGAACAAGACTTTCTTGTTACTTAAGCGATTGCCCCATGTCAATACTGATACCAAAATAGGAAAAAACTCTAAAAGAGTTATATCTGATAATAAGCCTGTATTTATCCATAAAGCTGGCCACTTTTCGAATGCCCATTTCCCTGCAAAATAAATCCCAAAACCATGGCCTATTTTACCCGAGCTGTCAGTAAAGAGCTCTAAATGAGAATTACTAACCCAAAATCTGTCATTAAAAACGGATATTCCATTAAAATGAGAAAAGAAATCTAGCCACATGGTGAGGTCCTGTGAAATTTCAGCATTTAATCTGACATGATGATTAGGTTTTGTAAGGCCAGCTGTTAAATTTATAAGGCGTCTAAGAAATGGACGTCCGGGTCGTATGGCTCTACATGCAAAATTTAAAGACCCATTGAGAGATTGAATTTCTTTTAATGTAGCTTTTTTCTTACTTAATAGGCTCTTGATTTTATCAATTATTTCTAATACTTTGCTTTGTGGTATTCTAACTAGCATACTAACTGTGTCAATTTCTAGACCAAGAAATGAAATTTTTGTTTTGGGGCCTTCTGTTTTTTCGTTAGCAATGGGAACTCCCAACTCAAAGCATGTTTGAAGAAAAACATTTAAATTGTAGAAACACTGATTAGTATCTGATTTTCCCATAAATAAAAAATCGTCAAGATAAAGAAGAATATTGTTATTCCTAGCTCTCTTAGCTACAATCCACTGTAAAAATGATGAAAATTTTTCAAATAAGGCACAAGAGATGGCACAGCCCATTGGTAAGCACTTGTCAAAGTAATAAAGGCCTTCAAATTTAAAACCTAGTTGATCAGTCTCCCGGCCATACTCTTAGTAAACGGAATGCACTCTGAATATCGCTTTTTGCACACATTGTGTTTTTACCAAGTTTCTGAACCATGGAAACTGCCTCATCAAATTTTGTATATTGAACAGAACATAAATTTTGATCAATAAAATCATTAACTGATAAGTTATCCAGATATGATAAATGATGTATCAAACGATATTCATGTATAGCTTTTTTAGGAACGACACCAATGGGAGAAACTCTAAATGTTGACATAGGGGGGGAGGTAAATGGGCCAGCAATTCTTCCTAATGCTAATTCTTTAGATATTTTTTCTCTTACCATGGACCTATGATCATCAACAGATTTTAAATTTTTACTTTCTCTAGGGGCTCTAGGTCCCTTATAATGAAGATGAAAACCAAATTTAAACCCATCTAATAATTCAGAAGCCTCTGTGCAAGGATAACCCTCTAAAAGTTTTTCCAGGACCTCAGTTTTTAATGGTGAATTGCCCAGGCTGTATCTGTCGCTGACTAAACTGTCCTTTCTTTTGTTGCTTATTTCTGCCAAGAAAGGCATGGTTAGACATTTTTGTAGGGCAATTAGAGCTTATGTGATCTTTCCCAAAGCAATTTGCACAATGGTGTAAAAACTTACGTGTTCTATAACACTGACCGCGATTATGATCATAACACGGGGCTCTACTAATGGGCATCGTATGTTGTCTTGGATTACCTTGACCCAGTATAGTCCGATGAAAACCATCATTCACTGGGGGAACAATCATTGGCAATGTTGGTTTTAACATGGTCATTGCCCACAAGTCAGAATTTATGTGTGCCCATGAAGTTGAAGGTACTTGGGCCATTCTCATGTGGAACTGCATGTCATACACCCTCCAAGAAAAGTCATGACTAGCACATCGAGCTGCAGCTTTTCTAATTATTGACATGTATTTCAACAATTCAAAAATTTTTGACTGATGTTTGCATATAAAGATATTAATAAAAATTAAGAACGCATCGGTCCATTTTGAAATATTTGGGACCAACTCCCTCACCTGATTCGGTTTGGATTGTATCGACCCCGTATTTGGATCTAAATAAAGCCCACCCCCTTCAAAGTGCTGAATCAATTCGGAACTTCCCTTTAACAACAAGGCAAAGTTAATATATTCATTGTTCCATATTTTCTGTTTCAGCTGTAAGGGAATGTGCGACCCTATATCTAAATCCGCAGTCATTATAATGTCCGGACAACTAGCTGTCAAAACCCAATCATTTATATTTGCCCGCTGTTCTTTGTGGCATGGAGCTAAACCATCCCCCTTGTCTAATAAATCACATGAATGAATGTGCGTTTGTTCATTTTGTACTAGGAGTTCATTATCAATAAACTCACCAATATGAGGACGTGTGTTTCCTTGAACAACAGGGATGGGACCGATGTTGACATTGACATCGTCTATTTCCGGTGCATCTGGGACACATGGCTCCGTTGTCTGATCTTTATTCCTTTTCCTGGGTGCCCCAGACTTTGCTGTCCTTGCATAAGGACTTGTAGACTGACGGCTTGACTTTCTTTTATGTTTTGGTTCACTTCTCCTTTTGGGCATCTCTAATCTTTGGTTTGAAGAAAATCTTGGAAATAGTCTGTTTTTTAACTGCTAGGCGCTTCAAACCAACAAAATGTCTATAACTTGGTTGATAAAACAGTACCAACGGTCTTATAATGTAAAAACACTTCAAACAGCTCTGGTCTTATTATAAATTGTTCAAGGAGAACACAATGATTTCGAGTTATTTTCCGTGAAGAATAGAAATTGATCACTTAAGAGTATCGAGGTGCACAACTGGTATATGCTCAAGAAAGCAGCACGCGTCTATAACCTGCCACACCTTTGGTTGTCTAAGTAGCACGTTTCTATGAGTAGCAGCACTTTCGGCAATCTTTTGGCTTTTATAAAATTTTTAACCGATCTACAGTATGCAATTTGTCGTAATTCCTTGTATACAATAGTTGCGGTGCAAATTGTTCTAGCGTGGTGTTAATAGTCTCTCCTAATTCGTCCTCTGGAAGAAAGCACGTGTCTTTGTAGTTTGTGATGAAAGAGTTTACGATAAACTTAAAAATAAAATCCACTAAATATTGTCCGAACGCACACAAATTTCGTGATCAATATAAGTACTCAATATCTCTTGATTGAATAAATTTAGATTTGGGTAAAATATTTATACTGTTCAATATTCAATAAATATTCTGTCCTTTCAGCTTGCCAGCAAAACCGCAACTGTGGCCGGGAGCTAAAATTTGCTACCTCAACATTTTCTCACGCGCATGTTTCTTTCCTTGAAACATGAAACTTAAAACATAAATCATTTTTTAACATTTTTTCTTTTTTGCAGATATTAAACACCTTGGACAAAGGGGGATAACTCTGATATAACTACCAAACTTTCAAGTATCAAATCGAAATTAAATTGGTTTATTTGCTATTGAATAAACCTTATTAACTTTAAACATAAATGGTATTTTAAAAGAGAATAAATTAGTATTACAGTACAAACTTGTTAAAAAGTGTGACCAAGTCGGACTCGAATGTCTTCATCTTGAGACGTTTTGTGAAAACTTGTATGTGCAGATTGTACATGCACATAAGAATTTTTCCGCAATTTTCTGGTCCAAGAAAGGGGTGCAGACAATATGTAAATGCAGACTATACACAGCTTTTTACGGTAATTAGAAAAATGTTAAGGTGATAATGTTTTGCTGTATTATATAAAACTTGTTATGGAAACATTCTAGAGTCCAGGAACAAAAAGAATCATCCCAATCCTGAGGAAGTAGCAGAATTGTCCAGAATGGCACAGCAAGTTAAGGATGTTCTACCTGACACACCTCTATCAGTCATAGAAAATGACCTTTGTAAGTTGTTGATTAACACTGATAATAAACAAATAAAGACCAGAATTAGTGTAACACATATCTACTTATAAGCTTCTACCTAAGATGAACTTTGTGATTTTGAAGGATTATTTAACACAATGCATTGTTTACATTTATCAGAAAGCCAGTGATATTTTCAAACATTCAGTGAGTATACAGTCATCCGCCATAAGTATTCGTAAAAACAAAATGGCTGCCGGTCAACACATGCATACATAAAACACAAAAATGCAAAATGTAATGATAATAATCCAATAAAACTTACTTCAATACTTTTTTTGTAACAGGTTTTTCCAAAGCAAGTACAAGCATACAAATATCATAATACTCATGTTGACAAAAAACTGATACACAATACACATATAATATGGAGTAGGCATTGCCAAAATGCGAGCACAGACACTATAGTCCTTTATTATTTATATATAATGCGCTTTCATAATTGATGTTACTTCCGAATACCCTAAAAGTGCCTCGACTACTCTGAGATTTTATTTTTTGGCATAAAAAGGATAATAACAGAAGCTTGCATACAAAAAAAGCAACAAAAATGCATGTAATGATAATTATCCAATAAAACTTACTTCAATACTTTGTAATGTTCCCTTTATTTCTGATCACAAATAAAGTTCTCCTTGGAATGCTGTTGTACAAAGACTGAATGTGAATAGATGGCAAATTTATCCAGATGTCTCTAATTTCTTGCTCCAAGTTTTTCACATTGTATGTTTTCTGTATGTTTTTGCAGTTCTTTCTTCAGACACCACCAAGAATTCTTGATTATATTAATAAAATGGACTTTGTGCTGGCAAATTCATGCTGTTCAAATCATTGTCCCTGCGAAATTCCTGACAGAACTGGCACGATGTACCAGTGAATTATCGTCCTGAAATATGTAATCGTTATTGGGAAAATGTCGAACAATAACAGGCCAAATGTTGGTATCAATAATCTCTATATATTTTTCTGCATTTACGTTTCCTTTTACAACATCTAGTGTTCCCACTCCATTTAATGAAATTCAACCCCAGATCATTATGCTTAACTTGTGTTTTGATGGCGGACTTGTGCAATCTCGTAACCATTCTTCTCCCAATTTTTGCTACACACACACACTTAAACCCTAACCAATAACTACTTTACATTCATCACTGAAGATGACTTTCTTCCAGTAGTTCGTCACAGTCTTTTGAAGATGTCCCCTGCACCATGCAGATCTGTTTTTTGACAGAATGCTTGTGGTAGCCTGCAATGTGTAACTTCCTTTCAATAGTTCTCTTGGAGAAAGTACAGTCTCTGGAGTCATTAAAAATGTTAGTTTTCTCCCATGAAGATTGACGACGATTTTTAGGTACTCAATTAGAATGTTGTCTGGAGTCATGTTTGGTGAAAGATTTTGGTCTGCCTTTTCTCAGAATTTTTTCAGTATATGTCCGCTGTTCATACCGTTTAAAAAACTGTACACGGTACTTAGTTTAATCCTGGTCAACATCACAATATCAATTTTCTTGTAACCTGCATTAGATACAGATGCGAGTGCACTTTTTGCTCTCTCTCCCTTTTCGACCAATGGGGTTTACATTAACAACTAGGGGAAATAGCAGACGATAATGACGTCTAAAGTATTAATCCTGTGACGAGCACATGTTAATTTATTTGTATACAATTACACAGTGTGTATTGCTGTCTAGATAACTCATACCAAAGAGTCGAAGATGTACCTACCTGTTTGTAATTGTTTGGCCATTTTGTTTTTGTCTCGCCTGCGACGAAAGTCGCTGGAGGTGAGACATATGTATGGGAATCCGGCGGCGGCGGCGGCGTAAACACTTGACATCTTGCTTCATATCTTTGTAAGCCCAAGCCCTAGGTCCATCAAATTTGGTCCAGAGGTAGCTTATGATGAGTACTTGCCAGTCAGTCACCTGTCACCTGACCTTGACCTCAATTTCACGGTCCAGCGACTACGTTAAAGTTTTTGGGTTACGACAGTTCCTCTGTAACTACGCATGGTAGGATGACAATATTTGGTGTATAGGTTGCTGATGACTAGTACATGACTGTCTGGTAGGTGTCACCTGACCTTGACCTCAATTTCACGGTCCAGCGACTACGTTAAAGTTTTTGGGTTACGACAGTTCCTCTGTAACTACGCATGGTAGGATGACAATATTTGGTGTATAGGTTGCTGATGACTAGTACATGACTGTCTGGTAGGTGTCACCTGACCTTGACCTCAATTTCACGGTCCAGCGACTACGTTAAAGTTTTTGGGTTACGACAGTTCCTCTGTAACTACGCATGGTAGGATGACAATATTTGGTGTATAGGTTGCTGATGACTAGTACATGACTGTCTGGTAGGTGTCACCTGACCTTGACCTCAATTTCACGGTCCAGCGACTACGTTAAAGTTTTTGGGTTAGGACAGTTCCTCTGTAACTACGCATGGTAGGATGACAATATTTGGTGTATAGGTTGCTGATGACTAGTACATGACTGTCTGGTAGGTGTCACCTGACCTTGACCTCAATTTCACGGTCCAGCGACTACATTAAAGTTTTTGGGTTACGACAGTTCCTCTGTAACTACGCATGGTAGGAAGACAATATTTGGTGTATAGGTTGCTGATGACTAGTACATGACTGTCTGGTAGGTGTCACCTGACCTTGACCTCAATTTCACGGTCCAGCGACTACGTTAAAGTTTTTGGGTTATGACAGTTCCTCTGTAACTACGCATGGTAGGATGACAATATTTGGTGTATAGGTTGCTGATGACTAGTACATGACTGTCTGGTAGGTGTCACCTGACCTTGACCTCAATTTCACGGGCCAGCGACTACGTTAAAGTTTTTGGGTTACGACAGTTCCTCTGTAACTACGCATGGTAGGAAGACAATATTTGGTGTATAGGTTGCTGATGACTAGTACATGACTGTCTGGTAGGTGTCACCTGACCTTGACCTCAATTTCACGGTCCAGCGACTACGTTAAAGTTTTTGGGTTACGACAGTTCCTCTGTAACTACGCATGGTATGGTGACAATATTTTGTATACAGGCCGCAGCTGATATTTAATGCTATTTACGTAATGCTTATGACGAAATTTATTTTCGTTACTGATGTGGAATGCAGGCGAGACGTTTTTCTGTGTCCACACTTGTTTATAAATACTTATGACAGATGACTTTATTTCATGAAATGCTTAATGTTTAAGAAATTTTTTAATGAACACAAATGGTGCCTGGCAGAATGTTTATCTCTAAAGATTGGACTGGGTTATGATTGAAAGTACAAAAAAACTAAACCATATTGCCTTGTTTCCAGTTGTGCACAGTTAAATTTTTTTGAGCATAAAACTAATCAATTAGAACCTTGTATAATGGCATTAAGTGTACTGCTTTTCTGAATCAAAATACTGGTATTCATAATGAGATTTAAAAGTTATATGTAGATACAGGATACCAAAAGAAGCATTGTTTTGACACCAAGAGTTCATTAAACGTTTTTAGAATTATTTGCAAAACACTCTGAGCAAATTTATAAATGATGTACATGTTTGTATTTATGGCTGTTTTTAGTGAAAACAAAAGATGTTGATAAAACAATTTCCAACATCCTTGAAGGGAAGATTGTCATACCTCCTAATGCTTCAGACAACAGTATTTTGTTTGTTGCACCAACTATTTTACAAGCTTCACCAGAAATTAGAGAAAAAGTTAATACACAAATATCAGTAAGTATATAGATGAAAAGAATATGCAGATAACTGGACTTGTGTTTTATTGACTCTTGTCTAAAAGCAAATGAACCTTTAGTTCTCCAGAACATGGTTCAATTGGTAATAAAAATCCTCCATGGATTACAGAAAATGTGTGTAAGTGTAGTTACATAACTGGCAAAAAATACAGCACTCTATTATAATAGATACTACTTGTTAATTTTGTGACACATGTACTGGTAACCAAATGTATTAGATACTAGTATTTGGTTTCATTTATCAGAGGAGGCCATTGTATCTTACCTGATGTATGCTACAGGGGAGATGTAGTAGACATCTCGTGTGATTACGTGTACTAGACACCTGATGTGATCATTTTAACCATTGGTGCACAGCAGCAATACAATTTCCTTTTATCACATTTCACTATAAAGGCATATCCATTCATTTTGGAATTAGGAAATTATATCAATTTTAATAGTATTGGTCAAGATGGCATCTTTGTTACAGATGTATTCAGAAAACACTGTAATTTGCAGGTTTCTTAATTTTGGGGGGATATAGACTTGGGATTCCATGACTCTCCCAATAAATGACTACAACAAATTAAAGTGTTTTGTTTGAGTAAATGACTAAACTACAAATCAAAGTGTTTTTTGTTTAAGGTTTTTTATCCGAGAAATGAAAACTGTTTACTTCACTTGGTGGAGATTATGCTTCTTTTGTACATGTAGATCCAAAAATGTGTAAATTGAAATCAACAATTATTTTCAGAGTTAACCAGCCATTTGTGCAGCAGATTTTCATCTTGATAGCATAACTTTCCATAGCAAATTATTACCTAAATTAGAATGGATATAAAGTGTGATTTTTAGCATAGACTTAAAACTTTGTTTATGTAAGGTCACATTTATTAGAAATAATATACTGTTTAAATAAGGTTAGACCTTTTATTAATCAAACAATTTATAATTGCAGCCAGCACAACAGAAGTATAGTGCCACTTATTTTCCCAAATCATCAAATGATAGACATCAATCTTTTGAAGAAAGGAAAAAAATTATGTTAGAGACTGCTAGACAAAGATATATAGAAAAGCATGGACTTAAGAAATGATGTATGGATATTTGTTTTATTTAGTTTTTGAAGAATACAAGAACGTCTCGCAGGGAAACACTTATAGTGAAAAGACTGCAAAAGTCAAGAATCATGAATAATTATGGTTTATAGCTTCTTTATTGGTTCTTTTTTTTAATTTTGGTTTTGGCTGTGCCAATCTTGGATTTTGCCTAATTGCTTTGTTTTTTAACCCTCATTGTGATAATTGTTCAATCCCAGCTTTTTTCAAAATATCATTGCATACATTTTTATGTTGTTGTTTCATGGATTAATTTTTTTATAACATTTTTGTGAATTTGTAGAATTTAAAATTGATGGTTGTTTAGCTTGTGTACGAGTTATTTCCATTTCAGCTGATTTATTGTAATATTTGTATAGTTGATGAAGTTTTATTTACTGGTAGATATTTCATCACAGAATACAAAATATGGAACAAGTCCTGTTTACCACAGAACAAAGGATATGTATTGTATAGAGAAAAACATGTTAAGAATGAAAATTTTGGAAAACAAGATAAAAACAAAGAAACAAGCTAGGTCAAGTGATTAATTAGAGCCCTGCCACTTTGTGGTGGACGCCCTATTGTGATCAGTCTATCACGTGCGTCCATCTGTCCGAAACTAATCCTGTCCGGGCTGTATCTTTTTTATCTTTTGATATTTGGAATGTGGGAAGATAATATTAAGCCCATGTGTCACATACCGTGGTTGATTAACTTTTACCTTGAACTTTGACCTTAAGGTCACATTATTGCTTTCTGAATGACAAATTCATATCTGTTCTGTAACTTTTCTATCTTTTGAGGTAGACTTTTGATATTTGGAATGTTGGTTGATGACATTTCACCTTGACCTCAAGGTCGGCGGGGCCCACAGAGATGGGTACCATCACACTGATATCTAGTTGTCTGAAAGTTGTGATTGAAGAATAAGACTTTTGAATAAATGGAAATTAAACAATGCTTTCCTGTTGATTAATACTTAAATTTAAGTAATTCCTCTCTTTAGAGTAGAATAAAATTAAATGTATAAATTTGTACATATTATAGTTTATATGTATCATGTGAAAAGTGTAAAAACTAAGGCAATAATGAATCACATTTTATTTGTCTCCATTACAAATGGCTTTCTTGTTAGAATTATATACAGACAACACTTTTTTCATTTCTTGATTCATCTATATATACATGATAGAATGTATAAAATTAAAATTGTGATACATATTCTCTCTGAAAGGACAAAACATTTTTACTGTATATACTTTTGTATCTGCAAAATATTGTAATCGATGCATGGCATCGACAGATGTTTCTTGTCAGATGTTATAAAGTTATTTCATTTGGATTACTTATTCATTAAGTAGTTTTATTTCTGTTGCTATTTCAGAAACATTGCTACCTCAGTCTAATAAGTTATGAAGCATTTTTATAATGAGGCTGTTTTAAAACTTCATTTATTTACGGTAATGTACAAGTTTAATGACACGACACCAGACTTTGTAAATAAAGAATACATATACATGCAATAAAATAGTCATGTTCTGTATGAATTATAAATAAAAACGTGTAGCTGCAAAAACAAATTTTAGGGTCAAACTATGTTTGGCTGAAATACAGCCAGGTAAGTTTGTGTTTATATATAAACTTGTCACATGTTCATAACACAATTTTTACATAAAATAAAATATCTCCTAAAATGGATAAAATTCTTGTACATGTATACATAACTTAATGAGCTTTTTGAAAATCTATTGCCTATTTCGAGTCAGGTTTTCTTTGTTGACACATGTTCACCAAACCCCAACATTTTTTGTACAAACTGCACATCTGCACACTTTAAAACCAACAAATAGCCAATCAAAACTTACCTTCTAGGAAAATCCAAATTCCTTTTAAAATATAATAGTAAAAAATGCATCTCACCAGTGAAGTTTTATGTGTCCACATGCCTTATTTGTGAGGTGGTAAAAATTATTTTCTTAAAACACAAGAATTTACTGCAGTCACATTAATAAAATTTTAAAATAATTTATTATGATAACCAGTTAAAGTTGTAGCAGAATAGTTGCCATCCCTTACAGAGAAACCATTTCAGTACAGACTGGTGGTTATTATATTAAATGTTTGATTGACCTTGTGATCTTCATTAAGAAAGCAAATGAACAAGAACAAAATATCTTAAATTTAAATAATTTTACTAAATATAATAATTTCACTAACAGTTTGATGTTAAACTATTTTAGTTTTTGTATATAACCACATAACCTCTTGCTGTTTAAACGATTTAAAATAATTAAATAGGTACAAAATAAATCAGAAGTACATGTAACAGACTTAATTGATAGAAATACTGACATAAATATGAGTTTTTATTACAATGACCACTTGTGTTGATAAACAAAATGATGTCAGTTATGTAGTTCAAAAAACAAAAACTTTCCTAAAAGTTGCATGAATCTCAAATATAGTCAAAACAAAATTATAACATGCTTGACCTTTACATATGTAGACTCGGCCTTATTGAAATAAAAATAGTAAAGTCTGTAATTTGCTATGGTTGTCTTTATGTGTATTTACAATTCATGATGCTGGGAAAAAATTAGTCTCAGATTTCCTATATCATGTATATGCTGGAACACTTCAAGTTTTATTAAATATTTTGACTTCTTCATCATACAACAGTTTTCATTTTGTTAAGATATATTTTCAAAATGAGTGAAATCGTACAAGTGCAATGTTCTCTCAGTATGAATGTTTTTTATACCCCCGCTCGACAGAGTTGGGGGTATATAGTGGTCCTCATGTCCGTCCGTCCGTTCGTCCGTCCACATTTGGTTTCCGGATGATAATTCAAAAAGTTTACATCTGATTTGAATAAAACTTTGGGATATTGTTATATATCAGGTTGGTAAGAAGCCTATCGATTTTGGGGGAAATCCGTCAAATTTCAAGGTCACAGTCCACGAAAAACGTTAGAAATTTTCACAAAAAAGTTGTTTCCGGACAATAACTCAAAAAGTTTACATCCGATTTGAATGAAACTTTGGGATTTTGTCATATATCAGGTTGGTAAGAAGCCTATCGATTTTGGGGGAAATCCGTCAAATTTCAAGGTCCCAGTCCACGAAAAACATTAGAAATTTTAACATAAAAGTTGTTTCCGGACAATAACTCAAAAAGTTTGCATCCGATTTGAATGAAACTTTGGGATATTGTTATATATCAGGGTGGTAAGAAGCCTATCGATTTTGGGGGAAATCCGTCAAATTTCAAGGTCACAGTCCACGAAAAACGTTAGAAATTTTAACAAAAAAGTTGTTTCCGGACAATAACTCAACAAGTTTACATCCAATTTGAATGAAACTTTGGGATATTGTCATATATCAGGTTGGTAAGAAGCCTATCCATTTTGGGGGAAATCCGTCAAATTTCAAGGTCACAGTCCACGAAAAACGTTAGAAATTTTAACATAAAAGTTGTTTCCGGACAATAACTCAAAAAGTTTGCATCCGATTTGAATGAATCTTTGGGATATTGTTATATATCAGGTTGGTAAAAAGCCTTTTGATTTTGGGGGAAATCCATCAAATTTCAAGGTCGCAGTCCAAGAAAAATTTTCACAAAAGCGGGGGTATCAGCGATCGCTAGATCGATTTGTCTAGTTTTGCATTTAAAAGTTTATTTAGTTTTAGAAATGAGGCTTTGACACTATTTGCTTCATATCGGAATGAAAACTTACAAAATGTACCATTTATTAATGTATACAAGTGACCAATAGGAAGTTATGCTTTTGTGTTGTGTCTCCCGTGTGTGTTATCTGGCATTCATCAAAAAATGCCAAGTTTTCTCAGATTCAAATTTTCAGAATATATATCATTTTATATTACCTGTATTAGACTATTTGCTTAGTTATCTTTACCTCTGTGTTCAGATGAATGTAAGAAGATATTTATTATTCCAAAAACTGCATGGTCCAGCAAATAAATCGCTACAATAAAAGTTGTTTTTTTATTGTTGCTGTTCAGAATTGTTGAGTTTATGTTTACTTTGTCCATTGATTTTCTGCACCTCTAAAAATGCCAATAACTATCCCATAGGCAAAAATATAGGATAGAATTGGCAAATAAGCACCCTATGAAATCACCATATCTGTTTCAGTCTTTTTATTTCAGTGGTCACAACTCAAATAAAAGAAGGGAGAAGTGACTTCTCCTTGGCAACCAAACAGGGAGAAGTGACTTCTTCTTGGCAACCAAACAAGAAGAAGTGAAGCCCAGATAGGGAGACTTTAGGGAAACACTGGAGAAAAGTCAGGGATATCATTTAAACATTTTATTTCACAGTCGTTACATACTTTTTTCTTTTATTCATGTAAAATTGTGTATAATTGTGGTTTTCCAGGATTCTTTCCCTTGTGTTTTTAAACCAAAATACAGTCCTATTTAGTTTTTGCTTTCTTTTTCATTATTATTCATAGTAAGAAATAACATCAAACAACACATTATTGTACCATTTATAATTGAAAAAAAGCACCAGAATTATTTTAGCTGGGACCATACTGTTCCTGACTGGCCCAGCAAAGGGTATGTATGCCCTCATGTTTGGGGTCTTGTCATACTATGGAAAATCTTACCACAGACCACAGAAGGTATGTGTTTGTAGAGTGCTATGCTTGAATGCTAAAGACCCCTTTTGTAGAGGCTTGTTATAGCAGCTACAAAAGGTTTTTAGTGGCATTCAAAATATTTGCCCTTTGGTGCATCTTTCACGAATTGATTTCTGTTTGTTAACTTCTTCTGGTCGCTGACATTAGGTAAACATCTAAATTTATCTATCTATGTACTTTAGGTACTTGTAGCCATACAAGTTATTAACAAATAAAAGAAGATAAACTATTTGTATAGATGAAAACGCAAACATCATACAAATAGTTATTGTGTACATCATAATGTTCCTAACAGTTTGTAATGAACATGCCATGATTTTCTGGGTTAAAGAATATAAATGGAATAGCACAAAGCTGAGCCGACACCAAACTGTTTCATTGCAAACCTATCAACAGAAATTATGAGGTCGATGACTAATTATCTTTATTCTTTCAATTGCAGCTTATTTATACATGAAAGAAAATAATTAAAATATAATACACTTGAAAAGAACTTTCATTACATTTAATTATTGTTCACTTTCAGCAATTAGGCATATCCAGGAAATAAACAAAGGGTGCATAATCTATTTGAAACACATAAATTATTTGAAAAAAAGTTAAAATAAGCAAATTCTTTGCAGTTATCATTACAAATACATATTTACTGATAGATCATGATAGTAGTCTGGGCGAATTAGTTGGACCAGATATACAAGTTTAACAGTTTGAATATTAATTACTTATAAGAAATATAAGTTATGTTTATACAAACAGCCATAAATTGAACTAATCTACATTATTAGTATCTAAACAGATCACACACTTTGAAATTGATTTAATTGCCATAGATCTGAGGTTAATGAGTCCTGCACTTGACACTTAACAGCTACAGCTGGACAGCACACCAGGGAGCATTATCTTTTCCTTATATTTGTACAGGTTAACACATCAATTCATCTCAGAATAATTAATTAATTCTCTTGAACAGTTAGTCTCCTCCCATTTCTGGGTGTTTCCATTGAAAAACTGTTGTGTGCATTTAAGCCATTAGCCTGTCCATGTGTATTCAGTGTTCTGGTTATTAGCAGTCAAAGAAATTCTCTACTCATTAAGTGTTGTGATCACAATTTTAAATTTTAAATCTGGACCAACTGCCTCAATTCTGATTACAATTAAAGATATATATATATGTTTATCATAAAATTTGTGCAAAGAAAAAGCTATTGCTGAAAAATATGAACAGAGTGGAAACTTGATATTTTATGGACTGCAACAAACTTCAAGAGGAATTCAACAAGAAGTCATGGTCGGAGTAAATAGCTACAGGACAAAGTGTTGAACTGAAATGTCATTTGTTTTAAGATTAGTGAATCTATTTCCAAATCGTAACTGTCTTAAGATTTGATTTAGACAATATTTTAGTTTGCTTTTTCAAATTATGAAAAGATAAAAATAGAATACCAGAACTGTATGACCAATGTATGGAGTTGCTTGTTAGTACCTGGCAATGAATGTTCAAACCAACAGACAGCAAAAAAATTCTATGTGTTTAAAGTCCATTAATTAGGATGGTTGTTTTTGTGACTATACTGTTCTGCAAATACATTTTGTGTGTGGAATAGATTTAACAAGAAAACTCCACTTGATAACAGACACCATACATGTCAATATTAGTATGAAGACATCTTCAGCCAAAGACACATGATGGGACAGACTTATCCACCCACCCATATATGTTCTGTCATCCTAAAGATAAGTATTAGTTTTCAAAAATTTTTACATTTATTATTCAACTCATCAGTACATTTATGCCACACAATAAATTTACTATGCTATACCGGGTATTTCAATAGGTGTTTAATTTATTACAGTCTACAAAGATGTGCAAAACATATCTTTCATAATCAATATGTCTGTTCTGATCTGAATTCTAATTAGTTTTCTCCTTGCCCCAAATTAAAGTAACAGTGATAACTCCTAAACATGTGCTTACATAAAATTATTTACTGACTGACCCAAACAAATAAAATCATTGACATTCAAGAGATAATATTTATTATAAAATAAATATGCAGGTAATAGGGATAAGTATCGTTCAAATCATTAAAGTTTTCTCCTGACTGCTAACACCATACATACAGTGGACATAACTCTCCAACAAAGAACATTTAGTTGGTCTAGTAACAAATCATGTCCACAAGTCAAGCCACGTGAGTCAAGCAAACACAAGCAGAGACAGATTATTATACACTATATGCAGGGCATGCCATGTATGAGTGTGCTTATCATGCAGGGAATTATTTTCTCTTTCTACTCTTGAGACTAATCCCACAATATAAGTACCATATTTTCAAGATGCAAAAAATACAAGGGGCAGTTACAAATATGTTTCACTCAAATTTTGTGTCTACGGCTCTTAATGAATAAATTCCATATATCTGATATATTTTAATTGTTTTGGTTGATCAAGTGTAGCATTTAAAGATAAAAATAAAAACATGTGAACATAACTGCAAATAAGCAAGGGCTAAAAAGTGTGGGAAGTTGAAATTATTTCCAAAGACATAAAATATTCTGGTATTTTGAAGTCTTTAAATCTGTTATCACTTAGGGTCAAACTTCCTTCAGCTGTAACTAGTTTCTGAGTTCATTCGTCACATTGTCTCAATGTCAAAACCACAGAAGATTTTAAAGTAGTAAACTTCCGGATATTGTAAAACAATTACAGAGTTCATATAGGGTTATCATCTTTATACATTATAGATCCATTCATGACAACACACCCATGTTCATTAATTAAAATTATTTGATGAAATGGTGTCAAAAGTAAGTTAAACATTCAATAAGTAGATTTTTATCTGTAGGAAACAAAGGCTGGTTCTCAGATTTTGCGACTAACATGTGTCAATAATGAATTCAACCTGACACAATGTGAGAAAGTTCTGACCTCAAGTTTATGCTTACTAATCATGTTTAAATTCATTTAGTTTATAAATTTGTATATTAAAATATCACAGGTCAATACACAACAACAATGTTACATACTCATATAACTCTGCAACCAGACTGCCACTAATGTCTGTACTTTCAGACGCCACTATTTTGTAACAAAACAAATGAGGCTACAGGATCTTATTTTTTAAATACATGTAATTCATTTTCCTGGCTACAGACAAACATTCCAGATTAATACTGCTATGTAGATTATAATACTTGACATATATTTTTAACTTTAAAGGTTGTAACTTTATTCATCCAATGATAGTACTCTTGTTTAATACCTGGTATCAGAGTTAGTTTTTATATTAGTTTTTAGCATATTCTGCCACAGATTGTATAAGACAGTTAACCTAGGAATTATAGATCTTAAGTTGTTACTGCTACTTTTGTGGCTATGGCCATAACACATATAATGGTCTTCTTTACTCTGCCTTGCCTTCCAAGATCAAATTTACTTAGCTACCCATGCAAACACCTTTAACTTGGTTCCAGAAAAAGCAGCTTTCATTAAAATCTGGATGTATATATAAATTAATTGTAGTTTACAGTGAAATATGATTTCTTTACAAGCCCTATGCATTTTATATAATTAAATATTTGGCATTGCTTATATTAATGATTTTGTTTTCTCTCTCTATTGATATATATATTTTTTTCATTATTATCTGCATTTACAAGTTAAATTACAAAGCATACATTTTTGTATGTTTGTGGGTTTACATATACATGGGGACGCTAAATTTAAATAATTACTGTGAAAGTACATAAATTCATGGGTATCAATTGTCTTGGTTTGGTCAAAATTTTACATGTTCCTGGGTTCTTAAATTCGTGGACTGACGGTGCAAAATGCAAAAAGTAAGGAGGCGATCAAAATAAATGATTACAGCAGAATCCTTTTCACTGTTGATAATAAACATCAACATATAAAGAAGACAAAACAATATTACATGATGTTGTTTACGGGCGTGGTAACGAATGTAAAATTAACAACACGGAAAAATAGCTAATTATAAACACGGTAATGTATTAATTGATTGAAATTGCAATAAAACTACTTTGAGTCTATTTAATTCTCTAGGCCTTAGGGAAACACTCAGCTAAGAAAATAAATTTTAATTCCTGTCAGAGCAAGTAGCCTGCAGTCCTTGGATTGAAACTGCCTGCCCGACAATCCGCCAGTATAAGGGAATATGGAGCGAGGGATCTCCATTAGGGGATGAGACGAGGGTCTCATCTGCAGCCGGAGTGTGCAAGGTCTGCAAGGGTTCTCCAGGGGATGAGACGAGGGTCTCATCTGCAGCCAGGTAGTGCAAGGTCTGCAATGGGGACAGGGGATGAGACGAGGGTCTCATCTGCAGCCAGGTAGTGCAAGGTCTGCAATGGGGACACTGGCGTAGGAATGAAAATTTTGTAATTATATCCCCGAAATACTTGGGGGATGAATGAAATTTTAAGAAATGTTTAGTCCAAAAACAAAATTATTTATCACTAAAATGCTGAAATGTTCCCCTTGTCATGACAATATTGAAGGTGTTTGGACAGGGGTTGGTGGGTGGTAAAATTGTGATCACAACACTTAATGAGTAGAGAATTTCTTTGACTGCTAATAACCAGAACACTGAATACACATGGACAGGCTAATGGCTTAAATGCACACAACAGTTTTTCAATGGAAACACCCAGAAATGGGAGGAGACTAACTGTTCAAGAGAATTAATCAATTATTCTGAGATGAATTGATGTGTTAACCTGTACAAATATAAGGAAAAGATAATGCTCCCTGGTGTGCTGTCCAGCTGTAGCTGTTAAGTGTCAAGTGCAGGACTCATTAACCTCAGATCTATGGCAATTAAATCAATTTCAAAGTGTGTGATCTGTTTAGATACTAATAATGTAGATTAGTTCAATTTATGGCTGTTTGTATAAACATAACTTATATTTCTTATAAGTAATTATTTATACAACTTGCAGAAGTATACATGTAAGATTTTTTATTAAATGTGTATTGGTAAACTTGTTCCACAGTGAAGTGTTGAAATGATTGTTCTGTATTGTGACATTGTGAATTTCCAAATTGTAATGAAACTCCCTATTCTGTATCTATGACACAAACCCTCAAAGTAACACATGGAGAGTTCAAAATTTTGAAAGTTTTTTCCCAGGCAATTAGGTTTGATAAACTCACCACAAGTTAAGTTGAGCATTTGGCCCTATATATCCAATGTGGTAATCCATAGCAAATTTGGGTGAAGGAAACTGAGTGTAAAGCCATGCCATATTATTAGCCTTGTGATATGTTCTGGTTTAAACAGACAAAGATCTATATATATATAACTTTATTATAACTATAAAAAATATATACATAATTTTGGCCTTAGGGAAACACTCAGCTAAGAAAATAAATTTTAATTCCTGTCAGAGCAAGTAGCCTGCAGTCCTTGGATTGAAACTGCCTGCCCGACAATCCGCCAGTATAAGGGAATATGGAGCGAGGGATCTCCATTAGGGGATGAGACGAGGGTCTCATCTGCAGCCGGAGTGTGCAAGGTCTGCAAGGGTTCTCCAGGGGATGAGACGAGGGTCTCATCTGCAGCCAGGTAGTGCAAGGTCTGCAATGGGGACAGGGGATGAGACGAGGGTCTCATCTGCAGCCAGGTAGTGCAAGGTCTGCAATGGGGACACTGGCGTAGGAATGAAAATTTTGTAATTATATCCCCGAAATACTTGGGGGATGAATGAAATTTTAAGAAATGTTCAGTGAATCAAATTTCATAAAGGTCCAAAAACTCAGATGGTAACAGCTGAGTGCCCCCAAGCTGAAAGAAGTTTAGCATTAATTAAAAGTATAACAAGAAAAATGTCTCGCCTGCATTCCACATTAGTAACCAAATAAATTATTGTCATGCGCATCATGGTTACAGAGAAACTGACATAATCCAAAAACTTTCACAGTCACTGGACCGTGAAATTTAGGTCACACCTACCAGACAGTCAGAAAAATTCATCAGCAACCTATTTACAAAATATTGTCTTCCTACCATGCATGGTTACGTAGAGGTACTGCCCCAATCCAAAAACTTTAACGCTGTTGCTGGATCGTAAAATTGAGGTAAAGTAAGGTGACACCTACCAGACACTCATGTACTCTTCATCAGTAATCTATATATCAAATACTGTCATCCTACCATGCATTATTACAAAAGAACTGCTCTAATCCAAAAACTTTTAAAGTAATGGCTGAACTGAGAAATTGAGGTCAGGTGACTGACTGAAGTATTTATCATGGCTACCACTAACAGGTGCTTAAGCTTAAAATGATATTAACAAAAAATATCAAATGTTGAGGCCACCACTGCAGCTGGATTCCCATATATAGCCTGCTATTATGTAAGGATATAATGAACTAATTCTGACTATATTTTTATTTTAACATCATGTCACTTCTTTAAGCAGTTGTTCAAACAGTCTTAGTATCTGTTGATACAGTTCACTGTTCTCATCACACGAGATATTGGGTGTATCTGCTGCTACAGGGAAACTAACATATCCGGTCCTAATCATCTCCAGGCAGGATTTTCTAGCCTCAATACACTGTTTTGAAAGATGTTGTAAGTGTGCCTTGTTAAATGAACCTGAAAGAATTCCACACAGCAGCGAGTTGAAGTGAACAAGTAATATTGTCGTATGTATATTTAGTAATAATAAGTTTTCAGCTTATTAATGCTCTTTTTAGGAATTAGGTGGGGAGTATTTTCCCCATTATTTCAAGAATAAGTATACATGTTCTTATAATTGTCTCAACATCTATAAATATATGCATGTACATCTATATAAAATTAATTCTCTTACAATTTGACATTTTCATCAACTTTTCCAAGGCACTTTTTAAAGTTAATGGGGCATTGGAGGTCAAATGGTTAAGGTAGTTTGTCCTCTACTATTGATCACCAGCATGTGAACACTAAAATTGCCAGTTGAGGTCCTACTACTATTAATAACCAGCATGTCAATACTACGATTGCCAGTTGTAGTTTTCTACTATTGATCACCAGCGTGTCAACACTAAGATTGCCAGTTGTAGTTCTACTCTACTACTGATCACCAGCATGTGAACACTAAGATTGCCAGTTGTAGTCCTCTATTGATCACCAGCATGTCAACACTAAAATTGCTAGTTGTAGTCCTCTGCTATTGATCACCAGCATGTCAACACTAAGATTGCCAGTTGTAGTTCTACTCTACTACTGATCACCAGCATGTGAACACTAAGATTGCCAGTTGTAGTCCTCTATTGATCACCAGCATGTCAACACTAAAATTGCTAGTTGTAGTCCTCTGCTATTGATCACCAGCATGTCAACACTAAGATTGCCAGTTGTAGTCCTCTGCTATTGATCACCAGTATGTCAACACTAAGACTGCCAGTTGTAGTCCTCTGCTATTGATCACAAGTATGTCAACACTAAGTTTGCCAACTGTAGTCTTATATGATTGATCACAGCATGTGAACACTAAGATTGCCAGTTGTAGTCCTCTACCAAGACTGCAAGTTGTAGTCTTCCTATTGATCACCAGCATGTCACTTAGATTCCCAGTTGTAGTCTTTTCCTATTGATCACCAGCATGTCACTTAGATTGCCAGTTGTTGTCTTCTACCAAGATGGTCAGTTGTAGTCTTTTCCTATTGATCACCAGTATGTCAACACTAAGATTGCCAGTTGTAGTCCTCTACCAAGACTGCCAGTTGTAGTCTTCCTATTGATCACCAGCATGTCAACACTTAGATTGCCAGTTGTAGTCCTCTGCTATTGATCACCAGCATGTCACTAAGATAGCCAGTTGTAGTCCTCTGCTATTGATCACCAGTATGTCAACACTAAGTTTGCCAACTGTAGTTATATATAATTGATCACCAGTATGTCAACACTAAGTTTGCCAACTGTAGTTATATATAATTGATCACCAGTATGTCAACACTAAGTTTGCCAACTGTAATATATAATTGATCACCAGCATGTCAACACTAAGATTGCCAGTTGTAGTCCTCTGCTATTGATCACCAGCATGTCACTAAGATAGCCAGTTGTAGTCCTCTGCTATTGATCACCTGTATGTCAACACTAAGTTTGCCAACAGTAATATATAATTGATCACCAGCATGTCAACACTAAGATTGCCAGTTGTAGTCCTCTGCTATTGATCACCAGCATGTCACTAAGATAGCCAGTTGTAGTCCTCTGCTATTGATCACCAGCATGTCAACACTAAGTTTGCCAACTGTAGTTATATATAATTGATCACCAGCATGTGAACACTAAGATAGCCAGTTGTATTTCTCTACTATTGATCACCAGCATGTCAACACTAAAATTACCAGTTGTAGTCCTCTACTATTGATCACCAGTATGTCAACACTAAGTTTGCCAACTGTAGTTATATATAATTGATCACCAGCATGTGAACACTAAGATAGCCAGCTGTGGTCCTCTACCACAAGCATGTAATCACTAAGACTGCCAGTTGTATTTCTCTACTTTTGATCACCAGCATGTCAACACTAAAATTGCCAGTTGTAGTTCTTTACTATTGATCACCATCATGTCATCACTAAAATTGCCAGTTGTAGTTCTCCTCTACTACTGATCACCAGCATGTGAACACTAAGATTGCCAGTTGTAGTCCTCTACTATTGATCAACAGTATGTCAACACTAAGTTTGCCAACTGTAGTTTTTATATAATTGATCACCAGCATGTGAACACTAAGATTGCCAGTTGTAGTCCTCTACTATTGATCACCAGTATGTCAACACTAAGTTTGCCAACTGTAGTTATATATAATTGATCACCAGTATGTCAACACTAAGATAGCCAGTTGTGGTCCTCTGCTATTGATCACCAGTATGTCAACACTAAGATTGCCAGTTGTAGTCCTCTACTATTGATCACCAGTATGTCAACACTAAGTTTGCCAACTGTAGTTATATATAATTGATCACCAGTATGTCAACACTAAGATAGCCAGTTGTGGTCCTCTGCTATTGATCACCAGTATGTCAACACTAAGATTGCCAGTTGTAGTCCTCTGCTATTGATCACCAGTATGTCAACACTAAGATTGCCAGTTGTAGTCCTCTGCTATTGATCACCAGTTTGTCAACACTAAGCTTGCTAACTGTAGTCCTATATGATTGATCACCAGCATGTGAACACTAAGATTGCCAGTTGTAGTCCTCTACCACAAGCATGTAATCACTAAGACTGCCAGTTGTAGTCCTCTACTATTGATCAACAGCATGTCAACACTAAAATTGTCAGTTGTAGTTCTCCTCTACTACTGATCACCAGCATGTGAACACTAAGATTGCCAGTTATAGTCCTCTACCAAGATTTCCAGTTGTAGTCTTTTACTATTGATCACCAGTATGTCAAGACTAAGATTGCCAGTTGTTGTCCTCTACCCCCAGCATGTTATCACTAAGATTGCCAGTTGTAGTCCTATACTATTAATCACCAGCATGTGAACACTAAGATTGCCCATTGTAGTCCTCTACCAAGACTGCCAGTTGTAGTCTTTTCCTATTGATCACCAGCATGTCAACACTAAGATTGCCAGTTGTTGTCCTCTACTATTGATCACCAGCATGTCAACACTAAGATTGCCAGTTGTTGTCCTCTACTATTGATCACCAGCATGTCAACACTAAGATTGTCATTTACAGTCCTCTACCAAGATTGCCAGTTGTAGTCCTTTGCTATTGATCACCAGCATCTCAACACTAAGATTGCCAGTTGAAGCCCTCTACTATTGATTACCAGCATGTAAACACTAAGATTGCAAGTTGTAGTCCTATACTATTGATCACCAGCATGTCAATACTAAAATTGCCAGTTGTAGTTCCCCTCTACTATTGATCACCAGCATGTCAGTTATAGTCCTCTACTAAGATTTCCAGTTGTAGTTCTCCTCTACTATTGATCACCAGCAGGTCAACACTTAGATTGCCAGTTGTAGCCCTTTACTATTGATCACCAGCATGTCAACACTATTACCAGTTGTGGTCCTCTACTATTGATCACCAGCATGTCAACACTAAAATTGCCAGTTGTAGTTTTCTACTATTGATCACCAGTATGTCAACACTAAGATTGCCAGTTGTAGTCCTCTGCTATTGATCACCAGCATGTGAACACTAAGATAGCCAGTTGTGGTCCTCAACTATTGATCGCCTGTATGTCAAAAATAACTTTGCCAACTGTGTCCTATATGATTGATCACCAGCATGTGAACACTAAGATTGCCAGCTGTAGTCATATACTATTGATCACCAGCATTTCAACACTAAGATTCCCAGTTGTAGCCTAGCTAACAGTAGGGTTTGCTTGACTCCAATGTTAATTGACAAAGATTGCAAAAGTATAGCTGAAAAGTTGCTGTAATTGTCCTAAAACCACATTCAAATAACAACAAACTTAGAATTTTTAACTTTAGACTTACTCCATTTAGTAATCATACAACTTTTATCATGGTGAAATATGTATTTTATTTCTCCATTAAAAATAATATTTACCCTTTAATTGGGCCATTTTTTTACCAATAATTTTGCGAAGAATCTGATCAGATTGATGTATAGCGTTAGAAGAACAGATCAGTCTACTTTCTGCTGCCATCACTGGGTCAGGCTCGTCCAGTGGCTGAACAGGATTCATCATGGATGACCTCACCAGATTTGATATTTTAAGCATGTGACTAAAAAATTAAGATCACAAGTTATTATGAATGTAAGCTCCTATATGACCATCCATTACACTGATTATGTGAAAAGTGTAAATATGAAAGGGGTGACTTCTGGTTATAAAACATTTTGGCATAGAAGTGCTATACAAATGTAATGTGGGCTTAATAAGAAAGGGATTTCTGTTTTTTTATAGAATACAAAAACCAATAAAATGTTGTGTGATATAAACTTTCCCAGTTTGCAAGGGTAATTGCAAAAGTTTATATCTGTGAAAAAGTCAAGGAAAAAGGAATGATCAGAAATGTTCACATACATGTATATTTAATTTCAATGATGTAAATTTTGTGAAAAACTGTGTCTACAAATGAGTATTGACTAAGAATGACAAAAGTTTGTTTGTATGTGAATATTGATTAGTTTAAAGTAATTAAAGTATAATTTTACTGACCATATACAAAAAATATTAAAATTGTAACTAAATATTTGTGTTGGTGCTAGTTGTTGTCACATCTGCATAAAAAAGATCTCTGTATTATTCAGAAAAGAAGAACTTTGACTACTGAAACTAAAGGCTTTTAGACGGATGTAATCACTCATATTGGCCAGTTTTGTGTCTTCTTTTTTTTTATTGGTAAAATCATAAATATCTGTTATAGATTACTTGGGCCAAAAGCTTAAACATCTTCACCATATTCAGTTGCAGATGAAGTTTTTAACTTACTGAACCACCATCTCTAATAAAGGAAAAGGGGCTTAAGCTACCAGATACAACTGTTATCTTCCCTGCCAGGTTTTCTGAAGAATAGGTTGTAACTGAATGTTTCATCACAATACAAGAAACCATTTATTTGCATAATAATAGCTGTTTTCATTAAAACCAGGAATATTTGTTGAAATATTTAGTTTATTTAGGCAATAACATTAGATTAAACTTCACAAAAGCCCAGCCATTTTAGCCTTTTAAAAGGATTTTTTTTTAGAATTGCAGCTTGCTGAGATCAGACAACTCCATCTAAATTTTAAATTAAGATCATTCTAGAACCATACATGCCACATTTGATTCATTTTGATCTAGTAGTTCCAGAGTCGAAGATCAAAATGACAGACAACAACACTGTCATGAAAGCACAACTGATGCAAAATAATAAAATTAACCTTTGCAAGTCACCATTTGAGTTTAGAATCAGGCTGTTTGTTTCCCAGTTGTTTTCATGTGTATTAGGTGGCTCTATTTTTGTTGCCATAGTTACAATAATGTCTTCTGGAATCGGGTTCTCACGTTGTTTGTTTCTCTGTAAAGCTAAATGAGTATCACATGCAAGGAAGAGTTCACAAAATCCACATGTAACTGAAATTAAAAAAGAAAGATAAATGATCTAGAAACATTACAAAGACTATTTGTGCAAGGCATAAAGGTAACTGGCTTTATTTCATGCTTATCTGCTTATTATTTTGTAATTTTCTCACAAATAACGATTTTAACAAGTGACACAGAAAAATGTCTCGCCTGCATTCCACATCAGTAACTAAACTATAAAGGCTCTTCAGAACCTTTATGGCTCACCTGAAATACACAAAAATGTGTAAGAGACATTACTTTTCCTGAAAATTTTGATATTAAATGCTAAAGAGTTTACATGAAGATGCTGTTTCTATGAATGTTGACATGCTGAATTTCCAATCAGCAGCAATTTGTAGGACAGTTAATGAGAAAAAGCCGTTTTATGTTTTTTTCATAGGTTAGTGATGTTCCATGGGTCAGCAATCTTGTATTTTGGATCAAAACAAAAAACTCAAAATTAGTAGAGGACCATACAATATCACATATCCTTCTGCCAAACAGTTTGTGAGGAAACACATTTTTGAAAATCAGCCAATGAGAACGCAGGTGCAGCTCTTGCAAGTTCCTGCATTATTTGATGTAATTGTATGGAACAGCAGCTGTTTGTATGATTTTTCCCATAGGGTCCTATGTTCAGCTGTGTTCCATGGTGGTGGATTCTGGATCGTCACAAAAAACTCAAACTTTGTAAAGGACCATCTGAGGTACATTTACGCAATATTTCAAATTAATCTGCATGCTGTTTGTAAAAAGACGATTTTTGAAATTTTAGCCAATCAGAACCTATTAGTGGCCCTGTAAGCCATGTTCAAATTGCAATCAGCTTGAAAAAGTCAAAATAATAAGATAAATATCCAAGAATCATTTCTTCATAATTTTGCTTCATTGTGTGGAACAGTTTCTGAAAAGTTGTTTGTATGTTTTTCTCATAGGGTCCTATAATAAACTAAGTCCTGCGAAGGTAGCCATCTTAGATTTTGGATCTGCACTAAAATCTCAAATATTGTAGAGGACCATCTAAGGTATATATCTGCAATATTTCAAATCAATCTGCCAAACGGTTTATGAGAAGAAGAATTTTGAATTTCAGCCAATCAGAAAGCATTAGTGGCCCTGGAACCCCATGTTGAATTTAAAATTGCCTCAAAAACTCAAAATAATAAGATACCTATCCAACCTTCATTTCTTCATAATTTGCCTTCATTGTGTGGAACAGTTTCTGAAAAGAAGTTGTTTGCATGTTTTTCCCATAGGGTCCTAAGTTAAACTATGTCTTGCAATATTGGCCATCTTGGATTTTGGATTGGCACAAAAAACTCAAACTTTGTAGAGGACCATCTAAGGTACATTTTTGCAATATTTCTAATCAATCTGACCATGTTTTATGAGAAGAAGATTATTTTTTTTTAAATTCAGCCAATCAGAATCCATTAATGGCTCTGGCAGCCATGTTTAATATTTTATCAGCCCCAAAAACTCAAACTTTGTAAAGAACCACCCAATTAACATTCCTGCCAAGTTTAGTTCCAATTGGCCAAGTGGTTTTGGAGAAGAAGATTGAAATGCAAAAAGTTTACAGCCAACGACAACGACGACAGACGCAAAGTGATGAAAATAGATCACACTGACCCTCTTTGGGTCAGTTGAGCTAAAAAATCACATCATAAGCATTATGCAAATAGCATTAAATTGTTATCATTTAAAATATATCATGCATGGTTACAGAGAAACAGAACAAATCCAAAAACTTAAACGTGGTCACTGGACCATGAAATTGAGGTCATGATCAGTTGAAACCTACCAGACACTCATGTACTAATCATTTACAACCTATATACCAAATACTGTCATCCTACCATGCAGAAGAACTGCCCTAATCCAAAAAACTTTAACATAGTCACTGGACCCTGAAATTGAGGTCAAGGTCAGGTGACATCTGCCAGATGGTCATGTACTCTTCAGCAGCAACCTGTATACCAAATACACGTATTGTCATCCTACCATGCATAGTTACAGAGGCACTGCCCTAATACAAAAACTTTAGCATTGTCGCTGGACCATGAAATTGAGATCAATGTCAGGTGACACCTACCATTATGACTATTCATCAGCAACCTATATAACAATTATTGTCATCCTACCATGCATGGTTACAGAGGAACTGTAATCCAAAAACTTTAACGTAGTTGCTGGACTGTTAAATTGAGGTCAAGGTCAGGTGACAGGTGACTAATGGCAAGTACCAGTACTCATCATTATCTACCACTGGACCAAATTTGATAGACCTTGGGCTTAGGCTTACAAAGATATGAAGCAAGATGTCCAAGTGTTAACGCTGCTCCTGGATTCCCAGATATATGTCTAGCCTCCAGAGATTATTGTTGCAGGCGAGACAAAAAGGATACATTTTGTTTGAAGTAAAATGACCTGCATTGTCAGGTTTCTCAGAATAAAGCATAGTTAGATTGCTGTAAGTACTGTAAAGCCACTCCCAATTTCTCTACATGGTGGAATCTTTCCTAATCTGTAAGCATATTCATTTGGAACCAATTCCATTAACCAGTAAACATTTTTTACTTGTTTAGGCTGGAACCTCAGAGTTCACAGAGTTTTGCACAAAGCAAAAAAAAAATATTAAAAGTTATTGTAGGATGCCAAACATATAGCTGTACAAGGGTGACATCCTTCCACACCAAAATCTTGAGCTGTATGAATTTAACTAAACATTAATACAAGAAAATCTCTGCTGACCACTATTTAAAAATAGCAATCAGGTATACTATAAGGTCAGGCCTAATAAATTTTGTTATCGTTATTTTGCAGTATTTTCCTTTGATCTTTGTGTGCGATATTATTCCATCTCACTTTACTAGCTTGAGATGGACCCATCTCAGCTCGCTGTCAAGACATCGTTAAGTAACACTGTGACGTCACAATGTTACAAAACAGCGATAAACAGATTATTTACGTTTTATGAAACTCAATACATTTTCTCGTCATCTCATCTCAGGGCTGTCGCCCTTCGAGAATGAGAAACGCATCTCGTTTCAAAAAACGTAAATAACCTATAAGTATCAACACAAGAACACCAAACCAATACAAAAACTGAAGTTATTGTCTCTTCCATTGTTGCAACAACAATGCATTGTTCCTGACTCATCAAAAAAATAACAATTGTGAAAAAATATACAAATTTTTTAATAACTTCTTTTTAGGATCATGACAGATGTCCCTTGCATACAAAACACATGTACAAGTTTTTTTACTAATCATGCTAGTGACCTACATTTTCTAGCCAATTGGAAATATCTGTATCTCATACTTGTATAATACATGTTATCATCTATCACTATGGCGATAGATCCTGCTGATATCCACTGTTTTTGCAAAAGATTATAAAACATTTCCCATAATTCATCACTGACACCTAATGGCGGTTTAGTGAGATTGTCCACTGAAGCTGCAGTATGACCTAACAGGCTATCAATACAAAGAACTATCTCTTCTCTGTACACCTTCCATGTCTGTTGAGACTATATTAACAAAAACATAAAACATATGGTTTAGATTCAAGTTCAGTACTATTCTTTACAGATGTAAACTACTGCTTCATGGGCAACTTTCAAATATATATATAATAATGTAATGATTGATTCATTGTTGTTTTATGAACAGCAATATTACTTCAGCTGCAGGTTTACTTAGAAAGAGATCAAGAACAAACATGGATCATTTCTTTCCTTTTCAACTGTTATAAGAAATGGAGAGTCCACTCGCAATCATCTGCTAACTTGATTTGGCAATTTTTTTTATCTTTTCCAACAGATATCAATAAATATATATTTCAAGACATAAAAAAATATTTTAAAAATTATATACTGTTTATTTAGGTATACTGCACATCAGTGATAAATTTTAAACTTTTAATACCACTGTTATATGGTGATGATCAGAGCTTCAGCTATCTAGTACAGCACCTAAACACCTGAGGTAAAATATTTCTGTTAGACCACAAAAGAAAAAAATGTAAATAGCTTGTAAAGCATTGAAATGCTACATTTATAATATCTTTTTACTATCAATCTTGCTAGTTGGTTTCTAGTCTAGCCACCCAATGCATCTTCGAGGGGCGGATAGGGAATGCCTCTCATTGATGGTTGTCAGGTTTTAATATAGAAAGCCTAACTGACAGATGCAGATCATAGAAGTTAACGTGTTTGGTGAGTACCACACTCCTTGCACCATAAAGACTCCTTTTGTATATGTCAATAAGAGTAAGCTCACTGAAGCTGCAAAAGGCTAAATTTTCTGCCTCTAACCCCATTACTTTCCCAGTCGCATTCAAAATATTTGTCCTCTGGTCTATTTTTCTCGAATTGATTTATTAATAACTGAATATAGCTATTGTATTGCTCACTGGACCAACCAATCAATTCTCTATTATTAAAATTTGTTGGCATTAATTTCTCTCAGTAGCAAAACCTCAACCAACAAACAATAATGTTATATACATACAGCTTCATCAATGTTTATATTCTCTGGTATCAAGTCATCATAGGATATAACAACCACTGCAATTTCTCTGGTAACTGCTGGTTCCTGGTTGGTTTTTTCTTTTCCCTCAGTCAAAATTTGATTCAGTTGTCCATACAGTAACCTTGAAAGTGTAGTTTTGCCACATCCTGGTATTCCACTCAACAGAACTATACATTTCATAATCTTGGTAGAACAGAATTCCATGGTAATTAGTTTTTACCACCATTATTTACATGTTACTGCAAAAATAACAGTGTATGAATAATTACATTATATCAACCTTAATAGTAATACACTTTTTAATTCCAAGGCATCATCAGTAATAAGGTGGAACAGGTTTATATTTACTTAAGTTAATAAAAGTGTAACAAATGTTAAAATATTTCAGTGTATGAGAATTTCTGCTAATATTGGTAAAATGGCAAGGCAGTTTAGGCAATTTAAAGAATTTTCTGGTTTTTTTTAAGTAATAGTTGCCATCTTGACTGGGCTCATTAACATAACCTTTGCAACAGGTGAGCTTATAACGATGTCAATTTTATGCAAAAGAAGTATTTGCTTGTGAGTGAATCGACCTCATTCATACATCGATGCATTACCGAAAATAAGCGTTTAATCCTATATTAAAAACCGTAGACAAAATATAAAGGGAGATAATTCTTGAAAACCATCCAGTATAAAAAGCACAGGAATTTATGAACCTATAGTATACAGATACACATGTATACTGGTCAGTCAGAATATATACTGGTCAGTTTTGGAAGAAATCTCAAAATACTTGTTTTCATTACACTGCAGTTAATATTTGTGTTATCTTCACAAAATGGGGATGTCAGATTAAACAATATACAGAGCTTGACTGCAGATCAAGCTTACAGTTTCTCTCTGTTGATAACAGTTTAGTGTGACATACAATAGCCAAAACACTAAATATTCAGGTAAACTAGGCTGAATTTTACTGCCTTGATGCAAGTTATTGTAATTTTTCAGACTAACCTTGCCAAAAAAAAGCAAGGGTATGATTATTCATTCTACTGATAAACAGACAGTGCAACAACTTTCTACAAGGACAATTATGGTCCTGTTCACTCACTTTGCATGGCTAAAGATCTGAATTTCAACACACAAAAAAGTCATTTAAGAGCAATAACTTCTATAGGCTGTTTATAGTTTCCCTTTCTTTAAATTTTAAAGAAAATTGACAAAAATGCTATTTTTTTTTTTAGAAAAACAGTCATTAAAGAGCTATACCTCCTTTAAAGAACCCTTGGTCTGACTTTTTTGTAGATCTTGTCATGCAAATTATTTTTGCTGTTTACACTTTCCATCTTCTATGATCTGTATAAACATAATAGCATAACTACCCAAAAATCAGTAAAATGGTTGGTGTTGACAAAAATCACAACTTTATAACAGACACCGTATGGATGTTGCTTCCCTTATTTGGTAGAATTTGGTAAGTTGTAAGTTGAGGAGATAATTGTTTTGTAAGTTCAATGAAGACGAGTGATGGCAATAATTAATATGAATCTTTGACCAATGTAAGCTAAAGATGCAAAATGTTTACTGACTGGACAACAAAAATCAACCCCAGCCTTTCAGCAGGTAAAAATAGGAGAGACAGTGTCACATGATTTGTGTTCATACAATAAAAATTTTAAGACATTTAGGTCACTCAGTGGTCATAATTTTTATGATGGATATTTATGAACAATTTTCATGAAAACTTTGATCCATGTGCAATTATTTGTTTAGACAAACAGTGATCACCAATTATTTAAGGCAACAATAAAGGTTGGAAATTATTACTTTTGAGGTCCTTTTTATATATATTAAATAGGAGAAAATGTATGTTTTGGCAATTAAAAGTAGAGGATACGTTATAAATTTTTATAATTTTATTGTACTGTTTCTATTTATCCAAACTAAGAAATAATTCTAGAAAATATAAATCTGTTGAATTATCCCCCTTTTGCAAAATTTCTACTTTTTTATAAAAGTTAAATTTTTTATTAATTTTACAACAGTGCATATAAAATAAGATATGAATAATGTCTCACATATATGCAAATTATTGGTTGAATTTTTTAAAAATTAAATATGAACATGCACATTTATTATTAAAATATACCAAAATATTTTATTATTATGTTGTACTAGGAGAAATTCACAAACTCTTAACATTGTTCAATTTTGTAGTATCAGATGAATTTAATAATCGAATTCAAGTAAAGTAATATTTATTTATACTTCATTATATTTGATGACAAAAACAAACAAAATCCAATCAGGTCAGAACAATACAAACATACAGTACATGCATAAATAAAAGCAGGAACCTATAATAACAAAAACTGAAACAGTAAAAACTTGCACATCCAATAATTAAGCCTTAAAACCATAGATACATAGATAAAAGCCAAAATTTAACTTAAAAAATAAAGTTAGTTAAAAGGTAACACAAATATTCTATTTTAAAAGTAGTAATTGATCAAGGAAACAGGGGGCTAGAAAGGTACAATTTTTAGAAAAACACAAGCCAGAGATGATTCTTTCTAACTGTAAAATGATGAAAGATTCCTTGTTAGGTTAGAATTGGAGTTCATAAAACTTGTTTTGCTTGAGTATAAGTTGTTTGTTGTTTCTTGTCAAGGTATATCAGCAGTGATTTTGTATCTAAAATTAAAAGTGATCTCTTGAATTGTAATAATATTTTGTAAAATATCTTGACCAAATTAATTTAACAGTTTGGTATGTCTGTGATGACTGGAATGAATAAGCGTACCTTGGCATTTTTTTTGGCAAGGGTACGAATTTAGTTAATAAGACATATCACAAAACGTGTGATGACATGTTCTTATCCTTCTCATTTTGATTGATGGTAGCTCTGACTGTTTTAAAAGAAAGTTGTAAGATCATTGATGAAAATAGTATAACTTGTTCATGATTTTTGGCCGGATTTCACAGAGTGAAAATCCGGTTTATAGTATGGTGAATATTGGGCGGGCTGGCAGGCAGGGAAACAATTTTCGTAACAGTTTTCTTAGCAACTACTAATTACATTCTCTTAAAATTTGGTATGCAGCATCAGCATGGCCTCCCATAATGTGGGATTCGATTTCAGGTCTGTCGCTCACCTACTTCCTGTTTAACCAAATCTGGCCATTTCTGTCTTTGAAGTATTTTTTTATATTCTAGGCAATTGTTTCACTACAGAAGTGTCAGGTTAAAGGACAATAACTGAATTTTGCATGATAAAGGAATGACAGATTGTCAGTTTTGCATGCCTGTTTAAATTTGAACCTGTGTTAAAATGTTGCAAACTTGTTTGCAGTTTGCAGATACTTGTACTATGTATACATGTTTAAAATCAATTGTAACCCTCATAGATATAGTTTCCATTTAGATTAAATGCTGTATTTTGTTTGTGTTTTCAATTGCCAATGACATCACCTGAAAATTTTCTGGGGTAGTCTGCATTTTATTGCATGAAAACCATGCTATATGATCTGGTATCTTCCTCTAAACCTGTTAAAACTGTGATTAAAAAAGTACATGTACTGGATTTTGAAAGAATATTTTTGTCAGCATAGTTGTACAAACCACAGTCTACAAAAGAAAAAAACTGATGACAAAAAAAGCATCAGGCCATGTATGGACCCTTGTGACACACCTTTATGTAATTTCATCATTTGATTAATGTTGCAATAGTTTCAAACCCTGTTTCCTCCTTAAAAACATATATTAGTAAGTTTAAAATAGATATACTTAAACCATATTTTATTCAGTTAAAAAAGTAAAAACTTTAAGTCTGGATTGTCAGCTTTTGTAACATACAATACTGTTGCCATTTAGAATCGGATTAATTTCGAGACTGTGAAAAGAAAATTCTTCAATATAGTCACGTTTTATATTTAAATAATTTGATAAACATTAATTTGAAGCAATTTAACACCTCGAAAAATTTTAAGTTGCTTCCTTTCACTTCACCTTGTCAAATGATTTTTATGCCTTGTCACAAACTCTTCACTGAGCGTTCAGAAACAAACAAAAATAAATTAGAAAGGAATTTATGAACGTAATAAAAACTAAAACTGGTTTATGATAGTTATTTTAGGGAACCATCAATGTATATACCATAATAAAATTAAATACATGTTTGTCATATGGGAACTTCTATATTTTTTCGAGCTAGTTTTCACTTAACAAGACAAAATCATTTTTCAACAGTAACATACATTTGCAAAGCTGAATGTAAAACAACACATAGTCAGCATGATTATCATCTTAAAAAAACATAATATATCTTACACTAAACTGCTAAAAAGTTGTCTTTTTGATATCCACAAATGAAGGTTTGGTCATTTTCTACATACGTTACTGTTACATACGTATCAAATTATAGGAAAATACTGTCTAGGTGTTATATATCTCCAGCAAAGAAAGCAATAACCATGTGACTTATGTGATGCCACCCTTTGCATCGTATGCTAAAAACCCTCTGCTAGGAACATAATTGCTTATATTCCTCTTATAATTATTAAGGAAAAAGCTAAGATATATATATATATATATATATATATATATATATATATATATATATATATATATATATATATATATATATATATATATATATATATATATATATATATAAAGCCCAAAGTTTATAAAACCCTTTGAAAATGTGTTGAAATAAGCTTGAATTTTACAAATATTCACACATACTATGTCCATAATAGAGTGGCCAATGTATACACACTGGGATTAAGATTGGAAACATACGTTACATTTAGTAACTTATGTTTCTGATTTTTAGCATGTGGATAAACTTTATAAAATGGATACCCAATATGTGGACAATACTCAAATTTAGAAAATCTGACATTCTATTCATAAAATAATTTCGTTTGAGGCAAGTTACCATTTATATAAACTGCGACACAAAAGTTAACCCCCTAACAATGATTGTTATGGATCAACAGTAGACATGGAATTCATATGTAAATAGAACATATGGTGGATATTAGCCCTGGTTATGAAAATATTCTATTAAATGCAAAATATATTATTACAGATGTACAAATTTATAGCAACGTATGATTCATTGGTATCAAGACAAGTCGCTCACTTTACAGGGCAAGTCGCCCACCGCTCAAGACAAGAGGCCCACTGCTCTAGAAACTTAGAATATTTTATTTTAATATAAGAAATTTAGATAAATGTTCGTTAGTTATATATTTTGTTTAGTTGTTTGGAAATGGACTTCATCATTGTTATTGAATATGGGAATAAATAGACAATTTATTTTAAAAAATTACAAATTTAACATTTTGTGTTTAAGAGTGTTTAACAGCAAAAGTTAAAAAATTAAATTACAAGTTAGAGTCAACATACAAATGTACAAAAATAAAAATCAATCATATGTACACTATATCATCTTTACTTCCTACACTTCTTCAGGAGTTTGTTGACTGTGATCTGGTTGTCTCTGTACTGGTTCCATAATGCAAAGATTCTGTGATGGAGCTGGGTTTTTTTCTTTCGCTGGTATCTTCTCAATGTTCCCTCTGTGACCATCTTCAGTTGAGTGGGTAGCAGTCTGGCTTCCTTATGTAATAAAATGATCAGTATGTACAGCTGTAGGTTTGGTTTCTGTGCCTTTCTGTTGATCCGATGATGCCATCCTTCAACATTGTTGTTGGTCCTGACTGACTGGTGGTAAACTGTTCATATTGCTGGTGTCCATGTGCTCCCGCTGATTCCATGTGTCGTTGATGTAGCCCATGAGGCTGGTAATCTTTTTTTTGTCAAAGGTATCCTTGTGTGCATTGAATGCCTCGTTGATCTGCTAGCTGGTAAGAATGGTAACGCCAGTAGTTTTCTTATGAATTTGTAAGTGCTGCCTTTCTGAGAATACTCCATTTGTAACCCTAGCTCTTATACATGTCGCCACACAGCTTGTACCCAGTGAAAGCACAGACCTGTACATGGATGTCTGGGAATACCAATTTGACCACTCACCATAACCCATTTTCGAAATCAGCTACAAGTCTCTCTGCAACTGGTACCGATGGAAGAAGTCGAAGGATCAGCTGAAGCACCTTTTTGTAATCTTTCTTTCTTTTTCTTGACATCAGTACAAAAACCCCAGGTAGCCTAAACTGTGTTGATAAGGAATGGTGTCATCAGCTTTACATTCATGGCAGTAAAACGGAACTTTACCAGTTGTTCTCAACATGAGGCAGTACTCCTTTCTGCTTATATCTGAGACACAACATATGTGCTGCTTTCTGTGACATGTTAGACATGTCAGGACTACTTGGCGAGGTCGCAGTGATTATGTGCATACTATACATAGAACATCCATGGTTAAACTGAATGCCATAAACGGTAAATGGGTCGTTTTTATACAAAACTTATTGGCTTTGACAGTGTTCAGTCAATATGAACTCGAACTCAGAATTGAAAACCTTAAATAATTGAAAACATTTAAGCTTGCATCATAACAATCTGTCCACGCTTATTATATGACAAGCTAATAAGAACTAATTAGGGGTTAATTATACTCATTAACGGTTATTGGTTCTCAAGCTATAATTTAGTAATTTAAAACACTGAAGTTTTTCTAAACCATAATTTTGTTGTATTTTTCTAATTTTATTCACAATTACGTAATAGTATTTCATGTTTAATTGATCTAGTGGGCGACTTGTCTTGAAACGGAGGGCGACTTGTCTTGAAATAGGGGGGGGAGGAGCGAGTTGTCATGGGGGCGGCTTGACTCACATTCAATTCATTTATGGTAACGTATGTTTCTTTTGGGTTCTCAAAATCTCTATTTCCCGGATTTTAACACGACTTCAACATTCATATTTTAAAAACATTTAGTACCTTCAGTTCCTGTGTTTTCATTTTTATGCGTTTGAAATAGTGTGCTGCAGATTTCCCCTATGTTACAACGTGGAAAAATATGCATGTATGATACATTTTGTTGAAGTCAGCATCTCAAATTTTACAAAAGCTAACCTGGGAATAAGAATAAGTAATGGGATTGGACACTCGCTAAGTCTTCAGCTAAGGAAGTACCATTTCCTTGTTGCACGGGACCGAAATGAGATTAAACGAGAATGCAGAAATGACAGTATCTTGAACAATACGATACCACTAATTCAGTTCAAACTTGTGCAATTATCATGTAAAGTAATTATTTTTAATTTTTTTAAAATAATTTTTAGTGTTTTATGTGTCTAATTGTATTATCATGACCATGTTTTATCATTTGAAACATATTCAAATCAATGAAAATCACGAGCAATTGTAATGGACGCCATTTTTGTATGTCATTTTGACAAGCTTTATACTCTAAGACCATGTATTATCGTAAGGCAAAGTTGCACGTTTAAAAGGTATAGACAAACCAATTTGTCTTTTTTGTCACATTGCAGCATATATTATTTTTATTGTGAATCCTCAGTTATTATCGGATTACATAGCTTGAAATATTAGCAGGTTTTCGGGAATCAGCGTAAATATTAAAATGGCCCCTTTAAATAAAACCAAACTATGCCTGTATTATGAACGCAATATTCCTTTTTCTTTCATATTTTGAAAGAATAATGTTTTAAAAAGGCAATGAAATACGTAATAATTGAGAAAACGATGAATTAGCATAATTTTGTAAACCTTTTTTGAACACTTTTCCAAGAGGACATCTCTGTATTTTCAGCTTCTATTTTACAAGAAACTCTTAAATATTAAATGCAAATAATGCAAATTTTTCAAAATTAGAAAAAATATTTGTACAACTCAATCTCTTTTTATTTGGTGGCCACCTGTTGCAATTATTATGTATTCACAGGTGTGGCGAACTAATGGTTCAATGAACAAGGGTGTCACAAGTTGTCTGAAGGGACATCCCTAGGTAGCTAATTGATACCTTTGTCATATAATTTGTCTAATTGGTGAAAGCCATAAACATCAACTAAAACCATACAATCCAGCATTGATTCTAATTCAATGGGACTAGTACCGGAATCTAATTTTATAATTAATAAAAACTGATTTTTTTTTGTGTGTGAGTGTATGTGTGTTCTTTTTTTTGTTTTATTTTTTGTATTTAAATAAATTTTATATTGATATAAAAACATTGTGTCTGAGTCTCGAACAGATTTCTGATTGGCGTCATACTAAAGCCTTGTATACGATCATATCCGTGTCAACACTTGTTCACTAATTAGAGTAGTGGCACGACGAAGAAAAGTATACCTGTATGATGGTTGTGGGGCTCGTCAGGAAGGAAAAAAAGATCCTTTTTAGTATACGATATTCTTAGATTCCAGTCCCATTGATTTATAGGTTCCTGAGGTAACTTCAAGATTTTGGACAGACATATATATTGGGGAATCAGAATGGTAAAATATGGTTTGAAAAATAACTAATTTGGATTCGTCATTTTTCGTGTGCTCAAAAGTCCTACGCTATTGGGAATGGGCGTAAATTTTTATTACAGCCCAAGTTGCATGTCGAGTGCACCATTACAAATAAGTAGTGATTTTAAGAAAATTTTACCTCATTGTGATAACAATATTATTTTTAATTTGACACAGTAACTGCGCAGTATTCGAAGTTTAAAGATGCAGTTAACAAGAATTCATTTTTCGAAGCAATGTTGATTTTCATGGGCGCAGCCATTGTGAACTTTGACGTCTGACCTTAACAAGTTTAGGGTCGAAAAAAAACGTGTCTAATGTAAATGTACACATATGCATAAATTTTAACATAAATATAAAATTACTTTATCAATCTTTTAATTAACGGAAAATCAAACTCTGTTTTGAATTTCTTTCTTTTTATTCGACATTTTTTACGAAAATTTTCGCATTTTCTCTGTAGTGACGTCAGAGATTTCACATGGTCAATGGTGGATGGGAAGTTGTCATTACACCACGAAGTGAAAAATCGTCGTTTCTTGTTCATTGGTTCCCTTTGTACTATATATTTATATTACCACAAAGGATATATTGTTTAAAACACAATATTGCACCACATCTGCTTAAAAAAGTCTAAAAGGGGAGATTGCTCAAGTAATCTTCCCGCCATACGGAGTGGTTTAGAAAAAAGACCTACTGCGTATTGTTAAAATATGGCAACAAATGGAGTTGATGGTGGTGGCGAAACAAGTGCTGATCGTAATGTAGAGATATGGAAGATAAAAAAGCTAATCAAAAGCTTGGAAGCTGCACGAGGGTAAGTCCACAAAAAAGACATACAGGTGGGCTGCGAAGAGCGAGAGCTCCAGAATAAAATCCTGTTTTTCATAACAAGAATGATTGGTTGATGAAGAAAATAACTTTCAGCTTCACATATAAGTCAATATATGGTTGGCCTATGCCCATGCATAATTTGCACCCCCACACATTTTTTGTGTGAAGCCTGATGAGCAATACTTTTTAAGCTAACATTTGGACAACTTAAGTTAACAAGATTTGGATTTGACTACTAGTATATCAGGTGCCAAATAGACTAATACAGGTGCCCATCTGAATAATTGTCATTATGCTAACATTTTACTTTTTTTTTTATAACATAACATTTGGACTTATTTCATAATATATATTTAATGATGCATTGATCTTTCCTTGGTACCATTTGACCTTCATTTAGTCCGGGAATCCTCTGCTGTCCAAATCTCTTTTTAGTGTGGGACATTGCTCTTTATAATCAAAGCAGTGGTATTTGCAACATGGGTTTGAGTCAGCACATTTTATCATTTTCTGATCTAGATGTTATACAAATTTGAATTTGGTTAAACAATAAATAAATAGCTTCTTTAGATTTCTATTTCCATGAAAATTAACATCTCACCTTCAAGCAAGCTAATTTAAATCCATTGCTCTGTCTTTTCGAAGTACTTAAATTTTTCAGGACACCAATTCCGGTAATGACCGAATTAATTTTTACCAGTTTGAACTATTTTTTCAAATGAATACAACATATATGCAGTGATTAAGCTAGCGCTTGCCACTTTCGCAATTGGCAAATCGTTTTCAGAAATGATGAATATATTTTGAACGTGATTCACCGCTTTTCAAAAAATCAAACCTTTTTATCGTCAAAATCGGCACAGGTAAATTCTCAAATCTTACCTTTGGTACAAGTTTACAACCCAAACCAATCAACTCAAGTAATTATGTAATAGACATGCTACAGTAAATGGTTAAAAAATGATGCCGACAAATAAATTTAACTACAATCATTGATTTTTGCTTGGATGCCAATATGAGTTGCTCAATTTTCTCATAACATCAGATCGTGGCATAAATATGTGTCAAATGGAGTTTTATCACTTTTCAAACATTGCCACTAAATAGTGTCATGATTACTAACTATTTTAGTATGCCAAATTTAAAGCAGAATGGTCAAAGATATTTCTGTCTATTTTGACGAGACTGCAAAGGCAATGTTCTGCAGAGACTGTAAGAATGACGGAAATACAAACACAAACGTTTTCACGATTGGCTTGTCAGACCATGCTAAAAGACTGCATACAAAAAGATGTCAGAAAACAGACCACCTAAAAGCCCAACAAACTAAATTAATGAAAATTAACTGGGACGAAGGTTTAGCTAATGCCAACAGACAACATAAGGCAGATGTTACCAGTTCCATGGCTAACATTTACTGGATGGCCAAGAATAATCACCCAACATTATCATTCAATGATTTGAATGACCTTCTTTCATATGCAGGGGCTGCTCTGGCTTCTAAAAAGCTGGCGCCAAAAAAATCGCCAACTGCATTTTTCTGTCGCCAATTTTTAAAAAGTGTCGCCAGTGAATACCGAGTGATATAATAGGGCCAATAATGCGAAGACAGTGTCAGTTTCTACTTTTATTACATTATAACAATCATATTACAACAATAACAGTTAATGCACTACAATAAACCTATATTATTTGTAACCTGATCATCTTACATATCATAAACATTTTTAATAAATAAAACATCGCACTATGACATCAATAAACAAAATCACAAAAATGTGCTTGCACTAGTCTATAATAAAATAACTGGAAAGAACACATATTACAATGGCATTTTTCATATGATTCAAAAAACATATGCCAAAGGAACAGCTATGTTATTTTACATCTATAGTTTACATTAAAATTCTTCTTGATTTTTCAGCTGCCCATTTTTGAAACGCACACTCAAAGTCAAAGTTTTCTTGTGTAGAGTCAGATATACTAATCCTCATTAGATTTTCTAAGTTGTGAATTGCAAGTTTATTTCTTAGATCAGTCTTGATCAGGTTCATCTTGCTGAAGCCTCTTTCGCAGTCAACAGTACTCACTGGTGAAACCAGAAGGCACTCAGCAGCTACTGCCACCAAAGGATAAGTACAATTGGACCTTATTGCCAATTGAATCAAATCACCAACAGAAGAAAACACCTTGCCACTCCTAACCACCTGGAGCCTAGCATATGGAATGAAACTTAGCAACTCCTGACTAGCATCTGCTTGACTAAACCCACAAGAAGACAAGTATTTAGATACAGTTTCAGAAACATCCAATAGAACACTGTCATTTCCAGAAGAATAAATAGCTGGGTCAAATAATTTGGATAAGGCACTTAGAACCATAGAATCACCCTCCTCAGAAAACCTTGACCTTAGATTTTTTATCACAATAGAAAGAAACTTTTCACAAGCAGAAGAAGCCTCTGATCTCTGTTGGGAACCATCCCTGATGGTGTGACCTTTGAACAGAAAAGTGCAAAGTCCATTTGAATCCAAACTTGGATCTTTGGGAACTCGAGACAAAAACATGGAAATACATGCACCAGACTCAGACCTGAAAGCCTCAAGCACCTCAACAGTGGAGTGGAGAAGGGGATTTACCTCAGCAAAGTCAATATCAGACCTCTGATATGCTTTACACAAGATCCCTAATTGCTGAAGAACATCTGCAAGGAAGTGTGCCGTGTACAGAAATTTGAAGGTAGTAATAGGCTTATGCATTGCAAGAGCCTTAGCCGATTGGTCTTCCAAGAAAACACTAACAAGGGCTGGGTAATTATCAACTACAGCTTTTACACTACCTTCAAAACTCAACCACCTTGTGTGGAAAACCTGATGCAAACGGGTCTGAGAATCCTGTAGTACTTTCTGAATAGCTTCGAGTCTTGACATCTTAAGGGGGGAGTTTGCAAAATACTTGTACATGCTATTCAGAATTTCCTGAAATTTGACCAAATAACTAACTTCATCAGCAGCCGAACCAGTACCCAGAGCTAGCCTATGGGCAATGCAATGAGTTGCAAGAAGACCTTTGGTAACCTCCCTAAGCCGAGTAACAACGCCACTCCTACTACCTACCATTACAGAAGCCCCATCTGTGGAAACACCAGAAAGCTTATCCAAATTGAAACCATGGGACTGAATCATACTCAATAGAATAGAAAAAATTGACTCTGCATTAGCAACTTCCAGTTGACGAATGCCTAAAAACCTAGTAACAGCATGAAACCTACCACCTATCTGAGATAAAAAACGAACATAGACAACAAGATTCTGATGAACTGAAGCATCTGTACTCTCATCAAGCATTACACTAAAAAACCTGGAGTCATTTACTTCCTGAACCAAAGAGTCAAGAATTACATCAGCAAGTGATTGCTGAAACTCCTTGGTGCTGGTGTGGTGACTATACGATGTGTGGTTATCCATTTGAAGGTTGGCTAGTTGAGAGGCACCCTGAAATATTCAAAATCAGTTAAGATAAGATATATTTATGTACTTCTCTAATTAAAATATATTGTTTTATTTGAATTCTCATTTCTCCCTTTTAATGGGGTTGCATGATATAACACTACTATATTTGATTTCCGTTACAATAAATAATTTTTCAAATGGACCTAATAAATGTACACTACAAAATGCTAATCTCTCTGTAACTTAAATATTATTATAATAATATAAACATCAACTAGTAATTGACAATTACAAATCTAAGTAATACCTGTGTTACGCATAATGTGTGCAACTCAGGAACAACAGAGTTGGCCAGGTCATGTTTAGCTGCGAAAAATGTGTTCCTCATAGCACTTATAACAGCTTGCTTGTTCTTACTGATGGCAACAGCTTTAGCAGCTACCATACTCTCTGTCTGTTGTGTTATAGATTTTGCACTGGTATGACTGTTGTCACCTAAAATATATTTCATTTATATTTAACCAAATAGGTACACGGAAACTGGCTGAAATTTGCAATATTTTTTATGGTAATTTTTCCTTTACGTATGCTAAATAATAAAATGTTTATTTTCATATAAACATATGTATGTGTGTGACAGAAACAAAATACATAATATTGAACAAAAAGAAAATTAAACCACTTCTACCCTTCAAGTGTAGGCTAAATTGTAAATAACGTTTATGTTGAAGTTTCATTCACTCTGAAAAAAATACTTTCGGTGAACAAATATTAACACTGTATTGCTAATAAAACACTATACATGTATAGAACCCTATAAAATTATTGTGTACTTTTACGTAAGTATTGTAACCACTTTAGTTCACATACAACGTACGTACAGTGGCGATCTAAAGGCAAGATTTCAGCATATCGGAGTTATAAACTCAAAAATGCCATAAATTTTGAAACATTTTAAGCATGACCCTCATCTGAACACATTAGCAAATGAGTAATTGAAGTGGCGTAATTTATTTTACGTACCTTTATCGATCGCGAACAAACTAAATTATTTATAAAAATCGTTCATTTTCCATAACTGAGTAAATTAAAATATTCAAAATTGTATTTTATTTTTGAAAATTTCAAGACGTTGTTAATGTTCGTGACAAAATGTACTTGTTTACGATCGTGGTCACAAAATTATATATAATACATCATCCGACAATTTCTGACGATTAAATTGGTAATATTCAAAATTTATTTTATTGTTTAAGTTTTCAAGGCGTTGTTACTGTTCATGACGATTAAATGTAAAATAAATGATTTCTATGGTAAAAACAGTTGTAAAATCGCACTTCCCAATTTTGACATTTAACTGCGCAATAGAAACGCACACGTTATTCGATTAAGATAACACGCGTTTTCATGAAACGGCAGCAAGATATTTGTTTACAAATAATTTTGTTGCAAAATTGAACACTGCATTAATCTTAAATATAATACGAAATCTTATTAAAACGAAATTTGCCTACCTTTCCTCGTCTGGTGTTTAACAACACTTTCTTTCTTCAATACATCACAACCACTAGTAAACGAATTCACAACTTGGGCCTTTATACAAATGTCACAAAACATTAATTTTAACTTTGGGTCATATCTCAACCAAGGACGCCCAAATTGCCAAGTATCTTGAAATTTACGCGAACTAGGCGTTTTTGGAAGTGGTGTCACATTTACTTTGGTAGGTGTTATCGCATCTTCTTGATGTGTATTGGCCACCATAGAAAAAACCAAATGATGAAAGTTTTACAACTTTTGACGGAGTGGACGAAAAATCGAGTTTTCGTTTACCCATTTTCAGACACATTAGTATAAAATTTCGAAAAGCAGCATATATACCTTTTCATTGTAGTCGGCACTTTTGTTAAACTTTTAATTTTGTTTAAAAATGCCGATAATATTTTCTCAAAATGTCATTCTATGACTTCTATGGCTTTTCCCTTCGCTTGGGTACAAAACAAACAAACAACATATGCCGATTTACAATCTTGATAATGAAATACTTGACTTTCGATAATTAAGGAACAAAAACATTTGATCATGAAATCACACCCAATCATAATTCTATGCCTTAATTAACAGCATTAATTATGTTTTATTACAGGTGTAGTTAATTTCGATGCAAGAGCATCCGCTTTTCATCAGATAATGTGTTGATTCATTTATTGCCTATTTCCGTCTTAAAAGACTCCAAATAACACGCGTGTAACTACACATTACACAGGTAACCACGACTTTGGAAGCAGACGACAGATTTAATGGCCAGTTACCGGTAAATATAACACGCGAATGGATTTTTTCACAGTAACTATTTAATAAGGCGCCAAAAAAATCGCCTGACGCAATATTTTGTCGCCAAATGAAAAAAAAAATCGCAATTGGCGACATTGGCGCGACCGCTGCTATGATGGTGTTCAGTCAGTGACCTCCATTCAAAAGGCAAAGAATGAAATGTTACAATAGTCCAGGCTCAGTCTTAGATATGCAGAGGGCATTAGCCAAGTTTGTAGATGAAGAGTTGATGGTTGATCTGACACACTCAAATTATTATTCAATAATGCTAGATGAATCTACTGAATGATCAACAGAAAAGACTTAAATGGTTTATATTAGATATCTTAAAGCCAGTGTCGCTGTAACTAGATTTTTATCTGTGATTGAAGTGTCTAATGGTACTTCTGAAGGTATATTTGCAGCTGTAAAAACGCTTTTTGAAACATTTAACTTTGATTTTTCAAAGTGTATGGCAATTTCGACAGATGGTGATAGTGTCAAGGTATAAGGTCAGGTGTTAAACAAAATTTGCAGAATGTAACATTATTCTCTTGATATCATAACTTAAAAATGGTAGTACGCAAAAGTGACTAATGGTCCCCAAATCCTTGCTAAAACCCTGATATATGTAAAGCATTCATCAAAATCAGAACAAAATTTTCCTTCTCGGTATTCTCATTATATCAGTTTTATCTTCATTATTATATTATTTTAGTCTCTTTTCTTTTGAATTTTCCAGGGCATGCACAGAAAATCGCAGGATTCTGTTAGTGGAATTGTGGAAAAAATTGTAATACATGTACCAGAATTTTTTCCGGATTTTCTGTTTGACTTTTCTTCATTTTTTCCAGTCTTATTACCAAATTTGTCTGATGGTCCTATTTACCTTTAGAAAGACTGATTTCTATGATCCTACAACCCCTACCATCAGACATTTTAAATTAATTTGTTACCAGAACATTGGCAATTTGTATTCTGGGTTTTTCGATTCAAACTGTATATTTTCACATGGATATTAATATTTTCAGAAATGGAACAAGCATGATTTCACTTATTATTCCACCAAAAGATCAAATATCACGGGTTGCAAAAATGTTGGCAGATGAATTTGGAACTGCATCAAACATCAAAAGTCGTGTTAACAGATTATCTGTACTAGGTGCTATCACGTCTGTACAACAGAGATTAAAACTGTACAACAAAGGTAGGTAAAGATGTTGTTCTCGACAGTAGCTGTTACAGTGATTCATTTTTGGCTGGATTTCATGGAGTGAAAATCTGGGATATAGCATGGTGAATGGGCGGGCGGGGAAAAAAATTTCGTAACAGTTTTCTCAGCAACTACTAATCACATTCTGTGGAAATTTGGTATGCAACATCAGCATGGCCTCCCATAACGCAGAATTCGATTTCAGATCTGTCGCTTACCTACTTCCTGTTAACTGACTTAGTTATTTTTTTAATGAAATCCTGCAATTTCTGTCTTTGATCGATTTTTGAAATTAGGTTTCATGAGTCAACTGAACTTGCTTCTTTTAAAACAAGTCCTAACCACAGACCTATGAGTCCTGGTGAGGATTTTAGTGTTATTGTTTAGAATTGTATTATTCTTATTGTACTGGCATGGGCTAAAATGAACAATGAACTAAAAGTTGTTAATTATTTTCTCTGAGTATATATACTGCCCACAATACTTCACTACTTTACATTATTTCCTTAAAATTAAAATGATTAAAAGTCAGTTCTTCAGACCCTTTTGTCTTTTAAGAGTTGCAGTGCTTTTTCTGTGACAGAATTGTTTGAAAATGTTCATGTTTCTTTTTTGTTCTGCCAGCATCAAAGATTTATATTTTTGATGCCAATTTCAAGCAGTTTTCACCCACTGCAAAAACTATGAATTCCATGGTCAACTATTAGTTGATATTTACTGTAGGATTATAATGCAATAATCACATAACAAAATAGAAATAATAGCTATATTACATGTATAAAACTTTAAAATAAAATTATGAAATGACATGCTATCATTCAGTAATCACAGACACCATTATATTGCTGAACATTTAACAACATTGCCATAAACTGTAAGTGAGAAAAAAGGAACCAAAGATGCAGAATAGTATTTTTTAGAGAATCTGTCAATGACAGGTAAACCATGGTAAAATAAGAGGGTATAACAAAAGAACACACATATCAAAAACCAAAAACATTGACAAGAACCCCAACTAAAAACCAGCGATGAGTCCAGGTGCTCAGGGAGGGTAAGCAACTCTTGCGCCAGTTGTGAAACTTGTTGTGTAAATCAGGTTGAATTCCATAATTAGTCATATTTGGGGGTATAGTTCTGTTGGAAGGAGGAAAAGTGGTTGACAAATGGAACAAATCAATGATCATTTGAGATGCAGCTATTCTACAGTAAAGGTCAACCAAGTCATAATGACTTCAATGAACCTCAGGTTAAAAAGCCTTTTTGTCAGCAGACACCCCCTATTAAGTAAATCAGGATAGGAAATACAGGTTCTTGTGTACCTGATCAGTTTTGAAATGTTTTATCTATATGCATGTGCTGCTGAAATGTTACCACATAAAAATGGAAAATTCACAACAGGAAACGGATATGCAGTCAAATATTAGCGTTTTTTTTTTTATTGCAGAGTAATTATTAATCATGTTCTGTTTTGATTTTCAGAAACCACTATTAAATTAATGTCTTATAATGAATGATTCTTTTTTGTTTAGTGCCAACAAATGGGCTTGTGATATACTGTGGTACCATCGTCACAGATGAAGGAAAAGAGAAAAAAGTTAACATAGATTTTGAACCCTTCAGACCAATCAACACCTCTTTATATCTTTGTGATAACAAGTTTCACACAGAGGTAATGCAGTCTGTAGGGTTTCCAGGAGAAAAATATGACTATATTTCATCTTAGCAAAAAATCTGAGCATTTGAAAGACCACATTTTTTAGAGAACAAGGGAAAAAAAACAGACTGCAAAACGGTCTACAAATAAAAAAAGTTATATGTTTAAAGATGACAATTTTGAACATTTGTTTGGATTGTATACACGTATCCAGTATCAAAAGGGGTACAAACCCAACTTGAAGGGTATTAAGCCTTGATATGTTCGTAAATATTTATTGACTTTCTATTGTTGGGTACTGTAAAAAACATCCACCTTTAATTACCTAAATTATCTTGTCTAAAAACTGTTCTTATCCATACTCCCTTACAGGAAATTTTTTTGTTGATAGTGGCACCACATATTTTGTCTGTGTAATTCTGTTGTTTTCAGACCAATCAACACCTCTTTATATCTTTGTGATAACAAGTTTCACACAGAGGTAATGCAGTCTGTAGGGTTTCCAGGAGAAAAATATGACTATATTTCATCTTAGCAAAAAATCTGAGCATTTGAAAGACCACATTTTTTAGAGAACAAGGGAAAAAAACAGACTGCAAAACGGTCTACAAATAAAAAAAGTTATACGTTTAAAGATGACAATTTTGAACATTTGTTTGGATTGTATACACGTATCCAGTATCAAAAGGGGTACAAACCCAACTTGAAGGGTATTAAGCCTTGATATGTTCGTAAATATTTATTGACTTTCTATTGTTGGGTACTGTAAAAAACATCCACCTTTAATTACCTAAATTATCTTGTCTAAAAACTGTTCTTATCCATACTCCCTTACAGGAATTTTTTTTGTTGATAGTGGCACCACATATTTTGTCTGTGTAATTCTGTTGTTTTTGCATATTTGTGTGGGATCTATGCAAATGAAACCCTATTCCAATTACTGTACAACTGGGAATAAGTTGTACACTGCATCCAGAATGCTTTAAACAGAGGCTGCATAAAGACAAAATTAATTATTTAAGGAGAAACTGTCTGCAAGGCCACACTTAATATTATTATACTTAAATATGGAAACCAGTACTAAAATTAATTAGATATTAGAAGCAATACCTGGTTTTTTTTTCTCGCTCACTGCATGAGTGTAAAATAACTGTCTGGGAATTTGCAAGTAGACGAAATAACTGGTTATTTGTTCCAAGTGCAAAAGCCTGTCGCATTTGAAAGGGGTTACTCAGGCATGACTACACGGTCCACTTGTTGTTGATTGTGTTTAGTTCAGTATAATAATACAGTTATGGCCTTGAATTGACTTCATTTAATATCCAAATTATTAAATCTCAATTTAGGTTTAAAGATAAAATTTATCTTTAAACCTAAATTGAGATTTAATAATTAATACTCACGTTAAACTTTGCTACATTGTTGAGGGGGCAAAACTTAAAATTTAAGTTTTGCCCCCTCAAAAATGTAGCAAAGTTTAACGTGAGTATTAGTTTTGGTAAAGTGTCTTTATTATGATCGTGATTGTAAAAAGAACATTATTATTGCCATTTGTGTCAGAAATTGCTGTATTTTCGTCAGTGTCTGTCCACCACTTATGTAAGCTGGTTCCCACCAGACTTTCACTTTATCCATAGACTAAAATACTATCTGAAACCAGTCCAAATTAAATCAAAGGAAATATGGCAATCTCTAGAGTGGATATTAATTTGGTGCTATATAATGCAAATATGATGTTGCTTGTTTTGAAATTACAACTGCAATGACTTGAAAATAATAAGAGGTTATTATCCCTTAACTTTATTCTTTGGCCCATACATTTTCTAAGCCTAGGGGTCCACTTAATAAAGTAAAAAAGTTAGGTTCAAACACCTTATTAATATCTTTAATACTTTTAAACAAAGACTACCAAACCCAAGTTTATGAAAGTAATGTGTTCTAACAGCCTGGGTCAAATTGTACGTATGTTGTTAGGTTGTGACTTTTCCCCAATAAAGACTGTATTTTTAAGAAATTAATATTTTTATGACGAGTATTATCCACTGTGAACTGATATTTTTACTGTTTATTTTTGTAGGCATTAACAGCATTGCTGGCAGATGACAATAAGTTTGGTTTTATCGTAATGGATGGTAATGGTGCATTATTTGGAACTTTGTCTGGAAACACGCGAGAAGTGTTACATAAATTTACTGTAGATTTACCCAAAAAGCATGGTTAGTATTACTTAATAAGTACAGTCAACAGAATAATAATATTTTTTATGTCCAACTCATGAGCAAAATGCAAAATCCAGTTAAATACAGATAAAAAAATAATCATTATCATAGTAAGCAAATTTGCATTGAAGCATTGAAGCATTTAGAGACTGAACCTACTACAGGACTCACGAATGCCATGAAAATGATTGCTTGTGCAGGATTATAGATGTATATTTAATCTAAGTAATAGTATCTGCAAGTCAGTTAAAAATACAGATGCAGTTCAAGTAAATTTTTTATTTAAAAAAATTGTGTTGGTAAGTAAAATTGACATAATTAAACCGCCAGCATTTTTTTTTCAGTTAAAAATATGCTGAAAAAAAATATATATTCTCTTTAAACTATTTTGCCCATAAATTTAACTGAAATATTTTGTTAATATATATTTGTACGTGGCAGTTTCCATGTAGGGTCAGTCTGTCTATCAGAAACTTGTCATTTCCAGTTTGTAATTACTTTCTTTTATTTGAGGTAGGCTTTTGCTATTTGGTATGCAGCAATGTGTCACACAACATTGTTGATGGACTTTGATTTCAAGGTCATTGGGGCCCACAGAGTTGGATACCACCTCAATCATATCTAGTTATGCGGCTGTCATAATTAATAAATTTGTATCAATATTTGACATGCAAAAATTTGTCACGTTCTGCATATTGTAACTTCATGCATAATTTATGGTGTTTTGCAAATATTTATGTTGTAACTATATGCATTCATATATGTCAGGGCTTTCAAAAGTAGGCGGTATGCGGCGGAATTCCGCCGGCTACTTTAATGTCCAGAAAAGTAATAAAAGTTAAAAAAAATATTTGTGTTGTAATTCTCCTTATCTTAATTTATCGATGCCGGTAAATATCATTAGCATTGAGGAAGTAAAACATGCTTATTTACGCTAAATTTAGATGAGAGATTTACCGGTCGCTGATTGGTCGTCTATAATTAGGGTTGATTACTCGGAAGGTTTCATCAGATATGGACGTTTATAAAAGAAAAGACCTTGAGGTGTTCCGAAAAATTAATAAAACACGAGATGTTTTCATGAAACGATCAAATACAACCCTGTTTGGTTTTGGTTTTAAGAAAACCCGAAGAGAACACACGGGTATGTTTCAAAGCAACAGAAACATTGAATATGAAGTTTATTTTTATGTTACCAGTTACCAAATCTGTAAAAACCGCCTTTATCAGGCAAACCACTTCCACAACGGATGTGTCGGTCCTAATCCTTATAAAATCCTCAGTAGACTAAAAGTAATATAAGCTGACTTGCGTCGACTAATATGTGCAGAAAATCTCCAAGTAACAAACAGAAATATGATGTAATAAATTAAATAGAAGAACAGTTGACACTTGTTACTTGTTGTCTTTTTTATAAAGCCCGGCCCACATGGCCCAAAATATTATTTCAGCAAGACAGAAAATGTACTACAAAGTTAAAATATGAAACTCTCTGTATTGTGTAAAATGTGAGAAAAAGATGTCCATCTGAAGGACTTGACTTTCATGTCAACTTGGTTGAAAAGGGGGATGCACCCCCAAAATATATCTATTTGGTACACTGTATCTGCCCAAATTGAAAAAAAAAATAAATAAAATAATTTGCATTGAATTTGCTGCTTTGCTCTATTGCAAAAACGTGAAAACTGCTGACAGTCAACTTTTATTTCATAAATGCTAATACATGTCAATAACATCACAATCATGTCAATAGAACAGATCATGAAAAAAAAATGTTTTGATAAACATGATAAAGAAAAGAAACCAAACAATTTTGAATTAATACACTTTAATAATACTTTATTCTCAAAATGTTGTCTACTTGTCTCAAAACATCAAGCACTGAAAGAAAAAGCAACAATGAACATGTCAAAATTTGAAATCATAATAAATTGAAAATACAACCTAAACTTGGCATCTCATTTGTTGATATGAGACATACAAATTTCTAAGAAGATAGGCAAAAAGTTAAAAATTTTAAGTTAAAAAGGGTCATTTGAAAAACTAAAGTTTAGTTCCAGGAGACTGCCAGAATGCAGGATTTTGCTTTATTAACCCCAGACCCCTGGCCGAAATAGGCGCCGAGCAAGCTCGGTGCAACGGCCGGCTATCTTGTGTGGTTGCCTACTTTTTCTTTTGGAGACACCTACTCTAAAATTTGTTGAAAGCCCTTATATGTATATGTATAAGCTGTATTGCATTTAGTAATAAAATCTTATCTTTGATTTATGACAAGTACAATTGCTGTTGTACTGAAGTAGGAACATCATATCAAGTTTTTAGCCATTCTGGTTCTTTTACTTTACAGAAGTTTTGTTATTTATTTTTATGCCCCCGCGACGACATGTCCAAAAAATTTCTGTTAAGCTTTTCTCAGAAACTGTTCATGAGAACAATTTGAAATTTGGCAGGGTGGTCAGTATCACAAGTTGTACGTCCTAAGCGACTTTCAGACCTGTTGGACAACTACTTCCTGTTTGGGACTTCATTTGTACGTAAATATGTTGGTCCGTAGGTATGAATTTCGGTCAAGCTTTTCTTAGAACCGTACATGACAACTATTTGAAATTTGGCAGGGTAGTTCAGTATCACAAGTTGTACGTCCTAAGCAACTTTTAGACCTGTCGGACAACTACTTCCTCTTTGGAACTTCATTTAGTGGGGACATCTGTCTCCCATTGACAGTCTTCGATTTTTATGCCCCCGCGACGACATGTCGGGGGGCATTAAGTTTTACTCATGACCGTCCGTCCGTACGTACGTACGTCCGAACAAATTTCCGTCAAGCTTTTCTCAGAAATCGTACATGAGAACAATTTTAAATTTGGCAGAGTGGTTCAGTATCACAAGTTGTACGTCCTAAGCGAATTTCAGACCTGTCGGACAACTACTTCCTGTTTGGGACTTCATTTGTACGTAAATACGTCCGTCTGTATGTACAAATTTCCGTCAAGCTTTTCTCAGAAACTGTACAGTAGAACAATTTGAAATTTGGCAGTGTGGTTCAGTATCACAAGTTGTACGTCCTAAGCGACTTTCAGACCTGTCGCACAACTACTTCCTGTTTGCGACTGGGCAGATATGAAAATGTGTTAACATGAGTATGAAAATTTCCGTCAAGCTTTTCTCAGAAACCGTACATCAGAACAATTTGAAATTTGGCAGGGTGGTTCAGTATCACAAGTTGTACGTCCTAAGCGACTTTCAGACCTGTCAGACAACTACTTCCTGTTTGCGACTGGGCCGATATGAAAATATGTTAACATGAGTATGAAAATTTCTGTCAAGCTTTTCTCAGAAACCGTACATCAGAACAATTTAAAATTTGGCAGGGTGGTTCAGTATCACAAGTTGTACGTCCTAAGCGACTTTCAGACCTGTCGGATAACTACTTCCTGTTTGCGACTGGGCCGATATGAAAATGTGTTAACTTGAGTATGAAAATTTCCGTCAAGCTTTTCTCAGAAACTGTACATCAGAACAATTTGAAATTTGGCAGGGTGGTTCAGTATCACAAGTTGTACGTCCTAAGCGACTTTCAGACCTGTCGGACAACTACTTCCTGTTTGGGACTTCATTTAGCGGGGGCACCCGTGTCCCATGGACACACTCTTCAATTTTTTTTTTAATGGATAGCAGTAAATTTTACTGTAATACATTTGCTTATGTGTTTAAAATTTAGCTTGAAAATTCAGCACTTTTTTTGGAATAACAGAATTATAAAATAGTAAAATGATGTTAAAATAGTGTTTATATTTCAGGGAGAGGAGGTCAGTCAGCATTGCGTTTTGCACGTTTAAGAATGGAAAAACGACACAATTATGTACGAAAAGTTGCAGAAGTAGCTGTACAGATGTTCATCACAAATGACAAACCTAACATAGCTGGTTTAGTGCTTGCTGGTTCAGCAGATTTCAAAACAGAACTTAGTCAGTCAGACATGTTTGATCCTGTAAGAATTGCAGCCGATAGTAATTGTATGTGGAATACCTGGTTGTTCCATATTCTCAAACATACTCGGAAATATATATAATATATTTAATTCCTACTGATTGGAAAACAAAATATTATATTAAAAGGGGAGATTAACCAAACACACAGCCACACTTTGAATATGATAACAAATCACAAAAGTTTATAAAACAACAGTATACAAGAGAAAACATAGGCATAACAAATAAGTGTTTTTTAACATTTAGGGTGTGCTAAACTTCCGTCTTTAAGTATTGCCAATTTTCCAACCAAAGGTCGTGGGTTTCTCGAGTATACTCCATATTCCTCCCCAATAAAAACTAAACACAATGATATAGCAGAAAGTGGCAACACCAAACAAAAAAAAAATCTATTTATGCCACAACACAGACTAGTAGAACCATTAACATTTAAGAAAGATGGCTGCACAATACAACACATGAACAATACAATTAATTTTATAGAAGCACCTCTATATATCAGAATATGAGTGTAAGACACTTTATTGTCACATTATGTACCAAATTTGAGATCTGTTGCAGTCAATGTAGAATGGAGCTTAGCTTATTAAATTAAGATGTCAATAAATTAGATAAAAAACATTATTATATAGATAGAGATGAAATATCGAATTATCCGAGTGACAGAAATCATGGTAAATCACATGTGAAAATTATCGTTTATTTTCACTCTCGGGTTTTTTCCTGCCAAAACGTCACAATGGGTTTTGTGCTATACAGATATTCATCCGCCGTTCATAAAATTTAGGATTAGGCATTTAAATTTTACGAAAACAATTTTGATCTATATAATAAATAGGATAATCAATTGGGTATCGTGAATATCCAAAATATGATCACTCGTGCCACATAAAGCATCAGATTAAACTCGTGCGCGGAACAAGTTCCGCGCACTCGTTTAATCAGATGTGTTATGCGGCACGAGTGATCATATTTTGGATATTCACTCCGCCCAATTAATTATCCTATAAAAACTATATATAAAAGGTATGTGTTATACATACTGTTTTAAATTACAGATCATATAGAGTTATTGAGATTTAGTGACGACTTTGTTTTCCATAAGGCCAAAAAAATAGGCGTGGTTTGTGGTTTGTAATTTTTCATGCCCACCCTACTAATTTTTTTAAGTACGGGACAGTTACAATTATTTTCCCAATCACCTGAATATTAAAAGCATGCTATTCTTTGCACTTAAAATAACGACTGTTTAATATTCTTTTACAAACATATAATTAATATTATTCAAAGACAAGCTTGGCTAACCAACTGCATCTTAAGAATTGTCAATCCATGAAAGTTTGCATTATGCAATCATGGACAGCCAGAACAATGGTATGAAATTAGCCAGTTATCATGAGAGATATTTCAATGAAAGAAATAAACAAATTCAGCAATTTGCATCAAACTGTGCTACTTAAATCTCAAATAAGCTGTATCATTTAAACTCGTGGTGGGAAAATGTTTTCTGCTGCTTAGTAAATGTGTTCGAATTGCTTTGCTTGCCTACCATCAGTCTTCATGGCCTTCAGAAGAAAAATATAATAGGGTTGTGTCAGACAGACTGTGTTGCTTTTGAACAGGTTTTGAATAGAAATACTGTGTATTTTATTTCATGGGCATTTAATTTCTTGGTAAAAGTTACATGTTTGTGGGGACATAAATTCATGGATTGAGAATTCCAAAAGATGCAAAGAATTGGAGTAATGATAAAAAAATAAATAAACCCCCCCCCCTGTTTATTATAACTGATTAAACAGAAGGGACATGGCATTTGCTGTTGTATCATACACAGGTACACAATATGTTAAAGTGTTTAATTTCTATGAAGACTCATGTTTTTCTTACTGTTTTCAAAATAAATGATTATTACATTAAATAAAACACAATTCGTACACGAAACTTACTAACATATTTATTTTCCTAAAAGGAAATATGGGACCATAAAAATCCACTACAGGCATTTATTATTTGCACAGATGAATGACCGATCTTGACATTTCAGATCATGGTTCCAAAGTGCCCAGCTATTTAATGGATTTCATTCTTCTTTTGGCTTCCTACTTTCGTGGTTTGAGGCAACCACAAATATAAGTACCCCAGGACTATAATGGATTTTACAGTACATTGTATTTCCCTCACTCATCTGTAAAAAGTAGCTGCATTCTGACTCCCACCAGATCAGTTTAATGAACCGTTTCCTCCTTTCAAAAGTGTTTTCTTTTATTTTACTAGAGGTTGCAAGCTAAAGTTATAAAAATAGTAGATGTGTCATACGGTGGAGAAAATGGATTTAACCAAGCAATAGAACTGGCAGCTGATGCCTTGTCAAATGTCAAATTTATACAGGAAAAGAAACTCATAGGTAAGCATCCATTAAGTTTTGTTTTGTGGCAAATTTTAAAGAGCACTTTAGTAAATTATATATACCTCTAGGTTAACAATTTTACAGATAATGTTATACAAACAATTACTGGTATACATCAATACTGCATAAGAATTTTGTGTCAAAGCTGTGTTTTGTGGAATGGTTTTGGTAGAAAAGGCAAAAGAATGTTTTGAGAACAACTTGTGATTTTATGGGATTTTTTTAGACTTCTAATATTTCATGACATTACTTATTAACTACTGATCTGGTGATTATCTTGTTATGAAACAACATGTTTCATGGGAAATCCCAACACAATATGAGGAAAAGCCCTGTTTTTGAATACATATTAATAATAAAAAAATTTATTGATTTAAAAAATTTTTTTTTTTTAACCATTTTGATCTGCCAATCCAATTTTTAAGCCCAATTTTAGCGTTACATTCCAATTATCATGAAAAACGGAAACTTTGTCTTATCTCTTATCTGTGTTGCCAATCGGGAAACTTTTATCCCATGTTCAGTCTTAATTATGTTTCATTGTTTATGTTCATCTGTTTAAATCGACAACTCTATAATTTTCAGGTCGTTATTTCGATGAAATTTCACAAGACACAGGCAAATATTGCTTTGGTGTAGAAGATACATTAAAGGGATTAGAAATGGGAGCTGTAGATATATTAATAGTTTGGGAAAACCTCGACATTACACGATATGTGCTCAAAAATCATGCGACAGAGGGTAGGTTCTGGATTGAATCAACAGGTCAATAGGTCAAACAGGTTGATTAATGTTGCAGGATTTAACATTTGTAAAATACTAGTGATGGAAATTTATTAGATATTCATTGAGCGGGAAACAAAATATACAGTGGTGAGTGAATTTGAGTCTAAACCAGAGTGCTCTAGTACAGTATAGTCAACACAAGTCCATTATTTTTCTGTTTGTACATATAATGAGAAATTGTGTGGGTTTAATCTATCTTAAATATCACTGTACTTAACTGCTTGTGTATACAAGAAAATTTGTCAAGTGGTTAAACAGTTAATTTTTTTAATAGCAATGTATTTATAATTGACGTAGAATGAATAATTTTTTTAACTCAACAAATTACATGAACTTGTCTGCTGTATAAATTTTACAGCAGAGGAGACGTGTTTGGTTTAAACCATAAACATAAGTGTACAAAATACTTCGTAACAGTCCCACAAAAAAAAAGAAGATAGGCACTAAGAAAATTCTGTATCATCTTGGGTCCACAACAAGTTTTTACTTTTACAAAATGTGTTCCTTAAACACAGGATTGATACATAAAGGTGCATCTTGTGTAGTATATGTGATAAATAACCTTGGTGTTTTGGATGCCTTTTAATATAATGTAATATACTTTTATATTAGGGTAAAAGCCTGTTTCAATCAATATTTTGTGCAGGCATAAAAATCCTGCTTAAAATTGAACACAAACAAACCAATTGTTGGGAAATTTTGCATAGAATTCATTTAATTTCTCTGATCGGACATTGTGTTGTCTATACTGTATTATCAACTGTTAATGAGGATGAAGACATGCTTGAAGAAAATATATATCTTTATTTACTGATAAAAATGCTGACAAAGGTTTTACAAAATTCATTAGTACTGTAGATTTACAAAAATTGTGTGAAAATTTGTAAAGCTGCAACAACTGATGTTACGGAATCTTCTTTTACTAATTTGTCTACATTTTCATTGGTAGACATACTATAAATTTGGAAATTGCATGAATTTATTGTTGCATTGCAGGAACCCCATTTGAAAATGGGAAATTCTTCTGAGGTTGGAAGATAATTCATTATTCATTATAATGACTTGTTACTAAGCAGTTGTCACGTTTTCATATAATATTTGATCTTGATAACAAACAATACCATTGGCTATTTCATTTTATTTACCATCGTATTGGAATATAAAAATATGATTATATGACTAAAAATTCTTTCATTTGATTGGCTTGAATTGCCTTCAGAAGTAACGATTCTGCATTAGAACTACCTTAAATGGGCTTAAAATAGCACTAGCTTTCCAGCTAAGTCTGTGTGAAAGTTATGTCACCCTGAAGTATCCTAAAAATAGATCCAAGAATTAATTTGATTAAATATAATTACTTTCATATTAAATTAATAAATTTAATTTGAAAGTAATTTTAAATTTATAATATATTTGACTGTAACATGGGTTTACATTCATTGTTATCAACCCTCGTATAAAAATAGATATCAAGTCAATAATTGTATAATGACAGATATGTTTTTGTCTCGTAATATGATTGCAAAGAAAATCTAGGTACTGTTGGACACGCTTTCACGTGTGATTCGTTGGAAGTTATTTGTGTAGAATGGAGTTTTATTGAAGAGAAATAAACAGCTTATGCATATGTTGTATTTTTTTGCAAACCGAGAAAAAGAAAAATTGTTTGTAAAAGATCTGTGTCGTAATTCATCATTAAATAAATAATTTCAATCAATAAGGTCCACATCTTTGTAAAAATGACACTTTAGACAGGAAATAACTGTATAAACAACCCTGGTAGTGCCTCATGTAATTATATACCTGTCTATTGAAGTGCACACAATGCAATAAAGTAGCGAAAGTAAAAATGCAAGATTTATTTATTATGATGGTGCGTCGATCACAACATATGCAAAAATGAATACATTGCCTTAATTCCTGAAATTACAGTACATATATTGACATTTGCACTTCAAAAAATTATTATTATACCTCAATTTCATTTACAATGTTAATCTTCCATAGGCCACTGTGATATATAAGTACTGTCAAAAAAAATTTACTGTCGGAAAAATAGTCGCCCACTAAAAATACAGTCACCCGCTACCATAGGTACGGAATGTTCGAAAATTATACTGTACCATTTGCGCATGCACAATATCTATTTTACATTTCTGTTGTAAACAGACGACAATAATGTCAAGCAACAAACGTTTTTCTACCATAAACTGAAATTGAATGTGATGGTGTGACTGTTATTTTATTAGTTTATTTTATTGTTAAATTGCTGTTTCATTACCATTATTACAACAATTAAATACTTGTTCATGGTTTGAATAGTTTTTCGGTATAATAAAATAAATGTTTACATGTCTGACAGTAAAATTGTCAACTTGAGGAAATATGTCAACCAAGGCAAAAGCCGAAGTTGACAGTATTTCTTCATGTTGACAATTTTACTGTCACCTTGTCAGACATGTAATGTTTATTAATGTAAAACTACACAGAATTGCCTGTATTACAAAAGGTATATTTTAAAAGAGTTTGAAACAGATAAGTGAGCTATAATAAGTTGTATTTAACATTAATATTCAAATGCACTGACATAATTGTACTTTCTTTTCTTTTCAGTTGAAAATATTTTATTCCTGAAACCAGAGCAAGAAAAAGATAAAACGCATTTTATCGACAAAGATGTAAGTGTATGAATTGCTTAAGGTAGATTTTGTGTGTGTGCTGTATATAACTTTTGATAAAAAGTTGGCATTCCTTTTTCCCTGTTTTAAGACTGTCTAAAAGGATTTTTATAATTTCCTTGAGTTAAATGATAGGTTTTCAGCACCTTAGTTAACCACAGTTTTTAATGTGGTTGTTTGTGCTTATCTGGTACTGTATGTTTGTTCTCAGTAGTTCTTTGGGTTTTTTTTTTTTAATTTCTGGCTACTTGTGCACTATTACATATTGATTCAACACTGCTTCATTGCAACTTAGTACCTTCTGATTATTGTGATCCATTTATTAGTTGTATCCTTTGTAACAGTCCTAGATGATATAATGGCATGATGTTCTCTATCTTAGCATGATGTCATTTTTAAAAATAATCATTTCTGTAAATAAGCAAAAGCTTTTGTTTTGTTGCAAAAATGTTAAAATTTGATATATACTATTGTTGCAAATAGAAAGCTTGATTCCTTTGAATTCTGTACATTTGTCTGCATTATTTAAAAAAAAATCTGATTGTAAAAACAAATAATGTCCCATCAAAGAAAATACAGAATCTTAAGACATAATTACCACATTTAGGTTGTATACAAAGGAACATTTCTGAAAGCATTACAACAATAAAAGTAAAACTGCATTATTAAGTCAATAAACATTTATAAATAGTCATTTAAAACAATCTCTTTCACAGACAGGAGTAGAATTAGAGCTAGTGGAACAGATGCCTCTGTTGGAGTGGTTTGCAAATAACTATAAAAATTTTGGTAAGTGTTTGTCTATCTAGTTAGACATGCTTTTGTTTACGACAATAAATTAAAAAAAGATAATTTGTGTAACTTATTTAATAGCAAGATGTCTGTATTTCTATGGATGTATGTGGGTGTTAAAATGTAATGTGGACTAATCTGTTATTGCTTACTCAATAAAACTAGACATAAACAAATAAGTAAAAATTATTGAATGCGGCATTAAAACACTATTTAAACTTAAAAAAACTAATTTCTGGTTCCATCCCTAAATGAGGATGTAATTCACCTTGGTCATTTTTTGTGGTCTAAATTGCACAAGATTACCCAATTTGTAATTTAGATACAAAAGGTTCTACACTAGGTGATTCATAAACATTAAGAAAAATTTTAAGTGATGGTTGATAAATAGGAAGTTTGAGGACAGCGTAACTTTGTTATATCACCCTGTTCCTCACATGTTGCCTTAATTAAGCCTAATCCAAATGGTCCATGGTATGTCTTTTTTGGACCAATTACTATTTGAGTGAAATTTATCCCCGTATCGGTATTATTCCTGGAATTTGATTGGTCCGTTACACGTCTTTCCAAGTAATATACCCGGCTCGTTGCTAAGTCATATACCCAGGTGTTGCTAAGCGTTAGTTGCACAATAGTACTCAAGATGCCTTTATATTATAAATGGTAATCGGTTTGTGTCATATATAGGATGATCAAATCTTTAACAAAAGGTCCAAATGTGCTTTATTTTTAACAGAAAAAGAAACAAAAGATATGCAGTTTGACAAACAACGACGTCACACCATTATGACGTCTCTGCAAGACATTCAGCGCCAAAATTTATTTCTTAAACACCTGTTTGAATCCAACAAAAAACTGGTTTTTTCAGGAACTGTAGGGTTCTACCAAAGGTAGTACCCTACACCTTGTACAAAAGCCTCATTTTTATCAAATTTCAATCAAACTTCCTTTGATAATGATGAAAATGTCACTTTAACATCACCCTTTGCGTTGATAAAGTACCTAAAAATCCATTATTTCAAACTAATACCGGGGATAAATTCGTTATATACGTTCCTATCCATAGATATGGAGATTTGAACACCTTCAGCACCCCTTTACACCAGTGTCCAATCTAGAGCGCGCCATTGCGCCATTCCCGCATTTTTTGTTGAATTGACGTGCTTAAAAAACCTCCTGGGTCATTACTGGCGCAACTTAATTTTTAATTGCCTTGAGAAATTCCCCCATAGTCAACAGCTTTGAGAAAGTCCCTTCAAAATATACCGGAAATTTAACTGTATTCGCTGTCCTAAGTACGCTTTTTATCGGTAGCAGGTCGTTCCGTCCCCAGGTCGATCCGGCCCCAGTCGATTCGGCCCCAACTGTTTTTAAGTGTAAAAAGTGAAAAAGTGTTGATTAAAATTAGTTTAATAATTAAATTAACAAAATATGGTATGGTTTTTAATTATATTTAATTGTGTTGTAATTGATTTTAATTGGAAATTGTTAAAGTTTTAATTAAAATAAGTTAAATAATTAAATAAACAAAATAGGGTTTTTAATTAATTAAATGATGATAACAGTTCTGATCAGTGCACATAGGCGTAACACTGTGTGGCGTAATTACCCTTTGATTATTTTTAAATTGTTTGCATAACAACTGGAGGCTTGTATGATTTACTCTGCATCCAAGCTGACTTTAACATCAAAGGTTACACAAAATACAACAATTTATTGATGCTGAACATCAAAAATTTGTGACATTTGTCACAAGTGGCAACATAGGACTTGCAACACGGGGATTACCCAGTTTATGAATGTGAATGTACCGAGACAGTTGATCTAGATGACCTAAATGAGCCCGAGCCAGAGCCACAAGCAGACCTACCTTTGGTTCTACAATTACATGTCCACATAATGAAAAAAGTCTTTATAATATTCCTCAGAAGAGTTAGACTTTAAATTAAAGCAACCATTATCTGTATCATGGTCACAAAATTCGCATGCATACTCGGCAGTCAAAATAGTGAATTCCCGTGTAATACCATATTAACCATACTTAGAAATACTACTTATGAATGTTGTTTTTTTTATATTTTACCTACCTTCTTTATTTTACCTACCTTTGGATTTACTGGGGCCGGATCAACCTGGGGACGGAACGACCAGGGAACGAATCGACCTGGGAGTATGGACGGGGACGGATCGTCTAGAATTTTTTTTATCATGTACAATTAAGCAAGCGTCTAAATCACGTAGACAATATATTATCGATTTTTTTATAACGTGTTGTTCAGGGGTTCATGCTTCAAGATGAAGCGTATTTCTTCATATTTTACTCCAATTGGAGATAAACGTGCAAAAACGGATGAAAATCAAAATGAAGCGGGTACCGCCAACAGAGAATGCGAACAAAGAAGCTGTAGCAGAACAATCGGCGCCGCGGACTGCATCAAGCTCTCAGTCAACATCGAATCCTATCAGTGTCACACGAAAATTTCAGTATGGATGGTTATCTGATATTGAATATAAAGATTGGCTTAATTTTGATAAAGATAAACCAGACATGACATTTTCCATCTGCATAAAAACTAATAAAAGAAATCCTTTCACTACCGGTTGCTGTAATTTTAGAACGTCCACTTTGACGAGGCACAATAACACTCGTTAAAGTGGACATTCTAAAACTACAGCAACCGGTAGTGAAGGGATTTTGTTTTAGCTAATTGAATCATAAGCCTTCCCTTTTTGTCCGGTTGTCCTGTGTCTATATTGGTTTTATTGACCCCTAGCTATAAATTCTGGCCCCTATGGTAAGTTATTAGGGCCAGCATGATCCCCTTAGGCCAAATTCTAGATTGAACACTGGTACACCCTTCGGCTTCGCCTCTGGGCGTACTTGGGGCACTTAAGGTGTTAAAATCTCCATATCTACGGATATGAAAGTATATAACTTATAATATCTGCAATTTTCTTTTTTGGGTGACATTGGTCAGTGTTCCCTTTATAGATTAGTTGTAGTGGGAAGTGTCCAGGCATGGAACAAGTGAATAGTGCCGAAATTGTTGGCAGGTTAGCATGAAGTGCAAATCTAGGTTATAGTATGGTTAAGTCGGGCTATCGGACAGGGAAAATATCTATTTGTCTAATCAACTTTTCCTACAGTTTTCAACCCATATGTCTGAAACTTCACAGAAAGATCGCACATGTATTTAAGTTGTGCACCTGCTATTATGGAAGTGTTTAAGGATTTTTCCCTAATATTCCAGACTTCGGAGCTTAGTCATTTTTCAGAACATTTGCAGAAGATGGTACCTTTTTTGTGTAATCAATGCATTTACCCAAAACCTACTTCCAACAAATTGTAAACCATTCACTTTATTCAGGCACTTGTTTTGCAACCTGGCCATTTCAGAATTTTGTGATTTTTTTTATACCCTCCACAAACTTGTTTGGGGGGTATATAGGAATCGCCTTGTCTGTCTGTCCGTCTGACCACATCCCTTTAAGCGCAACTCCTCTTAAACAGCTTGAAGAAATTTAATGAAACTTAGCATAAAGGAAGGACATTATATGTAGATGTGCATGAAGGATTTTTATTGACCTCAGATATCATTAAGGGGAGATCATTGGACTTGAAAGCGAAGCGGGGGGTATTGCTTTGTGAGCGTGCTCACAGTCCACACTTGTTCATATTAAAACCAGTTATTTCAACCTGCCGTGCCCTTGCAATTATCATTTTTTTCTGATTTGAAATAAATGAGCAGTTTGTTGAATAATTATCAGGGAATTTTTTAGCGCTCGCCACTTTCATCATTGACGAAATCATTTGGAAATTCACGATAGATTTCTAAATCAATTTTGTCACCTGATTTCCAACAAGTACTAAAATTTTTCGTTACAAGTGTAAAACGACGTATTTATGAGCCCAATACCAATTAACAGGAAATTTAATTATTTCACCTCGATAGTTTTTAAACAGCAGGTGTCAATCGTTGAATCGATGTTTTTACAGGTAATCCGATTAACATGATTAAGTGGTGCTGCTAGTCAATATACGCAAACAAAAGTGTGGTAGATCGTACTGATGGGCACAGACTTCCACCTTTTGATTAAATATGTAATTCAAATAAAAATTGCAAAGATTTTGCATATTTAAATAATTTTTCGTATGTTTTCTGGTTTCAAATGGATTTGTGAACATCCGAGATATGTCTAATTACCGATTACTATGATATTTCACCAGCACAATTAATGCATGCTTCCGAGCAGATGCTTATACGGCTCATCCGATAAAGTGACTAAAGCCCTCAAAATCCTAAAAAATTCCCTGAATTATGATTGTATTGTTTAAGATTAATTAGTTGTTCTTTTGATATTTAAACAGACAACTCGGTAAGATGTCTAGTTTAATTGTGACACATGAAATATAAAACCCTAAAAGATACTTTAATGCACTTAAGAAATTATTACCATTTGTCTACTTAGAGCATAATTCCTTTTCATATTGAATATTGCTAATTTTTGTCTGGTTTCAATGGACTACAGTAAAAAGTAACAATATCCTTATTTGGAGTCTTGTTCCACTCATTCAGATACACATGTATAATTTTTTTTATAGATTTACTTAATGTGTACTGTATAATATGTGATACATGTATGTTATACATCTGTACAATTATTGTTTTAACAGGAGCAACATTAGAAATTATCACAGACCGATCACAAGAAGGAGCTCAATTTGTGCGAGGTTTTGGAGGAATAGGGGGTAAGATTACATGGCATAGTTGTTTGATCAACTTTTCCCCCTTTTTTATGTTGATACATGTTTACATTGAATTGGTAGTTTGATGTTATTTGTGATGTCATTTTAGTACAACAGCTGGACCATAAATCAAATGAGTTCCAAGTGTTGTTTTAAAAAAAAAAAAAATTTTTTTATTCTATGGGTTTAACAAGCTGTATCGTTGCCACCATTACGTTTAAAAGAAAACGGAATGCTCTGAAGAGCACGGAACCAGGACAGCTTTCACACTGATAGTAAATGAAATGGTAGTCTGAAAAAAAGTTGATGATGGTAAAACATTTTAGTTTTTCAAAACTGTTTAATATAGTAATTAAATTGAAGACTTTTATTTTGCAGGCATTTTACGATATCAAGTGGACTTCCAAGTTTTAGATCCACACCTGGATGAAATGTTTGAAGATTTTGATCTGGACGATTATTAAATGCCTTGTACAGTTTCAATTGATATGGAGCCACACTTTACTGCCACAAAATGTTCAGTGGCTATAAAATCCGATAGAGCAAATACAACCAACTTTCTCTCCATGATGACTGATTTTCAGACCTCCAGACATTCCACTGGAATTTGTAGTGATGAGCAGTTAGTGTATCTAGCAGGATACTTGCTATTTGTCACATGTATTTAATTACTGACCAGCTATTGGTTTTCTATTTATTTAGATTCCTAGTCCCTAAAATTGTAATCTTATTAATTTTGCAAAGTTTTAATTGAGGGACTTGTAAACATTATAACATTTCAACCAGAGTTTTCTGTAAGCATTTAATGTTTGGGAACTTCTGGATGAAATCAATTGAAAGCTCTTGTCTTTCATTATTTCTAAATGTGAAAGATTTATAGTTGTTCTTTTAATTCAAGGTAATACACAAGTTCATTTTTATACCCACCTTGTACAAAAGATTAAATAAAAATAAGAAAAACTGGACACCATGAAATAGCTGAAAAATTGCTGAAAGTGGCGTTGAACACCATTTAAACAAACAAAACAAAAGATTAAAGCAGATTAAGAAGGGACATCATCTACATGTACATGTCAAATATTAATATATTTAATATGATTAGAAGAAACGAATCAATGTCTATGATTTTTTGTGATGTTTTATGTAATAAAAATTTCAGATAAATGGTCCATGAAAGGGTTTTTTTTCAGTATTAATTAGTTGAGAAGTGATAATAATTTGAAATTGGTCTGATTGACATATTTTGTTTTTGTGGAAGAAAAAAACGGGACTTCGTCACTTTGTATAAAAAAACTCTGGAAAATTTCAATGTACAATCAAAGAAGTGATTAAATGATTAAATAAATTTATATTGTGTTAAGATAGGGATTTTTGTATCAGTGTATCTAAATTTATCAGACAAGAATTCAGTTATGTAAACGCGTAGAAGAATTTTGTCTTTATTCATACACATTCTGACATGGGCATGATAAGAACTGCTTTGCATTTTTATATTCAAGTATAAAAATATTTTTAACATGATATTCCAGTTTTTCCCCCAATGTTTACTTATACAATGTAATGCTGAAGTAACGACTTGATCAATTCTGTTTACAAAATGTAACAGCTGATGTTTTGACTATTTTAGTTTTGTTGTAATTAAAAGAAACATTACAATAATTGGGTGATGCACTTTTCTTCTAATTCCTTCTGGGATTTCCTTCTGTTCATGATGAAGTAGACAACATAAGAACGTTGAAATTAATATGTGGTGTTTTTATTATTCTATCAACACATGTCAGAAGTATACTTTTTACAAATATGTTTTCTGTCTTTCATCATGACTGCTTAATTTTTATGCTTGCAACTAATAGTTTAGATCATATTTTTTGCCCCTGTCCTTTGTCCAAACCCATGTTTTCCACATTTATATAAGGTTTCAGCTCTAAATATTTTGGTAAAAATGGATTGCTACTGTTTTGAAATAGCGGTTTCTGTTGCCCTGTGGTTATGGTAGTTTTAGCCATCGACTGATAATTACCTGCATGACCACACTTGAGTTGGGATTGACAAGGTATGTTTAACTCCAACCTCATTCATTTAGCAGTTTTCCTGCCAGTCAGAACTTGGGCTTCCTCACCCAATTAAAAATGAAATGCCATAATATAGCTCGAGGTTTAAAACCTCAACAAGGCATTACAGTAAATTTGTAAATACTACATTCTTGGCAGACACTTTTTACAAGTTGTTATTTTTATAATTATAAATTTATTACATTGCATGAATATAAATTTGTCTTGTTCCCTTTTAGCTCACCTGGCCAAAGGCCATGTGATCTTATGCCATCACTATTCGTCCGTCGTCTGTCCTCTGTAAACAATTTCAACAATCTTCTCCTCTGAAACCACTGAACCAATTTGACTTAAACTTTGCCAGAATGATGTATGGCATGTTGGCAACAAACATTCCTCATTTTGAATGGATTCAATAAAAAACATGGCCACTGTTAAAAATTAGAACATGGTACAATCACTTAAAATATCTTATAACTCAAAAATATCAGATAGGAAAAATCTGATGGGTCTTAGGCTCTTCAGAACCAAAAATCTCCATTTATGCCAGTATAAAATTGAAAGTTACTGGACTTTTTTTGCCTTTATAAATCGGGTAAGCAATACATGCTCTTGAGGGCCTCTCGTCAAAGAAGATTTTACAGCACTCTTCCATTCACGTTAGAAAAATTATTTAATAAATACAAAAAAAATAATGCGTCTAATTGTGTCATCAGTGAGTATTGTAAAAAAAACTTGAGCTTTACAGTAAACTGTAGTTTTTTTGCATTATACATATTTTTCTGTATAAATTATAATGTAAGCACTCGACACTACAGTAACTTACTAGCTTGTCTTGCTTTATATTGTAGAGAGAAGTTGGGGTACTAGTCACTTGATTTTAAATTTTGTTGGTAATAGTCAAGTATTTTTCAGACTACCATGTAAATCAGAAATATATACAACAATCTTTGTTTATAAGTTTGACACGATGTTAAATGACCTTTTAAAAAACAATGCGAGTACCCTTTTTAAAAAAGTATATGAATTTTTGCAACTTTATTACAGATCTGTTTGTACAGTAAGATATTATTAAATCTTACAACATGCCAAGTAAAGTTGAGTTTAAATAGGCTGATATCTAGCCTGTTTGTGGCCAATAAAACAGGTTGTAAAGATGAATGTTTGTTATTTTTAGTTGACGGGCATTTGGAGGATATGACAGATAAAAAAAAAAAAAAAAAAATCTGAGATAATTGTAATATATACTCACAAACTAAAGAAAGTTTGAAGGACTTGATGTGAAGTTTGTGAGTGAGTTGCCAGATTTTACACATTGATAATTCCTAAAACACGAGTGTTTAATCATTATAATTCTCATAAAAACTCATTTCAATTTTTAAAAGCTGCAAAACAAGGAAACCCATCTAGACCTCAAAATGTATCTAGGAAAGAGTAGGAACATACAAACATGCATAGTATCTTGGTTCTGTAGATATTAATAAAACAACAACAATTTTTATATTATAATTTATTTGAAATCTCAATTGATTTAATTAGAAGTCATTGTGACCGACAAAGCATTGTTGCCTCTCCCTTAATGTATGCAAGGAGGATGCCATTTTGTTTACATTGGATACTGAAAGTAGTCTGCTCAGAGGAAATATTGATTTATAAATTATTTGAGATGACATAATTAAAAGTGTATTTATCCAATCAAAACACTTGTTAAAACATAATGTACAGCATCAATAGAATTATTTGAAATTTAAGAAATTGCTAATTTCTAAATGTATATTACATTATAGCTGTTATGCTATCATTTCCTTTTTATCCCAATAAGTTTTAGATGAAACAGTTTATAAATTATGTATATATAGTTAATCTAACTCGCCAATAAAAGAAAAAACAATTTCAAAGGTAGAAAGTATGTAAGCTAGTTGTTTCTACAAATTTTGGGTTCCTGTTTATTTCTGATATGCCTACTACAACTTTGAAATCTAAAATCAAAAACGTGTTAGAATCTTAAAATATTGCATTTCAAAATATCAAAATACATGTTAGTGTGTTCGCATTTAAACCTGGACACCATGATATAGCTGAAAAATTAATGATAGTGGCATTAAAAATAATTCAAATGTTTTCCAGACATTCGATTGGTATATAACTTTGAAAAGATTCCACAGGTGAGAGAAATGATGTGAGTATGGACTTGGTAGGTTACTAAATAAAAGTCACTGAATAGGCGCGCAAGAGCTGCATTTTCTTGACACTTGACAAAATTGTCATATTTGAATTGAATCATCTATTCCGGTAGAAAGAAATTGTTACAGCTCAATTTCAATATCTTTTTTGATTCGGAAAATAGCTGTTGCAGAGTATGCCAGGTATTACCATCTTGAACTTGTTACACCCCTGCAAACTTTTTTTTTGGGGGTGGTGGGGGGGGGGGGGTAATATAGGAATTGCACTGTCTGTCTGTCCACATCCCTTGTAAGCGCAACTCCTAATCCGCTTGGTGAAATTTTATGAAACTTGGCATAAAGGTAGTACATTATATGTAGATGTGCATGAAGGATTTTTATTGACTTCGGATATCATTATGGGGAGATAATTGGACTTGAAAGAGGAGCGGGGGTATCGCTTTGTGAGCGTGCTCACAGTCCACACTTGTTAAATTTAGTTTTTAAGCTCTTCAATAAATGATTTTGTAGGCCTTCCATAATTTTTGTTGTAAGCACCATCGACCAGTCTTAATTAGATGAATAGCATGTTTGCAAAACCTTCGATGTTAAAAAAAGGTAGGAAAACCAATCGGTCACAAAATGAAAACAGTAAGAAAGTGACCGATACACCACAAATAAACCAAAAAAAAGTATTAATAAAAGCAGTGTGCTCGGAATAAGTAAGCAGTGCATGTCTCTATTTTATTTTTATAAGTACAGTGCAGGTCTCCAGATTGTGCTTTTGATGACAAGCTGCAATATAATCTTGATAGTAAACTAGAATTCAGTAAGTAAAAACCGGAACCAATAAATCAATCACAAAGCACCAAGCAATGCAGACAACTTCTGGATATATGCAATGATAGCTCATTAGAACAAGTAGTAATGAATCCAACTCGCATTACAGACGCATCTGAAACAACCTTAGACCTGTTCTTTACAAACAACAGCACACTTGTAAACAAGGTAGAAGTAATTCCGGGTATATCTGATGACGAAATAGTTTACATAGAATCTAGTCTTAGGCCAGATAAGATAAAAAAACAACCACGAAAGATATATTTGTACAAAAAAGCTAATACTCAACTTATTAAACAAAATATTACAAAAATTGATCTTGAAAATAAACATACACATGAGACAATAGATGAAATTTGGAATGAATTTAAAAATAAAGTTCTTGATACAATTGAAAAGGCAGAACCATCTAAATTGATTAACAACTCTAAAAAACGACTGCCATGGATAACCAGCGATATCAAAAAAATAATTAGAAAGGGAGACAAACTGTTTAAAACTATGAAGAAACACCCATCTGATAAAGTGATACACCAGTACAGAGAGATAAAAAAGAACATACAAAAAGAAACTAGAAAGGCTTACTGTTCCCATTTAGAACATATCATATGCTATGACGAAAACAGACACGACACAAAAGCAGAAGAAGTTTTGGAATTGCATAAAAAAAATTAAAAAAGATAATTCTGGAGTTGCACCATTAAGACAGGAAGGCATGGTCATAGACAACACAAAACAAAACGCTGAGATCCTGAATAAACAATACCATTCTGTTTTCACAGTGTCTAATAACAGTCAATCTGACACACTACCTCAGCTAAATAACAATTTCCCTTGTATGCATAACATCACAGTCACTGAAGAAGGCGTTAAAAAACTATTATTTCATATCAGTAAAATTATGTTTGTTTTAATTGGATAAAACAAGGTCAGCTGGTATTAATTAATCAGCAGTAATTTGACGTGAGGGCATTATCACGCCGTTATCACGTCGTGGTAATGCCCTCTCCAGTAACAAGCAACATAAACTGTTTTTTTAAATATAGATATGTAAATTTGCAAGTAGTGTTGAAATGACAGTTCTGCCCCACAAGGGAAAAGTCTGCTTGAAATCCGAAAAAATCAAGGTTTTGTGCAAACGATCAAGCCCATACAAAACCATGACACAGGAATCCGAAATTGAAATAACACCTTAGAAATGGGGAAAGATAAGGTAGATACAATGAACACTGAAACAGTAGGTTGCAGTCTTGCCCAACTCCCCCCACCAGTATGCGAAGAGGTTGAGCTTACCCCCATCGAAGAGGAAGATTCTTACTCCAGGGAGGAGGTGGATGAAGATGAGGACGAATACTTCGAATACAGCGAAGAGGACGAGGATAAGGCAGAAGAAGAAGACTTGTTCTGTGAAAGTGACTTCATAAGCGAATACGTCTTTCAGGAAAAAGTGATGACGAAGCTAATCAGGGAAGCCAGAAGATGGGAGGACCTGACCACCTGTGTAATCTTTAAGATAATGGAGGTGGATGAATGGTGGAACGAAGGAAAAAGAAAATACATCCTCACCCTGAAAAACGTAAAAGGAAAGACATGCAAAGTCTGGGCACCCCACGAGCTCAACAATGACTATGAGCATGACTTGAAAGGAATGTTCATTCGGAGCACGGGATACAAGCTGAGCAGTCAATATTATGCCTCATACGATCTGGTGAGGAAATGAGGGGTGAAATGAAGGGTGAAAAAAAAAATTTCTCGATCCAAACGGATCGGGAAATTTGACTGAAAGGAATCTGAATGAAATGGGAGAGATAGGAGCGAATGGAATAACACAACCTACGAGGCATGCGCATCCAGTTCTTCACTAAATAGGGTAGAAGGTTGACGCAACTGATCCTTTTCATCGTAGTAGCTCTTCAGACAGATTGCAGGAGCACCGTCTTCACCGGCCAGCTGGGACTTGTAGGATCGGGCTAATCGCACGGTATCTTGATGCTTCTTTTTCTTCTTGGCGACTCGGCGTGAGATCAAGGAAAATACTAAGGTACCGGTGGCACATAGGCAGGCTAGGGTTCCAAGGGGGATGGATGCCACAATACCTACGCCAGTCAGGGCAGATCCTATGGTACCACTAGTCAGCAGTAGACTGCCCACGGAACACCCACCCTGTGCAATGGAGATGACCTTATCCAAACGGTTATAGATTCTCAAGGCATGCTCATACCTCTGGATCTCTGAGGTGAGTTCTTCTTCCATGCGTGCGATACGACTGGCATCGATTTCATCCATTTATTTATAAGAGCATGCCGAGCAAGGGGATATTCTTAAATGGACTATCGGGTCCTAAGATCAGACCGGAGCCATCGTGGAACTGCCGACCATGCTTCAAGTAGAACCCATCCCTCTGGACGATTCGTGCGGTCGAAGGCTTCAGGTAGAGTCCACCCCCGCTGGGTTGCACGGTGCAGATGCATCCGCCGCGTTTCAAGTACAACCCCGAACCGACTGCTTTGGATATGGCGGCATTACCTAACCCACTCAAAGCTCCAATGCCTAGGGCGGGCAATACGGTCTTCGTGATCATGGGAAGAGCCCTCGCAGCTAGCCCGGCCAGCAGGGGTAGGAAACCTCCTACCTTCTGCACGTTCGCCTTCAACTGAGAGGTGCTCATCTTCAGAGTCATACCACCGGTACCCTTCTGCAGGAGCTTGGAGATCTTTTGGATCTGCTGCGTGGTGAGCATCATCTTGTGGTCGCCTTGCAAGTTCGCGTGGGACAAACGAATGGTGATCGGGCAGCCTTTCTTCACAGCCCGCTGGAGCTTATCGGCCTGACATTTCGTCAAGCTCAAACTGTATTCGGAGTAACTCATTTATTTATACTTCGCGAAGATGAAAACGGATGGTGAGATTCTCACCCCTGAGATCGATGGGGGTGCCGTTCTGATCGGTGAGATGAGTCTCCATACGATTGATGGTTCGCAAAGTCACGGGCAAGTACACTAGATTTTGGGGGGTCTGAAGGATCTTCATGCCTGGGTCCACGTCGGGGAAGAAACTGTAGATGGTGGACTGCTGGGTTCCGTTCACGTAACTTCCATGGATGATGTCGCTATTCACCAGAATGCTGTTGATGCTGATGATGTTGACGATGAGATCTCCCTCCGTGTAACCGTTCGTGCCTCGGTCATAAGCGTAGACCTTGCGCCCTAAGCCCAGCACGGTGTTGATGCTGTTTTCGACGTCGAAGTCCACTTGATAATCTCTGGCGAGGGTTAGAGTGGCTCTCAGCGTCGCGCGGTTGGCGTCGAGAATGATCTTGGTCTTGTGACCGTTGAGACGCAGTTGACGCTGAATCTCATTGTTGATGTCTTCAATGCCATAGGATCCGGTACTCAGTGCGATGGGGAACCAGTTGACACCACCGTCCGCGGAGTAGCGGAATGAATTGTTACCCGCATGGATATTGGGAAAAGAGTAGTACGTCTCCAGATTGACCAAAGCCATCTCGTAACTTTTCCCCTCGCTCAGTTGCAGGGGTGGGCTGAATTGGGTGAGAATCCGACTTTGGTTGTCGGACACAATGAAGGAAAACCCCTGCTTAGGGGCAGTGTTCTCGACGATTCGCTGTAGCAAGGATTGATCCATTTATTTATACTAGAATACGACGCTTATCTTCTGGCCGTCGGACTCGAACTGAAGAATCCTATCAGAGATTACGAGGGCGAACGCTTGAGTATTGGCTGGCACGTTACGCTCGAATTCGGCGCGGACCTGAATGTCGACCGTAGACTCTTTCAACCGCTCGGACTGATGACTTACGTCGATGACGAACAGTGGGTACAGGTCGATGTAGTCGTTGGGTGTTATGTTGCAGTTACTGTGGCGAGGATCCATGTTGTAGTAATTCTTCCGGAAATCTGCCGCGTTCTTATAGAGTCTAGCGGTCCGATTTTGGGTGAAACATTCATTAAAGTCTACGGCGGGGTAGCGGTCAGCGTTGAGAGTGACGTAGATGTTTCGCAAGCGACAGTGGTTGAACACGGCAGCATTTTGGGTCTGGTCGTTGCTCTTGCCGGTTTGAAAGGCCACGATGACGTATCTGGGTTTCTCTCGACCGCTCTTGGCTGTCAACCGCCAGTTGAACTGAGACGTTTCGGGGACGGCTATGGAATCGCACTGTCGCATTCGGAAACCGCAATCGATTTTACCCTTGCTCTGGATGGTCTTGTACAACCGCAGTTTCTCCTGATCGGAGGGGGTGACGTGGGGAATGAACCAGGAGATCTTACTCAGGATGATTCTTGCCGGGTCATTGACGGCTGCAGCCCTCAGAACGGCATTGGCATCCGAATCGCGCACGAGAGACAGTTCATGCTTGAACCCGTACACGATCTTATCGTAGTCGTCCGCAAAGCCGAAGATGTGCTTCAGGGGAATGGCGAAGGAGAACGACCCCTTGTTGGCAGGTTTGACGATGGTATACCCGTGACGAATTGCAAAACCGTAGTTCTCTGCGGCGGCGATAGCGGTGGAATCCTTGAACCACAGTTGGTTGAGACCTTGAGATTTGGAGAAATCGTCGGGATAGGTCAGCATCCCTAGCATGGTGGTGGCGATGCCAGGGTCGTTGATGTGCTCGATCTGTTGACCGGAGAGCCTGTAAGTGATGGTTCGAAACAGATACATGATACCGTTGTGGTCGAGCGAGACGAGATCCGCATTGGCATAGGCGGTCCCATCATTCTTCTGGAGCCTTCCTTCCACCAAAAGGTAACTCTCAGCGGGATGAAGGAAGAGATCCTGGGTCTCAATATTGATGCGTATTTCAGCACCGGCGTTATTCAGTTGAGCCCCGGCTTGAGGTTCGTATTCGTGGACTTGATATTCCTGGAGGCTTTCATCGAAAGCTAGGGGTTCGACGATGTCGAGACATGATATATTTATTTATAGCGGCGGACGAAGTCGTGAATTGTGGCAATACCACTTCCAGAAATTAGATCGTTCAGCCGGGCTTGCTGATGGGGGTCATCGTGGAATTATTTCCCGAGATCAGATTGTTCAACCGAGCTTGCTGATGGGGAGTCATCGTGGGGTTACTTGGCTTGACGAGGTTGCGAGGTTTGGAGGTCGCCTTATCGATCATATAGTCCACAGCTTTGGAGGCCCCCTTTTCAACCCCTTTCAGGGCGGCATTGGTGGCGGCGCTCATGGCCTTGCTTCCCAAGGTCTTCGCGGCTGAGGAGGTGAATATGCGTCCGGCCAAGTTAGCGACCGTATCGAATAGCCCCCGCCCGCCGACGGCGTATTTTCGGCGATATCCGTGCTTAATCAACAATGGCATCGTATATTTATTTATAGGAGAAGGCTGCGATGGAGTTCTCTGTAATAGGAGTCGTCGATGTGACCGAACGTCCTCATAGCATCGAGGATGGCCACCATCTCGTTGCCCACCCCATTATAACCAGCCTTATAGGCGGCGGCGCAAAGTTCGAGGCGATCTATCAACGAATCGAGGTCTTTCGGTAAGAATACCGTTTGGAGTCCGGAGCCATGTCTGTCTTGTCGGTAGAGATGAGAAACGATCTCCTTCCATTTGTAACTTCGGCTCGACTTGGGGGTCCGCGAGAGAACGGAGTTTCCTTGGTACATGGCACCCGAGGTTCGCAGGATATCTCCATAGGTCATCAAATCTTCGGGATCGAACGAGTCTGGGCGCTTCTTGACAATGAGCTCCCAAAGACCGGGGGTTCCCTTGTGGCGCACGCCATCGACGAAGATATCATCTCCATCGAAGGTGACGGGCCGACTTCCAATCATGATGGTATCGTCCTCTACCCTCAATCCAAAGGTATGGTCGGCCGCTGGAGTCATGCTGAGCTGCAGATACTGAGTCGCCCGGGGGCCTAGACGGGTGTCTTGAGGTGGTTCAATGGCTAATGGATGGGCTAAATCGGTTGGGGGGAGTAGCGCAGGCATCGGCGCAGGTAGTTCCTCGATCGTTTTAGTGATCTGCGAGGCCGCTTCCTTTTGAGCTTCCACCACGGGCTTGAACATCCTGGCGAGGTCGCGGTCGAGTCCGATATTGTCGAGGCGATGCTGCATATTGCTAGTCTGAATACTTCGCTTGAGATCCTGCAATTCCCTAGCGAGCGCCTCACGTTGCTTGGGGTCGGTGATCTTAATGAATGTCATTTATTTATAGCGTTGATCGCTGTTGAACGCCCCCGAGCGTTTGGTCCAACGCCCCTAAGCGTTCGAGAGCGTTCGACGGAACGTCCCTAAGCGTTTAACGGAACGCCCTCCAACGCCCCTAAGCGTTCGAGAGCGTTTGACTATCGACTGCCAGCGTGGAGGAAGCTGATAAGGGTCGATTCCTTGAAGGATTCAAGTGCCTTCTGCATTTATCGCTACCCGGCTGGCATGGGAATGTGCATTGGTGTCCACGGGCCGTTTTGACTGAACATGGAGGTTGGAGGGATCTGGCAGGGTTTCTCACCCCGTTATGGCGACGAGCATTCAGTGTATCAAAATCTGCTTCATCGAACATAGGTCTCGTTGACTCCATTCCACACTTCATACAGTAAGATGACTTTGTGTTCGGTGACCATACCATTTCATGAGGATGACCACACTCCATACAGTAAGATGACTTTGTGTTCGGTGACCATACCATTTCATGAGGATGACAGAGACTCTCTCTGAGTTCCGCAGGTATCGACTGGCAGAAGCCGCAGAGTGGGTATACATCGCTGGGGTCTCCGATCTCCGTTCGGCACTCGCACCTATTCTTGAGGTAATCCTCAAACTCCCACTTAAACTCAGGGGCACCTAAAGGACTCTTCAGCATGATCTGTAGCTCGACGGTGGATGGTGGTCTACCTAACTCCAGCTCGATCTGCTCCACCCAAGATTCGTACTTCAGCAGTATATGATTAAGCAAAAAGATAGGTTCCAGCTTGATCATGCGCTCCCTCTGCTCGATCTGATCCATCAAAGATTCGTGGTTCATGATTTTATCTTAGACTAAATAGAACTCTTCTAATTTGTATCGATATTTTCCAGCCGCCTTGGGACTCGTGAGGTCGATGGTCATGAATCCGTAAGGTTCGGACCAGCAGCGGTCGCAAAGGACGTCAAACTGCTCCTTGGTGAGGTCATTGCAGTGATCGCGACCGATGTGCTCGCGGTTCATAGCATCTTGCTCGAAGAGGCAGATGAAGTTGGTATTTTCACGGATCGATTGCCGGGGCAGCTTGAAATAGTTTTGGCAGAGGTAGAAGCAGTCCACGTTGTTGTGACGACCTCTCACGTAGTAATCTTCACACTTACTCTGCTTGCTCATCATCAAGTCGTCGAAGATCATGAGATTCTTGCGGGTGGGATCGAGTTCGCGGGGGTCTGGCACATCGTCTCCATGCTCAAAGAAGAAGGCTTCGATACCGCCAGGGTTAGGCGATGGATTCAGTACTTCCACCACATCGATCAATGGGTAGGGGCACCTATCCTTGATGGAGAGTATTTCTCGGATATCGTCCTTTGAGAATCCATTTTCCAGCGCCCGCCGCAGCAGCTGGTAGATGGGTTGGTGGAGCGATTTTCCGAAGACGTATAGTCGATCGTAGTCTAACCACCCTTCGCGCAAGAGGAGGTTATTCAGCAGCGTCGTCTTGCCGCAGTCCGACTTGCCTATGATTAAGCCTCGAATTGATCGCTGTGGGAGAAGGTAGTGATTGCACCTGGTCGAGGTGGACTCGTTATACGAAATATCTTCAACGTCCATTTTTATATATAAATGGGAATGTACTGTTTGAAGTGCAAAACGAAGACCGAGACGAATAGCCGCGGAGTGATCCCGACCAGCAACGGACGACGGAGGAAGGTGGGTATCTGCGCCGTATGCGGTTCTAGGAAATCTCAGTTCATCCGGTCCGTGGAGGGTACTGGGTTCATGAACCACCTGATCAACCGACAACCCATAGAGATGCACCTTCCAGGCCACAATTTCACCGGACCTGGGACCAACCTCGCCAAGCGGCTGAACGCCGATGGTACCACCAAGGATTGGTCGAAACCCATCAATCGAGTGGATGAGGCCGCGTATCACCACGATCTCTGCTACGCCAAGCATAAGGATACGGCCTCGCGCAACTCCATCTGCGACGCGACCATGCTGGCCTCCCTCGATGCCATTTCCGACCCCACCGCACGCGAACGCCTGGACCGTAGCATCGTCAAGCCCATCATCGGTACCAAAGCGCGATTTGGATTGGGGGTTAAAAAAAACCCCATGTCTGGTCGGACGAACTAGCCGAGGAACTGCACAAGCCAATCCGCCGCAAATTTCAGAAGCGTCGCGTGGTGGTGGGTGGAATAGATGCAACCTGGGCGGCCGATCTCGTGGATATGAGTGCCTTTTCCCGAGACAACAAAGGCCATAAGTTCATCCTGAGCATCATCGATGTCTTCTCCAAGTATGGGTGGCTAGTGCCGCTCAGGGATAAGAAGGGGACTACGGTGCGCGACGCCTTCCAAGCGGTCTTCAAGTCTCGCATCCCCAAGAAGCTATGGACGGACAAAGGAACGGAATTCTACAACAAGGAGGTGAAGGAGCTTCTCCAGAAGCATGACGTCGAGCTCTACTCCACCGAAAACGAAGAGAAGTCGAGCGTCGTGGAGCGTTGAAACCGTACCATGATGTTCAAGTACTTTTCCGCCAACTCCACGCGAACCTATATCGATGTGCTAAGCGATCTGGTTCATCAGTATAATACCACCAAGCACCGCTCCATCAAGTGTACTCCCTATGCCGCCAGTCAGAAGGAGAACGAAACCAAGGTCTTCTGGAACCTTTACGGAGATCTCCCTTCCATGCAACCACCGCGATTCAAGGTTGGTGATAAGGTTCGAATCACCAAGAAGAAGGGCGTGTTCGAGAAAGGATATACTCCACGCTGGACCGAAGAAGTCTTCACCGTATCCACGGTCTTAGGAACGCAACCGCCCACGTATCGTCTCAAGGACCTCAACGACGAGGAGATTCAGGGATCTTTCTACGAGCCTGAGCTCCAGAAGACCACCCAGGAACTCTTTCGCATCGAAAGGATCTTGCGGCGACGCACCCGGCAAGGAGAACGGGAAGTCTACGTCAAATGGCAAGGCTATCCCAATACGTTCAATTCATTGGTAAAGGCTTCCGAGCTCCAATAGTTCTTCGATTTTCCAGTCCCTGGAGTTGGGGACTAGAGAAGCGGAGGAGGGGTCAACCGATCCTGCCGGGAGTAGGAGGCTTAAACTTCACGTACTTTTCAAGAGCTTCAATCTTTTCCTGCTTATCAACCATCTGCTTTTCGAGGGTTTTATATCAGATTCTACAGCGTTTATCTTCTCCTGCATGGTTAAGGCTAAATCCTGCCAGTTCTTTGCATACCAGCCATTCGTCACGGGATCCTTGGAGTCGGTTCCCTCGGGAAGGTTACGAATAGCATGGCCCTGCATATCTATCGCGCCGGTCATCTTACCACCGATCGTGGGCAGGCACTTTGCCACGTCTTTCTCGATGCCATTCAAGCGTTTCTCCTTATCCTCGAGCACTTTCAAGACCTTGTCGATCTTTGCCGCGAGCTCAGCGATATCCTTCTGATCCTCTTTCAATTGCAGATTGACCCAGTGCCTCGTCGCAGCGTCCGACCCCTCTCGCGGTGCCCCCAGGCCGGTGATGCAGTTGTCGTTCATATCGAGATCTTGGGACCAGACCAATGCGCGTTTTCTCGAGTGAGATCCGAATTTGTCCATTTATTTATAGCGAGAATATCACGTCATCGAACGATCTACCCTCCGACAGCATCTTCAGTACGTAGAGGCAAAAGTGACCGCACACCACGTCCCCGCGATGCTGCAGCTCATCGGTGTTGTATTGGATCTTCGGACGCAGATAGTCGACCATCTCGTCGGGCGGAGGCAGACCGTAAGAGTCGAAGTAGACCTTGAGTCCTCCGCGCTTGTGCCAGCAGGTTCAGTGCGTTCCGGGACCTTGGAAGTCATCGTGGTTCAAGATGCCGCATTCATTAGCTCGTGGCGCAGTTGGTAGGGCATCTCTCATGAATACCCCTCTGAATCGATGGATCCCTAGGGCCGAGGCAGCTTCTTCAAGCTCTACATTTGAGAGGGGTTTGAGTGGGAGAGTTAAGTAGTAAACTCGTACGCTGCTCATTTATTTAGATTCGATAGTGACCGTGCGCGAGGGTGTGGACCCCGTCAGGCAGAATGTGTCGCTTATCATCGTTGGCTGAGAGAGATTTCTTGCAATAGGCCATGGTGAATATCTGATGGAGCCGGCTTCGGATGAGGTTCATCGAGCGGTACGTCTCCTTGCCGGTGTCTAGGCACTGCTTGTAGTCTGCGAAGGTCAGTTCAGACTCAACCACATCTTCTTCACGCCTTTGGCTCTCTTATGCTCCTCAAAATCTACTTTGAATGCATAGGCCTTTGGCCGGATTCCCACGTACTCAGTCATCGGTCGGCCTGCGCACTCATCCTTGAACATGCCGATCACCTTCTTGTTCACGTCGGCTGGGATCCCGGAGGCATGGTTCGCAGCGTAGTTGGAGGTATCGAACCACTGATGTGCGCTCGTCGCCATATCTTTGTATACGTCCGCCGTCTGAATGTCACAGATCAAGCTGTCCGTGTCGGTGTAGCAGATGCTGGCCCGGTCACCGTACGTTGGCTTGAGGTAATCGTAGACGAAGTCGGTCATCAATGTCTTCGATAGCTCGAGAATGGAGAATCCAAGGTAGATTGGTTTGTCGAAGACCAGTTTCGTGCGATGTAGATGCACTGCAGCCAGATCCGCGTTGAACTCCGTCCTGCGCTTGAAGTTGGGTCTCGCTACCAATTTCCTGGCTACCTTCTCACTGTTGACTAGTCGCACGTCCACCCTGTTCCGAATGTTCTCCATGGTTTTCCCGAACACGGCATTGTTCATGAGTTTGAAGAACTCCTTCTCTAAGGTGGTGGCAGCAGCAGCCCGGCACTTCGTATTCTTCTCGACGTACTTCTTCAACCAGGGGCTTTGCGTGAACAGGATGGCTCGATGGATTTTCAGCTTCATCCCCCTGGCGAGGTACTTCTTCAGATTCACATAGTGAACCACGTATTTCTCCCGGTCGTGGAGGTTGGCCACCAGTTTTCTTACTCCATTGATCTCCACGGATTCCGGCGCCAGAGGGTAATCGTTATGATGGTCGTGGAGCTCCCTGGGGTACTCGAGGTCCACTTCCAGGATGTAGCCTTTTGTATCCTCCTCACCGATCGTGCTAAGATCTGGAACCTCCGAGGGATCCTTCCACTTGAAGTCTCCCGTGGGTAGAGTTCCACTCATCGCCCATCCGTAGAGGTTGTTCGCGTCCAGGTACATGAGGTAGTTGGTCGGCTTACTTGGGTCGTGCCCCGTCACGTAGGGATTGTTCGCTCGGGCATATCTCTTTGACGCCATAGTGAGACCTCCTCGAATGCCCTTTTCGATCATGAGTAGCATATCAGGATCGGAGATCAGATCTAGTTGGATGGCGCAGACCTTGAGTGCTGCATCATAGGCAAGCCCTGGTGCGGTGTAGTAGTGCGCCGGGTCGAGTCCATAATGCTTCAGGCAGATGTTGCGGAAGTTCTCGAAAACATCAGTGAGCAAGATCACGTCCGTCTTCAAGTATAGGTCATGGTACTCCCGCATGGTCGAGATTCCCCAATCCCTCCAGACCTTCTGAGCATGGGCATAATCAGCGTCACTGATGTCTTCCTTCGTGAGCGCGCTATAGAAGTCCTTCTTCGTCGGCAGTTGGGTATCCTGGAGCCTCTCAAACTTATCCATGTAATCATATGGATATACTCCCTTACGTAGCAGTAGATCCAGATTGTCGACCTTCTGCACCTTCGCCGTGAGTGGGATGTCATATCCTTCATCCATCTCCTTGACTGTGAAGGTAATGTCCGCTCCAACGACCTGCTTCACTTTCTCGCTGCAGCCTTGGAGGGTTTCAGTCAGTCTGGTGTGCGTCATCTCGTTCTTGTGAATCATCAATCCATCAAAAACGAGCGCTCCCACTTCGATTCCTTGTTCAGTCAGGTAATCGAAGGCTGCCATCAAGGCCTTGTTTTCCAGGGAGCACGTGACGTAATTCACGGTGGTTCCCTTGATGTTGTAGTCTGTGAGTCGCCTTTCCTTGGATTCGCGGGCAAGCTTATGTAGGTCCGGGTTCAGCTTGATCACCTCCTCCATGATAGTTCTCATTCCCTCATAGTACTCCTTGAACCAAGCGGGTGCATCCTCCTTCAGTCCGATCTCCTTCCCATTAATGATGGCTAGGAGGGTAGTCTTGGCTTCGTCCCGCGTGATCCTTTGGTAGGCCATCAGATCTGCGGTCAGTTTCTCCCGGTTGGTAATGTAAGCATCGAGCCCGGTGCACTCAATGCCGTTTTCATGGCAGTACCAGGAGAGTAGGGTTGGGTGCGCGTTCTTCATGTCGATATCGATCATGTGGTCTGCGCAGAGGGTATGGCGGATGCGGCGACTCATATTCTGCAGACCAATCTTCTCGCTGGTCCAGTATCTTCCGAAATCGTTCCGCTGGTAGTATCGCATGGGGCATTCACCCAGAGCGTTGGTGCGATCCAGGTTATCTTGCAGTAAAGTCAGTTGGGCATCCTTTTCGAGCTTCCGCCCCTTGATGTATCGACTCCAAAGTTCATACTCTTCCGGATGCGTCACGATGTACTCCAGTTTCTGTCGGTCGATGACCTCGCGTAGGGTAATGTTTCGACCATTCTCCGACTTGAACTCGCCCACCTTGAAGAGTTGGGGTTAATTGGCACTGCACCAAATTCTCGCCGCATGTCGATGAATGCCTCGACCGGCGTTGCCTCGACTAGGCTCTGGAGACTGGCATTCATGAATTTGAATCTGTCAATGAAGCGCAAGTATAGGTATTGCGTCTTCGTCTTTCCTTTCTTATCCTTGTACTCTCCAATCGGTACGCTCTTCGTGAAGGAGATGTAGCGCTCTTCCGTGTTGGGGATGCAGTCGATCTTACCTTCGGTTCTGCCCAGGTTCTTGATGAAGAGGTGACTGTCATACCCCGCCAAGTTATGGAAAATCATGGGGACGAATTTGGGTGCCTTGAAGTTCAGATTGCAGTCGCTATGGGCTGCCCCTCTGAACTTACCCGTGAAGTGGCAGTGGTCCTTCACTTTGTCCTCGCCGAGCTCTTGGTGGCAGATGGTGCATTGGGTGGTTTCCTCGAATGCTTTCTTGTCCTCCTCTGTCATCACCATGGGCTTCTTGAAGTCGTTCTGTTGGTAGATGTCACGGACGTCTTTCGTCAACCGATCCACAAAAATCTGGGCCACGTCTTCTCCTTCCTGCTGCATGGTGTAAATCACCGGTTTCTTTGCGTATACAGTCTCGTCGAAGCACTTGATGTGGTAGCAGAACCCCGATGGTATGTGCTTCTGGAGGATTTTGGTAGCTCCACCTGCCACGGGTTCCTCTTCCATCTTCACTTTGGTTGTGAAGCACTCGAAATCGGCGTAGACCACGAATGGTACTTTCATCGACCGGGCATGGTTCTTGAAACTGACGTTACTTCCTTCGTCCGGCATCTCGACTTTTACTGCCTGCTTCTGGCTGCAGTATTCCATGTGACGGTCCAGGAGATCTTGCCGGGTGAAATGGTTTAGGCACCGGCGGCAGAAGTAAGCTTCCCCATCATGCTTGGTCACCTGCGCCGTCAAGAGTCGTGAGAGGTTCTTTACCCAACTGTAGTGTTTTGTCTCCGCATCCCCCAATAGCATGAGGTCCACATGCTTCGCTCCGGTGTGATCACTATTGGATATCCTCAGCGGGTAGACGCCTTCATTCTTCTTATTCTCGAACCCAAAGACGTTCACCTTGATCCCTTCGTTAAGTCTCTCGAACTTATCAATCGCCCAGAGTGAGACTGGGAATTCTATCGTATCGAACCTTAGTTCATCCTTCCACCTTGCATACTGGTTCACGCGGTTAGCATGCTTCTGATCCACCTCGTTGTGGTGAAGCGCCGAGAGGATTGCCCATCGAAAGCATTCCTGATCATCGTTCTGCACGTTCACGATTGCCTTTTTGTCTGCAAGCTTCTTGGGGAGGGGTATGTAAGAGCTGCCGGCCAGTGGCTTGAATTCGTTCAGTTGAATTTCCATATTCTCAATGCGCCCAAAGGTCCACCCACTTCCATTTTCCTGGAAATTTGCCATGCTCTCCTTGATCTTGTCCATCATCTGTGCTATCGCCTGATCCAAATCTACCGACTCAGTGATGGTGAATACGGCGGATCGGAAATATGTATCAGTATTCTCGTTCTCACCTGGATTCGTGGGGTTGATCTTCACCATCTCCACCTTGAGGACTAATTCCACTTTCAACCCCTTCTTCTCTGCTAGACCAGCTGCAATCGTATTTCGAATGGGTTCCCAGCTCACTTGAATAAACGTCTCGACGTCGTGCTTCTTCAGAGGTTTGATGATCACTGTGCCGAACACTCCCCCCAATGCCTCGCGCTTATCCTGCACATCGATCTCATGCCTGGCATCTTCAAGGCTCTGTTTCATCCGCTCTACTAATTCCTCCTTTCTCAGTTTCGAGTATTTGGTAATCCCCCTTTGCCTAGCCATAGCCATGAGCTGCTTCTTGTTGAGCACCTCTTGACGAATGAACCGTCGACCTGTGGACGATTCAATGAGTCTCACCAAGGCAGTCTTATTCTTCCTACTGTACCCCCTCAACCCCTCCTCTTTAGCGATTTCATGAAGCTTCTGGATGGTTTCAACTACCCGGTACTTACCCCCAATCGGCTGATCATCTTCGTCTTGCTGTGGGGTGTTATGGGTATGTCTCCAGCAAAGACCATTCCTACCCGGTTTGCTTCTGCAGAACTGACCTTTCTTCATTTTCAAGGGTGCTCCGCAAGTTTGTTGGACTCCCCCCACTGGCATCTCAATGGTTTCAGTGCTCATGTTATATATATCCTATCTTTCAATGTTTCTAAACTAAATTTTTTCAATTTTAGGAGGCAGTCGATCCCTCGTGTACCTTCTCTATCAATCCCTTCACATGCGAGTTCGTTTGCATCACCCAATTTCCTTTCCGAATCCTCACTGATTGCCACCCCAGCCTTGGATACCTTTTTTCGATGAGGAAATCCCCCATCGGAAAAAGTTTCTACCAACCTGTTGTTACCAGAATTCAACGTCGAAGTACTCATATCCAGTCTTCTTCGACCTCTTCATGCCTTTGTTGTCAATCTTGAGGGTATTCCACCTTTCCTTTCGTATTCCCTTCAACTCTCGTATCACTATCGCGCACGCCCAGACCTTGGTTTTCTCACCCTTACTCTCCAATGTCAAGATCATGCTAGGTCCATAGACCCCTTTTACCTCCCAGGCATCTACCACGTTGAATGTCTTCCACGGTAGTTCTCTCCACTTCAGGACTGGTGATCCACGCTTGACCTCGGTTCTCTTCCTTCCCTCTTCATCGCTTTCCTGAATTTCAGGTTCCTTTGCAGTTTCACTCTGCAATGCCCGGAAGCTATTCTCGATCTCTTCAATACCTTTACATCGGGGCTGTAGGAGTCGGACGTGTCTGATCACGTTGACTGTTTCAGTGTTCATTGTATCTACCCTATCGTTCCTTCTTTCTAAGGTGTTATTTCAATTTCGGATTCCTGTGTCATGGTTTTGTATGGGCTTGATCCGTTTGCACAAAACCTTGATTTTTTCGGATTTCAAGCAGACTTTTCCCTTGTGGGGCAGAACTGTCATTTCAACACTACTTTTGCAACATAAATAAAGAAAAAAATGTCATTCAGATTAGAAAACTGACTGTGCATATTGTGAAAATGCCGAATGATGATATATCATCAGGCCAACATCCAAATCATACAGCTACAAATAAAATAGATAGTATCTTAATTCTTCAATGAAATAAATACAATAGTTGCTTATATAGCGGGCATTGTCATGATAATTGACAGCACTCGGGACAGTGGTATTACCTTCAACATTGATAATGCCCTCGCCTTCGGCTCGGGCGTTATCAATGTTTCAGGCAATACCACTCTCCCTTGTGCAGTCAAGATATAACGACAAAGCCCTCTATATAAGCAACTATTGTATAATTAAATAATCTAGATCCTTCCAAGGCTACTGGTCCTGATGATATCCCTGCACGAATCCTTAAACAGTTTGCCTCAGAATTTGCCAGACCTCTGGCTTATATATTTAATATTTCTCTGTCCAGAGGCGAAGTACCATCAGACTGGAGGAAGCCAATGTAATTCCTGTATTTAAAAAGGGGGAGAAATATCTTGCAAGTAATTACAGGCCAGTATCACTGACCTGTATTTGTTGCAAGCTATTAGAACATATAGTTGCTTCTAATATACTTAAACACCTTGACCAACATAACATTTTGGTAGACTGTCAACATGGTTTTAGAGCCAAACGGAGCTGCGAGACACAACTAATCTCACTCTCACATGAAATATTAGACCACATGCACTCCGGAATCCAAACAGACCTAAGTATCCTAGATTTCTCCAAAGCCTTTGACAAGGTTCCCCATCAAAAACTCCTGTATAAGCTAGACAATTATGGAATCAGAGGCTCCACTTGGCATTGGGTCTCATCTTTCCTCTATGATCGGCAGCAGCAAGTAATATCAGTTACCTACGTTATTACCCGGGTGTATGGAAATTGTACCACCTGAAAGTACTTCTGTTCAGCCTGAGGCGAAGCCGAAGGCTGTCCAGAAATACTTTCAGGTGGTACAATTTCCATACACCCGGGTTATAACGTAGGTAACGGATTTATCCCCGGCTTACGAGTGTAAAAGGCTGAAAATAGGTTCTTTTGTCTTCAGAAATAAGCTAAATGGGCAACGTCATCACAGTTGCTCACAAAAAATTATACGTTTTTAATGCAGAAAATGCCCATTTTACCTAGTCGAGGATGTTACCTTTGGTAACAACCTCAGACTTAGCGAGTTTAAAGAGTTTTTATTTTGTTTTACATTGTTTTTCCTACTTTCGGTATTTTGGCGCCTCTAGTCACGCTATCATAACGTCAACATACAATGACGTCAAGTACCGATTTAATTTAAATTATTATGTGTCAGTGTGAACTTAGAGCATCTGTAGTGTTTGAAAGGAAGTACAAATATAAATATAAAAAGACAGAAATGTACCTTTGTGGAATAACATACACTGGTACTCTAGAACATACATTAGCAACGCACAATCAATACACCCTGCGACGTTAGCAACGCAGCCGGGGGCATGGGATTTGTACCGACGGGTAACCAACCAATCAAAAGTCCGCATTTGGTACAAGCCGGGGATAATTCTTGATGGAGTATCTTCTGGCAAACTACCTGTAGTTAGTGGGGTACCCCAAGGATCTGTCCTGGGCCCCCTCTTGTTCCTCATCTTCATTAATGACCTTCCTTCCTCCGTTTCTTCTAAAACAAGGCTTTTTGCAGACGATTGTATTTTGTACCGATCTATTAAAGACCATAGTGACTGTTTAATTTTACAAGAAGATCTAACAAGGCTTGCCCATTGGGAACATTCCTGGGGCATGGAATTCCATCCACAAAAATGCAACTCAATGTCAGTCACAAGATCACGAACACCATATCTTCATAAATACCATCTTAAAGGTCACACATTGGAGTCTGTTGATTCAGCCAAATACCTCGGAATTACAATTTCTAAAGACATGTCATGGAACCACCATATTAATAATATCACTTGTAAAGCCAACAAACTTTTAGGATTTTTAAAAATCAACCTTCAAATAAACAATGAAAACACTAAAAGCCTCGCCTACAAATCCATCATACGTACTAATCTAGAATATTGCTCAACTGTCTGGTCTCCTAACACCCAAAAATCAATAAATCAAATTGAGCAAGTAAAAAAAGAAGAGCGGCTAGGTATGTAACTGGAAGACACCACAACATCAGTAGCGTAACATCTATGTTATACCATCTTCAATAGAAAACACTTAATTCACGCAGACAAATTCATAGAGCCACCTTGTTGTACAAAATATCTAAAAACTTAGTAGATATATACCCAACACAATACATAACAACACTTCCACCATCAGTTACAAGACACAGACACAACCTTCAATATCATACTTTCTCCACTACAACAAACTATTTTAAATAGTTTTTTTCCTTACACAGTTGTTCTTTGGAATTCCTTACCTGTCAACATTGTCAATGAAAGTACTTTGGATCAGTTTAAATCACTGATCCAAACTCACATTATGTAATTAATATCAGTACAGATCGTTTTTGTATATATGTAAATATTTTCAGTTTTCCATTTGCTTTTTATGTTGATTATTTAAATTAACTAAATGATTTCAGATTTTTTTCTAATCTTTTATTATTAATTAATTTATTTATCTATTTTAATTTTTCATATGCGCGCCTTGGTCTGTTCGCGCCGTTGCCTAGTCATCAGCAATTGATGTAGCAACGTATGATGTAGATGTAGATGTAGAATCTAGTTAAACTAGTCCCAGGGAAAAAAAATCGGGATGCCGAAAACGGACAAAACCATGGTTGAACAAAAGACGAGGACAGCAACAAATATCAAGGTGTTTCTTTAGTGTAAGCATGCACCTTACTGCTCCACGTGTGGCACCCGTCTTATCAGTCGTAATAGCCGATTATTCGTCATATCCAGATGTATTCATAATCTAGTCAGAAGGAGTGAAAGTGGTCAGAAACAAATCAAGTCATTTGTGACGCAGATATTCTGTAATAATCAACTAAGCCGATCACTGATAACACCGATCCAATATGTGTGAACCTAATGGGTCACTATATATCTCGTTATACTCCATGACTATGTGGGCTACTATATTTAGTACTCTTGCTCTATCAATTTATTTTGATTTGAACATTCAGTCAGTCTTCATCCTTCCGGACCCTGTGCTTCTTTAAAAGTCGAGGTCATTCATTTTAGGAATAAAAGCAGTTTTGATGGAATCAATTGTTGTATGAGCAAGACCAACTCCCTCATAAACTTCGGGTTTTTATGTAAAGTGAGCACTGAATTCGAGTTCATACACAGAATAAAAACGGCTTTTATTCCATGCAATTCCACTCGTTTCTGATTGTCATGTTCATGCTTTTCATTACGCCAATATATTGCAACATGTACTCATCAATAATGAACAATAAGAAACGATAACTAATTAAAGTTTGTTTTTGCATATAAAACGATGCCCCCCCCCCCCCCCCCCCTCCGTTCACCAGATTTAGGCATGATGCTATTTTTTATGTCATGTAATTTGACTAAGTTGTTATTGTGGTACTTTGGAAATTAATAACAAGTTGTAGGAGTTAAAGGATACAATTTCTTTTTAATAAATTAATATCCTTGAAGTTTCCCAAATAATTCAGCATATGATGCAGTCTAACATGCGAATAAGTCATGCCGAAAACACATCGTTATTGTTAAAAACTGTTGAAGTTGCATTGGACATACGATATATGTAGATTATCAGCAAAATATAAATTTAAAGTCCCATAACTCCCACAAAATTTCGAGGATAAAAATGTTTCTGTTAATATGCACAACTGCATATGGTGTACTTGCTATGTACCAAGTTTCATAAAGCTTGGTTCAGTAATTTTAGAGGAGTAGAGCGGAACCATGATTTTTAAGGAATTTTCGGAAAATTTTCAGTTTTAAAATTTGGTTGAGTAGTTTCTGAGGAGTTGAGCGGAATAACTTTGTGACAGAGATAGACAGACGGACGGACAGGAAAAAAATAATTTCTCCCCACGAAGTGGGATGGAACATAATGACGTAACAAGAATATTGGGAATCATTTGTGTAGTTCCCATTGACTGATTGATTGATTGATTGATTATTGAATTGACAGCTGATCTTTTACTAATAAACGGTTCTTGTCATAGATAAGGGGAATAATAATATTGGTGTGATATTTATTTTTCGGTAATATGAGGAATTATTAACCAAAATGTCAGTTACAATAAGATTTTAATGGACATCCTGATTATGATTTCTTTGATACATCTTATAAACAATATATTTTATTATATATAGTGTTATCAATAGTATTTCAAGATTTTTCCACTGAAAACTTAATTTTCGATATATCGGCTAAACCAGCTTCTATAATGTCACCGCCTTTTAAGCCTGAAACACCAGAGGGAGTTCCAGTCAGTATTACGTCACCTTCCTCTAGCGTCATGTAACTACTTATAAAACTAATTAAATAATTTATGCTAAAAATCATGTCCGCAGTATTTCCATTCTGTCTCATTTCTCCGTTAACTTTGAGCCATAGCTGTAGATTTTTGGGATTAGGAATTTTACTTTTCTCAATAAATTCACCAACAGGTGTCGATGTATCCCATCCTTTGGATAACGCCCAAGGATGACCCTTCTTTTTTGCCTCTTGTTGTAGATCCCTAGCAGTCATGTCTAAGGCAACAAAATATCCTCCAATATATTCATTAGCCCTGTCCTCGGGGATCTGGAACCCTTTCTTCCCGACCACAATGCCAAGTTCTACCTCATGGTGAAGTTCCTTGCATCCAGGTGGAAACTAAAAACAAAGAATTTTGAAGGCTTTTAATGCTAAAAAGATGGTTAATGATTAAGCTTTTTCGAATATTGCTGGACTGGATTTTAAAATAATCCTTGGGACATTTTAGCCTTATACATTTTATAAGGCAAACGGACATTCCGAAAAAAAATTACGAGTTGCTCTGGCAAACATCTGTTTAACCTTTTCCTTTCACATCAGGTCTTCGGTCGTATAGGGACAATGTATCCTGATTTATGCCAACTGTTAAGTACACATGGCTACCCGCGGCAATTCTCGCTCATGCATAAGTGTATAGCATAGTATTATGAAATGACTACATCTATAATTAACATGCTTGATTTCTCTATAAACTTTTAAACAATTGTCATAATCTGTGATTTCTTGTGGGTTTTTTTTGTGTGAACGGGCTTTATGCCACTATTTAGATTTTTTATTATGGATGCACTAGTATGCCGTGAAAACCCTCGAACTGCTGTAGAAAATCAGCAATAATTAGAAAGGTGTACTTTATTGTCATTTTAAACACTAAATGTCTAGCATCTATTTACGCAAGGAACGAAATGCAGTAGATATACTATGCGTGAAGCAACGAAAGAAAGCATGGTGACATACAACCGTAATCCCTGTTATGAAAGAGATCAGATTCGTCGGAAGTTGACATACCCGAATTGTTTCTCCTTCAGATATGTAGGTTGTAGTTGGTTTTAGAAAAACTAGTGGATACGGAGGAATAGGATCTCCACGCTGATCGGCCAAACTCCTTTAAAATAAAATAGACTTTATTTCCATTGGTTTGAAAATACCTTGATAGTTTGTCCCTGTGTTATGTATGATGTTGTTGGCTTCGTGAAAATTATTGGCTTTTCTGGGACCTTATTTCCTAGCTCTTCTGCATGTGCCCTTAAAAAAACAAAGGGGAATATGATTTCAATGTTAACTTCAACAAGAGACAACGATATTATGTAGATATTTTCCACAGACGGGTAACAGCAGCTAGTATTGTAATTTTGGTAGAAATTTGTGCAATTTATCGAACTTGTAATACAGCGATTATAAGAGAGTTTATATTACTAGTACTAACTTTTAACATGCGGAAATAGTTTTTAACACTTCTTAATAGACATAATTAAGAAGCTAATAACTTGCAAAGAGAAATAATAATTAAGAGATAAATTAATATTAAAACAAAACGAAATAATAATAGTGTTTCAAACGAAATATGAATTTTAAAATATATATTTATACTAGATCTTGCGATAGATATTCCGTTTTTCAATACAGCACACTGCAATTGACTTTAAAGCTACTCAAAAGGGGTTTGTCGCACTTAATTATAATAATTCTAATATGACGTCCATAAAATGTCAAACGATATATTTATTTATTTATTTGCAAAACATAAAACCCTGAGGAGTTCAGCAAATACAAAAGAAAGAACTTACAAACAGAAAAACACATATAGAGAACAAAATGATTCAACATGTAAATGAATGTAACTCGATATATCTCTACTCCGCAGAAGCGCAATGCGACGTAACATCACAGATCATCACAAGAGGTTTTACGACATCACAATGTTAACGACTTGCTATATTTTAATTTTCTACCTAGCTATCGCTAGGTAAGCTCGGTAAATAATAAACGAATATAAAGGTCCATCACATGTTTAAATAAGCACAACAACGTATGTCTTAAGTTGATGTCATACAAAGACGTTCGATGGGCGTCATCAAGTTAATTGAGCGTTATGGCAATTTCCCTGACTTGATATTAGGTAATTTGAAATTCCAAAATCCACGACGGTTTTCATGTATGAAAGAAACACATACATTATTAATGAAGAGTATTTTCCTTTGTATATAACAATTAACATAATTTGCAGTCTAATAAAAATAAATAAAAACGTGTAAGCATACCGTAAAATCAGTAGATATGCAGGTGAGATATATCACATATATTTATTCTGCACAAATGCAAAGAAAAACATCACAACATTTAAACGTTTCCGCAGTTATTTTAACAAAATGAAGACAGTTTTATATACATATCTCAAAATCTTTTGACCATATACAACGCAGTTCTGTTTCTTTTTTAACGCCGACGCCTTGATCCAGACAAATTAGTACTTGAGAGTTCTGCTATTTCGAAATCATCAATATTATTCGTACAATAACTTTGCTCAAGAAACATTTTTCTGTACGTTAAATTAGGTACTTGCCTTCTTGGATTTCAGTTGGGAACAAAAACACAAAAACATACGATTTGTAAAGAACCATCTGCAATTCACATTCACACTATGGCTTCAGTCAGCCAGTCCATACTATATAATGTACCCGAGTCAGCTTAGCAGTTTTTGTTGTTTTTTTTTTGGGGGGGGGGGGTGGAAGACAATTCAATTAAACCTATTTTTACTTTTAGTTCAAAGTCCCGAAGTGGCGGTTTTTAAATTTCAATAATAATAAAATAAATATCAACAAAAACAAAACAAAAAAAGCAAAACATTTAATTGTCACAAGAACTGAACAGTTCTACTACAGTAGAATAACATATATAATTATGTTCGAATCCCGCTGACGGCTGAGGGAAAACAAAAATTTGACAGTGTTAAAAATCTAATTCAAACAGTGTTGGGCTTAATTTGTAGATGTATTAATTTGTAGACGTATATATAGCATTTTTGTATATGACAAAGTTACTTGTCATACAGTCACAGTAAGTAAATTATATACAAACGTCTAAGTATTGTGACAACCATATAATATATCTATCCAGCGGATTTCTGAAACATCAGAAATACAGGGTTAATATCAAATATTTATATATACGTCTACAAATTAAGCCCAACACTGTTTGAATTAGATTTTTAACACTGTCAAATTTTTGTTTTCCCTCAGGGGGATTCGAACTCACACCGTTGTGACACTGTGGTACCAATTCGCCTGCACTATGTCCAGCAGTCTAGACCCCTCGGCTAAATCCGCTATATATAAATATTGTTTCATAACCAGTTTGTTTCAGAGAAGAAGCCTTTTAAAACAGGTGCCTATAAGACCTCTTTGTTAAAGCAAGTCATGTGGTGGTGACAATTTTGGATTTACAGTCAGAAATATTAAAAAGCCACACTTTCTAAATGATTATTCAATGTTTTTACATCGTGACCACGTTTGGTTGGATCTGGCCTACTGGTTTGTAATGGAATATAAATTTTACAGACGAGTTAATTATGTGATTCAAAGGTTAATTTGAACGCATGTTTACACAGTTCCTGCACCATACAATCTCTGATGTACTTAAGTTTATTTTAGTAACACTTAATTTGTCACAGGTCAGTGCTTTAACCTTACTTTATGTGCGTAATTCAAATATATATCGATACTGGTATACTGCTATTTTAAGATCACATCTTTATCCGGATATTTCTTTCCTGTCCGTATTACTTATAACATTACAACTGCAGTTGCCCCAATTATTACAAAAGTTAAGATCGTTCAAATAAATGTATACTTTTACATGTCAAAGATTACACAGCTAACAACCCATACTTATAATTTCTGCCGACTGCGACGATCTTCTTCCCAAACTCCCTGAACTGTGCTAGTCTGTTGGAAGCCATTCTTACAGTGTTGTTAGTTAGAGTTAGCTCCCATTGATCATTCAGATAACAGCTGACCTGACCCAGTTGTACAAAAATGGTACATCATGTCACACCATGCTAATATTGCTATGTTTGTAATTACAAACTGTTATTGACATTTTTGCTTATTCTTTGTGCCATAACCATTTAATGTAAATGTGTTTATGCAAATAAATATTGTCTATTGTCTATTGTCTATTGTCTATATTATCTATTTATTTAAGGTTTTAGAGACAAATACTAACAAACAGGTCAACAACTTAGTCGCGCTGAAATAGCCCTTCGCGGAGAATTTTGCGCTTCTGTCTTGTAAATTCTACTGTTTTAATTTAATTGTTTTTTTCCACTTTCGTTTCAATATTTTATCCACCGACGACTACAGACAGAAAAAAGATACGTCAATATTAACGTATTTACGTGAAATTTTGTAAACAATACACATCTAAAAAAAAAATAAATAATAACTATACATGTTGGAAATGTGTTTTTATTTATTTATGTGTTTACACACTACCTTCAAACAGAATAAAAATAATATTTATTATGGTGCCGTATTTGCCTATCAGAACTGCGGATATTTATAAAGTTTATAAAGTATTGCCAATCATTGTCTTTTTTTCTTAGGTAAGAAAAATATCACTTATTTTTCGGGAGCTTTAGTATTTTCTTTTTTCCCAGAAAAATCTTTTTTGTTAAAAAGGAAACCGATATTTCTAAATATAAACAGAGGACATCTCAGTTTCAATAGAGAATAGATATCTGTATTTTTAAAGATTTTTTTTCCCGATAAATTCAGATAATGATATCTATGTAGTTACTAGTAAAATCAAGGTTATCTAAGACGATCTTGAAACTTGAGGACACATAATCTAAATTTGATGCAGCTTATATAATTTAAAGTTCTGTTGTATTAGTGTGTTGTCCCTTTGTATTATATAGTCCAATTTTGTCCTTGCGAGGTATGACTGGGGCCAATCACACTACATCTGTTGCCTTCTTATTCTTAAGTTCACGTTTATAGATGTACTGTATGTATTCACCAACTTCTTGATTATTATTTATTTACAAAAACATCATAAATGGCGACATGGGTACACAAAACAAGTTAAATAAAATTAAATTAAATCATGATTGGTCTCCACTGAAAAAGAACGGAAATCAAAAGTGTAAATGATCAGTCTAGATATCAAATCAACCAAACAATTCGATAGACACATAAGAACAACAAAACAAACCAAAAAACGTAACAAAACAAAAGTCAGTCCTGAATTCTCAAATAGTGAGTGTGCTGCAGCTTATGTAACAAAACAAAAGTCAGTCCTGAATTCTCAAATAGTGAGTGTGCTGCAGCTTATTTCAACACATCTGTCGCGTAACTGGCATTGAGTTCAAAGTTAGCGGGGATACCACGAAATCCTTACGTCAAACATAGACTACAAATCATTTTATCATTTACTACCACACGATGAGTACCGATGCATTTTTAATTTATGGAGTTCTGAATAGAGATCGGCTCAAACCATTCATGGACAATGTCAGAAGAGCTGCTTTACGACAATTTTAACAATGTCAAAAATCATCTATATCAAACTTGCTCTGCTTGAACAAGTATAGCAACTGGATCAGTTTCAACTTACAAATTATGACTATTATAAAATGTTCTTTCTGTTGACACATTCTGCGAAACGCATGGCTAAGTCTCATCTGTAAATCTACGGTTTGATGAACAATTTTGCCTCGTAATACATTATTGTTGAGATTTTCGGGATATATAAAAATAACTACATTGTAGGTCTCTCTTTTTGTCTGCATGTCGGCCTTTCCGTCATTAAAGGGACATTATTATCTACAATATTTTTTTAAACCCCACGAACATGGCTTAAGGGGAAATAAAGAAATTTGTTTGTCCCTCCGTCTGCCGTTGACGCATTTGCTATCAAGAGAAAACGTCGTTTTGTGATTCCTTTTTTCTGAACAGGATGCAGAATTAAATCATACCCTTAAAATTTCTGCTAAGTCTATTCTAAACTTTCATGATGCTATACATGCGGAGCTTCTGGGGGTCTTTGCTCCCTAGCCCCAATACAGAGACTTTACCTGGAGCCTACTATTTTTATAGGGCCTTAGGCGGCTAATAGACCCATCTATAGCTACGCCCCCCCTCTTTTCCGACGGCTAAGGTTAGCGTTGCTTTCAACGAAATACGCTTGACACTATTGATTATATCTTAGCCTCTTCAGTTCATTTAGAGTTGTCGCTGAATCTTGTCGTGATGTCTTCTCTATTATATAAACCCGTACTAGGCGTTCTGACCTTCGTGCGGCCAGTATCGAATGGCGTTGTTGAATCGTCATGAATATTGGGGAAGGAGTAGTACGTCTCCAGTTTCATCACTTTCTCCGCCTTTAAGTTGAAGGGGGTCACCGAACTGATCCGCATATTGGTTCCAACAAGATAAAAGATGATCCATGCTTTGATGAGGAGTTCTCAGCGATGCGACACAACAACTGTTCATCAATTTATTTACTAAAACATTAATAATAATTGGATTATTTTGTTCGAGGTCATCAAGGCGAACGCTTGAGTGATCGGGTTGGGACATTAAGCTAAAATTCGGTTCTAATATGAATTTCTACCATAGATTTCTCCAACTTCTCAGACTGATGACTGGCATGGATGATTAACAAGTCTGGGTTAGGGATGTTATTGTTTCTGATGAGATTTAAAGACCTTTTTTGCGAAAGACTAGATACATTGTTTAGGGCCGCGACAGACAACGACGTTGGAATATTCGTTCTGAATGAAGTATCGTGGCTTGTTTGTCACGTCATTCTCCAAGACAAGTACAAAATAGCACTGTCCAAGATGATCCGAAGCAAGATTAAGCTCAGTGGTGGCTTCCGTATGAGACAGTACGATTCTATAGCCGTTTTCTATTCAGCCACGGTTGATCGCAATATTTTTGGATAGCAATTTCAATTGATAAGAATAGAAGTAGCTGAAGGATATTTTAAAGAGGTTTACTTGAACATCAATAAGAACCAGAACAAATATTTCTTTAGCGTGTAAGGGGTATTTTCAGATTTACATTTTATAAAGGGTGTTTAAATATCAAGTTATCTTTTAGCCCACCGTTTTTCTTTAATTAATCCAAAAGCAGTCTGAAATGTTGATGCTTTGGAGATGTCAGTACTTCATATCTTTACGTATTAAATCATGTATTATACTGTTTTCAACTATGTTTAGTACATTGTTCAGCTAGATGATGAGTGGCAAAAACACTCCGAGTTCTTGCTTTAAGATCGTCCATTGTTAGATCCTGCAAAACCTATTTGTAAATTGAAAATACTGGATAAAATTTGGTGTAAGGTTGTTAAATCAGGGAACAGATTGCGAGTTTAATTAATCGGAATTTGTCCTTGTGTTAAAGTGCCTATGCTCTAAAAATTGACGTTTAACGTCGTCTTCGTGGCTTATAAAATGTCCAATATTGCAGTTAATTAGAATTTAAAAGAGTTCAGAATTGATATAGAACATAGAGTAGCTTCAAAAATATAACCTTACGATAAGAAATGTTGATTAAAGTCTTCTTTCATTATTGTCGCATACAGACTAAACATGTGACAGTAAGACATGTTAAAATAAACTGATACTCTCTGAGCCAACCGTTCCTTAATGGCAGTAGCTAGGGTCCAATTTTTAGTGAGGCAAAACTGATCGGCAGCCGCTCAAAGCCCCCAGAAGCTCTGGGGTTCATGGTGCAAAATCCTGCTATCTGGAAATTCCCAAGGGGTAGTTGAACTCTCTCGAAAATGTACTTTTTTGTGTATTAAAGTGTTCTACGAAATCATGTTCAATAATGCCGACGAAAACAAAATTTAAAATAATAAATTAACCATTTCAAAAGCATACATCAAAAGAATGTCACACCAAGATAAAAACCAGCTGAGACAGAAGTAAAAGAAAACAGTTGAAAAAGGTACTATTTACAAAGACCAACATATTACTGCACAGTACATGTACAAGAAACTTATATGGAACGTTACGATTTAACTTAAAGGCAGTATTGTCGACAAGTATTCGAATACCAGTTTTCCTACCTGTGACCACTGTCAAATCGTTTTAGAATGTCCTCCCTTGATAATTCTTTGTCTCCGTATTAGTTATAAAATAATAATAATAATAATAATAATAATACGTTATTGTCAAATAAATTACATTTAAATATACAGTTTTGTAGAAAGTAAGACTAGATTTTGTATATTTTATTTTTAATTCTTAACAAAATTTCCCGGTATATCAAAACCATACTTGGTCAAATTTTTAATGAGGCAACTGCCTCGCTTGCCTCAATGGATACTACAGCCAGGTTCCTTGCTCTGCTCATTTTAGGGACAAATAATAAAACCATAGTTCAATCTGGTTTGTATTGATTGTTTGTTGCACGTTTCGAATGTATTTTGCTTGTTTTGTTGGCATTAGTTTTCTAATAAGCGGTAGAATTTTCTGAACTATTTAATCTTCCTACTATATGATATAGGATTAGTAAATAAAGACTGAATGTAAAGTATGCTCATGCAGCTGAGAATTAAGGTTAGTATGCTAGTATCAAGGTTGTTTTTAGAAAGTAAAGTGTCTTTGAACACAAATGATGCCCATACCTGATCAGCAACAAGACAGGTGTATTGCAACAGGCATGAATGTTAAGGAAAATGAATGACAATCAAAATCGTGGGGCCTGAACCACTTCATTATGCTTACAAAAATCCTACTAAATATAAATTTTGTATCTCCAAACATAAAGGAGAAGACAGAACAAAACATGTATCCTTATCTCATCTATTGGGCTTTAAACTGACCAAGTCTCACAGTCTTTAATTGTTAGAATATTTCACAAAAATCAAAATCCCTTTACTCTGTACACCTCCATGAAGTGTTCAAATAGTCTAAAAAATATAAACACTGTAGCTTCAAAGCTGTATGAGAAGATATCCAAACAAAAAATGTACTCCCAATATAGCTTGCAACCTCCAAACTCGCTAATTTTATGAAAATCAAATACTTCTGTCCTTAATACCTTCATTTAAAAAAAATCCAATAAATATAAATTCTGTAGCTCAAAAATAAGTAATGTACCTCTATATAGCCTGCAAATTGACCAACAATCTGTAATTTTAAGAAAATAAGATGAAAATCAAAATCTATGGCACTGCACACAATTATGTGTACAGACTTCCTTCAAAATATATATGCTGTAGCCTTAAAACTGTAGGAGATGTTAGCAAGGCAAGCCCAGACCGAAAGACAAGGGTAAATTTATATGCCTCCTCACTTTGTTTGTCACAGGGCATAAAATACACAGTAAGTATTGTTAACATTTATTTAATTGTAGTTCTGATGTACAACTGTCACCTAATTAACAAAAATTTGATTTGGGACCTTTGTTTTAACAACATATTGTTCAGACTAGAAGTTAACAACCTATTGAACACAATGTTTACATATCTACCAATGGTAACACAAGCACTTTGATCCATGTTTTTTTCAAATGAAATGATTACTTGGCCATATATATGTTATTAACATATGTAGATATAGACTTTGCCTTACGAGTTTGTACAGAGATTTTTATAACATGTTCTGTAAGTTCTCATAAGTTTTAAATGTAGTAGAAACAGATACATCACTAAAAAGAATATAGACTGAAGTATCTGCTAGCTGCTTTGAGTGTCAAAATTTATTAAATATTTCGTATGCCAATATAATTAATTTTTTCATAAATGTTTGAACAATAAACTGTAAATTAACACATTTTTTCTACTGAGACATTTTTGAGATCAAAGATTTATGAATAGTATATAAAATTGGGTTGATAAATGTACTAAGAAAATATAAAACTAGCCTACTTCTTCCATAATGCCTTTATTTTAATAATTATTAATGATCAATGGGAAATACTGCTACATTTTTTATCGAAATGTCATAGATAAAAGTGCTTGTAACAAGTAACAAAAATATGTGACCCGATAAAATACAAAGTTATGACACAGCTAGGCATTTCTAAAACTCAGAGGTTCAATAATATTTCACAAGTAGTATGTCTTATTCTTTTAATGAAAAGTAACAACATAATTAAAGTTGATACAGTATACTCAAAACATTTATATTAAATTTAGTTTGAAACATCTAAATATAGAAATGAAAGAAAATGGTGTCTGTTTCCTGCAGTTCCTTAGAGTAAAATCAAGTACAAAATGTAACTTCTGTATTCAGTATCTACAAAAAAAATCTTTTAATAAAAAAAAAGACTTCATAGAAACCTTATAAAACTATAAGCAATTAAAAATGATACAAAAAACCTGACAAAATGTGATTGTTTGTCTACCTTAGGCCCAATCAAATACATGTTTTAATATTGGTAAGAATCGATGTTAAAACAATAAATGGTATTTACTGTTATTTTGAGAGTATATTACCAAAAAAAAGAATTCTTCAAGTTGTTCTGTGCATTTTAAATTCTAGACATTCTTGAATTTATTGGAACATATAATATGATAGAACAAATGTGAAGCAACAATAACAAAAAGGTGGAGCAAGTAAAATTTAAATTAATTTGATTGTAAATTAAAAATACCAAAAAAAAACTTTGATGTGGCCTTAATTTGTTAATTTTTTTATTTGTGTACCCCATATCATACATTTTTAGGAAAATATTACAATAATAAAGTATAATTTTATCCAAAATAAAAAGATAATAGCTATAACTTGAACAATTCTTAAGATCTGCATAGGCAAAACATAAAATGCACCAAACAATTTGCATAGATATATGTATAAAATACTGAGACTTCAGAATAATATCATTTAGTTGTCAAGATTACTTAAAATATTGTGTTAAATTGAGATTTACTGTAACAACACATAAACATCTGTTAAAATGCTTTAAAATAAGGTATTCGATGCCATACATTAAAAAAATGTAAATGTTTGATGCATAAAATAATGACATTAAATAGTTGAATGTAAAATGCCCAATCTGACAAAATAAAACTGGAAAAATGATGTTGATGTTAAAACTAGTATTGATTAAAAAATGAATTGGCAGTGTTATTGGAAAAATTTGATTCCACAACAAAATATAAGAATGTTTTATGTTGAAGTTAAATAAAATAAAAAACAAACTTAATGAACACAAATAGGTTAAATATTTAAGGCAGTGTTAAAAACTATACACATATTGGTAATATCTGACAACCAGTAGTACATTCTGAGATCATGTTCTAATAATAAAGCACTGTTTAAAATACACAATTATTATTCTGAACTCTGTAATTCATCTTAAATTATGTTTTCAAACCTTTAATTTTCTTTATTTTCAAATTTTAATTTTTTTTTCAATTTTACATTTGAAATATATGTACATACCTACTAAACAAGAATGCTAATTATTATTTTTTTCATTTTCATTTCTAAATTTCTACCTCCTTGCAACAATTTTTTATGTGACAAGGGAGATAATTAAGATGAATTGCAGAAATCACAAATTACAAGTATTATTTAATTGCTAAACTATTATTACAGTATTAATTCATTAAGAATTTTAGTACATTATGCATGTTACAGACTTAATAATATAAGCATCTGGTATAGCCTTAAAAAAATGGAGAAAATGGCAATTTATATAATAAAACTGAAAACCTTATAACTGCAACGGTGCAAAATTATATGCAGATCTTACAATTAAATGAATTTTCCAATCTCAAAATGCAAGATAAAACAAGTTTAATGTTAGTGGACGGACAAAACATACAACCTTCAGTTTCTATTGTTGACCAAAAGGAATAAGTTAAACTGATTTTATTATCAAAGGATCGTTTATTGCAGTCAAACAAATTCTTCATGCCATAAGAACAGGGTGCAACTCTGATAATTGTTCTTTAATTTAAAACCATTCTGTTTTAAATATATATACTAAATTCAATTAAACAAAAATTACTAGGTAAAAGTATAAAAAGTATAGAGATGTCTGCTAAAAACTGTTAGGTATGATCGGGGTATCTTAGTGTAATAGCTCTAGTATAAAAACATTATTTACAAAATACATTGAAAAAGAGCAACATTGATACACAAAGGTTTAACAAGTGAAAAAAAAGAAAAGCAACATATGGCCTAACCATGCCATGAATAACAATGAACATAAAAAAGAAACATTTACATCATTGTCAGTCTAAAAAATAAACTCTGTATTTCAGATTCATAAAATTTCTTAATTATTAACAATATATCCTTCAACGTAATACATAGATGTCATATATATATACACCATGTGGTCCTCTATTAGGACAATAATTACAAACAATTTGTTCTAGATTTAATGCAATTAAAAAGGATCAAATTCTACAACCCACAAAAGATTCTTTCATGCTATACATTACAAAAGGAAAAGTATATACAAGAGTCATCAGATAACAAATGGCCACTACAGACTGTTGCTGATTTCGGTATGTACAGAAAATAACATACAATTCATTTACAACTCCAAAATTACATTACATTATATATTTGTTAAAATTGAATAAAAGATAAATTTTTACGAAATTCAAAAGACAACGTTTTTATAATCTATTGTGAAATTCTCCACAAAATATTATAAAAGAAGATCAAACTTTTGTGGGTTGTAGCAATGTGACAGTAACATGTATTTGTACGTGCTTATTTCAATAAATGTCAAAATAGAACCAGTATCTCGAACACAAATCTCTATTGCTCACAACAACAAAAAATTTAAGGTTTCAAACAGTGGTTTAATTCTTTTCAAACAGAGCCAAAACATAACGTTTTCCTGAAGTATGGCGAGTAGTATGAACTAAAACTATTCAAGGACCTTTAGCAATCAGTGATTTTAAGAAAAAAAAGTAATGGCCCTTGAACAAATTTATCTCTACAAATTATTATAAAGAAACAAATCACATTATATCACTGTCACTGGATTTCTAAATAATAATTCTTGTCTTTGGCGTCAGTTTGAGAGGTTAAGTCACAGAAAACCCGTCTATTCTTATTGTGTAGCACTTAATTGTAAAAAAAAACAAAGTAGAAAGAATAAAATGGTTGTCTTTTTGAACACATCAAGAATATTCCACTTTTCACTGAACACAATGTGGCAAATAATGTCCATTTTAATCTCTGTTTAATAGGAGTAACTAACTGCACATTAAAAATATGCTGCTCCATGCTGCATGATACACCCGTCTTCTCAATTTGTACAATAAACTGTCATAAATTAAGTATCCATGCAACAATTCTGAATAAAAAAAAAAGCAGTAATATGTATCGGGTATTTTCACTTCCAATCATTATTACCTAGAATTTGTGAAACAGACATACGGGGAATGTCATACCGACCCATAAAGACTGGTGTATAGCCTTGTAAAGAACTGAGAATTGGCACAAGCTGTTCACTGTCTACACAATGTGGAAGACAACCAAATAAAATGAAAAAATGACAAATCGCTGCCTAGTCTTTATAAAATAATGAGACACAGTCTCCCTATCCTCGAGACAACTGCAAATGATATGAAGAATGACACAATACTGGTCAGTTTCTTGAAATGATTCAATACATATACATCTCCACCTTATAACTCCTGAATCCTGGATACATACAGCTCATGCATATCCATGAGCAATGTAGTTCATGCTATTGTTTATGAATACACTGGATCCAGTTTAATGATTAGATTCACAAGTTCTCCAATAATCAGGATGATTCTGAGCCTGTACTGTTACTAGTTACATCATAACTACTTGAGCTACGGGACATAGAAGAATACTGGCTATCTGACATACTGGTTGGACTTTCCAGGGGCTCTAAATCTAAATACTCCTGAAATAGCAATATTTATATGGAAATTACTGACACTAGCATATGGACAATACAACAAGTCAAATTAAATTGAATTTCTACATGACATATTAGTAATGAAATTTGCAGTTACAAATAAATCGGGGAACATCAAGAACACTGTCATCAATTAGGCCATTAAAAAAACAATTCTTCATCTTCCCATCCCATTTTTCACGCTACTGTGATTTTTTTATTACTAAAATAAAATTTTGAAAATAAAAAAATTGTTGACATAAATTCTCATTCCCCTTGTCAGGTCAGGTTCTATGATATTTAATAAGGCAATTTCCAGTTTCAATAATTTTTATATTTAAAAGAAATATAGTCTTGCCATTAATATCTTTCAAAAATGATCCAAAGCTAAAAAAAAAATTGAACCCCTCTTTCAGACATATGTCATTTATTTCCCCTTAGCTAAATTCCTAAACACATCTGTGTGAAAAATAACCATTTAACTAATTATCAAGAAAAATACCTCTCCTCTTGTTGCCATAGATGTCAACATTTTATCCAATTCGTTTACAAGTGCATTGAAAGAAGGTCTCCCAGATGGATACTCATGCCAACAATATTGTATCATTCTGTTTATTTCCTCTGAAGCATATGGTGGTTTATCCATTCTGTGACCTTCTTTCAAAAGTTCAAATAATCGCTCAACTGGAACAGATGGATATGGATTTCCTCCCAGTGTGAAAATTTCCCATAACAATACACCATAGGACCAGCTTAAAAAGAAAAAAAAACCAAATTAAGTTAAATAATGAAATAATTTTTTTCCCAATTGCAGCATTTCTAGTACATTTGTGCCTTTAACACTCTTCAGGTTTTCATACATTGACTGATTGATTGGTTTCTTGTGTCCAGCTCCCCACAACATGATATGATTGCAGCTCTATGAGTAAAATCCTTGTAGCCAAAGGAGTACCCTAGGTTTCTTCTTCATTTCAAGCATTTGTGCAAAGTCTCTCATTATCTCCCTAAATATTTTATTTTCAACTTTTTCTCCCTTTTCACATGACTGTTATGAGATAGTGTGTTTAGTGAATAAAGGACAAAAAGTCTTATTAAATCTTTGTTTTTAAACAGGTATTTTGGGACCTTGGTGGCCTAGTGGTTAAGGCAGTAAGTCATCTACAGTTAACTTGCCAGTCGACACTGAGGTTGTTCGCTCAAGCCTTTCGACAGACAACACAAGGATTAACCTTGAAGGTCTGTGGTTTGTCACCAGGTACTCGGCTTCCTACCTAAATAAAAATAGATTCCATGATAAAGTTGAAAAATGGCTAAAAGAGCCATTTTACCCTTTAAAACAAACAAACAAATAAAAAGGAATAATAGTTTAATACATTAAAGACTGCCCTATGTATAACAACACAAATAAATATTTGAAAAAAAAACTTACACATCACTCTTCGAAGTATATCTTCTGTCAAACAATGCCTCTGGTGCCATCCATTTGACTGGTAAACGACCCTAAACACAAGAAAAATGTATTAAGTCATAATGGTTAACACATACAATAAGAAAATAATCTTCATTTCAAATATCAGCTTTGATGAAGGTAATGTTTATATTAAAGTGTGTAGAAATTTACTGTTAAATACCAGTGCACAGTTTTGTATAAAACTAGCAATGAAGTCATTTCAAAATGCAAACAGTTGTATGTCATTGCAAGCAAAAAATAAAATTGATGCCAGAAATTTTTTATTAACAAGAGAAAAACATTCATGTTAAATTCTTACATCACCAGTCTTTTTGTAATAATCAACATTAGTAAGGTTTCTCGTCAATCCAAAGTCTGCAATTTTTAGAACATAATCCTCTGCAACCAACACATTCCTAGCGGCCAAGTCTCTATGAATACACTGTAATGAACATAAAAAAGATCTATACTACAAATAAGCAACATGTACCAGTTAAACAAAGAAATATTCACAACTGATTCAAGGGTCAAAGCAGGGATATTCACTAACTTTTTTATAATGGTTGCCACCTGGTCTCCTAACTTAAAAAATTTTGGCCCCCACATTTTTTCATATTTTTTTTATAAAAAAGAATACACTCCCATAAATTAAAACTGTTCAATAAAATGATAGGATAGAATCAGAAGTAAAAAAAGACCATTGTGAAACAAATAATATTATGTAGTTAACAAAAAAATGCACTATTAAAAGTATTTAATGATTTAAATTTACTTTTTTGAAAGTTACTGCCAAAGTACTAATTTGTATTATGTATAAATCATTGCAATACTCATTTCAACACTAACCGCATCGCAATTGCAATCTCCGGCCTGGAGTTCATACCCAATCCGGAAATTTTCGTATATTCTTTCGCTTGAACTGGTTTCCGATATTATTTTTACTACGCTTTATGTACAAAGTAAAAGCCAGACGGGACCAGCTAACACTGTGTGGCGCGTAAACAGGATAAACAATGACGCAGAAAGAAAAATATTTAAGATTTCTTACCAATATTGAAATAAAATTGAAAGGAGACATACCGCTACTGCTCAGAATGACAGGGCAAAATTCGTGGAAACGGATATCAACCAAATCATCACAGATCGCCACCTGGACGATCGAAAAGCAAACTTTACTCGCCAATGCTAATATTTAGTCGCCTTGGGCCACTGGGCGACTGTTAGTGTAAATCCCTGCAAAGCTTTACAAATCCTTTTATGTTCCTTAATTGTTTGCATAATTATACATACAAATATATTATACAAAGCTTGTACATGTACTTGCAACAATTGTTTAACTGCAATCTATCCTTTTGCAGTTGTGTTCCGATTTCGACTTTTCCTTTCTACATTTATTTGTACAAAACTGATAATGTCTATTTCTCAATAGCAAAAAATTACGAAGTTTAACATGACAAAACGCTTTGTACTCAACAAACTTCCATTTAATAGCCTACCTGTCGTGAAGCCAGGTATTCCATCCCTCTAGCAATCTGGTATGCAAACGATATTAAATCTTTTTCTGTTAATGGCTTGTCAGAGCTTTTCTCCAACCCAGGCTTTTCATATCCAGTAGAATTAGGAGGTCGTCTTGATCTCAGGAAGTCTCTCAAATTTCCATGTGGAGCAAATTCGACCACGACATATAAGGGACCTAAAATAAAGTGATAAAGCTGTAACAGACAATTCATAAACTAATATTATAAGGAGAAGGAGACTATAGTATTAATTAATGGTTTTTTTTATAAATGGCCTTATCATATGTCCAAGGTCTGTAATTTTGGATTGCTATAAAAGCACAAGCAATGCAGAGGGCCATTACAATCTTCGGAGGCCCTTACTTCAGACCTGTAATGAAGCCATATTTCCTGTAGGCCCTGTGTGGACAATTAGAATACGCATGCATATTTACCTCAGTTGTTAATGTACTGTAACTGACTGTGCATCATACTCACCAATGTTATCACAACAATTGATTAATAGTAACATATTTGACTCCTTGTGTATAATACACACTCAGGATGATCAAATGATCTTAAACAAAAAAGTAAGAACTATATACAGCCGATTACATTACTTGGGTAATATCCTCACTGAAGTAAAACTATATTCAGATATAATTGTTAAAACTGGTGTCACATCCTTCTAAATGTTTAAGAGGAGTTGTAACTTATTTGTTTGTTGCTTGTTGTGTTCATGAGTATTTTGTTAACCATTATTTAGTGCTTGGATTTTTTAGTTAATTATGCATTAGCAAATTTTGATTACTTTAAAACTATAATTTTCTGTACACACATAACCATTCTCTCCCATAAGGAAGTGCAGTAAAGATTATTATAATAAGGCAGCATTTTTGGCAGTACTTCTAAACCTCATAATGCATACCAGCCCTTGCTGAATAAAACTGCAGATTTTGTTTCTCTTACCATTTTGTGTACAGCATCCCAGCAAATTAATTATATTTTTATGACTTCCTATTAATTTCATGACCTCCATTTCTTGTATCAGATCTGTCAGCTCCCTGTCAGTGGCATCCTCTGAAGGGAAAATTTGAAGAGGTTGACAATGGATTATTGTACAAATAAGGATCAACATCAATAAATATTTGGTAGATTGAGTGATTTATTTTATAAAGACATGATTGTATTTGTTATTATGGTAAAAAGACATGTAAGGTGAAAGGCCATCATTGAATGGAAATTACACAAATTTTGAAATCATTCTATCAATTTGTTATTTGCCTAAATATTGTACTTGATAGAACTGCTTATTTTTAACAATACAAATCAGTGCCATGTGATTTTGTTTTTACCTTTTAGCATCTTTACGGCCACAGTTGTGACTGGTACTTTGTTTAACCCTTGAACCTCTGCTTTCATTACCAGACCAAAAGCTCCTTCACCAAGAGGCTTACCCAGTGTCAACCTACAAACAAATATATTCAATCAAAATTTGTGTAAAATAAAGCAAATCTCTTTTTTTTCAATTCAGCAGTTTGATTTTGCATGAAGCAATTTATTTCTGTGCCACACATCTATGGAATTTTTCAGAATTTTGAAGGTTTTGGTTATTTTTGCAGTTATGCTAAATAAGCATCTCCTCAGATGGATCCATTGTCCTGGTGACATATACCTGTACTGTATAAACTGATTGTTCAGAGCTCCAGATAAGATTTTCTTCCTTGGGTTTTTTACCCATCTGATGATTTATTTCATTGGGTATTTTTTTATATATCACTTTTATCATTTTTTTTAACCCACTCAAAAAAAAGTTAATTGGATTTTTCACTCATCTAAATTTTGGAAGAAAAGTAAAACAGTGAACATGCATCTCTTCTTGTGAAGTAAATCTCCATACCTGGAGCACTGTATGCTGCATGAAATATATATTACATTCGAAATACCTCGGTTGTTATGTTGCAAATAATGAGAATCGTACTTAGGCAACTTTGTGTATTTATTTGAATGAATTAACTCAACCACTGAACAATTTTATGCACTTAGTGAGTGAATTGAGCATGTTTCTAAAAATTGATTGGGTTTTAGCCCTTTGATATTGTGTTTTGCAACGCAAAGCTATAAAATAATAGGGTTTTATGAAAATTTAATTGTGTAATAACGCAAATATGCAGCTTATTTGAAGCTTTGTTGTTTACTTCTTAAATATCTAAAATAGGATCAAAATAAAATATAATTATACATTTTCAAAGAAGTTAAATTTTAAAATTAATTTAGAATGGTTTGTTTATCAAACGGTTAGGATTTTTCATAGAGAGTCTAATTTTATCAATTTTGTCACTGTTGGTAATTAGATGTATCTTGGTAATAAAAAAATTGTGCATAATCCATTTGAAACAAACAAAAATGTACAAAAAATTATTTTAAATATGCAATTTGTATTGGTATTACATATTTAATCAAAAGATGGAAGTCTGTTCATATCAGTAGGATTTATATGCTCCTTTTTTTTGCTTATTATCACAGACCTAATGCACAATTTAATCTGATTATACGCAAAAAAATCCACCCTGATGTGATTGAGAATACTGGTGAAATCATTCAATTTCCTTTCAACTTGCTTGGGGTTTTCAATATGTTATTTACACTTTGACAGAATTATTGTTACATAATTCGTCAATACGAAAGTGAAAAACACAAAAAAATTCCCTGCCTATCTACATGTTGCCATCCTATAAGGAGCAAAAGTACATGTCCAATGACTATTCAGGAAATGCATTTTTGTAATTTAAAGTAAAAAAATGTCATTTACTCATAAAAAATTAAAATTAAAAGCCATTTAAATAAACTGTCCTGTTGTAAGCCAGAAAACCCCCAACAGCAGCTAGCAGGCTAAGAAGCAAAACATGCTACCAGCAAGAACAAGTGCCAGTGGTAAAAATACGCCTTTTGAACAATTGCCATTTTTTTTATAAATAAAGGGCCACAATACTGAAGTGGCCAAGAAGAAATTTTGCTGGTAACAGGTTATCAATCTTTGTGGAACTTGGCCGAGATATTATGCCTGTAAACATTTTCACTTAGTTTCATGAAGATCAGAAAACAACTGTTTGAGTTAGAGAGGGGACAAGGCGAAATTGCAATTTATTGCATAAATAAAAGGGCCATAACTCAGAAGTGGCTGAAGTGATTTGGCTGGTTTTCAAACTTGGATGAGAAATTATGCCCATAAACATTCTGAGTTTCATGAAAATCGGACAACAATTGCCAGAGTTAGAGAGCTGACATTGCTGTGGATGCCACCTGCCCACCACCCGCCATGTGTGTTCCCATTATACGACCCGTCTTCGACTGGTGTACAAAAACCCCACAGCAGCTAGCAGGCTACAAAGTAGAACATGTGATTAACTAGAAAACCCACCTTCAGCAGCTAGCAGGCTTAAAAGCAGAACATGTTATTAACTAGAACCCACCCACAGCAGCTAGCAGGCTTAAAAGCAGAACATGGTGCTAATTTTTAAAACAAGCTCCAACCATTAAAGAATGCCAACTGTATAGAAAAGATGGAAATAATGTAGCCTTAGTTCTATAAATCATAACATTATGATAACATGTCACTTAAAATTGCTGCAATACAGACTGTTCACTTACTCGAAGTAGCCTGTTTCAATGCAAGAAAGTTAATCTATTTGATTTCTGTTATACATACTTATCACGAGGAAGCTCCCAATGTTTATCCAAGGGTAAGTCATATTCTGACATCATTGTAAGATCAGATGACAGCCTTCTTCGAGGTCCAGGTTCTATTCTTACTGTCGGTACTACCAATGGCTGATTACCATCATAGGATTTGTCTGGGTAGTAAATCTCATTCTGAAAATCACAACAGAAGCATATTAGTATAAGTACCTTTTTTTTTACTGAACACATTTCTGACACCAAAGGCTTAAAGAAGCCTGTGATCTAAACAGATAACAATGGCAAAAAATTTTAGTAATAAAATACATCATGGTTTACTATGTATACCAGCCATCTTGGATTTGATACAGCCATACTAAATTTGTATGGTTATCTTAGAAGCTTCAAATATCAGATTTGGTTCTAAATGATTGATCAGATTATTTTGATATTTTAACTATAAAAAATCGCAAAAGTCTGAAATGACTGGGTTGCAAAGCACGTACCTCAATAAATATGAAAGGGAATGATTTACAATTTGTTGGAAGAAAGTTGGGTCTGTGTAAAAAAAATGTAGGAGCTGATTACACAGAAAAGGTACTGTCGTCTTCAAATGTTTTGAAAAATGACTAAGTTCCCAAGGCATGAAAATTAGGAAAACAATCCTGGAACACTTCCATAATAGCTAGTGCACAACTTAAATACATGTGCAATCCTTCTGTGAAGTTTCAGAGATCTGGGTTGAAAACTTTAGGACGAGTTGATTACACAATATCTGTACCTTATTTTCCCAGCACCCCTCCCGTCCATCCGACTTCACCATACTATAAGCTGGGTTTGCACTTTGTTCAACCCGGCCAATTTTAAGAGATGTTTATAGACCTTATTGTATCAAGAAAACTAAGTTTTGTTTTTTCCTATAAAATGATTGTCATTTTGTTTGAATCGATTTAACCTCAATTTCTATGGCACCCTTATTAAGTAAGCTTGAAGTAAAGCAAACCCTGCCATCAGTGATCAACAGTAGATGACAAAGTACCTTGAGAACTCAGCCACCTAGGCCCTGATAAAGTAGTGGCAGAAAAAGGAATATAATAAGCTAAAAGATTATTTCTAAAACCCCTGAAATCATGTACAGTCAAACCTGTCTTAAGCAACCTTAGAAGGGTAATTTTAAAAAAGGTGACATAAGACAGGGGGTCTTTATACAGAGGGTGTGATGTTTGCATACCAGTCAACACAGTCATGTTGTAAACTTGTGAACGAGTGAATTGTAGACCTGTATTGTTTGTTTTTTTAAGAAAAAAGTAAAATATGACATTTATTTTATGTTATAATGAAAGTATAACTATAAGTAAAATATACAACAATTAATAGCGGTTTTTGATTTTTGATTGTATTAGCACAAGTCAACTTTATGTATTTTTCTTTGTACCAGTTTTACTGGTTTCCTATTATTTTAACAATATGATATATGCAGAAAGTATAAGTTGGTTTAGAACCAGTGTACACATGTTGATTTTGATTATTCCCCTTTGTAAAACAAAATGGTACGAACATATAATAACAGGACGTGGTGAGAAACATCACCATTTTTCAACCCAAATGGCAATAAAATAAAATAACAACATTGACAACTATTCAACTTGACAGGGCAATCTGAACTTCGCTTCTAAGATGATATACACATTTTTTTATCGCTTCAAAGTTTATTTTAACGATTCGTAGCAGCTTGATAATGAATAATGGTCTACAAATCTTCTTTTCGTAAGGGGTTTATTTATTGTTGAATGACTTTAAGTCTCAGTAGTAGTTTTAGACAGGTTTTCTTGTCAAAAACAAAAAGAAAACACATTAGTCGCATACAACAGGGAGTTGTTATATAAAGGTCAAACGAATGGCAAAATACTGGGTAGGAATAAATATAGTCACAGAGATGGGAAGACTTTATATGGAGGGGTGCTAAGACAAGTGTGACTGTATGTATATTTCACATACCGGTCTCATAACAATTACACGTTTCACATTCCTGTATCTTTTGTCTTTGGATCGACAAACTCTACGGCAACCTACTGCCAGCACGATAACAATAAACAAGATACCGCCTATCACAGAGCCAACTATTATTGTCATGTGGACGTTATCTTCCTTTGTAACTTTTACAGAGTCAGTCCGTTCCTTCACTGGTTCTGTAAAAAATAAATAATATATATGTTATAGAAGCTAACATTATGTGTACCATACTTATTGCCTATTTGTTTGAATGAGGTTTAATGCCATTTTAAGCTATACCATGGTATCCAGTTTTATTGGGGTAGGAGCCATAGTACCCAGTGAAAACCTCTAACTGGAGGCAAGCAAACTGGTAATCCTTGTCAATTAAGGCTGAAGTCTGACACGCCCTACTTGCTGTAAGGCTAAAAACTTACAGGCCAGGCTGTGATCAACAGTGGATGACTTGGGTTCTAATATAAGTGTTTTAGGATAATAAATAGGGCGGAGTGAATATCCAAAATATGATCACGAGTGGGCGAAACTGGTTCCGCGCACGAGTTTAATCTGATGCTTTATGCGGCACAAGTGATCATATTTTGGATATTCACAATACGCAATTGATTATCCTATTTATTATATAGATCAAATTGTTTCCGTAAAATTTTAATGCTTAATCCTAATTTTTATGAACGGCGGATGAATATCTGTAACAATTGTAACCATTGTGACATTTTGGTGGGAAAAAACCCGATAATTTTCACATAAGATTTACCGTGATTTCTGTCACTTGGAAAATTCGATATTTCATCTCTATCTATATAATAAAATTAATTATATAATAAGCTAGGTGACAAAGAAAATGTGTTATTATATCAAAATATATGTGCACATTATCTGTTGAATAAAAAATAGTTTACAACTATAAAAACAAAACTAATTTACCTAACACAGTAAGCCAAGCACTGGCATACTCTTTGCCCATAGGATTGGAGATCAAACATGTATACCATGTAGAGTCATTCAAGGTAACATTCTTCAATATAAGAACCTCAGGCTCTGTAACATTAACCATGGATTGCTAAAAAATAGCAACAAAACACAATAATTATGCATAGCTAATAAAAAAATGCATTCAAATTTGCTATGAGATTATTTTATTTGGCATGGAACATTTTCTTCAAATACAATAAGCTTTAAACTGCAAAAAGAAAATTATATTGTTAATTTTGCAAACTGGAATTGACTGCAAATTTTTTCTGGGGCTGCGTTTGTAAAAGTAAAGTTGTGCCTGAATAGATACATCTATAGCAACATGAAATGTGTTTTTTGTTATAGGGTAACGTTTTACTGGTAAACCAAACTTATTTCTGCAAACAATTTTTTTAAACAATTTTTGTTTGTTTGTTTGTTTGTTTGAATGGTGTTTTAACGCCACTTTCAGCAATTTTTCAGCTATTTCATGGCATCCAGTTTTTATTGGGGGAGGAAGCCGGAGTACCCGGAGAGAACCCCCGACCTGCAGTAGGAAAACTGGCAATCCTTGTCAATTAAGATTGGAGTCGAGTACACCCTGCCTGCAGTGAGAATGGAACCCGCAATCTCAGTGTTGACAGACCACGTGATCAATAGTAGACGAACTACCTTGACTACTCGGCCACCGAGGCCCCCTAAACAATTTTTGTGTCATGCTTTGTATAAAAAATAATTATTTTTCTATACAAATTTCAAAAATAACTGATTTCTAACTGTCATAATTAATTGTGTTAATAAGGACACTATTATTTTGTGTTTCACAGACAGCATTAAGTTTTTTCTGATTTTAAAAGTTCTAAATGTATTTTCTACACAATTTTTTCAATGAGAGACGACAAAATTATACTATTGGGAAACATTCCATGCAGTAGCTTTCTCAAGTTAGCACAGATTTTTTCAATATCTTTTGACACATAAGAGAATTCTTTACAATGTTACTTAAAATTAAAAGGACTAACAACAATGATACATGCAGATCTGCAAAAAAATGCTGTTAATTGTCTTTAGAGACTTGACATGCAGTCAAACTGAAAATGGATTTACTTTTGCAAACAGAAACAGTTTTTTTTCATGTAGATCATTCAAACATAAACACACAACACTGTGATTTGTTGGACAAGCGGCATACACTAATGCTAATAAAATGACACACTTTAGATTAATTTTTATATACAAACCCTTTGTCCCTGTAAACAGAGAGTCAAAATTAAAACAACTGGTTACCTCCCTTATATAAGGATGTAATAATAATAATTTTCAAAAGAAATGTTATCACACATAAGTAGGTGGCAAAAATTAAAGCTTAAAAATACAAATAAGTAATCACATTGTTAAAATAAACTAATGGCTTTAGGCTACAAAAATAATTGGATATGTAATTTCAGCATTCATATAGTATCCTGTAGTTCAGTTGAAATTAAAAAACATGGTATCATTATGAATTAACTCCTCTTGACAAACATTGTGCAAGACTGAAAATAAACAACCAACTGGCCTAACTTGTGTTTCCAAGTAGCCAAAGACAAAAATATGTTGAACTTCTGTTCTTAGTACCCAAATGCCAATGACAACAATATGAAAAAAAAAAAGTAATGTTCTCAGTAGCAAATACTTAAATTTTGTTCTCAGAAGCCCAAGACAACAATATGACAAACTTGGTTTACTGTGACAAATTCATAACTAAAATTGGATCCACAGACTTTCACAAGTGAAAGCAAGAACACTGCCCACAAAGTCCAAAAAGGTATGTTGTAAAACATTCACAATCTGAATGAACAATCGGAACAACCAAAATAATTAGATACATGTAACTGTGATTGATTAATAAATTTCAGAACAAAGGTTTTTAAAAAACTTACCTGTATAATATGGACTAAAGGTTGACCATTGGCATCTCTGTAGGACCCATTAACTGTGTAATGTTGTAACCATTGTGTATGATGCTGCAGATCATTAGCAACGACCTTGCACTCAAACCTAGCATCTGCTCCTGCCTGTACTGTCTGGTTTGAAGGACCAACAATGATCGGGGCCATGACTCGACTTACTGTGGAGATGGAAAATTGAGTAAAATTATCATTTTAATAGTTTTCAGGAGTCTACTAACAAAATATAAACAGAGAAGATGAGTAGACCTGTTTCACCATCTACTTCAGATAACTTAAGCAAAAAGAAAAATTTTAGGTCTTTTATATTTATATTCATGAAAAATTGCATTAGTGCACAACTTTAATATGTGTGCAAACTTTCTGTGAAGTTTCAGGGATCTGGGTTGAATGTTTATTTAGAACTAAAAAATTTGTTTGTACTAAAAAATTTTTAATTTACTTATTTTGAACAAGACCTTTGTAAGATTTAAGGTGTTAAAATGGCCCAGATTTTTAAGATTGCAACCTGTTCTGCATTATTGCAATTAGACAACCAACTGCAAAAAATCAGCTGATAATCTGAACCATCAACAACATGGTTTATTTACCTTTATCACATGTCTTCATTATAGACACCTGATAATCATGATAGTTTTATCAATGGCTTAATTTGATATCACATATGTCTTTATAATTGGATATCAATAACACACAAAACTTTCAACTCTACTTGAATTTACAAGAATACTTTTGGTTTTTGTATTGTTTTAAAGGTACCTTACAACCTGTTCTATAACTCAATGCAATTGTTTACTTTTTAAGAACCAGAATAGATTTTTTATCCAATTGTTTGAGATAACAAGAATTATAAACTACACATGATTTATGAACCTTAATTAACAGATTATTGTACAATACATGAAGTGAATATTCCATTTGTAAAGTTTATTTCAAATTGAATCAACTTACCCAATACCTCCAATCGATAGGTAAAATTTATTTTACCAAATTCATTCTCTAATATGCAGGTATAATTGCCCTCATCATGGTTCTTAGAAAGATCTCCAATCTCCAACTGGTAATTACGCACTTTGTACTGTCAAGTAAAAATAAAAACTACACTTGTAATTATTGATTGATTGATTGGATGTTTGCTTTCAGCTACATGTATATTGAAGAAGAAAACCCATTTGTAGGGTCTACAATGAGCCTACTGTTTAGAAATCTACAAAAGGGGTCTTTATCATGCATGGCACTCTCCAAACATGTCGCCCACTACGGTCTGCAGCCAGGCTTTCGACAACAACCCTACAACGAAAGGGTCTCCACTACATGTGTACCTGCCTGTCTGGGATGTGCTGGGCTGCTCTGTGGGTCAAGCACAGGGAAAACCTCCCAGTATAGTCCCAGCACTTGACTTTATAATTAAACTAAAATGAAATTTATTCTATCTATTAATTAACCTAAAAACAGTTAAATTTTTATTGATATAACATCTGAAAGTGGAGGGCCTCGGTGGCAGAATGGTTAAGGTAGTTGCTCATCTACTATTGAGCATGTGGTCTGTCAATACAGAGGTTGCAGGTTCAAGTTTCACTGTGGGCAGGGTGTATTCTACTCCATTTTTAATTGACAAGGATTCCAGTTTTCCTACCGCAGGTCAGGAATTCTCTCGAGGTACCTTCCTCCAACAATAAACACTGGACACATGATATAGCTGAACAGTTGCTGAAAGTGGCATTAAAAACCATTCAAACAAACAATCTAAACATAGCACGATTTATTTTTTTAATGCCACTTTAGGTAAGCAAGTTTCAGCTACATCATTGCATCAAGATTTTATAAAGGGGGGTGGGGGGGAGGGGGGGGAAGGACTGCAATAATGTATTTAACTGTATAATAATACAGAACTTTTTTGCCTTTTTGCTTTAAATTTTGTAATCAATACCTCCTTTTAGCTCTACTAGTATATGCCTAGATGACAGCAGAAGGATTTACTGTATTATGAATGTCAAACTGCCTTGGAGCTAGGCCAGCAGGAATCACAATAAATTGTAGTGATCAAGACACCTCCCAATGGAACCTATGTATTTATTAATTAAAAGCACATTTTGGTAGTTAACCCCTAAAAGTAGGATTATGCACTAAGACCATATGGATTATAATAGATCTTGCACTTGTACCAGATGGCTTGAATAACAAATATTTATGCCGAATGTTTATTAATATGGGATGTCTCGATCATCTCTTTTTTTCTGCTTGAATTTCTAAATAAAAATTGCTCAGCTAAAGTAGGACATTTCTGTTTTTTCTCCTTTAGGTTTTTTAGTACTAGTAAATATTGAACTGGTACACAAGAATACAGGCAGTTAACTATTTAACCTGTAAAACAATGATTTCTCCCAGAACAGCACCACCTTATGTAAGATGACACTGGTATCTCTTGATTTAATGTGACTGGTGACAAAAAACAAAACTAACTGAATTAAAACCAAAATGGGATTACACAAAATTTGACTTACTCTTCCCCCTGGAACTTTGGGATCTATCAGCTGTGCATTTTTGTACCATTTTATGGTAGGTTTAGGAAATCCACATGCACTGCACTTTATACTGACAGGTGATCTTTCAGATCTTGCTATCCAATTTCCATTAGTTTTGTCCTTACTAAACTTAGGTGCACCTGTGAAAAAAAGAAAAGTTGAAAGAATATAAAAAATTTCAACGATTTAAATAATAAAAAAAGAAATACTTAAAGCTAAAAAATAAAAAATGTAAACTTTTTGTAATAGTATATCTTGTTCAACAATATTCCATAATGGTGATTTAAAAACCTCAACTGAACGAAAGTTGATTCACATGTATTTTTGGACAATTTAAATTAAATTTAGTTATCTCCCCTATGCCAATTTTTTAAAAATAAAATAAAAAAAAATCAATACACCAAAACCTATCCTGACTTTGTATCTACCAGAACATATACAGTTGTGTATTAATGTTGGATTAGTCAGAAACCACATCACCATATGGTTCCAATCAAAAAATCTATTAGAAATCCATTACACAGTCAAAAGATGACATGTTCCAAAAATTTGTCATAACTCGGTTTAGAGAAGTCATCACTTATCATGACATGATAAAAAACATTTAGACATTTTTTCCCATTTCTTTTTCTTGTTTACATTTTAATTCAATACTTTTTTTGCTTAAGTTGAATATCAGATTTATTTATCATGTTTTTACTATAATGTGAATTATTTTTCATATGTACATTATTTCGATACATTTATTTATTCAATTGCATTTACACCCATTTTAAGGGTCAAAATTCACAACAAAACATAGCTGTATGATGGCTGATGTAGGCTTTTTACCAAATAAAATGTGTTAACAGAAGAATGACAGAAAAAAAACAAACATATCAAGAAACCGAATAATGTACAAAGAGGAAAAGCAAGCATACATCATGATTAATCCCACTCTGCTGGGGAAATTTTTATAGCCACATGGCTATATTCAGTTTGTAATTTATTAAGCAGAATTTATAAGAAAATGGGATTAACATATGATTTAGGTTGAAAGGTCTTTATTAAATAGCCATGTGTTTGTCTAAACAGCAGGAAGTCTGTGCACACACAGACACAGGTGAACAAACATGCTGCCATATCAAAATCCATATTGTTCTATTTTGGCCCTCAGCATTTCTTATATTCCTTCACTCTTGATTTCTTTAGAAGAAACAGTTTGACTAGGGACTGTTGGACAAAATATAAACGGACAATTGTTAGCCATTCTTTTTATACACATATAGTTCACAATACCGGTACATAAAGTTTTACAGTATGATTAATAATTACAAGTGTTGCCACTATTTCTGTTTTGTTTGTGACATAAAAAAAAAACAAACTACAAACAACTTAATTATTTATTTACACTTTTAGTACTGATAATAAAATTTAACATATTTTAACCTTATTGGTTCAGATTAAAGGATAAAGCAATATTGAACCCTATACTTTTGTTTTTGAGTCTAATTCATTTTCTGTTCACAAATGGACATTCCTTTGATTTATTGTATGTTCTAAAGACAGAAAAGGTTATTTTCAATCATCTGAAGAGATTCTATATAATCAGCATACTTACACTAGTATTTACAAAGCAAGCATATTGTTATATTTTGTTTATTTGAAATAAAAGCTTTTTCAACTCTTTACTGCTTCAATTAAAAAAGTGTTCTTTAATTTTGCTTTAAGGAATTTTCCATGTCCTATCCAGACACCCTACTGCCCTTGACATAATATTTATAAGAAATTATCATGATTAATTTTGTATACCTTTGCATGTAACTAGGGAGTGTACTGATATTTTAATTTCCTAAATTACATAACATTGCTGGATTTTCTGTCACCCATCTGTAACTATCACAATGGGGAGGAAGTCACTTTCTTTAAGTATCTCCTTGATCAAACAGAGTTATCTGGTGTCAAACAGAGAAAGCAACAATAAAAAACCCTTATGGGACCTACATATTTGTCACACCAAGGTGCTCATTAATTAGGCCACAAAGGCAAACTAATTACCATAAACATTCAAAAAGAGAGTTTACAGAATTTAATTATATAGCCACAGATTTTATTTATTCCTTTTGTCTTTCTATGTAATGTGACATATCTTGCTGTGATGTATGTCATGACTAGAATTCATTTGGATCAACACTGACCTTGGTACTCTTTACTAAGATATGTCTTTAGTGAATTGAATTTCATTATAGTTCTTTTTTTCTCTTATCCATCTGCCCAGGCGATTAAGATGTCCCATAGTAAACAATGAAATTTTTATTGTCTTTTTATCAAAATAGTTGCTTTTTTTAATTGTCTTGTACATTCAAACTTTTAAATTATATTTTTATCAGGAACGATGAGTGCACAGCTGAAGATAGCATTAAGTTATGACCTAAAGAATGTTTGTTATCACAAACAGACCACACATTTTAACATTTTAACTATTTCATCCAATTAATCATTCTGTAATGACTTAAAATGTCTTTCATAGTCAAATATAAAGATGATTCTAAATCTGGAACATTTAAAAAAAAAGTAAATTCATGAAAAACACACAAAAAACCAGATCAGAGAAAAAGATTAGTGGATATTAAAAAAAAACAAAGCTGTGTTGACATAGTGATAACATTTTCAGAAGTACTACAATACTATAATTGCAGCTAACATATTTTAAAACGAAGTTATTAATGTTGCAAAGCTCAGAATTTTTTATATTGATTTCTAAAAGGCCATAAAACTTCAAAATGACATTTACAAACATCTACAAGCCAAGGCAGGAGCTCAATTTTAAAACTAAATATCACAAAACATATATATGTTTTTATGATTTTGACAGTGACATTTAAGGTGTCAAATTAAAAGTAATTTCATAATAGACAATCTAGATTTGACATTTTACTTTTTCGTATCTGTTATTTTGTAACTTACCAGGAGGGGACCATAACTTTATACAACTTTAAAAATATATAAAACTGAACCTAGGCATGCAGATTACAGATTAAATTCAATTCACATGATAACAAGTACCATGTAAAGATTGTCAGAAATGGGATCAGAGCTCACAATGTAGTTATAGCCAGTGACCCATCTGACAGGTGCCCCCTATCAGATGACCACTAATATTTTTTTTTCAGCTTCATTTCAACCACAAAAGGTTTTCACATATGGGTCATATTTCTTTTTCAAATCAAAGTTCCTCTAAGTGCAATCCTATAAAAACTTTAACTTATAAAATAAAAGAATTTGAAAGTAATTTACAGAAATATCATATTCACTTCTTCTCTCAGATATGCTTATTACCATTTCCTATTTTAAAAATTACCATCAGAAAACATGTTCATTTCAGTCCAAAAAACTTTTCATTCTCAAAATGATAAGGATTTTTTTTAAAAGTGTCCTTTTTATTTGAACCTTATTGCCAGGTTGACTCATCAGAACATAATGTTGTAAGGCCACCTTGAGATACAATAAAGCAATCAACAGTTATTTATGAAGGGCCTAACTTTCCATAAAACAATTTCTACAAATTCTTTTGCTTAGTTGGTCTCCTACAGATAAATTATGTCCAGCCAGGAAGGATGCTGAAGAGTCAAGTGAAATGTACTCTCTGATCATCTACATAGTTTCCAGTTTATAGTATGGTTAATTGAAGGCTAATACATTGATTGTAATTTAATAATATCTTGTTTAGCCCATGCACCTTGTTAATTCTTTGTTGGCACAAACATTGTGTTTATCTTTTCTTCATTAATTATGGATTATAGTGATGTAAATAAAGATGACTTGGTGATGTTGTATAACAAATTTGTGTACATGTGGACCCACTTATCTGAAATGTTTGGCATTTAATTTTATCTCTGTAGTAACATCAATGTAAGAAACTTTCCCAGGGAGTCAGGCACATTACAACTTCTTTGTTAGCCAAGTGACTAAAATTGAAACATTTTTGATCTTATCTGTTAAATTATTTTAACAGGATGATTAAATTATTTTCGATTAAGTTTATATTTTTCAAAGTTGATTTTTTAGTCTTGTTATGCATTACATAATCTTAAAGTTAATTAATTTCTATTTTTTTGCTTTATCTAGCCTTCGTGCACATGTTTGTATGTACATGTACATGTACAAGTATCTTTACCACGGCCATTACAGCAGTATTTTTAATAAAGTTTTTCTAGGTCATTCTAACTTTTACAACTATATGTATTCAAATCATTTACTGTTGTGAACTTTGAAGACTCTACAAAGCAATGAATCTTCTCTTTATGTATAGCCTAAGAACTAGTTATGATATTAGTGTACTACTTAATGAAAACTGGCAGCCCAGAAAATAAAGACATATAAATAATGACACAAATATGACAGTTTTAAAATAAGGTCAGTAGATAAATGGAGGGTTATCTCCATGATGCCATAAAAAATCCCATCAGACAGATGGTTGTGATTGTACAAGACAGAGACACAATGTTAACAAAAATATTCCCCTTAGTCTACATTGCATATAATTGTTTTTGTATTTTTCAGTTTTATTTCATCACATATACTAGTATTTCATATCTTTTATGTGATGTTTTCAAAAATGTAACTTCATCATTTATAAGGTCCTAGGGGATGATTAGTTTGTACTGTTTTAAATAATAAATAAAAAAATAATGATTATTTTATTGTTATTACTTTAATACTTATTCGATCCACAAATATTGTTACTGGCAAAATACACAAATTGCAATCGGTCTTGAGCAAACTATGAACAATATTCACCAATTATACTTTCAAAAAGTGAATATTTGGGACAACTTACTTGTATACATCAAATTTAACACCATACAACATATTCTATTTTTTTAACTTGACAAGTCTAGGTATTAAAAATTGCAAGCATGAGATACACTGGAAATAGTACCCAGTATGTCCCAAATTATGTTGTTCATACCTTCATCGCCACATTCACTGTCATCATAATAATCATAATCTGTTGGTTCCACTTGTTCTGAAAATGATAAGATAGAAACAATGTAGACAAGATGCAGGACTTGTACACCAGTGCAAAAAACTTTAATTCATGTACCTAATTAGAACTAAGACTAAACCCAAATCGGGTGCTTTTACATTTAGAAAAGGATATACTGTTTATACACAAATTGACCATAATTCTGCATTTAACCTTGAAGTAAAAAGTTAAGAGAGCAGCATTAACTGGGTTCAGGGGTAACTGATCTGATTAATTTAAAATGAAACCACATGTTGAAGGTGTCAGGAACTACACCACTTCTGACTGAGAATTGACCTAAAGAAATTTTCACTGACCATAGACAGTATGTGGCAGCTGATGAGATTTAATCTCTAAAGTTCAAATGAAAGGCATTTTATGTCTGGACCGTGGACCCTATTGTTACATTTCTACTGTGCACCTTTTATGGTTTATACAATTTAAAAGGTATCCACCTCCAGGGCAAGTAATAAAATTCAAAAGAAACTATGCAGTTTTGTTTTCTTGGCCAGCTGCAATGTAACAAGGACAAAGTGACACAAATATTTACCTGTTTTTTACGGTCACAGGTGAAAATTTTAGAGACGTTTGACAAAGCATGCTTAAATAATAGATTTGAAAAAGAGGTCAACTTTCTAAACACACTATATTAATAGCCATTCCTCAAATTTACAGTGTTTTTGTATAATACTTGATGTTGGAAACATGAACTCTAACATTTAAACAATAGGCCTGCATATTAATTGCTAAATAACTAGCAACCATAGTTTACAAAAAATTGCCAGATAAGATTTTTTAATGCCAATCTTAAAATATTGGTATAAATAATGGTTTGTAAGTTGGATACAATGCAACAATGACAACCAACTGACAGGTCAATTTTGATACAATAGTATTGATTGAGGTTTCAGAAATAGAATTGTGCAATTTGTTGTAACTGACCAATAAGTAAAACAATATCCTCAAGAAATTTTAGAGAATACCGGAGTTTTGAAGATTAATGAGGTTTCAATTGTTTACTAGTACCATGATTTTTATGTAAAAATGGGCAAAATCTTTTAATATTCAAATTCACAGATTCAAATTTTGAATGCTTTGTTTTAATCGTCTTCCAAGCTACTGCCATGTTTAATAATTATTGAAGGGATGTTAAGTTGTGTGAATTTACATATATAAGAGTAGGAAATCTCATGAAAATATCTCACTAACAGAAGAACTGTTATATAAAAAAAGAAGAAATATGACATGTATATAATTTTACCTTTCTTAACATCTACTGTGTAATTAATCCATTTTTCACCAAAAGAATTCCATGTCCGACAACGGTATGTTGCTGTGTCGTTTAATTCAACTGGGTCTATAACTAGAGCATTTCTGTTTATCTTAAACCTGTAACAAAAAATTATTTGTACATGTACTATGTAATTGATAAAGGCAATGCTACTAGTATGTCATTACACAACATTTGGAGAAATAAGGAAAACTGACTATAGGCAAAGTTGTTCTCAAAGTTTATTGCTAAAATAACACTAAACAAAATTAAATTTTTTTGACATTGTTACTAAAATATTGCTAAAATGTATTTTTTGTCATTTGACTATACAGTTTAATATACCTGATAAAATGATCCAATTAATTTTTAACCTAATCATGTAAGAAACATACATGTATTTATTAGGTCACATGAAGAAAAAAAAATCTGTCATAATGTAAAGATGCAAATACATGTATCTTACCTTTCATTAAAATGATTTGATAACTGATAATCATTTTTGAACCAAACTTTATAAGGCTTAGGACTTCCAGTTACTTTACATCTGAGTCTTAACTTTCCACCAACTACTTCATAATATACATCCTTAATTACAAGATCTGGGGGGATTTCAGGTGCACCTAAAACACCAAAAATCATTCAAGATATTCATTTTGTATAATATTACAAAGGAACCAAGTCCTGGACCAGACTTTTTAGCAGTAACCTTTATGGACATTTTAACCAATGTCCATGTAGCACTCTAAGACAAAACATTTTATTACTGTTCTTCATCAACATGTATTGTAACTAAGTTTATTATGCTAATACTTTGAATCTAATTATATTCAAAGCACAACTACAATTTGTTTATTTTTAAATATTTAACATCCATTCAATCTCAAGGATCGGACTGTATTGTCAATTTCAACATGTACATTTGCATACTTTTATTGTGTTTCTTTATATTAAAATGAAATTCTTGGCAAAAAAATCAATGTTTTTAATGTGATTTCTTTAAAAAAATAAAATAAAAAAAGACATCATTGTTTTTCTACTGAATCCTTATAAATGCAAGATTGACATATTTAAACCAGATGCAATAATTCTTTGTGAATCAGACACTTTACTTACTTCTTTTGGTTATTTTTGCAGCTAAACAAATACTTATTCCGAAAGTTACAGCAAACACGAAAATAATCCAATTAAATCCCATACTAAATATATTCCAGTCTTATAATAATTCATAAAACACCATGTTTTTTTAATATCACATCACAATATTCCTTCTAGTTAAATCTGTTAAAAACATTTCTGAAACAGAAAATATATGTAATTTATTTTTTAAATTCCCCACCATACATATACATAATTTGTCACTCAAAGTGTGAAATTCTGAAATTGTTTTACTTTTTAAATTGTAGATTTTAAACAAAAACAAAATGCTAGTTGACATGCATTTATCATGACACTTTTATTTAATTATTTATTTCACAAATACAGTTATCTTTTACTAAATCCAGGTGCTAAGCAAAAATTTTAACACAGAACTGTCATGTACCCAATGCTTCAGAGGAGAGGTTACCTACTTATACTGACAGCATAAAACTTCAAGAATTTGTAAAAATGCTATTTGATCAATAAAAATGCTTTCTTGTAGTAAAGAAAGAATGTTATAATTTTTCCTCTTTACAAGTTTCTATTGATTTGTTATTTTTATTGCCAACTGTCGCAGCATTGTCACTAAACAATAAATGTTAATCACAGAAATATCTTATACAGAATCAAAATCAAAATAAATAAATGCAATACACGTGATGCAATACACATTCTAAGAATTTTACCTTTGTGATAAAGCGCGGGTAATTTTCACTACGAATCCTTCACGATTTATTCGTGAGATGTTAACGGTATATCTCAATTTCTAGTTTGAGTAACATTTTTAAAATGCTGAGTTTCTGAATTTAAAATATATATATAAAAAATTGTGACAATCAAAAACACGCACATGAGTATAGAAAAGAAAATTAAACTCACCGATACATATGTTAATTCCCACAGAAAATAAAACAAAGTTTACATCCCAACAAATTAAATTAATCACTTTAAAACAAGAATAACTGAATGCACGGTTTACTACAATGCCAGCGACTTACACTCTAAACGATCGTAACCACGTGATCTTCTATTCAAAATTGGCAGGTGCTACCACGTGACCACCTTTGCACTTTTTCACAATAAACAGGAAATTCTTTCTGAAAGAAAAATATAATTTTGATCAGATTACGACCTGAAAGCGCCTCTGGAAAACAGAACTGTACATTTCTTTTAGTTCAGTAAACATAGATTTTTAATGCTTGTATGTTTCTGTTGACAAATTGACTTTTCAACGGGAGACTTAATGTTGACCTTTATTGCCATAATTTTTCAACACTGTTGCAGTTAATGACATTTATCTAATTAATTGTGATGTCACCAATGTTTTACACGAAAAATGACTAAGTCACAACAAATTATTTGAATACAATGTGAACTGATTTTAGTTTTAGTTTAAATTCCGTATTTGTTAATTAGTACTATTGTTTTCCGAAAGATTTCAACAGATTGAATAATTCACTAATTTAATATTTAACGCCACAGAAATATTTTTTATTTATGAATGAACACCAATTAAATTCAAAGGTGACGTTAAAATCAATAGGATAATTACATATGGCATTTAGAAAAATAGCAAAGAAAACCGACCGAACAAAAAGAGCCAAAAGTCAAGGGACAGTTACAAATCCAGATAAAGATTCGCTAGCATTTTCGAACTTAGAAAGAGAAAGTAAAGTGAGAGACTACTGCAATGAAGCATATGTTATACCAAAGATAATATACCGTCTCTTGCAAGGCACTTTGTTGTCGACGTAAAACATTTTTCACATTCGTCACGAGATACGGTCATTACAACATTTACAGCAATTGTTATTGACGGAGTAAGCTTAATACCATATGAGAACTCCATTGTCATGCCAATAGAAGTCGAGCACACCTTGCGTTAAGTCACACTCGACATTAAAAGTGTTGACACGCGGATGATCGTTAGTAGATGTATTTTGTTTCTTTTTTTGTAAATTAGGGTTTACTCAACTTTAAGAATTCTTTTCATTTATATCATGGCATCCAGTTTTTATTAGAGGGAAGCCGGAGTAACGTTGAAAACATGACAGGAAATTAGCAGGTGGCTAACTTCCTACAGACCACTTGAACACTGAGCATTTTCGTATAAATTTTGCACCAAGAGATGTGTCAACAAGCACACTATATTGCGTTTACTTAAAAAAAAATCATGATGGGTATGATATTGTACTCATTTACACAAGGACTGGACCTTTATATTCGATTTATTTTTACCGACGATTTAGTAAAAGAGAATATGAAGTCCCAGTCCATATATAAATACGAATTTTAAGTCCCAATTTCAATTCTAATACGAGAAAAACCCGTGCTCTTCGATTCAAGCGGGCTCTACATGCGCCGATTTTTTTAGCCGCCATTCAGTTTCATGATGTAAAACTTCGGTCTGGAATTCCTTCTAAATTTGTAATGTACGGAGGACAAAATACATTATTAAATACCACAACGCGTCCTACATATCTCTTATTTAGTTACTTTTCTTTAAATCCGAACTTTTAAATTCAGCCGTTTAGATTTTGACGCCGTAAAACCCTTTTTCACTGACGCAAAGTGAAAAAGGGTTTTACGGCGTCAAAATCTAAACGGCTGAATTGCGCGTGTGCGAAGTATAGATATATCGGATAATAATAAGGACATCTTATTAGAATAAAGGTCATTGCATCTACGAAAAAAACATGGTGTATTCTTTAAAGTTGTTAAAGGAACATGTTTTGATACGTACAGTTTATTTGTATCGGTCCGAACAACTTTAAACGCGAAAAAATTATGGTGGCCGAGTGGTCAAGGTAGTTCGTCTACTTAATAAAGATAAAAAAGGTAGTTCGTCTACTATTGATCACGTGGTCTGTCAACACTGAGATTGCGGGTTCGATTCTCACTGCAGGCAGGGTGTACTCGACTCCAATCTTAATTGACAAGGATTGCCAGTTTTCCTTCCGCAGGTCGGGGGTTTTCTTCGGGTACTCCGGCTCCCCCCCCCCTAAAAACTGGACGCCATGATATAGCTGAAAAATTGCTGAAAGTGGCGTTAAACACCATCAAAACAAACTGTAATGATTTCTGTGTTGAATATTATACTGCCTGCATAGAAAGTAATTCTTTGAAACTTAAACAAGTTTAATTTCTGTCAACAAATGCAGTTCAGACTTGAGGGATGCTTTACACTTACATTTGTTTTTAGGGATTTAGCAGTGGACAAAGGAAAATTGTAAGAATATGTAACATTCTTTGCAAAAAATTAAAAAGTTGCTTGAATATGGGAGCTTCAAAATATCTACGATATACATAGAAGAGATAATGATATATACAGAAGAAAATAAATGCAGTCAAGTCAAGGACCTATTAGATCATTGGTCATGCAAATCAACATATTTTAATCCATGTTTACCTTAAGAAGCTGTATGTTTACAATCTGAGATAACAAAAGCACGTACTGAATACAAGTAAGCTTTCGAACACTTTTCATTTACATTTCATAATACGAAACACAACCACCCCAAAAAGTACACAATGACATATTAATATACAGTTGTATGCAGAGAGACAGTATGTATAATAATACTCCCGATAGTTTCCGTTGCACCGAACAGATGGAGCTTATTGCACCGGCCACAAACTGACAAGTATGAGCGAAAATTGACAGAAAATATTTGTTCAACTGCACAGCATTTACTTTGTTTTGCACATTTGAAATAATGACGGTAACATAATCTATTAATACAAATTTTTGTATATTTCCGTACAAAATTCTCCTACAAATCTTAGTATTTTATTATCTAACATCAATATGATTGAATATACTATTATAAACTTAGTTAGGACAACAAGTCGAGATTTCCTACCGAGTTGACAATTCAATTGCCATGACATTTCAGCATTGAAAAGAACAAAATGAGCATATTAATTGGAAAATATTTACCTATTTCTTTTGATATGAAGTTATTCTAATTATAGACCCATGACCATTGGACCAAAAAATTGGTCGAACATGGCTACAACAATCTTGTTACTTAACCGTAATACCAGTGAATATGGTGAATGTTATGAGTCAGTTTATTACAGATTAAGTAGATCATGTAGGTATCTATTGCTTGTTTTATTGTTTGTCTCTTTGCTGGAAGGCATCTTTGTCATGTTAAAGACTACTGAGGCAATCAGACAGGGTTGACCACTTTCTTCTACACTATTAACTAGCTAACGCTTAATCAAGCAGAAAAGTGAATCTGTTTCTCTGAAATATCTACTTTCTTAATCCTACTTGATTTAATTATCAATCTGATTATTCACTTTGTAGACTAGTATCAGGTTGAATCAGATAATTATTCTCAGTGGATATTTTGATTGACATAAAATTGAATGTTAATGTATTCTGTGGTAATAAATCAAATAGAAAAACAAAGGTGTATTGACATTAATAAACAAGAACAACATGTTTGTGAAAAAACTTAGAAGCTTTATTATTTTTGTAATAAACTTCTACCTTTGAAGATGTCACATTTTGATTTTATAATTTTGTTTGCTGTCTGAAAAAGTTCTTAATATATGAATTTAACAAAGCTTTTGGTTGTTTGTAAATTGTCATGATCTGGATAATGTACATTTTTATAAGCATCTTTTTTTGCTGAAAATAGAACATAGTGCTGCAATTTAATAAAATATGTTAATAAACCAAACCAGGAATTAATTTGCAGTTTTATGCCATTTATAAAGCTGAAGTTGTTTACCACAAATATCAGTAGAACTGTATACTTTATGTTTAATGTAGATTTTACAACATATATTGTAGCTATTTGTCAATAAAGCCACTACATTTATCTTAAACTATCAACAGGTGTCAATAAATCTGGTAGAAGTCATATGTTTACATTTGAGTGACAGTCCATGTAAAGATCATGTAAGAAATACATGTTATTCCAACATGTACAGTCAGTTTAATATAGCAGTCAAAGAAGAAATACCAGACCATGAAAATTAACAATAACACAGTAAACCTACTCTAAGGATACCTCTAAATAATGCACCACTATATATATAAATGCGGTTTCTTCATCCACATTGTTACCTAACAAGTATATAAAAGGCACATGTTCATTAGAAAATATTTACACATTGTACAGTAACCAATAAACATATTCATATATGTCAAATTATTTTTACCCTCATGTTAATACTTGGAAGTAGACTACAGAAACCGACATAAAAAAAGTTTTTCTTTACAAATGATGACTATGATACATACTTAATATAATATAATAATATTCAGAAATACCAAGATAGGATCAAGCAATCAAAAAATCAGTAGTGGAAGACAAACATATGACCAGAAAGTACAACAAGAATCATTAAAAACAGACACAGAAAAATAAAGATTAAATTTATGTTAGATGAGCAGTCATCTAAATAAGTTTTATTTTTCAGACAATTAACAGACAATAAGATATGGAAGCTATCATACATTACCAGTATCCATCATTTATGATTATATTATTTGGAACCTTTTTTTATTTAAGCAATGAATTATTTAAAATTTAAAAAAATGAAATATATATATACCTACCCTCCAGGCATGCATAGCTAAGAGGTTAGCAACCATAGCCATGTATGCATAGCTAACATTAATAGTTTTTATACCAAAAAAATTAACTGATTGTCTATATTTAAAAATTATTTCATTTTCCATGAATTTGCTCTTATTTTATATTTTATTTAATGACATAATTTAGATACAGGCCAATGAAATGGGAGAATGAGTAAAATAACAGATAACAACATTATACTGTGCCAGAAACATCAAAAACTAGGTTTCCTGTCATTATTTTAATAGAGGTAAAATGTTGGAAATATTAAATAATAGACATGACATTTAAAACAAAAAATATTAAATATTAAATTAAAAATATGAAATAAGATAAATTAATATGAAAATTATAGTACTTAATAAGTCTGAGTTTACTTATTTATAATAAAACCTAGGTATATAAAATGAGAAATAATGCATTAATAACAAAATGTCAATTAAATGTTACATTTAAATCTGACTTGGGCACAAATGGATCAAACAAGTATTCCAAGTTTACCCATAACGTAATTGTTAGCCACAAAAATTGAATAATATTCTACTTAATACTAAAATTTCAACATTAATTTCATAAGTGATATGAGATATCAGACAATTAATGCTCCCTCTCCTGTAGAAAAATGAATGCTAATGGATGTGGTTAAATGTAAAAAATAATTGGTGATTTGCAAACAGTGGTAGTAATCACAGAGGTAAAAGCCTGTAGGGAACCATGGTTATTAATGAACAGGATACAGCATCCCCTCAAGGGGAAACACCACTTTTCACCTGGTCACGTTGAATGTAGTGTCAAGCATAAAGCTCATAAAGCACATCCTGCACAGATTGTTTTGAAGTTACAGAATTACAGTAAAACTATTATCTTTGTGTCAGAGGTCACTAAAACATGCAATGGAGAAAATACAGAGATTCCTTAAATTATGAATATTTGAATTCAAATTATAAACACACTGCATTGACAATAAAGCATTATAAAAGATGATGTGTCAAAGGTCATCAATGCATGTCATTATAGACCCTTGAAATCTATGCTGCATGACAAAACAGGGTTACACAAAGTTCTTGTCACATAAGTCTTTCAGAAATAATTTCTTCTCTGTTCTGCTATTATTTGGAGATTTTAAAGTTTAAATGACTTGATATAAACCAGAGCCTTGAGGTGCTTGTTCAGTCCTTTATATTAATAGTCTGCATAACAATATTCCAGTTCATGAGTTGAAAGGTTTTGACTGAAGGTTAAATTATTACAGACAGAAGTACTCCTCCATAATCTTCCAGAATAAAGAACCTTCCAATTTAGTTTGTAATGAGCATCAAATAGGTTCACTACTGAATTAAGGACATATCCTACTATTTGACCTCCATATGATATTTTCTTAATATTTTGTCTCAACTTTCCTTATGACAAAATCTGTAAATAAAGCTAAAAAAAATGTTATCTTTAATACCTGTTTTTGAGGTACTAGGATTATGTGTTATTTTAAAATTTTCTCATAGTTTTCTGTTAGAATCAACTTAGATTGTTTTGAAGGCTTCATGGTATGTAAAAGACAACTATGCCTTAATCTATTTCAAAATATGTAAGTTTCAAGCATAAATGTGGAATTAATATGTTCCAGCCATTTTTGTTTAGGACTCGGATACACATATTGCACATCACAAAAAATGACCTATGATAATAAAACTACTTTTTTACCGAAGATAGAGGATAACTTATACTCCAAATTGAAGAAATAAAAAAGGGTCACCAAATCAGCGAAAAATATTTGAAAAATGTGTATTGGCCAGAATTGGTGGGAAAGAAAGGGTTTTTCTTTGCACAAACTGCAATATCTTTTCTAGATTTAAAGCGCAGAATACAATCATGAAAGTACAATAGTTTTTTTTGTGTATGTTTGCTATTGCAAAGTGATTAATTAAGTTTTTTCCAAAATTCTAAAAGTCTGTATTACTTTTTCACTAATAAAATAACATTTTAGTCGATCCATAAAGCCTAACTGAAGTGGAAATTTCATGGAATTTTGACAACGACAAAAATATACATACATATATTCTGCAATTTTCAAAAAGAAGTAAAAAGAAGATTGTCTGACTGAAGGTCATAATCGATGACACAAGTCTGAATATAAAGATCAGATGTACTTGTTATATACATCCTAAGGAATAAAATATGCATAAATGATTGTAGATATTGCAGGTGCAGTATGCATAATTTATTGACACATTTTCAAATTCAGACAACAGACTTGATGAAGATTTATATCTACCAACTTTTAAAATTTGCCCAGTCTCTTAAAATCTTGTGTTCTGAACCACCTTTTTCATTCAATTATAAATTAGTTTTACAGATATAGAGATTTTTAGGTATTTCATACATTTTCAATAAGATTTCATAGTAGTTAGATATGCTTAATACATAAAATCATAAAACAAACAAACTGTGACACAAAAATCAAGGATTTCTACCTGAGAGTCAAGGTAAACATGAGTTTATGAGGGATGTCATTATCTTCCCAAACAAAGAATGAAGGAGTGACACAAAATAAATAATGTGTATATCCTTCTGACCTGTAACGGAGCTACGATTGGGTATTACCTGGCTTCTTTCAATTAGAACACCTCAATTTTCTTTAAATAGCAACACCCTGGCAACAAAATTATACCTGGATAAACTGCAATATTGGGGTTCCCAACAGTTTAATTTCTAAATAGCTTCCATTATAAGATAAATGCAGCTATTTGGCTTTCTGCTGTATGATTACAGAAACTTTGTATTCATGACAAAATTAAACCATTAACACTTAAAATGACCTGCAAATGATGATAAAATTAGTATGTGCATGCTACAAACATTTATGAGAACAATGTCTTACAAAATCAATCCACTATTCTGCAAAAATCTTTGCTGCATGCATGAGTACATATATTATTAAATTTAAAATAAAGTTACTGCAATTTTTTTTCAACATACAAAATAAATTTTAAGTAACTTGTAGTGCTGTTGTGTATATATCTTAGAGGGAATAATTCAAATATTAGATAAAACAATAATATACACTTTTTTAAAGCTTCAGAATAAAAATAGGGTCTTCAAACAAAGTTGTCATTGTATATATACTACAATAAAACAATGAAAAAATCCTTATATTCAAATAAAATTAAAATGAAAGCTAAATAGCCATTGATTTTTGTCAAAGAGAAAAATTCCTTAAAACAATTATTTAATAATAAAATATGAGAATATGACTGGTGCCCTTTACAGGGATCCTTTTATCTGTCAGCTGATATCCTTCATAAACAGCATATTTGGTCTGAAAAACAACTCACTTGATATAAGCTAAAGCAAATAAGATTTAGTCATATTCTTAAAAATGGTGTTTTGACTTAAAATGAAACATTACCCTAGCACGCTGACCTAGAATGTGGCATTTACATATCAAGGTAGTTTTGTTCATCTTTTGTCAAAACCAAATGGAGTAGAATAAAACAACTTGACAATTTTGATAAAATCTCATAAAAATAGCATTATAAATGGAAGTAAAAATTTAAATAGATGGTGGGCTGGCTAAACTTACCAGTCTAAAGTTTAAAGTGTGATTACATCATTATGATTTTTATAAGGAAATTAGAGTTTGTTGTATTAATGGAATAATTCTGAATTGAAAATCATGCAATCCACAGAAAGAATTACTTCACACATTTTTGTATTATGTTCAGTATGATAAACATAGCACACAGATAGAACTCAAAACCTAACAACCTTAACCACATTTATTCCAGAATGCAAACAATATTTCAGGGAAAATAAGTCAAAAATTCAAAGCAAAAAAGTGAATCTATGAACTCTGATTCTCCTAACTGTGGGTTTCAGATGAAGAGGAGCAACAAAAGAAAATGATTTAATTGCAGAAAGGTGCTCCGATCTATTGATTTTTCATTCTGATTTAAATTAAGTTAAAAAATAATATAAACTTTTTTGTAACAGTTTTGAACGAACAATGTAAATCAAGTTTCCAATCAATCAATCCATTTAGATGTTATACCAGTTTTTGCCTTACACTTTATATAATGTTCATTTCAGTATAGGGATAGGTAGCCACCCATCCCTCTAACCAAGTGAGCTAAAAAATACTTCTATTTTGACTGGCTATATATACCTACTACCTTTCAGAAGGCAAGATAGCCTCCTGTTACAAAGGCAAAGCAACTTTATACTGTGAAAAGTGAAAAGTATTAAAAACTCACATTGACCTGCACAAGGTCTGTTTATAGTTTAAAAACCTTAGATTGTGAGTATTGTTGTTACTTTCAGTCAATCTATAAACCTTGACATCATCCTCTTTACTTTGGTAATAATCCCTTCAATACAATTGTTTGTAGTTTTTTTTTTGTGAGATGAGAAAAGAAAAATAATACAATCATACATATATTTGTATAAATAAGGTTTTTTCTGTAACCTATTTTTAACAGAAAACAAAGCACTTGTAAATCTTAAGATTGTTGACATAGCCATGACGTTACATTGATTAGGATGTGGCTGATCTGTAAAAAGTCTATGGGAAAAGCAAAGTAGAAATGATTTCACATAGTAGTGAACTGATAATAAATTTGTATCTAATCTGGGTGGGTCACCCATAAGCCTAATAATATTTGGGTATTGAACACATAGCTGATCTCAATGGGTATACCTCAATGGTTAAGTATCTTAGATTTATTGTGAATAGAGATAATCCTCGAAATTCTGTAAACTGATTAGAATGAGAAATTTGTGCTAAAAATGAACTTCAATTTGTATCATATTTTCATTATGTGTGTACAGATATATAGGAGTCGCTCTTATTATTACAGTCACTCTTATTATTACATAGAAATAAGAAATCCTTATCAAGTATTAATGTTGAATTACACATTCTAGCCCTTTCTCTTCCAGAGTTTGTTATTTTTTTGGGACAGTTCTAGTCTGCATGTGTATCAATAGACACTAACTTGTGAGGATTCTTCTACATATGTAAAGGGTTAAGGATGTAAAACTGCACCTAGTAAAAGTTTATGATTCAATTTAAATGCAATGATATAAAGTAATTCTTCAGAATAAAGTGAAAATTCTAATTTAAAAGATAGTTATTCGTCTTAAGTCATACTTGAGCTATATATAATTTTCTTCAATAGTTTGAACTCATATAAATGGTCATAATGTATGGCACGCCGTTCTCGTCAAAAGTATGGTTCAAAATATCATCACAAATTACACACTCAAAATTTTAAATTACACACTCAAAATTAAAAATATGCACTCAAAATTTTAAATTACACACTCAAAATTTTAAATTTCGCACTCAAAATTAAAATATGCACTCAAAATTTTACTAAAACACACTCAAAAGATAAATTGAAATTACACACTCAAAATTTTAATTCATGCACTCAAAACTGAAAATTACGCACTCAAATTTGTGCGCATTGTTTTCGCGCAAAACTCATAAATATTCATATAAATAAATAAAATTTCATCTGGGTGGTTTTTGAGTTTAAAACTAACCGGAAATGCTGAAATCCAAATGTCAATCCACGACACAGAAGATTTGCTCGAGTTTTTCAATCCTTGTTGCACGTGTATGAAAATACAATGCAACTTTTATACCCCTTAACACGAGACAACAACGCTTTAGAAAATACTGTTCGAAAGCTTTCAAGCTGTATGGAAGTGTTGTATGTAATATCTACAAGAGTTCCTGTTGAAATTCAATTATATCAGAAACTAGAACGAATTTATACTCTTTCATTCAATCTGCATGATATAGCTGTTAACACCTATTTTGATAAACCCGTTGAAAAAAACTATTTGTTTTACCATAAAAAATAATTCAATAATGGAATAAATCATACTCTATAGTTAATATGAGTCTGAGATACAAGGCCGAGGGTATGAGGTTAAACAAAAATTAAAAATTGTTTCGTCTGTTTCGTTCGTTGCATTACAGTGACCCGTTTCAAGCTTCAAAAAAACCAGGATTGAAATATTCAAATCAATTTAATGAATATTTATAAGTCCTGCGCAAAAAAGGTGCGCACAATTTTGAGTGTATATGTTTTCTGTTTGAGTGCGTAATTTTCAGTTTTGAGTGCATGAATAAAAATTTTGAGTGTGTAATTTCTATTTATCTTTTGAGTGTGTTTTCGTAAAATTTTGAGTGCATATTTTAATTTTGAATGCGAAATTTAAAATTTTGAGTGCATTTTTTTAAAATTTGAGTGTGTAATTTACAATTTTGAGTGTGTAATTTGTGATATTTTGAATCATACTTTTGACGAGAACGGCGTGCCATAATAATGTGGAGTTAAATAGCTGATTTATCGGTCCTATATAATGAGTTTCTGCCCTTTAATTCAAAATTACTTAAGTTTCTTTTACTTAAGATATACATGTTATATCATTACTTTCTCAAACAAACCTTGCATCAACACATTCCATCTATAGCTCTACAACACACTAAGATTTCTTCAAGTTTCTGAAATGGTAGATGGATAATTATTAGCCAAATAAAACAAAATTCTTGACAATGTGTAAATATTTGACCACTTTGTTTACTCACATCTTAAGCATCAATAAAACAATTTACTTTATATCAGAGAAAGTGGCTATGTAAAATAGAGGACTGTCAGCAAACAAGTACGTCAGCTTGGTGTAGAACATTTAATAAATAATAATGTGTTGTTTGTTACAAGATGAACTGCAATCTTTTAAATTTTGCTTGAAATAAACAAAATTACATAATACTTTTTGCTTTTATAAAGAAGGCAGCTGAATGTTTCTGTTTTAGGACAAGTTTTATAGATTTTCTGTTAGCACTCTCCTGTTAGAAAATTCAACATAAGGTCAAAAGACATTTTGTTTTGCAATAAATAACAGATATTATTATACTTTACTATGGTAACCAGTACTAAAATAATTTAGATATTAGGAGCAAAAACTTCTTTTTCTGGCTCAAAACTGCATGTGGGTAAAATAACTGGGAATTTGCACATAAACAAAATAACTAGTTATTTGTTCAACATGCCAAAGTGGGCCAAATTTGGAAAGAGAAATAACTAGGGATTTGTTCGTCGTGCAAAAGCGCACCAAATTTTAAAGGGTTACTTAGTTACACAGTCTTGTTCTTGTTTGTGCTTAGTTCAGTATAATAATACAGTTATGGCCTTTAATTGACTTCACGTAATATTCAAATTATTAAATCTCAAAAGAGTTTTTTTTGGCGATTTAATAATTATGGATATTAACTTTATTAAAGGCCATAATTGTTTATATGTTTGAATTTGTGGTCCATTAACAACAAAGTAAAAAACTTAGAATCCTACTAGTTTTATAAAAGACTAAGACCATTTATGTGTAGGGTTGAATCCATTTTAAATTTTAAACTTTACACTATCATTTATTTTGCACACAGCCATTAAGAATTTTATCAATTTTTGTGTCTCTGTTATTTGATCTTTAAGTGTTACCATGGTCACATATACTAAAGTCCACAAACAACAAATATTAGCATTTCCATCATTTTCTTTCATTAAATGTCATCGATTTTTAAATCTTATTAAAATCTGGGGAGAGCATTGTGATTGTTGACCAAGTAAAGGACATTCAACTGTCACATCCAACTGTTATTTTTTTATATTTGTATTTCATGACAGTGAAGAAATCTGTGATAGGTTCTGTGACTTATTTGAACTTATTGATTTTTCTTAACCAAATATTATGGGGTTTTTTTTATGTAAGAATGCAGAAGTATTTGATAGTTTATTGATCTGTACAAAAGAAGAAAAAATAATCAAGGAACAAAATTACAAATTTCAGTGAAACCATGTGACATGTTGAGACTTTCAAAAGAACTGATTATTTCCACGGTAACATGTTAAGTTTATTTCTACAAAGTTAATACTATGTGCAAACTAGATAGTTGGACAAAATGAAAGACCTATTACATTGCAGCATATTATTGAATGTAATATGAAATTCTACATATTCCTCTATTACACTTTATTTACTACCAGCAATTGGAATAGTTCCCTTATATAAAAAATTCATATTCATAAACCTAGTGTTTTATCAAAAATTGAATGAAATAAGTTTTGATCCCATCATAACCATATGGAAAAGCCATTTAAATCTACAGTCTAAAAATAAGAAGTGTGCTCCCATACTAGCAAATCATCGGACTAAAGCTTGGGTAAAACAGGTAACATGGTAAAATAACAAGTGGGCTAGGATCCTAGCATTTGGGTAAAACAGGTAACATAGTAAAATAAAGAGTAGGCTCAGATCCTAGCATTTTGGTAAAACAGGTAAAATGGTAAAATAATGAGTGGGCTCAGATCCTAGCATTTGGGTAAAACAGGTAACGTGGTAAAATAACCAGTGGGATCACATCCTAGCATTTGGGTAAAACAGGTAACATGGTAAAATAAAGAGTGGGCTCACATCCTAGCAATGGGTAAAACAGGTAACATGGTAAAATAATGGTTTTTATGTATACATAATTCTGAATGTACACACAAAATAAAAAATAAATAAAAATTACACTTTAATGTTATATATAATATAAAGCTAAAGAAACAATGTTAGCCTGGCTAATCTGCTTCTTAAAACCACATAAGAAACGACAAATTACACAAAAATTGTTCAATTAAAGTTTAAATGCATACAAAGTTCATTCAATTGACTATGTTACAGTCCTATCATGTATATTGGAGGAAAATATTGCGAGAAAGATGTTTACTATAAAACACATATGGATATCATTTGATAGAATAAAACTCTGCCAATTAATGTCATTAAAACACCATTTTCTTCAGTACTAGAAAATCTTGGGGGATGAAAATAAATATTTCATAATAATTCCAATATGTCATGTTTTAATTGAGATGTAACAAGAGTTAATCAGTTTAATTAATATTACATAACTCATTTATCGTTTTCTCTTCAAAGGTAACACTATATAACAGAACATCAGAAGGTTAATTTTTTTAAATATTCATTGGTAATGGGATCTAAGACAAGCATATGGAACTAAAGATTCGAGGTGCAGAGAGGTTACGGAAGTGTTTTGAGCCAATAAACTGATTTAAAATGTTATTTACACTCAAGCTGAAAAAGTGATAATGTGCACGTTTGCAGTACAAAATCATTGTTCCGAGCATCTGTGTAGGTACAATGCATATTTTATATTGTTAGCACTATGTTGAAATAATGCTTCATACTGTTTGTAGGTATATTGTATATTGTTAGCACTAATGTTTCACTTCGTACTGTTTGTAGGTATATTGTATATTGTTAGCACTAATGTTTTACTTCGTACTGTTTGTAGGTATATTGTATATTGTAAGCACTAATGTTTCACTTCGTACTGTTTGTAGGTATATTGTATATTGTTAGCACTAATGTTTCACTTCGTACTGTTTGTAGGTATATTGTATATTGTTAGCACTAATGTTTCACTTTGTACTGTTTGTAGGTATATTGTACCTAGCATGTTGTTAACACTACATTGTACTAATGTCTCAGTGTTAATTTTGTAGGTATAGTGTATATTGCTATTGTATATTGTCTATTATGCTTATAATAGCAAAAACTGTTATTTTATAGCTGCAGGATGAAATATTACCATAATTTAACACTTATCATGTAGATATTAACCATTACCACTGAATGAGTATCTGTATCAGTACACTTGGTCATTTTAGATTAGGAGTCCATTGCCAGTAGAAAGTTTGTTGACCACTCTAGTCCATGATTCTGAATATAACTGTAAAAGTCCAGAAACTACTTATTTTTATACATGTATTAAATAATGTTTCACTACAAAGTACAAAATAACAGTAATCTAAAATGGATTGAACTACACTTTAATGTCCAGCACTTGTTGAAAAACAAACTTCACCAACTTCCCACAAAGGATGAAAAATATCAAAAATGAAATCAGCAGATATTTGAAAGAATTGTTTCTGTATTTTATAATGACTGAAAATTGTATTCGAAGTTTTAGAATATATATATTAACTGTATGCACAATTTATTTCTGAACTCCATTATTCCTGATCATTTGTGTTATAATATAAGAAAAGTTAAGCATCAGAATATATCAGTATACAAGATACAGTTTGATTATAGTTTAATGCAATAATTTTTATTACCGTAACAAATCATTATTGACACAATCATGAAAATCTATTGATTTAATTATAAAGCAAAAGTTATTACCTCAACACAAAAATGAAATTGAACAGTTCATACTTTATATGAAATGTAACACTCTAGTATTAATTGCCAAAATAATTTTACGAATTAAATCAGAAGTGGAACCTAAAATTAAACAAGAAAAACAGTAAGATGAATTGATATGTACCATAATTCTAGATGCAACTGACATATTGAAAATGCAAATGTACCAGAGTACATTGGTTAAAGAGTGATCCCAAAACAGAATCATTAATTTACTTGAAACATGTTTTCTTCAAGTGGTCTTTAGAAAGTCTGCTTAAAGTCTTCATCTTATCATGAAATAAAAACAAAAAACATCACCTAGTACAAAGTTACTAGACTGTTTTCCATAAATTATTAATATATTGATGTCTTAAAATTAAAAGAACTGTTGCAGATATTTGTTCAGTCGACATTGCATGCATTAGGTTCGACTTTGCTAGTACACTCTGGGTATAGCTGTATGAACATGCTGGATGTAAATTTTTTTTAAAGAATGGTTTTCTTACTGTTAGTTCACGTTGTACATTTCATTGGTCATAAAAATATTAAGGTACCCAAAGCTATGGAAGCAGTCAATTGGTTAAAAAGAGAAAAATCTATAATGTGTACCAGAAAAAATGAACAGTAAGTAACAATGACATAAATAACCATAAAAACCCATAGGTGCATTCAGATGTTCTGTGGAGGTGTAAATAAACATTTGTTTAAAGACTGCTCTATTAAACAAAATGATGGTAATTATTAAAAATAAACCACTCATAATATTACAATTAACAGAGGGGAACAGTAGTTGAAACTGAAACATAAAGCCTAGCATAAAGACTAAAAAAAAAAAGAAAAAAGATTCAGACAGACAGACCAGATACCTGATGAGAACTGGAAAACAAGTGTGCAGAAAGATAAGTTAAACAATTAGAGCACAACAACCAGCAGACACAGCAGACATATTGGATGTGAACTAAAGAACTAGAAAACTAACCAGATATATAGTATGAGAACTAGATTGAATGGACTAACATATAAATGATGCACCAGATATATGATATAAGAACTAGAACACGAGCAAAAGCAGACAGACTATAGTGACACAAATGGTGAGAATAAATAAACAAAGCTAGAAGATACACTAAATATGGGGAATGAAAACTAGAACACAAAGACTAGCAAACCAACAAACCATACCCAGATGAAAATATGAACACTAGAGCTAGCAGATGTGCCAAACATGGACTAGCTAACTGACAGACATATCAGCAAAGAAATAGAACACATGTGCTAGCAGACAGACCAGACATATTAATGCACCAGACAAGGGGGAGGAGAACTTGGAACACAAGGACTAGCAGACAAACTTAGGGTAAGTGATATGGGGTGAGAATAAAAACACAAGAGATAGGAAATGTATTAAACATGGGGGATTAGATCTAGAACAAGGATTAGCACACAAACCAGACTTATCAGTAGAGAAATGGAACTCATGGGCAAGCAGACAGACCAGACAAATCAGCAATAAAATGGAACTCATGGGGTACACACCAGACATCATGATGAGAACTACAACGGACTAGCAGAAAACTAGCACATATAGGGTGGAAAAAAGAACACAAGAACTTGGAATTACACTAGATGCTCCCATGAGCCTAGAAGGAGAGAAACAGTCCAGCTTCAATATCAAATATAATGCATTTAACCCTCTGGTAATGTGCAGAGGCTTTTTTCTTAAATTGTTCAAGGTATGACAAATTTTTTTGCAAAACTTTGCTATTTGGCTTATATGTGAAATATGATTACCTATTATTTTATAGTATTAAGGACAGGACAGATATCTTTTAACCTTCTATCATTATGAATTTTTGATAATTTTAAAATAAAAGTCTTTAAAAGTTAACCAAATATATAAAGCCAAAAATTTAGATAAAGAGATTGAGGCAAAGCTGCTGTTTGTTAAAATCTTACAAAAATTACTAAAAATAACTAACCATTTGGTTAACAAAAATCAATCATTCTCTATATATAATACTGTTCATTTAAAGTAGTAACACATTTTTTGAATAAATAAGTTTACAAATTTTTTTTACATTCATAATAAAATGCACTTTTAGTGTTTTTCAAGTTACATTGTCACATGTTTTAATTTTACATAGCATATTGTTTACATATGACCTTAACGCTACCACGGATTTACCTTAGGGTAAACTTAATTTTCCTTTACTATAAGCAGGTGTTGCTGTATGTTTACTCAATGAAGTTCTGGCAGAGTGGCATACAGTAAGCTTGCCAAGTTTGTCTGGCATTGTAAACATAATAATATAGAAATGTAAATAGTAGTAATGAACTGAGAACAGGTTCCTTCAGTCTTATAATAGCTACTTAATGTCAGGACAAATGCCAATCCAGAAAAAAAATCCTTTTTACCCTGTTACAATGTATGTCACTTTTTTTTTAATTTCCAGCCAGTACAAAAGGAGACCAATTGTTAATAACATTTGTTGAAAGGTTTACAAACTATTTAGTTATTAAATTTTATTTTTTTTATAGTGTCAAATTCTTGTATGGTTTTTCAGATTTTCAAAAGTCAATCAATATTGACACAAGACATAGAAGACACCTGAAATTTAAGGATCACAAACCATAATTGTCCTTAGGTGAGAACCCTTATTTTGTGAAAAAAATGTACATCAACTTTTCTGCAGTGACTGAAATTAAATGCCCTTGATTGTTTGTTTGAATAGTGTTTAAAGCCACTTTCAGCAATTTTCCAATTATATCATGGCCCCATAGTAGAAGCTGGAGTGTCTGGAAAAAAGCCTAACCTTCAGCCCTGAAAGGTTTATATTCAATGAGACAACTCCAATAATGTTACGATGTATTGCAGTATAAATTTAGAAATTAAAAAAGTATCCTGTTAATATATGATTTTTCCCAGAAAACTATTTATAATTTTACTGTATTTATGAACTTTTTTCAGGTAAGAATATTATTGGTATTTTGGTAGGCTTTTATTGTAAGTTATATTTCTTACATACCAGTTAACTAAAAATTCACACAGAAATAGGTCAGTAAGAAATATGACCTGTTAATTCTGTATTTCTTTTCTAGATTACTTTCTAATTATCTACCCTTCTGATGTTTATAGAATTGTAAATGTATATCATTAGATTAAGAATTAATATGCCTGAAGACAACCCTGGAATATGTCTACTGTCCTGGAGATAAAAGGATGTTTAAAATTAAATTTCCTGAATAGATTATTTTTGAATTGTTTGATCTACTCTATATGCTACTAACTCTTCTGCCTTGTTAACTTAAATCAGTCATGTCTCTGTAAACAGCTCTCTAAAAAAAAAACAAGAAACAACATCATTCATCTACTGCCCCCAAAATCTGGTATAAATGTATAAGTCAAATGATTATGGACCAAGTTGAATTGGGAATAAAATGGCTCTAAAAAGGTCTTTACTTGTAAATTATGGCCAAAGATAGTCATAAACTGACAACAAAGTGCTTTTTAGTTGTGGCAATGTTTGATTTTACCAAACAGTGACAGCAGATAAAGAAAAGACCAAATATGTGCAATTACTGACCAAATAATATTTGTTATCTATTGTGCTAAATAAATGATTCTTTTTTTTTACCATTTGTTATATTGTTTTTGTCTGTAATATGCTTATTTTGTGCTATATTCAAATCTGTTTTACAGAAATATAAGCACTACCTAACTTTTACAACAATTCCATCATAACAATAAATTCTGCAACAAATTCTGACAATAATGCAAATTAAGATCTAATAATAACTATTTCTTTTCAATTTGGAATATTTTTAGTTTATTAGTTATTTTCTTTGTTTTCAGTTTTTTTTAGTTTAAAATAAAATGCCTACATGTTCTGTTCAGTTTCAAGCATTAATGTAAAACTGTATATCTCTGTTTACTTCACATATACAACCAATTTTAAATGCAAGAAAAAACTGCAATTCTGGCAACGTTTTAGTACAAATGTGTTGCAGATAGACTTTTAATACCAAAGATTTTTTATCCCATCCTTCTGAATTGTAAACATGTGTGGCTCATTATATTTTAAGTGGTTCAGCTTTACAAAGATTTTCTTTCAGAGAGTTCTACTAGTCAAACAAAATGGCATTCCCAAAAATATTTCCCTGACATCTAACAACAAACCGTGCAATAAACTCAAGTGGCTTTAAATCTTTATGATTTTCTCTTCTTTTTCAAGAGCTCATCAGCTGTCAAAGGAAGAGAAAAAAGTATTAAATGTAAATGTTAATATGCATGAGATTTTAATATTCAATACACTAGATTCAAAATTTAACCAAAAAAAAATATACAACACAAATTAAATACAATTTCTCCTTTCCTTTTATTTATCAAACGAGTTCAAAAGTTATATATTTTCATTTTTCTATATTTTTGTAATACAGAATTCTTTTAAATAATAAATTCACATTATACAAATAGGAGAATTTTCAAGCAAGTAAAAAATGTTAAAAAGTTTTTAAAAAAATCCCATCAAGATACTAATACACAATAAGGACTGAGGTTATTTATATGTAGTTTAACATGCCCTAAGATAACAATGGTTCTGTTGCTAGTATAAATCAAGTCTACACCAGTATCACATGTGTTTCCAAAACCTTCAGGGAACTTACAGCATAACAAAACTGCCAATGCTTTATACTAAATACAATAAACTTATGGATCAGTCATGTCTTATTCATTAAAAGGTTTAAGACACAACTGTTTCATACATAGGTTTTGGACTATTCATAATCTCGCAACTTTTGATGGATTTGTTAAATGCATATGATGAATTGCGACTTTTCTATAATAAATTAACAAGCTTTTTGGGGAGAACCAAATAAACTAGATTCTCCAATATTATTCATGTTAATAAAACTTCATTTTTGGAAAGAATCTATCTTTAAGACCCATATGAACATGGAACAAAGTTAACTAGAGGCTCCCAGGAGCATGTAATCACTCACCTGGAACACAAATCTCTAATGTTTTGCAATTGACAGTTTCAGTCTAGCTGTTACAGCTTTTAAGTTAATGAGCAAAATCTAAAAAATTTCATAAATTATGATGAAGACCAATAACTTCTAGAAAGTGCCAGTAGACATTTTCTAAAAAGTTCAATGATTTGTAGACATTGTCTGCCAGATTAATGAAGTAATTTACAGTTTTACTCTAGCTGTTATAGAATTTAATTTATAATACAAAAACTGATTTTTTTGTCCAAATTTGTCATTAAAACTTCATCTAATAATTTCAAATAAGTAATGATTTGTAGGCCTTGCTTTGCTGATCATTTTTGCAATTAGCAGCTTCATTCTAGCTGTTATGGCATTTAATTTTGAGACAATAACTACCAAAAATTAAATGGCAATAACTACTATTTAAGGACAATAACTCCTATAAGGAGGGGTCTGACAATTTTTAGACCCACTATTTGTTTTGCAGGCAAGGTATTGCTGTTAATTTAAGCAATTTACATTTGCAATCTAGCTCTTATAGTTTTCAAAGTTTTAATGTAAAAACTTTAAATTTTGTCACAAATCTTAATTTGAGGTAGGGGATTTTGTGGTCAAGTGGTTAATCTAGTTAGTCTACTATTGATCACGTGGTCTGTCAACACTGGGGTTGCGTACTCGACTCCAATTTTAACTGACAAGGATTGCCAATTTTCCTATTGAAGGTTGGGGGTTTTCTCAGGGTATTTCAGCTTCCTCCTCCAATAAAAATCTGGATGCCATAATATAGCTGAAATATAGCTGAAAGTAATATTAAACACCATTCAAACAAACAAAGAAACAGTTTGTTGTAACAGTTTTTTATATAGCTTTTATAATTTTTGAGATATTGACCAAAAATTATTGTTGACACCTATGTTCTATTTTTAGTAACAGTTGTCATTTGGTCCATTGATCCACACCCTGAGTATAAATTTGCAGCTAGGTTTATGAACCCTAATGATGATTGTGGCCAAGTTTTAACAGAATTGGCCAAGTGATTTCAGAGAAGGTTTTTCAAAAGTTTATGATGAAAGACAGATGAAGGACACCAAGTGATGGCAAGCTCACATGAACCTTTGGTCTAGGTGAGCTAAGAAGGAATTTACTTATAAAGAGATAGTAGTAAATGTATTTCCTGATGCACTAATCAACTAAGTACCACATGGTGACAGCAACACATTTTTTGCCACAAATTCTATATAACCTAACAATAGTGACATCACCAAGGGCTGTTACCTACAGGTATTTAAATATGCATAAATAATAAATATCTTATGCAGATTATTTATGCTGCAAGGTCAACTAAGTTCAGCGATTTACATACAAACATGTTTACAAATTGCATTTTATGCATGATTCGGTTTATTACTAATAATGCATGTGTTATAAGTTAAGCCAGTGCATTGCATAAAAAATATATATTTAAATCTTTTCAATATATTATTTGTTATGATAAAAAAAATCTGCATTTGCAGACATCTCACCTTTAACTTACTAATTAATGCATTTTATAATTGTGTGTGTGTGTGTGGGGGTGGGAGGGAGGGGGGGGAGAATTACATCTTCTTAGAAAACAAAAGAATTTGCCAGCACAAGAACTGTCAGGGCCATTTCATTCCTAGTTAAAGTGTTTGGTCTGTTAGAAACAACATTAAAACATATATTAAATAATTGTACTATAGTAACATGTTTGTATTGCTGTTATATTCTTTGAAATTTTCTCTTTAACAACTGGAAAAAAAACAAAAAATATATCAATGTGGTGCAACTTATATATCATCTTCTGATTGTTTTACTTATTTACATTAGAAAAAATTTTACTACCATTTCTAGATGTTCCATTTACTTTTAAATCACTTTTATATCTCCAGTGTTTTATCCAGTGAATAAATTCCATGTTGATATCATCCAACTTCTTCATTATTTCGACAAATATTTTCACATATAATTTCCACACCACAAAGCTAAAGTGTAATATTTAAATTAAAGAAATTTAGGGCACATCTTCCTCTTATACAAGATTTCAAATTTAAATATGATGAAATAATCTGTATAAATAACTATGAATTCCCTTAAGTTTCTAAATAGAATGGTACATTGTACTTAAATGGACTTTTGTTAGGTAAACTTTTATATTTAAGGTGTAATAGGTGGACAAGTCAGAACATGTTCATTTTTAACAGCATCACATTAAGATTATAACAATCCGGTGAGCAATTTAAAATTCTTGTCATGGTATATTTACAATTACCGAACACATATTTGTCACTGCAGGTATATATGAGGAGTGATCAAAGTGTACAAAATGAAAGAAATTACAGTGCTATAGCAAAATGATGGAAACAGAGTATATTAATTTTTATTTAATATTAATAATTTTATAATTTCATAAAATATATTTAAATTCAGATTTTTTTCACAACTATTCAAAATTCAGAGTGGAACCCAGGAAAATTAGTTGTCAATCAACTTAGGAATTTTATAAATAAAAAAAAATTAATTATACATGTCCCAGATCTCCTCAAATTCAATACAGAATGTACCACATGTATTTGACATATCTATCAAGGCAGCAATCCGTATTGTGACACTCGTCTTTCAGAATAATACACGTGTAATTTTTTTTTACTTTATGCGATGCATCTATTAACGAACATATGAAATAGTATTTATTAATGAACACAAAAGAGATAACACATTTGAGTACACAGTTAAGTTTCTTCACAAGAACCTTCGTCTGCAACTTCTTATTTCCGAATGGTATAATTTTATTCCGAAAGTTCTAAACTGGTATCAACTTTTCCTTTAACTGAATACTGTTAATAAAACAGAGGAAGTACCAGATACAGGAAGAAAACGATCGTCACACAGGTCTAAAGAATCAAATTCAACTTGACATCAGAAGCTGTAATTAAATCTCGCATAAAAGTAAATACATTTAAGGAATGTCATTCATTGATATTATAAATTGTTCGAGTTTATGGCCACGACTAAATGTTTATAGTTTTCTCTGTCTTATGTTAAACAAGTCGTGTTCATACCAGACGATCTAAAAAATCCAAGACCAAGTCACTTGGCAAGTGAACCGCATGTACGGTCCTTGACAGTGTAAAATGCAAGAGTGTTTTAGATGCTTTTCAACGTGCCTTATAAATCTGATTAGTTTACTGATTTGAAGATTTTAGGAGGTACACTATAAGTATAAAATAATAAAATTTTGCACATTGAAATCAAGACATTTTCAATATCAAATCTGTTTTAAAAATGCATCATTGTTTTTATTTTGAAAAAGCAAATTTCTTATTGTTGACCTGAATAAGAACAGAAGTGTAAGTTAAGAACATTGAATGTCATGAAAGCAGACACACTTTTGTAAACAATGCAAGGTTTTAGGGGGGAGGGGTACAGATACACAACCAACAATAAAAAGTTAACTATGTTGTGTGAACGGAACAGATACTAAACTGGAATTGAACTGGAAACTATGTTTTGTAAGTGGTTCTTGTAGGATTTTCTTATTGTAAGTCCTGGACTCATCACTTAAAAATGAAAATGAGTCCCACATATTGCAGACGAGTCTAGCTACTTGTAAGTGTAGTTCTATAACATAAAACCTCCCATTTCACGTTTATATTTATCATTTTCATCTGTCTTTTATATTTTTTATTATTATTGATATGTGAGCTTTTGAATAAAAACATAAAACCAGGGGTCACCACACTCTAAAAAAGTAGGGAGAAGTGACTTCTCCCTGGCAGCAAAACAGGGAGAAGTCAGGCCCTGATAGGGAGACTTCAGGAGACACTAGGGAGAAGTCAGGGGGACCGTACAAATAAGTAATTTCGCAGTAGTTACATACATTTTTCATTATTTACATCAATTTCCAGGATTATTTCTCTTGTGTTTTAAAACCATAACACACTTAGATTCAGTTTTTTCTTTCTTTTTCATTATTATTCATGGTATGCAATATCAAACAGCACATAACCTTTATCATTTATCAAAGTTGTACTGATCCAAATTGCTTCACGGGGACACCCATCTACAGAACTTATCATGATGTCAATAATTACTATACATCTTTATTCTTTCAAGTAAAGCTCAAATACTTATCAAAGAAAATTGTTAAAGTACATTCTCTTTGAAAGAACTGAAGTTTGAAACCAATTAAAAGTGTTTGTTTATCAAAAATATTACGATTTTTAATTATGGGCCGTTGTACATTACTTTTCTTCGTAGTTCACTTCCGGTAATTAGTCACATCCGGTAAATAAACAAATGGCGCGTAATACATTTGAAAGACGTAAATCGTTTGAAAATATGTTAAATACGCATATTGTTTGCCGTTTTTTATTGGAATTACACATTCACTGATAAATTGGTAGTCAGAGTGAAGTATTTGGACCAGATTTACAAGTATCTTATGCGAACCATCGGGCGACTTAAGGGAAATGACAGGGCGACTTCTAGCTACAATAATGTAGCTCCTTTTTTTTTATTTTTGATGGACGGAGCTACAAAGAGGTCCCATTACTCGTAATGGAGCAAAAACACTTTTGGGATTTACACATATTTTCCGCTATTTAACCTTTGTCTTTATTAAATAAATATGTTTTCTTTCCTCCGCCGTTCATCTGATATGTCTACAATGTCTAATTAAATAATTTTAACACTTTTTCGTAATCGTGGCATTGTTGACATAATTAAAATTGTGGAGTGTAGAATTTCGGAATCGTATCGGTAAAATTTGTAATAAGGGGACATAATCATAATGCAAATGAATACAGCTGAAATCATCCGGAATTACATTTTTTACCAAATCGATTCTGATATTATCGAAATTATGCACTTCCGGAATTCATATTTTGTCAAACAATGCCATGATTACGAATAAAGTGATAAAACTAACGAATACGGTGTTGTGGAAATATCAGTAAAACTGCAAATACATAAAAAAGTATGTAGCAAACCAGGGAAACAGTGTAATTGCTTATAATATGCATAAAACCCCCGGGTGTGAATCACTCCCGGGCTGCTCCATTACGAGTAATGGGACCTCTTTGTAGCTCCGTCCATCAAATAAAAAAAAAAGGAGCTACATTATTGTAGCTAGGCGACTTCGACTTCGCTTTTGAGGCGCCTTAGGGCGACTTCAGGTCCTAGTGGGGCGACTTTGTCGCCCACTTCGCCCAGTGTGGTGAGCCCTGTAAAACATTAATATCCGATACAAAATGATGAAAATAAACATGAAATCAGAGGTTTTACTAATTGAACTACTATAGTAAACATTACCGTGTCTGTCCAATGGGTTATTGCCTGACAAAATTGAAAACTGCTACCGCTTTTGGTCGAGTTTATGCTCCTTTTGTAAATCTCATATTACACTTTTGACATCCTCACAAGTCAAGGTTTCTGTGTCCACATGTGTTCACATACCCCTGACAAACTTAGCTAGGAAATTCCCAGGCTAGAAGATTTTCGTATGACGTCAATCCTTTAAAATATCAACTAATGAAATTGCTTGAAAGAAGCAAGTGTTTGGCAGTAGTCATTCTTACTATGAAGAAAACGTAACGCAACTATATAATAACGCGGTAATAACAAACTATTAACACTACTGTACAAAATACGCTGATTTTTACATGGTCTACGCAACACATCTGTTTGGTTTATTTACAATCGACATCGGAATATCCCCTAACCAAGTCATGAATGAAAGCGAGCTTTTGATTGGCTACATTAAGGTACAATGTAGCCAATCAAAATAGTGACTTCTAGCCCAGGAATTTCCTAGCTAAGTTTGTCAGGGGTTCGTGGACACATGTGGACACAGAAGCCCTGACTTGTGAGGATGCACTTTTGAAATCAACAATTATTTTCCACAGCTAAACGGTGTTTTGAAATGTGGCTACATTTTCATTTTGATATATCGAATTTCCATAGGAAGTCAGCCATTTTTGTTTCCAAAGGGGTCTAATGTTGTTTACAAACTTTCGTAACGTCAGGGCTCACGCTGGGTCAAAATTATAGGGAGAAGTCACTTCTCTTTTGGGTGGCTGACAGGGAGAAGTGAGGATAGAACAGGGAGAAGTAGGTGGAAAACAGGGAGAAGTTGCAGTATATGTCGCGAACGCGTCCTGCTTACTTTGTTTGTTTTTTTTTTAAATTAGTGTTGGCATTTGCATTTTTATTATGTTTTTTTAGCAGTTTAATTTATTGAGGATAAAGTATCAAAGATTTGATTAACTATTCAGTATACTTATTTCACACATTTTCAAAAATACATGTATTAAACATAACAATAAAAAAGAATCAACTGTCACAAAACTGTTCATTAAAATAAATGTTTCTTAGTCATTGATACACAATTTGATTGATTTATAATGAAGTACTATTAGAACTAGAAAAAGAAAATTACATCATTGTGACACATAATATATTATGTAAAATTGTAAAATTCACTATTAAAAGTATTTAAACATATTTAACTTAAATTTGTTTTAATTAACTGCCAAAATACTATTTTTACTACGTGTCTATCATTGCAAAACGCATTTCACCACTGTCAGCGTAGTATATTTGCAATCTCCGGCACCAAATTCATATCCGCTCCGGAAATTTTCACAAATTCTTGTGCTCTGAACTGGTTTTCGGTTATATTGTAAACCTACGCTTTATATACCAAATAAAAATTAAAAGGGTACCAGTTCAACTTTGGCGCGTAAACATAATAAACATGACGCGGTATCAAAAATATGAAGATTTCTTACCAAAATGGGAATAAAATTTGAAAGGCGACATTAGGCGATTCTACAAAATGAAAGGGCGACTTCACTTCGCTTTTGAAGATGATCGACGGCGAAGTGGGACCACGATAAGGCGACTTCTTCGCCCGAGTCGCCCTCCAACGCGAGCCCTGATTACGTACCATGGTATTCGGACAAACCGAGAGACTTTTCCTGCCTCAACTGCAGACGACATTACCTGAAGGATTTCGAATAGACAACAATGAAATTTTCCTAACGTACACTTCTGTTCAAAACAAGCTGCATCGAAATGAAAATTCCACAGCAATTCAGAACGCAGATTAACTGTGGAAAATAATTGTTCATTTCAAAAAGTGTAAAAAAGGATCATAAACTCGACCAAATGAGGTAGCAGTTTTCCATTTTGTTAGGCAAACACCCGTCAGAAAGACATGGTAAAGTTTACATACAACCATTTTCTTTGATGACAAATGCAGTCAATGTGTTTTAATAAAAAGATACAGTATGACCCAGGGCTCACGCTGGGTCAAAATTATAGGGAGAAGTCACTTCTCTTTTGGGTGGTTGACAGGGAGAAGTGAGGATAGAACAGGGAGAAGTGGGTGGACAACAGGGAGAAGTTGCATATGTCGCGAAAGCGTCCTGTTTTCTTTGGTTTTTTTTTTAAATAAGAGTTGGCATTTGCATTCTTATTGTTATATGTTTTTTTAGCAGTTTAATTTATTGAGGATAAAGTATCAAAGATTTGATTAACTATTCAGTATACTTATTTCACAAATTTTCATAAATACATGTATTAAACATAACCATAATAATAGAATAAACTGTCACAAAACTGTTCATTAAAATAAATGTTTCTTTGTCATTGGTATACAAATTGATTGAATTATAATGAAGTACTATAAGAACTAGAAGTAGAAAATTACATCATTGTGATACATATTATATTATGTAAAATGGTAAAATTCACTATTAAAAGTATTTAAAAATATTTTTTCTCAAATTTGTTTAAAGTAACTGCCAAAATACTTTTTTACTACGTTTCTGTCATTGAAATACTCATTTCCTTCCTATCAGCGTAGTACATTTGCAATCTCCGGTACCAAATTCATATCCGCTCCGGAAAGTTTAATATTTTTGCACTGAACTGGTTTTCGGTCGTATTTTAAACCTACGCTTTATATACTTAATACAAATTAAACGGGTACCAGTTGACTTTGTGGCGCGTAAACATAATAAACATGACGCGGTATCAAAACTACGACGATTCTTATCAAAATGGGAATAAACTTTTAAAGGCGACATTAGGCGATTCTACAAAATGATAGGGCGACTTCACTTCGCTTTGGAAGATGATCGAGGGCGAAGTGGGACCACGATAAAGCGACTTCTTCGCCCGAGTCGCCCTCCAACGCGAGCCCTGTGACCAATGGTCCATGTTTTTCTATTCTTATTTGTACTTAGTGGTTGAGTTTGTCAGTCTTCAGGAGTATGATTAAACTGCAATCGTTACCTGAAAGATGCTAATATTTCCCCATTCAAGAGTGACTTGCGTCTTGTCTGTCTCAACCTAGAACTTAATGCAAAAGTAATGCATGTGTAGATAAATAAATTTTTATTTAATTATTCTCTCTCTCATATATACAGGGCTCACGTTGGAGGGCGACTCGGGCGAAGAAGTCGCCTTATCGTGGTCCCACTTCGCCGTCGATCATCTTCAAAAGCGAAGTGAAGTCGCCCTTTCATTTTGTAGAATGGCCTCATGTCGCCTTTCAAATTTTATTCCCATTTTGGTAAGAATTCTTCATATTTTTGATACCGCGTCATGTTTATTATGTTTACGCGCCAAAGTTGAACTGGTACCCTTTTAATTTTTATTTGGTATATAAAGCGTAGGTTTACAATATAACAGAAAACCAGTTCAGAGCACGAGAATTTGTGAAAATTTCCGGAACGGATATGAATTTGGTGCCGGAGATTGCAAATATACTAGTTACGCTGATAGTGGTGAAATGCGTTTTGCAATGATAGACACGTAGTAAAAATAGTATTTTGGCAGTTACTTAAAACAAATTTAAGTTAAATATGTTTAAATACTTTTAATAGTGAATTTTACAATTTTACATAATATAGTATGTGTCACAATGATGTAATTTTCTTCTTCCAGTTCTAACAGTACTTCATTATAAATAAATCAAATTGTGTATCAATGACAAAGAAACATTTATTTTAATGAACAGTTTTGTGACAGTTGATTCTTTTTTTTATTGTTATGTTTAATACATGTATTTTTGAAAATGTGTGAAATAAGTATACTGAATAGTTAATCAAATCTTTGATACTTGATCCTCAATAAATTAAACTGCTAAAAAAACATAATAAAAATGCAAATGCCAACACTAATTAAAAAAAAACAAGTAAACAGGACGCGTTCGCGACATATACTGCAACTTCTCCCTGTTTTCCACCCACTTCTCCCTGTTCTATCCTCACTTCTCCCTGTCACCCACCCAAAAGAGAAGTGACTTCTCCCTATAATTTTGACCCAGCGTCAGCCCTGATATAACATTGTTTTGTTTATAAAATGATCAAATTTTTTTCTCATTGTATACCCAAGAGTGTATCTCATGAAATAAATTTGAATTAATTATTCATCTATACTACTAAAATTAACCCCATTTTTAAATGGCGCATCACAAAACACAGAGAAATAGCATATGCAAAATATTTAATTTTTATATCAATTGTTGCTTTAAGTAAGTAGCAATTATCAATTAATTATGTACCCAAATTTGTACCAGATACGGTCCTCCTTTACATTAAAAAATTTACTAGACATGTGACGTCTAGTGAACATCCATTCAATTTCAGTTGCTTTCTTGAAGTGATCCACCTGAATTTAAACAAGCACAAACAGTTCACTTGCTTCATGTGACGGAAATCTATAGCTGTAGTTTGTACTTCAATATGTGTAAGGTTACATGCAGCTGATGCTGCACATTAAAAATACTTAGGGGCCTCGGTGGCAGAGTGGTGGTCAAGGTAGTTCGTTTACTATTGATCACGTGGTCTGTCAACACTGAGATTGCGGGTTTGATTCTCACTGCAGGCTGGGTGTACATGTACTTGACTCCAATCTTAATTGACAAGGATTGCCAGTTTTCCTACCGCAGGTCGGGGTTATCTCCGGGTACTCCGGCTTCCCCCCCCCCCCACCCCCCCCCCCCCCCCCCAATAAAACTGGATGCCAAGGAATAGCTGAAAAATTGCTGAAAGTGGCCTTAAAACACCATTCAATCAACCAAAAATAAAAATATTTAATGTTTGTATCGATAAAGTTGATTAGTAATTATTTCTCTTTGTTTTGTGATGTGTGCTTAAACAGGGGTCTATAATTTTAGTAGTATAGATGTCAGATAAACATTTTGGTAAATTTCGGAGAAAAGGACCCCAAATTTATGCGAAGCAACGCATCCCTGTCATATTAACCTACAGTTGTGCTCCTTATAAATATTGCTACATGTATCATAAAGTAACCACCAGAATCAATACCACGGCTCAAAAAATCAGTCTTTCTAGTAATTTAGAAAATTATACAATCAATTATGAAATAAAACTAAGTTGAACTTATGATTACTACATTGAAGCCTTTTAAAAGGGCTTTTTCATTCCACATCTTAGTGTATCATTGAAAGTTAATTTAGGTAACTAATCTAATGTTCATACTGAAATGTATATATTTTGTACCAATCATGAATTTGAATTCAAAAATAATAGACTAAACTTTTTAATGCAAGGTTCGGACCAGTTTGATTTCTGTAACCACAAGTGTATTGCCAACGTTTAGTTTAAACATGAGGAGCAATCATCAACACCCCAGCGTTTATTGTTTAATAAACATCCTAATTAAAGCATATTTTATGCCTGTGTGATTGTTACCTGTGGAGAATCCAACGAAACAGGTAAAATATCAATTGCAATTTGTAAGAATATGTAATCATGCAT